>CM031857.1:40762546-41060493 GCA_018697195.1 Certhia americana | reverse complement strand
ATCTATCTATCTATCTATCTATCTATCTATCTATCTATCTATCTATCATCCCTTTATGAACCAGCATGTTTCCTTTCTTCATCACGCTTAAAATTCATTGGCACAGAGGATGAGAAATTAAAGGAGAAGAATAGAGCAAGGAAAAAAAAGCCAAAGTTCTGAGTTTCAGCATCAAACAGAATAAACCCATCAGGGTGTCACAGGCCACCTGTCCCTACACGGGAGAAGGGGCAACAAGTTCACTTTTACTCTAATGGTAATAACATCAATGGTGCTTTTAACCCCTACTAGCTTGCACTTTACCCAGAAGACATTGTGTGAAGTCAAAGCAGCCAAAAAAGTATCTTGGAATGTAGAAATGCAGGTATGGAGTTGTGCTCACAAAGAATTCAAATGGCTCTGTACTTTTTGAAAGTGAAAATTAAATTTATTTTTCTGAATTAATATCAGTTTAGTAATATATGTGTGGATCTGAAAGTTCATAATCTTTAGTCTTTCATTGTGAAAGCATTTTTGATAGTGCAGATATTTCCAGCTTTTGAGTAAAAACCAGCAGACTACCAGGCTCATGTATTTCAAAAAACTTCAGGCTCCACAGGAAGCCATCAATTATGTATTTGCCGTTCAATCTATTGACTCTACATCTGTATTGTCACAGGGAGGAAGAAACAAGAACTATTATACTGTGATTAAAAAGGTAATGAAAAGATCTAGGAAGGGAGAATGCCTTTGAAAGAGTAAAGGAAATGTTTGCACAGCTCCTGAGCATCTGGTAACACTAAGCTTCTTAGAAACACTAAGTTTCTAGTTTGAGGCAGGTTTCCCATACTGTGCTAGCACAAGATGTCCTGGGGAGGATGGTTGAATATATCATGTTCCACTAGGCACAGAGAATTTTTAAGTTCCTCAGCTGGTGAAACAGACCAGATTTCGGCTGACTTGTTCTCCCATCATCCCATCACTCCTCATTGGTCTGGCCAAGAGAAATGAATGAGGGATTCATAGGATACAGAAGTGAATGGGATAGGGGACTGTAGAAAATTTCTTCTCTCTGTCATTCTCTCAGATTGAGACACATATCTAAAAATTACATACTTTGAGATGACATAGCACAACATCTGAGGCACAGATGCAGAAGGATAGTAGGTGTCAGAGGATCAGCGAAGGAAGGATGAAGTATATGGTAGCACAGGACTTGGAGTGTGGGTCTAGTGTGATCTAGTGTGGGGTCACTGATTCTAGTTGGCAACAGTCTTTGCAGGCTATGTAATATAAAATCAATCTTTACACAAGCACAATGCAGAAGGATGCTCCTGATGAAAAGAAATTGTATCCTAGTGTCCTCTTGCTCTTGCAGTCAGAAACACACCCATTATTCCTCCTGATTTTACTCACAACCATGTAGGTTTCTCTGTTTATACAAATCTTCTCTGCTCTTTTTTATCCTTCCCTCCTACTATCTCTAAGAAATATCAGACCTAAGATTGCTTTGTGAAAAAAACCTTACTGTGACATCATCTGTCACAGCAAGTTTAATTTTATGCTATCTCATCCTTACCTCCATGTGTTCAGTCTCTTTCTCATTCAGAACTAGATTGCTTTTTATTTTTAAATTTTGTATGTTATTCATGTATAATTAATGCGGGGTATGCATGTTGGCTATGTATGTTGGTGTGTAAAGGCTATGCTTTCCTTTTTCTTAAATAGAGATGCTGTGGCTTTTTGCTTTCAGGGAAGATATATGAAAAACAGTGTAAGAGGAAGAGAGATTAACATAATGGAATGACACAGTTTCAGGGTGGGAAATGCAGTTGTGTATTGCATATGGAGGCATACATTGAACTGCAGCTTAGGTTTAAATATTAATAATATATATATATGTTTATGTATATATGCACTCCATAATCAACAGTTTTAGGGAGACAATTAGGTAAACTGTTTAGAAACACAAGAGATTTGAAATGTTGCTATTTCTTTCTAAAGAGAATTGGAATTCCGCGTCAACATGGAATCTGCAAAACCACACAAAAGGCAAAATGATTCACATTTTGTGGTTGTATGCTTATCCCTAAGATAGTAAATACTACCCAAAACAATAAATGGTAAAAATAATTGGAGCAGATATTATGCATTTTTTTATATGTCCTGATACTTCTGCCTCATTAAAATCAATAGGAAAGGCAGAGCATGAGCCTGAAGCCAGGGTACAGCAGTGGCTCCAGTATAGTTGGTGCTCCAGCTGCACTGCTGGAGCAGATGGCCCAATATAAACAAAAAAAGTTGCCAGTGTTTTCAGACAGATAGATCTGACTAAGCAGTCAGATATTTGGGGTTTTTTACAATCTCTCTCCAAACCATGTTAAAATTATAAATATGACACTGGTGAAGTAACTTCTCTGTTCTCTATTCCAGAGATGTCCCAGGCCTGATGGCTCTTATAGCAATCCAGATCTCTTCCCCATAGCATCCTGATGAATACAAAGAACCGAGAATTTGCACAGGTTAGGAGGAGCTTACCTGATGTTTTCCACAGCTATGTTGTGTCCAGGTCTTTTTCCCACCTAACAGTTCAAAGCCGGGTGTCTTAGCATGGGTGTCTCCACAGGCCAGGGTAACTAAGAAACATTAATGTGATTTAGCAGAGCACTAAATGGAGTGATAGTCATGATTTGAAATCCCCCCTGTGGAAAAGTAGGTCTTCAGGTGAATTTGATAATAGGATCCGTAGTGAAACACCATGGTTTCTCCTCTGCATATTCTCTCTCTGTGCATCCATTACCTAGACAAATCATTCCAGAAACAGGAGACTAACACTGTTAATCAGTGTAGCATATTAAATATTCTTGATGCTTCAGGGGGAGTGGGGGAAGTCAAATGTAATTGTCCTGAGCAGAATATATTTCCATAACAATGAAATCCCAAAATCAGTCCCCTGTTCATTTTAGCAAAGGAAAATTAGCATACCCCCAGATATTTTGGGTCAGTGGGGATACCATTACAACCTTCTGAATCTGTGAGAGCCATTTTGAGCTGTATTGTTTTATGATGACTCTGTCACTGCAATGTGACAAAATGGCACAGGTTTTAGTTCAGACCAGTAGATGGGGATTAATCAAGCTGTGTTTCTTGCTGTTGTATACCACCAGTGGAGGCTTTTAACTAACCAGCTGAGAGACTTATGAGTGTGGAAATTGGTTTTTTGCATATTCATTAAGAAGTAGAATTGTTCTCCCTTAACATAGCAATCTGTATGAGAGCAGAGGACCAAAACTTCCAGCAGAGTCAGGTGAACTGCCTGGTTATAACTGAGCCACATCTCTGGCAGTGGGAAGGAGAATTTAAATTCCCTGGGAATCTGGACTAGTCTGTAAATAAGAGGGGATTTTCCCTGCAGATAAAATCCCTGCAGAGTTTAAAGGGACAGCAGGAAGCACTACATTTTCTCCTGAAGCCATATAAAAACTAGGTAAAAATAGAAAAATCTGATGTGTGCTCCCCTCACTACGACGTGAGACTGTTGCCTCTGCATCTGGAGAGAACAGATTTGGAAGAGGTACAAAACCTCCTATTGCCTTATCAATCTCCAAGTGAAAACACTGACATTCAGGGAAGAAATTTGAACTGCTGCTGGGAATTTGATTTGATTGGTTTAAGGGGTGGAAGAAGCAGCACCTGGTTCTCTAAATGACACAGGCTGGTAGACACAAAGTCTGGGCACCTGAAACAATCACCTGAGATAGTTACTTTCATAAATGGCCAAGGAACAGTCATCGTCAAAGCACAGGTCAAACCACCATAAAGTACATCTGACAGGTCAAACTGATACTGGGAGCTGTGTCCCAAATCAGTTTGTGTCACTTCACTGCCCAAAGGTCCCAAACACTGCCTCCTGGCTCTGCATAGTGACCTGTTTTGTAGGTATAAAACTGGTTGGGACAATTGCTACTTTAAATCCAAAAATGGTCCTTGAGATCCTCAGGCAAGTGGACTTTTTGTGGTGTTTTTGCAGCTTCCTCGGATGCACTGCAATGCCAAGTGCTGCACTTATGAGACACCATGATCCTGGGTGCGGTGTGCATAGAGACACATAGGCCAGACAAAACTCTGCATGGTATGTAGAAAACTGCTGAACTCAGAGAGCATTGGTGGTGAAAACAAGCTTAGTGCATTTGGTAGGTTAATTTTTTTCTAAGTCATGGCTCAGACTGGGCCTTGACAGTCTATTCTTCAATGTCAAATCTCTGAGGAGTATTGTTTCCAGAAATGTTTAATGACTATTTAATAACAGCTGCAAAAAATATCTCTGATCATATTTTAATATTCCAAATGACAGAATGGTTCAGTGATTAAGTATTTTATGATTATAAAAAATATATAACTCATTTTTCAGAGAGCCTCCCTTACAGAAAACCCTGGCCATGCAGCATGACCTTCTCATCCCAGCTGAAAGAGCAGTCCAGGTATGAACTACATGAATCAGAGGGTGAAAAGGAGTAAGAGAAATGCTTTGCTTGTTCATAGGAACTCTCAGTGGCAAAACCTGTGACTGGCTTTTTAGAAAGGCTGAAAAGTCTTATCACTTAAGCATTTGCAAGTGGGCAGGTAAAGAGAAGATATGAGAAATGAAATTCCTTGAAGACACCAACTGGTCACCAATGTGATGTAAGGCAAGAATTTATCCCCCTGAAGAGCTCAGAGCAGATGCTTACATGTTACTTGGAGTGCTTGGTCTTTCCCTGAACAAAAGTTGCTGCCCAGAGGTTGGATACAGCTGTGCAGGGGGTTTTCACACCCCAGCTGCATCCAACCTCTGCCTCATGAGTAGCCAAGGCAAAACAGGCACATCGGATACTACCAGAACCTGCCTGAGCTTGCAAAAGGCACTTGGGTCTCCCCTCTGTGTCTGCAGCATTGCTGCTCTCCTCAGCTCAGTCTGACTGCCTTTCCCTTTGCTTTTGGTTTTGGAGCCAAATCTCATCTTGTGGCAGTGTCCTCCCCCAATCCCGGGGTTAAGCCATAACCCTCAGTAAGGGCTATGATGGCTGCACCCGGTTCACTCTGGAATCTGGGGAGCAGATATCAACAGGGTAGCTGAGGGTGGTCAGGAATGGTGACCCTAACATCTTGCTGGTATGCAACTTTTAGTCAATTAGCTTTCTTCATAGGTAGTGGACAGCCCAGGGCCCACTGAGCAATCCTACATGGCAGCGGGCTGCATGCCAGGATCTCCCCTTGAGTAGGGACATCAAGGTTATTTTTCAGTGTTTAGAGAGTTCTTATAGCATCAGATACTGAACTTTTAAATCTTCAGCAACTTTAGCATGTTAAACTTGGAAATCTTAGCTGAGTGATATAAAAGATTTTGCGTATATAATCCTTCAGGCATAAACTGTTGACTGAGTTGGGACTAGGATTGAAGCTAGGTTCCTCTCTGAAAAGGAATTTAGAATAGTTTAGTTAAGTAGGGGTTCTTTCTGAGCTCCACAACTCAATAGGAGGGTCTTCCTGATAGTTCTGACCCTGAATTCAGGGTAAGAATTAACTGAATTCAGTTAATAACCAGGTTTATCTTGCCATCAAATCTTATTAACCCACTGTTGCATTTACCATTGAACATTTTTAACACACTGGTTTAGATCAATAAAGGATATCATAGTTTCCCTCTTACAGGTGAGGTGCTTGACTCCATCTGTGACGCAGCCACACCTGGGAGTTAACTTGCCTTGGGGGAGATGGGCTCTAAGTCCTCATGAACCCATCCAGCCACTTGTTAATGTGGATGTGATGCTAGTTAGGAACTTCCTATTGTAGAAGGTCTTACTTTTCTTTACCCAGATATCATCTGGGGCCAGCTCTCTGCTCCTGGTCTCATACAGGCCTGGGTATCACTGCCAGCCATATGCCCCATTTTGTACAGTGGTTTTTGGAGTTCAACTACTCACAGGGACATCTGTGATAACCCTAAACAGTCCCAAACAGGATTGCAGGTCAAGCATGCTAATAGGTTTACAGCCTTCAGGTAAGTGAAAGAAATACTTTTAAACAAGTGAAATATGTGTGTCTGTATATGCAAGAAATAAAATATAAAGAGAAAATTTATACGAGTTTACAGTGTTTACACATTTACATGACCATTAAATGCCAGTTTCTGGTAAATGGATTATTGGTCCAGTTGGCTCAAATTCTTGGCCTCCATAATTTATTGTAGTCTTCTTAAGATGAGGTGGCTGTGAGCTGGGGAAGCAAAATATGCACTTAAAGCACTTCACATTCCTGAAGGGGATTGAAATAATCCTAGACCCTATTACATTTCCATTTTTGACTGAATTAGTGACCCTGTTAAAATATGCAGCAATTAGACTTTTCTTTGCAAATAGACATGGTTCCAGAAGGATTCTTTTTTCAATGTATCTATCCTCATCACTCTCTGAAAACCATTTTCTCTACATTACTTACATGTGCATTATATTCCATTTGGAATGTGCTCTACCAGTCTGAGACCTTTGAAGTACAGCTACCTCTGAGGAAAAACACCTTTAAAATCTATTCAGTTCATTGCAGAGTATCAACATGGAAGAAAATTCTACTGAGTTCCTTGAAGATTTATTCCTGTTCTTTCAAGAATTTTTATAAGCTATGTCTTTTTGGAACTTACATTTCCTAAAGCTGTCTTTAAAAGAACATTCCATGGCAACCTAAAGGCATCAGTTTATCTGCTGCTTTCTAAAAGGGAGCAGAGTCTCTTCATAATTCCAGCATTTACAGTTAATCTAAGTTTATGTACAGAAGCATTACTAAATTCATTGTTTATGTATTGATGATTTTACTTTTACTGAAGGAAAGTGGACGACTCCCTGTAACTAAAATACTTCTTTGAGTAGTGTGACTTTAGTACAAGCTGTATATCAGTTCCAGGGAATTTACTTTCTGTTGAATGAGTGAGCTACATGACTGATGCAACCCATGTAATTCAGACTTCTTGGTGTGTTGGAGGAAGTAACAGGGCATAGAATTCTCTCCCTTTCTGTATGTGGAAATGCTTGGTCAGTCATCTGCACAAGAAAGTTATCGTTCTATAGATTCTTAAAATACCTTGGTCTATCATCCTTTTCTCATATCCAGCTGACAGGTTACACTTAACAAGCCTTACAAGGCAATACCAAAACAAGTCTGAATGCTGTCTCATCCTTCCAAGAGCATCACACCACTATGAACCAGTGTAGTTCAACCTCAGCAGGCAGCTAAGCCCCAGACAGACTGTCTCAATATCTATCTGTTTGATGTGGGAGATAGTTGGAAGGGTAAAAGGGAGAATGCTGGTTTGGGCTGAGGTAGAGGTTATTTTATTTACAGTGGCTGGTATTGGGATATGTTTTGGATTTGTGCTGGAAACAGTATTGATACCTGAGGGTTGTTTTCATAACAGCCAAACAGGGCTTACACAGAGCCAAGGCCTTTTCTTCACGTGAGGAGGCTGGGGGTTTGGATTTGGGAGGGGGCAGAGCTGGGACAGCTGACCCCAGCTGACCCAAGGAACATTCCAGACCATATGGCATGATGCTCAGCATAGAAAGCTGGGGGGAGGAGAAGCAAAGGGAGGCATATCTTGACTGATGGAGTTTCTCTTCCCAAGTCAGTGCTATGTGTAATTTATCCCTACTTTCCTAAGGGTGGCTGAACACATGAAATCCCATGAGTTCCCCACTCATGGGAAGTGGGGAACTAATTCCTTGTTTTGCTTAGCTGGTGTGCATGGCTTTTACTTTAGCTATTAACTTGTCATTACCATGACCAACGAGACTTTTTAGTAAATTTACTGCCTAAATTCTCAGTGGAATGATCATAAAATCATAGAATGTTTTGGGGCAGAAAGGACCATTCATCTAATCCAAACCCCTGGAATGGACAGGAACATTTTCCGCTATATCAGGTTTCTCTAGGCCCCATTCAATCTGGCCTTGGGCAATTTCAGTGATGTTGCACATTCTCTGGGCAACCTGTTGCAGTGCCTCACCATCCTCATCACAAAAATTTTCTTATTTCTAATCTAAATCTACCTTCTTTCAGGTAGCTGTTAAAGCTGTTGCCTCTTGTCCTGTTAGGCCCTGCTAAAAGATCTCCTTCCATCTTTCTTATAAGCCCCCTTTATAAATTGAAAGGCCTCAATAATTCTCTCCAGAGCCTTTTCTTCTCCAGGCTGAACAACCCCAGGGGTGGTGGCTTTGCACCCATGCCACAATAAAATGGGATACGATGGTCTTTGCAGACAAAGACATTACAGTCTCACAAAGAGAAGCAGAATAAGTGGGCTGGGGGTTTTCTCTTACAGAGAAAGACAGGCACACTTGCTCCTGCCCAAAGTCTAGTCCTGAGATCCCTAGATAGGGATGGTCTTTTCTTCTACTTCAGTTCTAGTCCTATGCTAGAAAAGACTGCACAACCTCCTATGTAGGCATACCATGGGATTTTCCCAGGCAGCATGTCCCTTAATGCCTGGCTCCAAACCCAGATCAAAACATCTGCATCCAGCCAGAACATGCCCAGCATTAGCTGCATGAGGCACACAAACATGCAGGGAGAAAATCATTCTACTCTTGCTTCCTTGAGGCACTGAGAAGTACCTTGTGATGTCCTTTGGGATACCTTGTGAGGACAGAAAGAGCATTTTTGAGCAGTCATTTTTGTTCCAGCCCTCCTCTGGTCTGTTTGCATGGGAGACACATGGCTGTTTTGAATGGAGTCTGAACAGGATTTATTTATTCATGTGGTCTCTGAAAGGTTATCGCCTGCATTGAGCTGCTGAGGACTTGTCCTGTCATGTTGTCTGAATAAAAACACAGCTCCTAAACCTGCACGACTTCAATAACCTTAGTGAAACCTTGTTGGCTTTGATGCAACAAATGGACGTGACATCAGATGGCAAGGATTTGCTTGTCATCTCCATGGTACCTCCACTTTGGGATGCTTGCAGGGCTACAGAAATCTGTCACAGAATAATCTGCTTGGGATGTCAAGGAAGCCAGAGCTGAAGCCTTGATGTATGAATCTTCTGTGCTGATAACTCTCTGCTGAGCTTTGATGAATGCATAAAGAGTTGGCAGATGAGTGGGGTTTTTGATTAACTGTGCTAGTCTATGCACACTCAAGCTTCAGTGAGATTGTATATTGTCAGTCTGCTGTCTCCTGTGTGCTGAATTCTCATTTAAGCTTTTGTATTTAACAGAAAATTTTGATTTCTCTTTCACTCTGGAGTTTAAAATGAAGTTCAAATCAGACACAGTTTACAGCATTATAAAGACTGGGTAATAATTTCTGTCTCTGTAAGTAGCTTTGAGATGGGATTACCTTTCATGTTTATAACTTCTCTTATTCACATTTGCATTAATGCATTTTCCTTAACAAGATAAAAATATTTCTCCACCAAGCACATCCATCTGGAGTTGTGCTCATGAATACTTGAGGTATCAAGTTCCTCAATTTTTGCAAAAAAAAGAAGCTAACTTACACTTTTTAAAGGGCAACTTGGATCTAACTGAATCATTCAGACACAGATGAAACCTTAAAACTTACTAGGAAGATCCAAATTTATATTGCAACATGCATCCTGAACAAGGCAAACAAACATATAGAAAATTATGTATATCAAACCTGTAGAAGAGAAATAGCGCATCCTGCTTTTCTTGTAATAATGCTGCTTCCTCAAGCGGTGCCTAGACAGCCACCAAGATGGGGAAACACTTTTGTCATCGTGGACAAACATTACAGGAAATGCAATTTCCATCCTGTTTTGCTTATGGGCTAAAAGCAAAATGAGGCTGTAAGAACAAGAGCAAACACACAAAGTAAGAAGGATAGAAAGCTATTAGAAAACATCCAAGGAAGGGCTGTGAAGATGGTGAAAGGTCAGGAGGGGAAGCCATACAAGAAGTCACTTTGTCTATCCAGCCTTGAGAAGAGGAGCGTGAGGGGAAAGCTAACTGCAGTTTCAACTTCCTTGTGAGGGGAAGAGGAGGGGCAGGCACTGATCTCTGCTCTGTGGTGCCAGTGACAGGACCTGAGGGAATGGCCTGAAGCTGTGTCAGGGGAGGTTCAGGTTAGACGGCAGGAAAAGGTTCTTCACCCAGAGGGGTGGATGGGCACTCGAACGGGCTCCCCAGGGAAGTGGTCACAGCACCAAGCTTGCCTGAGGCAAGGAAGCATTGGGACAATGTTCTCAGGCACATGGTGTGGTTCTTGTGGTTGTCTTGAGCAGGGCCAGGAGTAGGACTCTGATAACCCTTGTGAGTCCTTCCCAACGCAGGGTATTCTAAGACTCTCTGATTCTATGATAATACAAAAATAGTCAACATTTCAAGGTGCAAATATGGCCCCAGGGCGCCTTGATGTGTTTTTTTTGCATGTTTTGGTTTGTTATTTTCTTATCCTAAATACTGAACATGTTCTTATAGCCCTTGGTTTTAATCAAGTTTCCATTCAGTCAGTATGTCACACTGTCTGGTGCAAACCATCTTGGCCAAACTGTTTTCCTGCTTCAAATTAGCTGGAGTGCATCTCAATATTGGGCCGAAACTTCTCATAGCCAATATCAGATCTCATTTTTACAGCACATCTGTGTGGACTATAGGAGTTAATCCAGTTTTCAACAATGCAGGTGAGGCCATACCCTGTCTCTGACCCATGAGTTTGTACCTCTTCATACTTGATCTCACCTTGTCACTATGACATTAAAACATTTGCCTGATGAAGAATTACCTGGCTTCATCTGCTGTATTCTTCTATACTGTCCCTTGTGATTTTAAGGATTGTCCCTACTATCCATTTTTTTTCCAAAGATATCATCATGGAGAATTAAACCAGAGTATTCATTATTTAATAATTATTGTATATTACAATTATTCAGTAATTTTAATACATTGCCTCACTGCTCTGTCTTGAAACCTTTCTGCCAGTGTCAGCTATATTTGTAGGAAGACATATTTTTTAATTATCCTCTAGTTTATTACTTTAGCTCTGCTAAACAGAATACAAAATCTAATTCAATGCAACATAAAAGCTCACAATAGAGCAATTATTAAAGAAAGTCATCTCCATTGTATGAAAAGGAAGAGACGAGGGAGGAATAGCAGAATAGCAGGCACTAGGTTTTCCTGCCATGTTTTGCATTCCTCAGTGCACAAATTTCAGAAAAGCCTCTCAGCCTCTGTCAACTCATTTTCATTATGATGGGCAATGGTAGAAATTACTGCCTCCACCCTTTCCTGTGCCCTTTACTGTTTCTAAGCCATGCAGGACTCCAGTGAAAATTCAGAGTCTGGATGTGCTACTGAGGCTTTGCAGTACTGAGGCTTGCATGGCTCTGTAGCCTGATGTATTGACAATGTTTAAATGTTTTTATTGCCTCTGTATATCCTGTTAGCTGTTCTTCCTGCAGAAAAGCCCAAGAGGTCTTTAGGAAGAATTGGTCACAACTGACAGGTTTTGAAAACATGGTTTTCACTGTCCTTTATAGGAGTAGTGGCATTTACAATTCTTTCTGGCAGAGTGCCCCTCTGTGCCCAGCAGAACCAGAGGAAACCAATGAAGTGTGTGGCTGAAGTGTTTCTTTATTGCTTTGGAGACCTCACAAGTCTTGAGTTAGGCATGAGGAATTAAAGGAAAAGAATTCCAAAGCCAGTTCATTTCATCTGTGTTTGGGTGACATTAAAAGCTCCATGTCCTACTACCAAAGCTTGGTGTGCATTGGCGTTTGCTCTTAACAAGTCATCCCATCTTTACTGAAAGGTGCATTAACCATTGAATAGTACCATATAAATAGTACCATAGAAAAGCCAGTGAAAAAAGGAGGAAAAATCCCACATATTTTGAGTTACAAAGACTCTGCTTGTTTGCTTCTTTTGAACACAATGCAACATTTCCATACATCAGCTTTCAGTGACTTTTGTCTTTCAAAGTGGCCGAGTGCATTTCAGAGCACAGCCTCTTGATTTTCACCGAACAAGCAGTGCACCTGTCCAAGCCATGAGCAGCCAGCTTCTCTGGGAGAATGCCGTGGGACATGGTGTTAAAGGCTTTACTGAAGTCCAGGGAGATAAACATTTCTGTCACCCACTGGGAGGGTCATCTGGTCACATAAAGAGATCAGGTTGGTTAAGCAGGACACGCCTTTCACAAACCTGTGCTGGCTGGGCCTGATCCCCTCGTTGCCCTGCATGTGATGAGTGTTGGCACTCAAGATGTTCTGTTCCATGACCTTCTCAGCACTGAGGTATAGCTGGCAGGAGTTCTAGTTCTCTGGGACATCTGATAATACAGCTCACCTGCATTCAGATGGTTCCTTCCACCTATTTTGCAACATAATTTCAGCATAGGATGAAAGGACTGCCACAGTTTCCTGTAAAAAAAAAACACAAGGTGGTGGGGGGGGGCGGGGCAGAGCTGCTAAGTAATGGTGAGTGAAGCCCAGTGTTCCATGAGAGCTGGTGCCAAACCTGGCTGGTGCCACCCCTCCTAGGTGGTGTGGGGAACTGGGGAAAGGCTCTCGGGACCTACAGCTACACTAAGATTTTAGGTCATGTCTTGACTGATGAGGATGGCTTGCCAGGCCAAGTGAAAGCCATATCTGGTCCCAGTTTGGACCAGATAGCTTGGCTGGAAAATGCTCAAATGCTGATGAGAGTAATTTTGTGTAGAGAAAAATAACCTGGTATTATTCCCAAGTAAAAGCCTGTGTCAACACTTCGGCAAAAACCTGAGAGACCTGGGTTTGCTGACTACTCAATCCTCAGGAAATCCTTAAAATCACAAGACAGGATTTTTCATAAGGTTCATAACTCCAGAGGATTAATGAGCCTGAGTCACTTCCAAAGTCCTGCTCATAATTATCAAAATATCACATCCCCTATTCTGAATACTGAAGGGAAATCTTGGTGTCTGTGGTTTCAGATTGTTTTCTGTACTCTGTACTGTGGGCAAGAGATATTTTAGCAACTGAATTTGAAATTTTCGGTAGTCTACTTGCTTGTCTGACAATACATCTTTTTTATGCTTCTGTTCCAGCATCCTGAACAAACCCCAAATATTGCAGCAATCTGTAGGAACCAAATAGCATGAAAATCCAGGGCACATGCTCTAAGACAGAGACTGCAACTTATTTCCTATCATAGGGCAGAACTGTTCATGCTGTTACAGTCTGAGAGAAGAATTTCCAGTGCCACATATTATGGAGTCATAAGCTGGCAGACAGTTTATCCAGAAGAAATCTAAAATTGTAGTCACATTTTTTGGAGCAAAGGCTATGGTATGTACATTGAAAGTGGCCAGACTCTGAAAACTAAATTTTATAATGGCAGGAATGGGTACCTGTAGTTGACAAAAAATGCACTCATGTATCTTGGATTAAATCAAATCATTGTTTACAAAGCAAATTAATTGTCTTGACATATAATTTTAGTATTAACTGAAGACATTTTATTTTGTGATTGGATGATTTTTTAGAGAAACTGAATTAGATTGATCTCAGATATATTACATAATTTATTTTGGTATCCTTTGGTGATTTTGGTATTTCACTTATACTGGTGTTCTTTTAAATATGGAGGAATATGTTCAGATTTCAAAACAGAAAATTCCTATGAATTGAGGGATAAAATTTCTGTATTTCAGCAATCCTAGAGGGACACTCTAAAGTATTAAAACTCTTTTATAATCTCTTATTTAGGACTGGTTTCAATGTACTTTCCTTCTCAGGAGTCATGCTCTAGTGAATCATAAATTTCCAAAGGAAAAAGAAATCAGCGTAATTTTCTGAACAGTCCCACAAAAAAACCCGAACCAGTAAGTTCTGCTGTTCACCAGAGCCATGGCCCCCACTGCACAGAATTGTTTAAGGTCAAATTAACTCAGTGATACATTTCATGAGTTGATGTGAACCAACAGAATTTCCCTGAAGAAAACAGAGATGTGTTGACTTACAGCTGCTCAGAGTGTCCATGTAAATTTTCCAAGTTTTCCACAGCACTATTCCTTTTGATGATTTATGTTAATGACACTGCCCCAGACAGGTCTGAGTTTGAGTTGGAAAGGACCCTCATGTCCAACTCTGAATGGAGTGTGGGGGTCAAACCCACGACTTGGGCATTATTAGCACCATGCTCCAACCAACTGAGCTGATCATATGAGATCTACTGTAAAGTCTCACTCGGATTAAACAACGGATCCAACTCCTCCTCTTCCCCTGTCTCCAGCAGCATTCAGTAGCAGATGCTTGAGCTGAGTGCAAAGATAGTCCTTCAACAGATGTATCACACCCTTCTTGGCTTTCCAAGAAAATCACCACAAGGTGCTTCCTATACTTTGCAAATGTCTTCCATAATGTTAAAAACAGTTCATAATAAACTAGAGATAAAAGTGGCTTTGCAATTTTGAAAGAAAATATAGTTCCTGCCTGTTCTTATTCTCTGTTGATCCATTTCTGTTCTGTTAGAAGTTTGGAACCTGGCAGCAGTGGGAAGGGTTGTGTGCCTGCTCTGGGCAGCTGAAACCTCTGGGGAACAGAGGGAACCTTCCATCTGGGAAACAGCTAGATCTTTGCAGTTCAAGTGATTTTCTGGGGAATAGGACAGAGATAAAAACCTAAAAAAAATGAGAGTGCAGGGACCCTGCTACACCATAAACTGGTACTGTTGCAAAATAATTAAGAATTAATATTTAATTATCTTGAGTACTATTCCGGAAAAATAAAAATTTCTCTGCAAAACATCTACCTCTGAAGTAGTTCCATATGTAGGTGGGAAAGAAATGTAATCTATTTTTAAATAAATTTAAAATAAAAAGAAATTCACATTTGTAAGGATGTAAATTTAATGTTTCTTTAAATTAAAATTACAAGAATAAGTAAGTATTTGCTTAATGGATCATGGCTCAACTCCCATCATTAAATGAAAGGAGATGGACAACTCTTCACATTAAAATATTGGTCCTGTTCATGAAGAAGCCTTGGGAGAGAGCTTCAACAGGATGTGAAACCTGTGGGAAGTAATTTATTATATCGAATAATAAATATGGATGTTGAATTAAATAAAAAAAAATACATGGTGTTACCTGAAACTTTGTGATCATCTGATCACTAAAAAAGAAGGGAGAAGGTAGTTCAAAATTCAGAAAAACTTAGCAAAATTCATTAAGGGTGGCTAGATGGAAAACAATTTTTTTTTCCTATCAGCAGACTCTGAAAGGCTGAGATTGTTTTGTTCAGGAGGAAAGTATTAAGAGGGGATATAATAAACATGTATAATGTAGAGAATCTTGAAAGAAAAATCCAGTTTTCAAAAGTGTGTCTCAGGCTCAAAATTTCAGGCAACTTGAAGAAGGTTTATACATACATAGATAAGCATCACAGGAACATTCAGGTATATACTGGATAACACATGTTTTCCTGGAAGGGGAATGGAATCTGCCCTCTGGAAAAATGAAAAAACCTTTAGTAGGAAAGAGAAAGAAATATACACAGCTTTGCCTTACTGCTTTTGCCTATTGCTGGGTGCATTACCTATTGTTTTCTTTTCCCCCAACTATTTGCAGCGGAAGCGTACTGGATCAGTTGACATGTAGCTCTGATCTAAACCAGCAATTTTCACCTTCCATTCATGATGGCAACACCCAGTCGGGTGGCTAAATTTGACTCTGCATTATTCCCCTGCACAAATATAATCTGGATTACAAGGCATACAATTCTTCATTAAGTTGATAGATTTTTAGTGTGGACTACTCTTCAGGGTGGCAGAATGATGCCAGTGGGTACCTGGCTCTTCAGATTGCAGTTGCTTCACATTCCAGTAGTGAAGCACTCCACAATTCCTCAACAAGCATAGCAAATCCATTATTTGGGATTCTTCAATAATTCTTAGGGGTTTTACCCCTTAAATTTTAGCTTTCACTTTATGTGATTTTTTTTCTTTTCAACTTTCAATTGCTTAGGAAATTGCCATGTTTTACTTGCTTTTTTGAAATCTTCATCAGCTTTCTACTACCTCAGTTTAGGCTGGTTTCCAGTTTCACCAGTGTGGATCAATCCAATGAAAGACAATTAATTCAATAATGGTAGAATAAAACATATTTCAAGCTTAAACTGTTTCAAATTGAGATTTACAGGGATTAGTTACATTGGCATCCCAGACACAGGACAGGGTAATTTTGTCTTGCTTGTGGCAACACACATTTCACATCTCATCAGCTCACTCCTAGAAGCAGCTTTGTGCTAGGAAGTGATCAGCTTGAAACCTTCAGGTCTGTTTCTTATTACTTCAGGAGTTGACAAGGAAGTGCAGTCAGGATACTTTCATTTGTATTAATTCCTGTGATTCTACTGTTCCTGCTCCAGGCAATCCCTAGAAGCAGGGGTGATACAGTCTATTCTTTGATATGAACTGGATCATAACTGCCAAGACGTGTTAAAAACCCTCCTTTCTCTCCTAACACCTACTTCAGTAAAGTTTTTCCTCATTTTATCTACTTTAATGGCAAATCACATATCAGATGAGCTAGAGGCAGGGGGCAGGCAGGCGGAAGGTGCGGAAGGTGCGGAAGGTGCGGAAGGTGCGGAAGGTGCGGAAGGTGCGGAAGGTGCGGAAGGTGCGGAAGGAAGGAAGGAAGGAAGGAAGGAAGGAAGGAAGGAAGGAAGGAAGGTGCAGATGGTGCGGAAGGAAGGTGCAGAAGGAAGGAAGGTGCGGAAGGAAGGAAGGTGCGGAAGGAAGGAAGGTGCGGAAGGAAGGAAGGTGCAGAAGGAAGGTGTGGAAGGTGCGGAAGGAAGGTGTGGAAGGAAGGAAGGTGCGGAAGGAAGGTGCAGATGGTGCGGAAGGTGCAGAAGGTGCGGAAGGAAGGTGCAGAAGGAAGGAAGGTGCGGAAGGAAGGTGCGGAAGGTGCGGAAGGAAGGTGCGGAAGGAAGGTGCGGAAGGTGCAGAAGGTGCGGAAGGTGTGGAAGGTGCGGAAGGAAGGTAAGGAAGGAAGGAAGGAAGGAAGGAAGGAAGGAAGGAAGGAAGGAAGGAAGGAAGGAAGGAAGGGTAAAAATTATTACCTTTTTGTTACCTTTCAGGATGATCAATCATACAGCATGTAAGAGAGGCATAAAGGTTACACAGGATAAGAGACAACCTACCCTTGGGCACAGCATGCCTGAATGTAGCAAAAGCAGTAAAATTAACAGAATCTTCTCCTTAAAGAAGTATGCCGTTGTACTGAAGAGCCAGAGCAAATATTCTGGCCTGGGATTTCTGCCTTGATAAAGATCAAATGTTAAATTGAGGTGCTTAGCTGCTGTAAAATAGGACAACGCTACTCATTCTCTCTCTCCATTTCTCTAATTTTTTCTTGTATAGCTTAGCTCCTTTCCCCCAACTTTTCCCACATTTTGCAAATCCCTGTATATGGTATGAAATTATTTTTCTGACGTCATCAATAAATTCAAGCTTTTTTAAACGGTAAAAAATAATTCTTTAAAACATGACTTACAAAAAATCCATGCTGACCTTCCTTGTTTTTAACATAGTTGAGTATCAATTTTTTTGGTCTACAGTTTCAGTAGGCTTTACATAGAACAAAGTCTTTATGGAAGACTGTTATAAAAGACAGAACTTTTCCTTCCCCTAGATCCACAGCCCACTTAAATCATAGGCTAGACACCTATATTGACCAGTGAGGCACCATTGTACTGGAGTTCCTAGAGTTTCTTGAGGACTCTTGGATGAGGACCTAGTAAGTTATTTCTCACAACTATTTTCTAGTTTCTTCTAAAACTTTTCATTTTGACAGGTCAGTTTGAGATGATCTCCAAGGCTCATTCCTTATTTTAAAAACACAGACTAAGATGTCAGCATGGGAACCACATTCAGGTTCTCTGAAATGAATTTTGATGCAAAGAATTTAGATTTCTCTTGTGGTCTTACCTTCCCTGAGTACTCTTTTTGCACTTCATCTAATAACCCAATACTACCCTTGGCAGGCACCTTGCTTCTGGAGTGTTCAGAACACTTATTTTTGGTTTTATGCCGTAAGTGAGGTTCCTCTAAATTGTTTTTGGGTTGCTCTATTATGGTTTAACATTTCATTCATCCATTTATTCTGTGAACTGCTTCATTTTCCATTGACTAACCCCTGAACTTGCTGATAGCTTATGAGGCAGCAGTAAAACTGAAGGACTTGCAGGTCATTTCTGTATGGAGCAGAAAGTAGAAAGAGCAGGATGACATTATTTTCTTACTGTAATTTATACACTGTGCTTGAAATGATGAACACGTAACTAATTCACCAGACAGAGGCACAGTATATTTCAGGCTGGAGGGGACACCAGTATGTCCCCAACAGCAGGGTCAGCTCTGAGGTCAGAATGGATTGCTCAGGGTCTTATCCAGTCCAATTTTCAATACTTCCAAGCATGGTGACCAGACAACCTCTTTGTGAAACCTGTGCCTGACTGTTCTCAGGAGGAGAATATTTTTCCCTGTATGCAGTTGTAACATCTTGTCCCATGTCCTCCTGCCATGAAATTTGATTACCTCCATGTAGGCAATGGAAAGCTGCCAATAAGTCCCTCCCAGTTGCAGTGGGCTGTGTTACTTCCCAATAAAAGTTGCCTCTTATCCAGGCTAAAGAAGGCCTGTTCCTTAAGCCTTTTCCCATAAGTCATGTGCTCCAGCCCCTTGGCCACCTTGGTGAGCTGACTCAAGTTTTCCAATGCCTTGTTTGGACTTGCTCCAATATGTCATGACCAGCACTGTGCCCAGAGTGCCAGATGTGTGTTGCCAATACTGTGCAGGGGAGGATCACCTTGCTCAGCCTGCTGGTCACACTCTGCCTGATGCAGAGCAGGAGGCTGGTGGCTGCAAGGGCACCCTTCTCCTCACTATTCCTTCTTCCTATGCAGACACTGAAGATGTACAGAAATAGCTGCAAATGGGTCAGAGTGGTCAGTCAGTGCCTTTGGCACTTGCACAAACCAGGCGCCTTGAAGGAAGGAGAAAATCACTTGCTGAATCACTTATTTCCATAAAGAACTACATCACAACTAATTAGAAGCATTTTTTTAAGATGTAGCTGCTTATTCAGCACTGCTGTTATGAAATTTCCTTTGGAACGGACAGTAGATGCAATGTTGTGTAGACTATAAATTGTCTTTACCTTCCAAACCCACCTCAGTCCCCTGTGCCAGGTTCTCACCAGGGTCTAGTCCACAGTACCACCTAGTGGGAAATGCTGATATGACCGTGCCCATCCCAAAAGCGCTCTGAAGACATTGTCATTTCTTCCCGATCTCAGTAGGTAAAGAAAAATGTTTGAAAATCCTCTTAGGCATGGCAGCAGTACCATGTGGGATTGCATGAGGAGAACTCACCTTGCCAGAGGCTGAGACGAGTTAGACAGCTCTGACAATGAAATTGCCTATCTGCATTTCATAAGCATGATTACTAATTACTTTTCCAAGGCTGATCTGTTAATAAGAATCCATATTTACTGCTCTAAAAAATTAACACTGATCTAACACTGGGGGAAAATTACGAAGAATATAGCTAAGATTTCTTCTAAAGAGAGCTGGGGCAGCTTGCAGTCTCCTGAGATGCAAAGGCAGTAGCATTTCTGACACTTCTGTAGAAACTGCTCCCAGTTAGAGTACACAGACCTAGGGCATCTGCTTACTGCAGTTCAGGCAAGTTCCTTTACAGGATAACCCAGCAGGAATGAACACCAGACAGGGTATTTACCCTGAGCTCAAATGACATGTGCTCTCAGTTAGTTTATGTGTTGGACAAGACACTGCAATGCAGATGGCTTTGATGAGGAAAAAGTAGGATTGTGGCATATCCTCACACAGGGTGGATACCCAAATCCTTGCATTTACTAGCCTGTCATACCTACACACCCATTCTAGAACTAGCCTGTGCAAAGATCTCTGGATATTTTATCGTGATTACTTATGTGCTATAATTAAGCCAAATTAATTCAACTTTAAAATAAAAGGAAATAACCAACTCAATTTCCACAAAGATCATACCCTAAGAACTATTCCTGAGGCACACTGTAGCCCATATTAATAATAACTATGGTGAAGCTGTTCAAAGAGGTGACACCAATTTTGCTTCTTGATTTTCTAAAACAGGCCAGTAAAAAGTCTTTCTGCTTGCACCAAACATACAGAAAGTGAAAAAACCTCTTCTGTTGCTTTCTAGGTATCTTACATAAAGGTCATGAGAACCAGAAGTAAGAAATCTAGATCTTGAAGACTGGAAGTTCTTAAAACACATTCATTTGGTGAGCTCTGCTGTAAGGAGCTTCAGTATCAGAAATGAAAAGCAGATCCAGGAGATGGGGCTGAGTGAAGACCATGAGCTGAGGTGAAGGAGGATGGCCTCTCAGGCAGATGGGTTTCCAGGGAAGCTTCTCATCTGTGAAGAACTTCAGTGCACTGATCAAGCTGCACACCTTCAGAGGAGAATACAGCCTAAGAACCCACAGAGGCTGAGCTTGTTTTCTCAAGCATGACCCACTCTTTATTTGTCTTCAGCCTCTCCCACACCTAGTTCCTCATTCACACCTTTCATTTTCAAAGGATTAAAACCATAAAAATTAAAGGGGAATTTAAAATGTCTATGTAGAACTTCATATCAAAATTTCTAATTCTGGTAAAAGCTGCACATTTTTATTATGGTAACCAATATTAAGTAAAATTTATGCAAACCCATTTTTCTTGTTCAAAGACAGTCTATCAGTTTAAGAACTCGTATAATTCATATTTGATGCTTCTGAGCATAGAGTTCAGGTTATTCCCCCTTCAACTCTTAATAATATAGCTGTTTGGGGACAAATTATTGCTGTTCTGAGTATTGGTCTGTGAAAGCTGAAACAAAAAAACAGAGGGGAAAGACAATTTGCATCACCAGTTCTATTTATACTCAGTATAACTTACATAACTTCCCTTCCACTGCAGCATTTGGATTTTAGTAAAATTCTAAAAAAATTATGGGGAAAAAATCCTAAGTCAACTTGACTTAGCGCTAAAACATGCAAGGTATTCTATCAATATCATAGGTCTTGTTTCTGTAAACCCCAAATAGCAAAAATGAATCTGACTCTTCAATAAATATGTATTCTTTTGTTTGGGCACACAGCACACTCTCTGTCAGTAGACTTGCAGTGAATTCACTACATGCACCAGACAGCATGTATTCCAATGGATGACAGCACCAACATCTCACAGAAACTTGAGTGCTACAAGGTGTAAAAGGAAGCAACTGTTCCTTTTCAAATTTAAATTACATGCATTTGTAAAAAAAAAAAAATTGTATTTTAAAGACATTCAAAATCTGCAAAATCGTTATTTTCAAAGGTTTTGTTATTCTTTTAAGGTTTTTTCACTTTGCATTTTGTCACTTTGATATCTGTTGATAACAATTTGCACTTACTGAAGATTTGCCTTTTTCAAGTCTTCAAAAGACAGTGTTTACAGAGCAGTAAAGTTTGTTTTCTAAGATCTCTTTATATATCTCTTTTTAGTCTTACAAGTTCCTATAACCTTAAAACTGAATAGTAGAATAGACTCTTTCGAACTCTAGTCAGACCTTTAAGGCATTTCTGATGTTTTTGTTTCTTATGTTTCCTGATTCATACTTTTCAATGTGATACAGTTGCACTTTGGTGGTAATATAAACTCTACAGTTCTGTTTTTACTGACAAAAATATAATTCCTATGATCTAGAGCAGCACTTACCAATAGTATCTTTCATTTAGATTACAACATTGGGTAGAAAGAAAGCACATGATACAATACAAACAGACAATACATATCAAGGAACACATGACATGTAATATCTTTTTCCTCTTTAGGTCATTGGGGAGCCATCTAAAACATTAGGGTTATAACTCCAATTACGAGAAGGAAAGAATAATGAATCACTTAAACAAAATAAGTATCAAACATACTGCTTAATACACTGTGAGTGTAACATATAGCTCCCAAGGCTTGGGGTTCTTTTTGTGATCTTAATATTATATAATTAAAAATCTGCTAGATTTCAAGCTGAAAAATTACCTTGACATTTAAATCAGTTTTTTGTCCTGTGTTGAAAAACATAAAGACATAAAAGACATTTCCAGAAGAGAGAGCCTTTCACATCTCTAACGAAAATCAACCTCAATGGCTCCCATAGGACCTCTGTCCAAATAAAAATACAACACAATGCTCCACTTATAGCTAAACATTAAGAAGATTGGTTTTTCTTCATATCATTCTGGGAAGGTCTTATAAATAGCAGAAGCAAACAGACAAGGGGCTGAAGAGGCTCTAAACTGAGAGGACATCCAAACAAAATGAGATTTACTCAAGCTGAGATTCTCTTTAATTCAAGAGAAGGCTCTGACAGAAACGTATGAATGCACGTCTGGTAACAAAACTCACGATGCTGTGAGTTGAGAAATATTCCACAGTTCTAAATCTGTGATGGTAGTGAAAGATAGAAGAGGTAACAGACCTCCAGAGATAGGCCAGTTCTGAGGGGTTAGGATACAGACAAGCAGTCAGTAAGAAACTGAATCAGTTCTTGACCCTGAAATAGAAATACAGGGTGGTAGGTCTGTAGGAGTCTCTTTTATATCTGCTCTTTGTTATAGGATCAATATCTGTATATTACCAGAATCAATAAGACTAAATATATAGCAAGAGGAGACTTGAAAGGAGAGACCTTAAATAATGATCATATTTCTCTTGGCAATATGGAAGGCATTTTGAAGCTTACAATGAGGAGAGGAAAAAAAATTTAAAATCTGAAACATGGATATCCCCAGAATATTTTACTAATGATTCATTTCAGGATTTGTACCACTCACTTCAGTAGACATTTATTTCCCATTACAAGCAAGATGGGTCATCAACGACACCTACTATGTCTCTTAGTTGTTACTTTCTGTGCAAGGTAGATTAAAAGATGTATTATTTTCCAGAAATCTTTGTCCTAAAAGGTAGTTAGAAACAGCTGAGTATCTGTATTCCTTTACCTGCCCACAAAAGAGAAGCTGGAATTCATGAGAGCCAGTAAACTGATCCCTCGGTTTGAGATATATGAGAGCTGAAATTCAGTTTAGGTTACAAAAATGTTTGATCCAAAAGGAAAGTTGCAGCATTTTCTTTACATGTGCCTATGGGAATTAAAAGTATGCCCTCTGCAAAATTTTCTCCAAGAAAGTCTAGAATGGCAGAATTATTTTCTCTGGACAAGTCACCCTCTAAATACTCACAGAGCTTGTACATAGATTTACACAAATGCTTTTGTTCTGATGGAGACTTTGTCATTTTTCTCCAAAATGTTTTTCAGAGACAATTTTTTCCAAAATTAGCTACTCTTTTACTCTTCAGTGAATCAGAGTGAAATATATAAAGGAATATATGAGGCAATTATCTGAAAAGTAAGTCCATTCTGCTTTTAGACAGGATTCAATTTTTAAAATGTATGTTCAATTGTATCAAATTATTTTAGGATAGCTTTTAATTAGAAGAAAAACTAAAATGGAAAACTTTCCAAATAGAGACAAAAGACCAAGTTTAAGCTATGAACAATAGAGAAGAGAGAAAAATACCTTCTTCAGGAAGTTGACCTGGAGACAGAGTCAATCTTTTCTCTGCTTTCCCTCTCTCTTCCTCAAACCATAAATAAAAATATCAGGAAAGTGAAATATAGTCTTAATTTAAATACTACTTCAAAATTAATATAAAATCTATCAGATATATCATAGCCAAAGCATCTATTTTGTTTTCCAAGCAAACCAAGAAAGCACTTTGCCTTTGGCTTTTAAAAATATCTTCATGAGGTACATAATTCCAGTTAAAAATTAGACACTTTCAATTGTTCTGTTGAGACATCAGTAATGCTGCTTCGTACTGGATTTTAGGATTTTGTCTAATTGCACTCCAATGCTATGACAGCATCCCAACATGAAACATCATGAAACAGCAAAATCAAATTTGGGCATTCTGCACTAAGAACAAGATTCTAGGCATTTCTCACGTCACAGACTAAAAGCACTGTTATATCCCTCTGCTTTACATATAACAACTGGACAGAAATCTCTTTTATTTTGTCTAAGGAATTGTTTGGCTATTGCAGGCCTTTACATGCATGTTTTTACTGGAACTTAGTACAGTTTCATTTTATTTTTTTTCAGTAACTTCTGGATAATACCCATGATAGTAATCTAACTTTGTAACTCCACGTGAATTCGTAACTCCACATGAAGTTCAGCAAAGTCTTATTATTTACTACCTAAACAAAGAAATGTAATTACAAGTAAAAAACCATTATAAGAGACTGAAACATTTATCCTGATTCTTATCTTCAGGTAAAACATTAAATTTCAGTTACATAAGATAAGTTTTTAGATTTTATTTTATTAAATAACAGAGGCATATGAGTAACAGTTCCAAAAGAATAATGAAAAAAAATCAAAGAAAAAATGCTGACTTTGAATATTTATTCAATATTTCTGAGCAAACCAAAAGAGATTTCAACTTCAAGAAAGAAATACAGCACATTACAATCTAGAGAAACAATCCAAATTAGCAGTTTGCTGAATAGTGCCATGTTAATTTTTACAATATCTCACAAAGATACACTGAAATTCTATCAAGTAGAATTATTTGAATATATCTTTAAAAAATAACCAGGAATTAATAAACTATTGCTTTAAAATATAAAAGCAATGAATCTAAATTTCCCTTTTAGTAAGTAAGAAATTAGATGCTTAAATGTCTCTTAACTTTACAAGTTAATGCAGTTTCATATTACTGATTTTTTAAAAATAAAGCAGCACCACATTGAATCCACTGGTCTTGGTTTCCTCCACAAGGTACATCAATATTTGTCACCACATGGTCTCTCTCCACACTAGTGTAGACTGGTAGAGATATGCATTCCTCTGGAGAATATGGACCATATGCATCCTGCCAACAAACAAGCACTTAGTTATCATTTAAAAAGACAACGAAACATGAGAAAGCATTAATCTCCATGAGTATGGCATCTGAGGTTAAGATACAGTTTGGACACTACAGCCTTAGACAAGAAAGTCTTCATTCAGGGCACTAAGAAGAAGGATTACCAATGAAGCAGAGACTTCAGAAAAATTGCTCGCTCCATAACTCAAAACACCAGGAAGTAAATAATAACATTATGAACTACAGAGCAAAATCTTCCTTCAGCTAAAACCCTCCCAGAAATTACACATCCAAAGTGTCTGTAAACCAGGCTAAGGGAAGTGCTGATCAGTTTCCTGCAGGGTAAAAGCTGCTCAGGAGCCCGAGTGCTGTAGTGTAGGGAGCAGCTATCCAGCAGGCTGGAGTGCCCTGGCAGAGCCTACTGCCCCTGTCATCCCTGCAGCAAACCCTGCCCTCCTCCTATGGCACAGCCCCTGGGGTGAGCTGAGATACCTGCAAGCATCACACTGCAGGAACTACAGTCCAAAAAATCCTACCCCACACGTTCCAGGCTACTTTACTGAACTGATTCTCTCTGCTGTCTGTACTACAAACTGCCTCAGATGCAGTTTCCTCCTAGGAATGCATGGGGCACTGTCCATATGTGTGACCACAGAATTGAGCTCAAAGACACCGCCAAGACTTCCTACAGCCCTTAATTTCAACCCACCATGCTATTGAAACTGTAAATAGTTCAGTTCAACTGGTATATATTAAGCATGTTTTCCGTTACACTCAAAATGTCCCTTCCTGTCAACAGGAAAATGTCAAGATTTTCAAAAACCAAATAACAAAGCAGCACACTTGTCAGAAAAGAATTTAAAATAAAAGTGAGTGTCATTTTAACTCAAGTCACATCAAATGTGAGTTAGTGATGCTCCAGTATTAGAAAATATCTAAAAACAGGAAAAAGGAAACATGCAAACAATAACTGTTTCAAGCATTCTGCCTTGCATGTGAAGTGTAAAGCCGTTACTAAAGAATTTTCTTGTTCCTTTTGAAAACCAACTTCCCCTGCCTTTTGGACAACAGTGTTTCAATGTTTGCAGAAGATATATGTGTGGTAATATTTGTATGGAGTAACTTAATAATCAGGAACTCAGCTGTTCTCAGAAGGATTGTACTTACCCCATTTATCCCGTAATAAGCACTACCGACGAAGACAAAATGCTGGCCAGACTGAGAGAAAAATCCTCATCAGAGAATTTAAATTTTGCCAAAGCTGGGAGCCAGAAGCTGGCCAGCTTGCCTTCAAAGTTTGCCTTGTTTTTACACTTTTTAGGGACAAAATATCTGTTCTTATGCCTTTCTCAATCACACTGATGTTTTATGGAATCACATTATTGGAGGGTTAAAGCCATTCTGTGAAGTCTTTTTGAGTCACAAATCATTATGTCCTTGATTTACAGTCCAGAAGTTCCTTTTATCAGACTGCCTTACACACAGTTCCATCCCCCTTAGTGACACCCTTCACAGCATGGGATCTATCAGTGGATTAAAACTGGAAAGGACCTTCACAGTTTAATGAGAATAAGCATAACATTAGTAGCTCAAAAAATTCTGTTTAGAGCACTGCAGGGTTTTGAAGGGGTTATCTCAGAGAAATCCTGTAGGCTACTTTAAGTTTGGTTGAAAATTACTTCAAAGCATTACATTATACATATACTTTTGCTCACTAGATTTCAAAAGACATATTTATGGAGAAAAGAATGCAAATTCAAAACCTAAGAATGCTAAGACAATATGTTCAATTTTATATACTCTTCTCCTAAGGCGAGATAATGAAATTAAGGGAAATGCATGATATCCAATTCTGCTTTGGTTTCTGAGCACAGTATTTGATTATAGTCAATTTTTACGGTGATTGTAAAACAACTCAAGGGTAGACCAATTCAGAAAAACTCTCCTTAGAGGCACTTTGTATTTAAAATCTGGGCAGTTGGCAAGTTACGGCCTATGCTTCATAAGAATTATATTTTTTTCCAACACAAAGATGTCAGTTGCTATTCATTTCAAATATAAGTACATTTGTAAAAGTTTAATTAATTGATTATTGAAGTATCTCATTTCTTAATTTTATAGATAAAGCTCTCTGCTCTTTTCACATACAAGTTTTGGATCCTACCTTTGGAGTTTAAAAAAATAGTCTTATTCAGAAAAATACTAAAAAAATCTGGTTTATTTCAAACACAAGATGAATGTCTTTCAGAACAATGGGAGGACTACTTAGAATTCTCATTTAAAATGTGTTTCCATTTGGTGTTACCATGGAAAACCACACATATTACCATCCTCCACCATCCACCACTGAGCCAATATATTAGAATGTCTGGCAATTCTGCATTTATCCCATGCACCACCTCTCAAGTAAAAAAGAAATCTGTTTATTTAGCTGAAAAAGACAAACCCTGTAAATACTGAAAAACTGAAAAAATCTTTCACTGGTCAACTTTGTAAGAGGTTTTGTGATGTGTTCAGGTTTTGTCCTTTTTTAAAAAATGTCAGTATTTTCTTTCATAACCAAGCTGGGAGCAATGGTGCAGATGGTGTCCAGCATTTACTTCTGTGTTCAAGGTCTAAATCTGTTGATCTTTATACTTCTAATGCTGTACTTTAATATAATGCTATGTTTCCCCTGCTGGAAATAACAATGAGAGAAAAATAAAGTTGGGATACAGCAATGTGTTAGTAATGGAGCTCCTTGCACATTTTCTATCACAATATACAAAGGTCATCATAATGGTTTAGGTTGTCTCTAGAGTCACACCTGGACAGATTTATCCCAGCCACCTTCTGATGGGATGGGCTTCCTAAACATAGGTGGGATGAATTCTACAATAAGCAATTTTTTAGTTAAAAGACACATCCTTGAATACATTCTGTGTGACTTTTTATTTTATTTATTAGCGGTTACTATGACAATTGGAGGGCAGAAGCAGCAACAGTTTTTACTGTTTGGATTACTTTGCTTTCATCTTTAAATCTGCAAGCACTGGCATTTTTTTTTAAATTAGTTTGAGTAGGAGAAAGGCTTTCTTCGCTTACAGCTCACATCATATTCTTTATTTTTTTAATTGCCGCTGCATTTTACTATTTAAAATGCAAAGAAAATATATTCTAGGAATGAATTCCCAAACACATGTATACCTTTACTAAATACAGGTTTGAAAATATGCTAATTTTTTAAAAGACAAAGAAAAAAAGGTATGACTGAAATAAAGCCCTGGCCCTCATCTAAGTAACATAAGCTAAAGAATATTAACAAAATTACAATAAGTTTCTGTTTTAAATAAAGTAAGTAACTGCTTCTCCTAGTAAAGACTGGGATTTTTATTTTGAAATGAAAGGAAAACAGGTCAGCAACATCTTACTGAAAAGCTACTACACAGAAAAAAATCAAATTAAGAGTCTTGAAAGTTTAGGGCCTTTAATAATTTAGTACCTGTGGAATCCAGGCCATGTAACAAGGGAGAACAGATGACACACTGGGAGAATCATGCAGATTTTCTGAAAGTCTATTTCCATCGAAACGACAACCTTCCAGTTTTAAGCCACTGATCTGCCATGGAAATATAAAATATTCAAACATAAATAACAGAATTAAAATGTCAATAATGATCATGCTGTGCTTTAATAAATGATGAACCTTTTTACTGTGACCAAATTTTTAAATAACAGGAAATTAATTACTGTTATGTTCTTTGTGAGAATAGGAAATATGATTTAAAAGCAAGATCTGGACCACACTTCACTGTGAACTTCCTCTGATTTGGATTCACATTCTTTGAAATGTCGGAGAAAAATACCTGTAAATGTCATCAATTATGGAACTGTGTTGCCTGGCATTAGATTAATGGAATTATGATAGCAACGGCCAAGTTCACAATCATTACAAAGTCGAGGAGAAGAACAATTACTGCAATAAGCATGACTTCCTGCTTGGAAATCTGAGCACCGCTTTCAAAGAATGGAATGTGCACTACACTGCTTCAGCAGAGGCAAACAACATATATTGAAATAATATGAGAGAAAATTTTATTTAACAAACTCAAGACTGCTTAGATATAATGTTGTTTGGCAAAAAATTAAATAAGAAGCACAGATGATTCCTTAAGTAACTATGCAATGCTTTATTTGCAACATGTCTCAAGTGTTTTCTTTTAATTAAGTAATTTCAGCCTCTGAATTACATATTCCATTTTTTCTTCTCTGGAGTCTTCCATAAGTTAGTGACATCTATTCTGAATTCCATTAAAAAAATCCCAGTATTTGCTGATAATTTTATTTTCCCCAGTACAAATACTACAATAATAATAATAATAATAATAATAATAATAATAATAATAATAATAAATTTTGGCCTGCTGAAGTGAGAACTTCTGTTTTAACAGTAATAAAACTTAATACAATAATAACTTTCATGCAGTTTTTCAAAAGGCTAACTCTCCAGCTGCAGCAGATCTTTAACTACAATCTGAAAATCATGTCTGTTCGTACTTAAGCCCTGAATTAAATTTATCATACTGAGGTTGGCTTTCACCAAATTCAAGGTGCATAAAGCAGTGCTGAAATTAGGAAATAGGATGCTGCTGGAAATGGGATGAGTGATCACATAAGCAAAATGGAGAAAAATCCAATTTTCTAAAATATTTTCTGTTGCAAGAAATTCTGAAATATCTATCACATTGCAAAAAGGGGTTAAAATAAGATGTTACAATGAAGATCAGTATCACAGAAGATATAATGGATATAATTTCCTTAGGTAATTTTAGTATTCTAAAATTATTTATTTGACACAAAAAGATGTAATTAAACAGTAACACAATGGGAGTTACTGTCATGCTTGAAAAGCAATGCTTTCCTCCCCAGTGTTATGGGTTTTTCATTAATAATATATTAACTGTAAACTAGCTAAGATTACATTTTTCATTTTTAATCTAATCATTCTTTTGATTGTAGACAGGCATTACACTCTTCAAGAATCTGCTTCTTTAAACTCATATTTCTCTTTCAACACTGAGCTGGGGACTCTTCCTTACCATGTGCAAGATGCAGATGTACTTATTCTAATATGAAAAAAAATTGTTATAAAACATGGCATTGAAAAACGACATAGAACAAAGCTGTGTTTCTCCTTGGACAGACAGTAACCAGAGATGTGACAATGTTCTTTGGAGCAATCTCTGCTTCATACAGACTAGGACTTGCAGTGAAACCACCAAAACTGGATAACCTGAATGAAAACAACCCCAATTGGAAAGTTCAGAGTAGATTTCTGTCTGACTTTCACACAAATTTTAGAAAGATTCATCTCCTATGTTATTCCTTCTGTCCTTCTTGCATGGAATATTTTTAGGGACCATCCTTTAATAAATAACCTTGGCAAAGTTATAGCACTAAGATTGGTCTGATGAAGAGGTTTTAAAATTTTTTGCTAGGATGTTCAAAGGTCTGGCCATCCTGAATATCTCTGAAAGAAATTTCTACAGAATTGGGTCACCTTTTGAAAAAACTTTTTACTGTACATTTCGTCTTTTGATATTGGCAGTCTCTTTGACATTGCAGTTATGTAAAATAATACCATTTGATCTCCTGGAAAACTTCAACCAATGGTAGAAACTCCTTTGAAGATAAAGACCAATATTTTACTTTCATTCAATATTAAAAGACTTTAAGAAAAAAACCCAACAATACTAGAACAACGTAGTTCCAATACCATTTGGCTGAATATGCCCACAGCCATGTTTTCATTTCTGTAATAAACAGTATAGAGAAATTACAAGTACTATGAAAGACATGAATTTCACAGCATCTGTAATATAATCATAGAATCTTTGAATCTTAACAGAGAGTAATGGCAGAAGTTGACCATAATTTTTAGTTCTTACAAAGAATTTGGCAGCTATTGTACTAATTTAGGTTCAAAAAAGTTATTTTTACACATTCCAGACTATGATTCTTTAAAACACCTTTGTAGAAAGTGTGCTGATACCATGGTCCAAAGCATGTCTATTTCCAAATTTCAAATTCTCTGCAACGGATTTTCCCTTACTAATTAATGCCGTAATTTTCCATTACACAATGCAAACTGCAGCAGACTTCAGGAAGTTATATTTTCACTTTGTTACCTCTAGAGGCCTCCATCATTAATTTATTGATATTTCAGGATGGAGGTATACTTTGGAAAAAGACCTCTCAGGATGCCTTATAATAATTTATCTGTCAGTTGCTAAGAGTATAGTTCTGATACTAATACTCATATTGTGTATTTGAGATTTTCAATATTTTTTTTATCTTTCACATGTATATTAAATTCTACCTAAGGTCATACTGCTTACTACCCAATAAGTCTCTTGCCATGTTTCTTCCTTTCTTTCACTCTTTTCTACAATACAGAAAATGGAATGCCAAAAGAAATGACTACCTGCTTTTGTACAACAGCACAATCAGTGCACAAAACAGAAGAAATGTATTTGCATATCAATATGTTATTATAGTGCAATAGTGCACTATATAGTGCAAAAACCATACATTTTCAGTACCTTTTGTTAAAGCAATCCAGAGTGATATTAAAAAAGGTGTAATTTTACACAGATTGATTCAAAGTCAAATATTCATCACATCTTACTAGAGGAGATCCACTCCACATTATACATCTAAACCATCACCTGAATTAACACTGATAATTTAACATCTGATTTGATAATTCATATAAATCTAAGGTGTGTTGTTGGTCTGATTGAGTGTTCCTCTATGTACTTTGAACTTTCACTACCAGTTCTAGCACTGCATGTTTCTAAATTACAGGGTAAATTATTTTTTTTGTTAGGCATAGAAAGATCAACTATCTACAACTGCTGAATCTTGATACCATTTTTTAAAATCACAGCAAGACCAAGAAAGCATTTTCATCATACAGATCATAAAGAGATCTTCTTCTTTTCCCAGAACATATTCTAAGTCATAAAAACCTTTTGAAATTAAAAGTAAGAAAAAAATCTTAAAGAAAATGTCTTCAAAACCATGCCTGATAGTTTTACTAAGAAAGTTATACAAAGTATGTGTGACTATCAGGTCTAAATTCACCTGCATTTCTACTCATGCCAATCCTTCAGCAGAGACATTCTATTAGGCTTTTAAATATTTGTTGATTCAGGGACTTGAGCACAACTCTCCCAGAGCCCCAACTCTGTGAGTACAGAATCAAGTCTCTCAGCGGAGCTAATTTCATAAAGTGAAATAACACCATTGGCATCAATTGAGACTGATAAACCTCTACCGTGGTCTGGTTCCCGTATGGGAGTCTGCTAAGCTACAATCTCTGATTTAGGTGGGATAAAACAAGGCCCCAGGTATCTCACCACAGTATGTGTTTAAGGACTTATCTATTCTGCTGACTTAATTTTTTTGTGTGTGTGTGAATTCTCATTTGGAGTAGCTTCCCATTCAACAAGGTTAGCTTGAAATCTTGAAACTGCAGGAACAACATTTACTTTACCAGTATTAAAATTTATACTGTTCAGGTGAACCAACTTTAATGTACAATCCAGAGGATCCTTATCAAACAAGACATATTTTAGAGAACGTCTTTTTCTGAATCAAAGACACTTTTATGCCCTAGTTATAGTCCCTGTGGTATACAGCTTTACTAATGGGAAGGTTTCTCCTCAGTTCTCCACGAGCATGAAGAAGGATTCATGGTAGGGAAATCTAAATATTCAGCATTGCAAAGGGTTCCAAAGCCTTTCTGTTATCAAAGATTAAAAGAAGCAGTGAAAATACTAACAGAGAATCAATGAGTATTCCTCTTACAAAGGAAAAGATAATATTCAAATCAAATTAAGAAACTTGACAGGATTCTTATGTTTTGCTAAAAAAACCCCACTCACCTAACTGCTTGTACTATTCCCAGAGTAAAGAATTTCCTCTTACATTAAATTCTCATTTAATTTTTAATCCCTTTTAGAACATGACACATTCTTGTAAAGCAAGAACATGTATATATATGTTAACCTTTTTGCCTACACATGCTATAGATTGCTACCAGTGTACTTAAACTAGTATTGCCAAAAATTTACCACATAAATTCTCAGACAGTAAAACATTTTGAACTTCAGCTAGAAGTTTAATAAAATCTGTTAGAGTACTGTTACAAAACTCTTTCCTCTCACTCTTTATTTGCCAAGCAGCTATTTCAATCTGGCAACTGTAAAATATTGTGATATTTTTTAGTATATGAATATACTGAGATATTGTTATTTAGTAGTTGAGGTACTTGACATTGACTTCTGACATTTTTCAAAAATGTTACGATGGTTTTGAAGTAGCAGCTGATAGCTAGGCTACTAGAATGACTGATCTGAGATGTGAAACTCAGTTTTGACTTACTGCTATGGGCTTAGAAGCCTTGGCTGAATCTGTAACCTCAGATCATGTGATTTGCAGGCTCCCAGGTTTGTCATATACCAGGTTTATTCCAAGCCCTAAAATTCCCTTGGTTTATTTATCTCCAAGTTCTATACCCCTGTCTTCTCATGCTTCTTATGAAAGGCAACCATTACTCAAATATCAAGATTGAAGAATTTGCAAAATTACATTTTCTAGTAATACAACAGGAATATAACAAAGTTCAAAAGACCGCATTGTACTTAGGGTAGATTGGATGATGACAGTTATCTTTACTGGCCTTACAATACATTAATATTTTAGGAAGATGAAATCTTACGTATTCTGTATTAATAATTTTTGAGTGTCAGAAGCCAGCCCAGAACCCTAATATCTCCCACAGCCTTGTGTCTGTCTGCATTACCAGACTAGAGAAGGTGCCCTGCCACTTGTTATCTCTCTCCTAATCCAGCAATCTCTGCTTTAGCTGCCCCCAGGCCCACAGTCACTGTTGAGTGCCCTGCACTAGGCACAAGTTTCTCTGGGAGGATGTGGTGTTAAGGGCCGTGCTCCATGCTGAACACAGAACTTGGAGCTGCGCAGGCTAATTTAGGGATCAACACACCAATAGGAACACACAGCACAGAAAACTTATTTTGTCAATTCTCTACAAAATTAAGTATAAAAAAGGTGCACAGAGACCTATGCTGACCAAAGAGGCAATTTTATCTGGAATGCTAAGAAGCTAAATTAAACCATTTGAGGATTCATCTTACTTTGCTGTCAAAGCAGTCAGTGGCGACTTTATGGCTGCTGGGTTTAGGCTTAACTGGTCATGAAAAAATTGTTGGGTTTTTATCATTTAAAAAACTAGTCATATTAGAGTTTACTTCCTTAGCAGTCTCCTTTCAGTGATTAAAGAAATGTTAACATATGGCCTTAGACTTACAGATTTACATATGCATTTCCTCTGGCTACAAGCCACTCTTGTCTATCTGGACAAGAGTAAGATTTTAATTCATGGAATTGCAACTTCAATTTTCATCTGAGAGGTGGTTGAAGAGAATGGAGCAATAAGCTTAATTTCACAATGAGAAAAGTGACCAGGGAGGAGAAAAAAGATTAACTGTTTTCCTTTTCTAATTTCTGTGGAATTTTGCACTGCCATTTTAGTAGCTGTATATCATTAACCAGCATTTTTATCTCAGGAACACCAATTATTAATTACTCAGTTTTCCAGGAAGTTTAAGGACAGATGACTTGGACTATACTGATAAAACATCCTAATAAAATCCTAATAAAACATCCTAGTAAAATACCTTAACTTGGAGTTTGCCTTCCTGTATTCGCCCTTTCCATGAAGCTGTAAATTTAAGACTGTCCACTGAACAGCTCATTACTCTGCAATGGAAACGCACATACAGTAAATCTTACAGAGGTGTAACAACAGCATATCAAACACAAAACCAAACCAAATGTATTTTCAGTGTATACCGTATCATACTAAGTCTTACTTCAAAGAAAAATACATCTCTAAATGAAAAAAAACCCAAAGCAATCAGCATTTAAACAGGTAACAGCTATTTTACTTCAAGGCAAGAAATAAAAATCAGATGACTGATGACAGCAATTGACACAACTTTTTGGATCTGTGTCCTGAAAATGAAATAACCATCCTCACACACAAGGGACAATGGCACATTAGCACAAATAGGCACATTACTTTCCCCTCACCTCGCAGTCTCCTGGCGTAAGGCATTGAGAAATGTGTCTGGATGAAACAGCTCGGAAAGGTCAAGGGTGTCTGACAACAGTTTCTGTTTCTCTGCTTTTTCTACCCAAATCTAAAAGAGAGAATTAAAAAACATCCTGAAATAACTGAAATTACTACTTGATTTTTCAACATTTTGAGTTAATGTGGGTATGTCAATTATTACGACTAATGAAAAATGGTTTTTGTAAACATACTGTAACCTCAAAGCCTAATATTAATTTCAATTATTTCAAACTATTCCTGGTAAAAAGGAAATGAATACCCTTTTAAAATACAAAAAGAACTAGCAGTTTATGTGTAACATGACTCATCCATTCTAAATAGACTCATGTTTCATTCTTTGTTCATTGTAGCTTACTTTGTACAGTGAAAAGTTATTGTTCTGTAAAAATTATAATTTCAAAAAATGTATCATTTTTGAAACCCTATTTCACCTTTACTTACCAGGGACTTTATGTTTTCCATCAAAATAGGTGCCATTTCTGTCTTTGCTTTAATAAGTTCAGGAAAATAACTGCATTCCTTTTAGGTATACTTTAAGATCATTTTTTTGTATAAATGGCATATTATATTGAAGAAACACTTGATTTTCAATCTGCAGTAACAGTTTTTTTAAGTGCTTTTCAACAGGCTTTTTAAATACTTCCTACTACTATGTTGATACTGCCATTTTTAGTATATTAGTTTGAGACATGAATTCACAGAATTGATGATAAGACAAAAACTGGCCTCTGTTATACTTGGCGATAAATTAATCTAATAAAGGTGGAGGGAATAACTGTCCTCAATTTTCCTTACAGAGCACATGCCTCAACCTTTTTCCATTTTTTCTTACAGGCAGCTGTGAAGCCTGTTAGGAGCAGGAATTTCCCACCAATGCAACACCTTACGAGCCAACATGAGGAGAGAGACACACATTGCACCTTGAGATCTTTATCAACCATGCATCCTAAGAAATGCAATCTTAGTTTGATCCTCGAGACATTAACAATCTCAGACAAAGAATTTGCTCTCTTCTTAAGTTATTTAGGTCCCTGACTGGTTATGCAACAGACCATGTTCAAAATCCTTTTCTGAAACTTTAGCAATGTATCTCTTTGGTACAATTTGTTTTTTAAGGCAGAGTCTCAGTCCTTATTATAGCACTGCAGTATGAACCTGAAGTCACTGTATAACCCACCCTACAAGTAGGCTCTTCACAGAGAGATTGTCTTCAAGGCCAGGCTGGATGAGGCTCTGAGCAACCTGGCCAAGTGGAAGATGCCTCTGCCCATGGCAGGGGGGGGGTTGGAAAGAGATGATATTTAAAGTACTTTCCATTCCAAACCATTCTTTGATTCTTCAAATGCTAAGACAGAAACTAATCAGAGAATAAGATTCCACATGATATAACTAAACAGAGAAAGATAAACCCCACTCCTTTCTAAATACCAGCTCCCAGGAAATTATAAAATTGATGTAGTCACTGAATAAAAAATCTTGGAAGTTACACTCTCAGCACACATTGTACCTCCCAAGCATCCATATCATGTTTAAAAAGTAGTTTATTGTATTATTTGAACTGCTGACAGATGAATAATTCCACAGAACCATTTTAAAAAAGACAAAATCATAGAAAATGCAAGTAGATATCACTCAGTTTTATTTTATTTTGGCAGTGTGTCACACACATCTCTATTATGTTACCACCATGTTCAAGCCGTTAATCTGGTTTTTTTAATCTGCCACATCCATGATTATGAGCCCTCAACCCAAATGATTATGAATCAGTTCAGAGATTTTTGCTTTCCATTTTCATTAGGTAAATATACAGCGTTAATGACTCTTGTCTGCATGATTCTTTTAATGACTTTATATAACTTTATAAAACTTATGACTTTAATTTTTTTTTATCATATAGCAGCAACTGTATTCTGATTACGAGAGGTTTTGTAAATTGTTTTGCATAATAAAAGTAGACATCATTTCAACTTGTATTCAATGTAATCATTCTACTGCTGTCATCAAATAAACTTTTAATGTAACTGCTAAAGAGAAACATTGTCAGGAACACAGATGTTTATATTCCACCCAATTAAAAGACCAGTATGGGTGATATTAATTCTGAACTCATATAATTAAGTAGCACTAGGATATACACAATAACAAAAATTTTCATTAGATCACAAAAGCGAAATTGTAATGGATTGCACTGCTCTGTATAAAGCTGAATATGTAGCTCATTTACATCCATTTAAGTAAATAATTTTAGATGCAATCAAATGTATTTTACAACCCAATTGTAAAAAATACCCCATGCTTATTTTAGTCATATAAGACCACGTGACAGACTATTAGGGAAATGCTAGTCTCAAAAGACAACATCACTCTATTAACAGATCATTTGTCACTGGTAGACTTACTGCCACAAAGATGGAAGAGACCAGGTGTTGACAGGAAGGAAGTTTAAGCTAAGCTGTAGAAAGACTGAAGTGATGTTTTTGGAAAGGGAGAAACACGTAACATCCTTCCCCCATCCCAGCTCTGATAGAAACGTGTATTGACTGCATTTGTCAAGGTGATGAAAAGTTGTTCGACTTCTTATTCATCTTGGACAGCCATGCAGCATTTCAGTCTGAAGGGATTTCTTCCATCACTAACTCTTATATAACTATATAACTATTATACCAAAAATGTGGTCAACAAGTCCAAATATCCTAACCCTGAAAATACGTTTATTCCAAAACTTAAAAAAAAAACCCCACATTCATCCACTCTTCTTTGCAACTGTTTATTTCAAAAATTCATTATTTAAATATTTTCTGAATATTTATTATTACAATTACACTATAAATTTAACTGTCTGTGATAGATTAATTTAGAAAATTATGATTATAAATATAATATCAAAACTTATCAGTGATACCCAAAATGCTTGTAAAGCAATTCCTGGCAGGATGTTACAAAACTTCCATCAATGTGGAGTTCTGTTTGCTATAATAAAAACTTCTTTTTTTTCCTTACAAAAACAAGTCTATTAGCATGGTCTTAGGTGGTTCAAACAATATTTTTTAATGCATCTTAATATCCAATAAACATCTATTCCACTTTCAGAGAGAAGTCTTCCTTATCATCTATAATCCCAAATCAAACTAAGCACCTCATTGAACAGTGGAAGTAATAAGGAGGCTGCCAGATTTTCACATTATTATTTATACAGCTTTAGGATCACAGAACTCCTCTAAAATTAAGTAAGTACTCTTCCTTCACCAGTTCTAATTAATTCCAATTGTAGATTCTTCTACTGCAGTTTTCCATCACTGAGGTCCCCAAAGAGAACTTTATACTGAAAAACAAAATCATATAAATCACCACAGAAGTGATTTCATTTTTGTGCCTGGATGGAAAATTGTATTCAGTGTTATATGCATATGCATAGCCAGGAACCATACAGTATAATTCTGTTTTTCTACTAGTTTAAGAAATTTTCCACATTACTAAGGAAAAAAGTGCAGAACTGAGGCTAAATCTGAGAGCATAAAATGGTGAGTAGCCCTGCTAGGGGAGTAAGTTCTCAGTTAGCTGGAGTTTAGACTGAGCAAAGGTCAAACAAGCAGTTATGCTACAGTCCCATTCTCCTCACACTGCAGCAGCTGTTCTACCGGTGTGCTCCTAAGTGCAGCCATTCAGTGGTAAACACCAGCAGGAGTGACAGTATAACTGCTCAAAGAAATGAAATAGAAGGATTTTTCCAGGCACTGAGCCCAGATGGGATAATGCCTAGGGTTTTGAGGGACAACTGGTATACAACAATTTTCTCTCTTGTGGTAATTCTTTGTATGTGAAATCCTTGAGTCATTATTCTTGAGGTGGTTATCCTTTATTAAATGAATATGTGAATACTGCAGTATTTTAGGTCTATAATTAGGTGTTGGCCCATACATACAAATGATAAATAACACAGTATTTTTTTTCTTTTTCCTTTTCCTTTCCCTTTCCTTTTCCCTTCCCTTTCTCCTTTCCTTTCCCTAAAACTGCTGACTATTGCTTTGAACAAGATACTATTAAAGCTTCATTTCAGTTTCTCACACCTACTTCCAGATGTTTCCTTATATGATCACTGAACAACGAATCAAGTTAGGCAATACTCTTATGCTCCATGCCTTCTAGTCTCTTCTCTCCCAAGTATATCAGGCACCAGACACTAGACTGCGTTTGGAGTTTCACAGCACAGTATAACTGGGTAAGGAAGTCTAAGAACTGGAAGTATTCCTTGATGGAACCAACTCCCCATCTCCAAAAGTAAGTTTCAGGGGAGAGAAAACAGTGACATGCAATATTAATTTGTAGATAACAGATTAGACTGCCTACAATAATACTTGGAAAAAGTCAGGACTACATCAGACATAAATCCTTCATGGAGCTCTGGAGTAGAGATGCTGAAATCCATATTGTGACGGTGCTGGTGTGACTAAACAAGGATACAGAATACTCAATATATTAGCCACTGGTGGTAACGGGATGCGCTGCAGTGATTTTCTTTATGGTACCAGCTTGAAGGCTATGTTACAATGGAGACAGCCAACAGAGAATTGCTTACTTTGCTATGGCTCGTTTTTTGTGATAATGCCCAATGAGATACAGATTTTCCATTAGCATATCCCTCACAGTCCTGGTTCCTATTGAAACAATGACCCCTTGAACAGCAGTCACCAATCTCTCCATTTTTTTTCTTTCTTGTTTACCAGTCATTTATTTTTTGTTAACATCCTCTCTTAAGGCTGTCAAAACACAGAGAAAATCTCTCACCCGTGCCTGTGTCACAGAACTGTACTATATGAGTAACTATTAACATAACCTAACTCTCAGACAAGTAAGAATGTTAATCAAACAGACTAAAGCAATCTAATCAGAAATTGTTTAACTCTGTAGGGTCCATATCCCAAAATAACTAAAAGATACCACAATTAAAAGACAAAGAAGGAAATCTGTGGTTTTTTACATGAGAAAAAGAGATCACAGAATGGAGACAGTGGCTGATGCAACTCCGTTTAAAAAAAGGAAGTAAATGATGTCATGGCTAGTCTGTGATGTGGCATCCTGGCTCATGCTAAAGCTGCTTATGCTCCATTAAACAGAACACCCCAACACGGGATTACTGCTCAGACTAGCAAACAGTTTGTTCTAAAAAGAACAACTTTGTGTTCTTTTTAGACACAGAGCACAATTAAGGGTTTGTTTTGGGGGTTTTTTAATTGATGCAGTAACCTGGTATGGATTGTGGTTTACTCCTACATTGTAAAGCTAAGACAGTTAGCATAAAGGTACCTCAAGTACAGCATATCAGCTCTCTGAAGCTCATAATACCTTTTGTTAAACCTGAAAGCAAATTTCTTTTATTGTGGTCAATCTCAAAAGAACAGCTCATCATAAAGGCCGTAGGTCTCTTTCAGATGTCCTGTCACACTTGAGAGCTAGGAGAATGCTGAAGAGCATTAGCATGGCATAAAGCTTCATTTACACCTGGTCTCAGGAAGCAACACAGAAAAATATACATTAGGGAGCAATTTAAGGAAAAAATACTGCACGATTTGTTAAACAGCACTTTTTTTTTTTGGCTATATTTTTAGATTAATTTTTGTTTTCTTTTTTTAGCTATAATGGCTTCAGTTTTTAAGTAACTTCCATTATAGAAATAATTTATTCATAAAATTAAACATTTTGGCATCCCATCCAATTGCAATTCACAGTAATTCCAAATGCAACACCAATTTAGGTTGCTCAGGGTATTGTCTACTCTAGTTCGGTGTATCTCCAAAGACACGTCTCCACAAATCATATATTTCCACAAACCTCTCTGACAATAAGGGCAATTTTTTTCAATTTAGAAGCTGAAAACTGGAGAAGTGTTTCAAATATGGCCTCAGAAATGTAGAAGAAATAATAACTCCCTTTGACCTTTAGTAAGGTCATTAGGAATTTTGCATTTCTATGGTATCTTTGGATACACATATTGGTTTCGGTTTTATTATTCTAGTAATATCTTAATGTGCTGCTTATTTGATGGATTCTTCTGTTGATATATTCAAATCATTACTTTTTACTTTCTCAGTGTGATAAAATACATGAATACACAGGACAATAAATCTTTTTCATAGCTTTGTAATCTGCATATCTGAAGAATGAACAATATTTTGTTTAGTTCTAAATTATTTACTACCTCTTGCCTGATATATAGATAATTTCAATTGCTTAATTTACCACATGAGATGATGAAATATTAGAAATAATACTGAAAATGTTAATGATAGAGAACCTACATGAAAACACACTGCATGTATAAGGAAAAGCACATACAACACTGTGCAACAGTACAAACCTAACAGGAATTTTGAAATTCATGTTCAGATGTAGAGAACAGATTTCTCATTGGATCATAACTCTCTTAATTCAGAGTGACTGTGTGGAATTACCAATTCAAATATATCAATACGCTTTATGCACATTCTCCTCCTTGTAGGGACACATATTCTAATTTACTTGCTATTTATAGCACTCAGCTGAACACATTGGGAAACATTATAGAGCAGGAGGGTGTTTATCCTTCCTGCCTTAGATACCTTAAATAGGGATCTAAGCTTCCCACTACTCTTAACAACACTTCTACTTTGACTCAAGGTTTGGTTTCTTTTTTCTTCAATTATGTACCTTGCTGAACATTTAGAGACAAACACCACACCAAAAAGAACTCTACTAAGAAAAAAATCAAACTACAAAATGAACCAAACCCCAAATCTGAATGCCTTTCTGCTGACTTTGGTTTTAAAATGCAGTCATGTCTGTTTACAGAATTGCTGAGTGCACTTGTATCCTGCTCTGATTGCTTTATTTGACTGTGAATTCCCAAGAGTAGAACTATGGCACACTCAACAGATAAAGAAGAGTTTATTCAAGAATTATTCTTGACTCTTTTCCTTCACAAACTAAATTTGAGATGACAGACTTGAAACTTAAAAGGCTCTGAAATGTTAAATATTTTTTATATATTTGCAAAGGGAAACTGTTATAATTTCAAATTCAGTAATATGGCATCCCCTTCAAAGAAAGAAAGATAGGTCAAGATGCGGTTACATTTCTGCCTTCCATCAAAGAAATGCCAAAAAGATTGCTAATTAGGGATGATGCTCACTTGTGGAATGGGTAACTGTTTCTAATACAAAATGGGCTTATTTTTAAATACATATCTGCAAATGGTATTTGAGAAATAGTTACAGCATGCTACCATTGATTTTGACCAATTACAATCTCAAAACAGGAGATGAACTGTTTTGCAAACTGTTACACCAACTCAGCTTCCAGCAAACAATCCAGAGGTTAAAGTGCCACCTTTTAGTCACAAGGCTGTCATACTATTCTATGTAATTTATTTCTATGTATGAACTTCTAACTGTGAAATCAGAATTACAAATAAAACAATTCATGATTTTGAATAGATTATTTTCTGTCAGTATAATGGTGATCAGAACAGCAAGTTACCGTAACCAAGGGCAAGTCCCACCTAATCAACCCAGTGGCCTTTTATGATGGAGTGACTACAGCACTGGGCAAGGGAAGGGCTAAGAATCTGGATTTATGGGCCATCTATCTGGATTTGTGTAAAGCCTTTGACAGGGTCCTTCACAACATTCTTCTCTTTAAGCCAGAGAAAGACTGATTTGATGGGTAGATTGTGAGATGGATAAGAAATTAGTTGGAGAGTAACATCCAGAGGGTGGTGATCGATGACTCAGAGTCCCAATGAACATCAGTGGTAACAAGTGGTGTCCCCTCAGGGGTCCATACTGGCACATACTAGTGTTATTTAATATCTTCATTAGTGCCATAGATAAAGGGATCAAGTGCACCCTCATTAAGTTTGCATATGACACCAAGATGAGTGGTGCTGTTGATACACCTGAAGGACAGGATGCCACCCAGAGGGACACAAACAACCTTGAGAAGTGGCGCCCCTGGAATCTTTTGAGGTTTAACAAGGCCAACTGCAAGGTGATGCACCTGGATCAGGGCAAACCTCAATATCACACAGGCTGGGGATGTGCAGATGGAGAGCAGCCCTGTTGAGAAGGACATGGGGGTGCTGGTGACATGCGTGGTGACATGCATGGTGACAGCCTGGCCATGAGCTGTCAGTGTGCACTCACAGCCCAGAGAGCCAGTCCTGTCCTGGGCTGCATCCAAAGCCCCGTGGGCAGCAGGGCCAGGGAGGGGATTCTGCCCCTCTGCTCTGCTCTGCTGAGACCCCACCTGCAGTGCTGCAGCCAGCTCTGGGGGCACAGCACAGGGATGCAACACTTCCCCTGTGAGGAAAGACTGAGAGAGTTGGTATTGTTCAGCCCGGAAAAGAGAAGGCTTCAGGGAGACCTAACTGCAGCCTTCTAGTATCTGATGGGAGCCCTACAATAAAGACGAAGAAACTATTGATACTATTTACAAGGGCATGTTGTGACAGGGCAAGGGGGAATGGCTTCAGACTGAAAGAGGGTAGATTTAGATTAGGTATTAGGGAAGAAAATTTTTCCTGTGAGGGTGAATGAGGTAATTGAACAGGTTTCCCAGAGAAGCTATGGATGCCCCATCCCTGGAAGTGTTCAAGGCTTGGCCGGATGTGGGTCTGAGCAACCTGATTTAGTGGAAAGAGTTGATGCCTGTTCCAGGGGGTTAGAACAAGATCATCTTTAAGGTCCCTTCCAACCCAAACCTCTCTCTGATTCTAAGTTGTCTAGAAAAAGCAAAGCAGATTGATGGGATGAACCTACAAATTGGTACATTAGCATGTGCTGCACCCTTCTCATTTATTAATAGATGGAATTTAAAATTACCAGTCTCTGACAGAATAACATAAGGACTCATTTTCATATGTGGAGGATAATAACATCGTATTCTACCACTTGTACTAAAATTAACCGTTTTTGCTTGAGCTTTTGTCAGACAAGACTATCCATTTTACTCTGCTTACTCTTTTCCAGACAGCTCTGTCCATGATAAAGGAGATACAGTGAAAAACAAGTTATTAGAAACTGAGCAATCTACACTTTTAATTTTAACAGATTAAATGCATAACATTGATTAATATTTTATCATTGCATCTTTTCCAATTTCTTCCTGTATTGTGAAAATTTACCTTGTAGCTTAAAGAAAAAAATCAATGAATAATTATCATATTAGTTTAAACAAAGGATATCAACTACAGCTTTACATCTTATATTATATATAAGACAGCTTTTTGTAATTTAATAAGTATATAAATCTATGCATATTATCTTGCATCCATAGAAGAAATAAAGAATACTATATCTGGGGTTCTTTTTAATTTAAATCTAGGTTAGGAAAAAAAGGTAATATTCTTTAAAATATGGCAATTTCTCAGAGACACATTGTCTGTAGAGACAATGACCTGGATTTGTCTTCTTTTATTCAACACTTACAAAAATCTTATTATGAGTAATTACATTCTGCAAATAAATATTTTATAATCAAAGAGCTAAATAATTGGTTAGTGGTATGATAAGGAGTGCAGCTCAAACTTCTGGTTACAGGGTAGTATTTCATAATTTCAACAAAACAGCCATTCTCACCAAACATGCTTAGAATTTCAAGAGTTTAATGAACAGCCATTGAATTCTGTTGAAACAGATTACTTTTCTCAACAGTTAAGCCTGATGTTTCTTAAAAAGCCCATAACTTGTGGATGCCTCATTTTAATGGAGCACCTAACACTCATTGGGAAACAGCTCACAATGAAAAGAAATGCAAGCAGTGATATTTTCCCTTTTCCAATGCTGCTTCGTAAAAACTGTTCCTCCTTTTTTTTTGTGCAATTGTTTTTTGTGCAAAAGGTGTCAACTTTTTCCAAAACGTGACATAAATCTTGCTCGTTATCAACCAAAATAATTTACCTTTGAAATAGCATAGTTTGCCAATTTAGTGGTAAAACCCACCGTATTTGGAGAAAAACAAACATTTCACTACAAAATAAGTTATGTTTCATTTTGGGCATCACAATATATGAAAGATATTATGTTATTAGAGAGTGTCCCAAGCAGGGGTGCCAATATGGTGAAGAGACTGGAGGGGAAACCATCAATGCATGAACACAACTTTCTGTAAGAGCAAAAAAAAATGTTTCAGCTTCTGATTTAATTTCCTTGAATATCAGATCTTATTTCAATGGACAGCTTCTTATTACCCATCCATGTCCAACAATTTCATTTAATTCTGTCTGGTCCCTTGTTTGGATCATGCATCTTTACAAAGCACTACTGCCCTATATCAGTCATTACTCCAATGCAATCTAACTGAGACAGTGATTAGAGGGACATGATAAAATAAGTGCTAAGAGCTTCAAATTTGCCTATTAGAGAAAAAAAAAGACCATATTTTTTTATTAGTACTTGTAAATTTCTAATTTTTACCAAGCAGTTATCAATTAGATATAAGGTCTTAAAAGACAAGTCCTGTCTGATAAACTTGGAACAAAGTGAAATCACGTTGCAACATGATGAGAACTGAGGGAGTCAATTGAGGATCAGTTCCTTCGCAGATAATGCTAGGCAGCAGTTGTATTTTTGTTTTGATATTCATTACAGCTAAAGAGGAGAAGCCAAGAAAAGTAGCAGAAAAATGCTAATTCTTCATAATAATGTGGAAATTTGAACTGAAATAATGGAATGGGTGGATTTAAACCACGTTACTTTTATGAATTTTTGTGCTTCAGTATTAGAATTCTAAATCTGGAGTATTCTGCACTGTACAGATGCCTAGAAAACAGCTGTTCAAATAGAGAGCCATGAGAGGAACAATAACAAGGTGGGGAACCAGACAAACTAATCCATCTGAATCAGCCTTTCCTGAAACTGTAAAAGACAAACCATTAAGCTAGTGTCCCTGCTGCATACTCTGCTAAAGCAATGTATTAGAAAACACTCTGGAAACTAAGTGTGATTACTTGGACTGGGATAGGCCTTATTATGGAGTGCCCAAGTGGATGAATAGCAGGACTGAGCATGACTGTCCTGAATTTGTGTAAGATTTATTACGAGTTCTTTAACCTGGTAAAAATTGAGAGGACTTGATTCCCATGGTTTTCTAAGAGCAACTTTTCTGCCTGCTATCAGTGAATGAAAATTTAAATTCTCTAACTAGATGCCTGGGGTGGGAAGGAGAAATCCTGGGTTTCCTATTCCCAGAAGGTTTTATAGTATATTCAACTAGCAATTTCCAAGAGTTCAAACCTCATATACCTTGGGCGTCCAATCATTTTTCTGGGGACCTAATTGTTGAAATAGAGGAATAGGGTTCCAAAATAGGAACAAAGTAATTCTTCCTTATATAGTAAAAGACCATTAAGATATGGTATTGAAATTAAATAAATTTTACTTAGATTTTTCTCAGGATGGGAAGGGACAAGAGAACAGAATCTCAGAAGATAAATAGAAGTCTCTTGAAAAAATATGAAATTTAACTTCTTTATATACTAAGAGATATATTCTTTATATACTTATAGATAAAGGCACAATTTCAATGAAACGCTTCATAAACTATGAAAACGAAAAACTTTTACTATTCATAGATATTTACTTCATTAGAACTCACAAACCGGTGCTTATGATTCTAAGGTCAGAATGTACAGTGCAAGACTTTCAGCAACTCTCAACTGTTTTTGTGAATGACATAGTACCAGCTGAGCCCAAAAGAATGAAATGCTTCTTGGAATAAGAAGGGTTCCAGGTTCTTTTTTGAAAAGGTGAAATTAAGCTCTTTATTTAGTTCTTGTTGAAACAAAAATCAATTTACAATTTTCTGACCTGAAACCATTTTTTAACATTGCTATTCAGCTGACATTTGCCTGGGCTGCTATTCTGCCTCTTAATAGCTGCAGTTCTGTGTTTGCTCTCTCTCTTTCTCTCCTGCTCGTATCCATAGCCATGAGAAGACACTCATCTAGAGACTGGGATACACTTAATACCATTATACGCTGATGTGTATTATTGCTGAGCTATGATCATGAACACAGGAGAGGGAAACCACAGACCACATTTAGAGTGCCTTCGTGAGGAAACTGACAGTATAAGGATCAAGAATTAAAACTTATAGAATGATCACTGATGATCAATACACTTTATAACTTAATGTTGGTAGCAAATATATCACTTTAAACAGACAAGCTAAAATACAGTATTATAAAGTTCAATGTCAGTAGTGCTAATTGAAAGTATTCAGAACTCCATCTTAGAAGAATGTTCAATACCTAACTTTTGTTTCAATTTAAAGCAAAAGCTACCATCCAAATATCAGAATTTTCACCTGGAAAGAAATCACCAATTTACATCAGGTCTGTCACCATAGCACAGTACACAGCAATACATGCCTCTACTGCATTTTGCATATACCAATTTCTTTACACTTTCAATAGGCAGGGGAGGTTTTATTATTATTTTGCTTTTTACAGAGAGAATTCAGACCTAAAAAATGCAACACCTCTTGTTTTTCTGCCTGTTGTTGTGTAATGCTCTCAGAACATCTTTACACTTCTATAAATTTTGCTATAAATATTTTACCATCTGGCCTACATTTTGCATTCCTCCCCATCCCCATTAAATGCTTGTTGCAGTTGCTTTTATTGTTTTCTTCACTGGCAGCAAACCTCTTGACAGCCTTTAAATAATAACCTAGATAGAGACTTACTCCATCCTTAGTAAATATAATCCTTCAGTAAAACTTTGATCTTTCAATGTCTCCTATTTTGTCTAAAAATGCCTAAATCAAACCTGTCTCAAATAGTAAAGTGTAATTAAATATCTTACAGTCAATGAAACAGAGGGACATAAGAGTAACTATAAAAAATGCTTATAAAGTTGGTCATATAAAACCAAACTAATCCAAAATATGGCATTTATTGAAATATAAATCAGAGGATAATTTACAGAGTTATGATATATCTTTATTGAAGCCTTTACTGAATTTCTGAATACTAAACCTAGAGTTAACTACTGATTAATTACGTTTATAAAATCAATAATGAAAAGTCACAAAAAAAGAAAAGTTAATGGAAAAATGATCAAGACTAATCAGGAAGGTGGAATGGGCACAATCACGATTTGGAAACAAATTAGTAAAGGAAAGGAAAAAGATGATTCAACCTAAATGCATAATTAGAAATAATCAACATTTTTCTAATAATATATGATATAGAAATAAAGGAATTGTATTTCAGATGTGATTTGACTAAAAGTTTGACATGCAAAGTAGACTGATACTATATTATTAAAAATTGCTCCAAACACAACTATATAACAGGTTTGACATTAAAGAAATAAAATGAGCAGCAGCTGCTATCACTAATAAAAATTTAACATAATTTACTGCTTATGGACACAGTCAAGTATCTACTGTAGAGCTATGCCTTAATAATCTTCCTCTCTCTTACAATAAATAACTTTAAAAAACTGTACATGATTCCTTCATAATAACTTCCATGAAAATGACTAATCCAAATGTACCATTTTGCCAGTAGTTTGAGCTTGAGAAAGAAAGATTACAATCATGGTAATGCAGCAAATATTAATTCAGCACATCAATCAACAGCTGACTGGAGTAACATATGGAAATAAAAACTTTTGGGAAATGTGTGGTTGAAAATCATCTATTACTATTAACACTAATTTCATCCTGTTACCTCTGCATTATGACTTTTTCTGGGTGGTGCACTCCACACAGAAGCTCAAACTCTAATCTCAGACTTCCATTAAAAATAATTCATATAAGTAAGGAAAATTGCATGCAGTTTGGTCACAAGCAAATGCAAGTAGAAGTTGCAAACAGTAATGTACTCTTAAAGCTTACAAACACACTGACTCACCACAAAATGATGCTATTTTTAATAGTATGGGCTATAAAAGTCAGCAAAAAGAGAGATGGGACTCAGTTCAACTCCAGCTATATGACCAAAAAACATTTAAATATGCATTATCACTTGTTGCTATACATATTTATATTTTTTTCTGCTTTGTACTTTAAACCTTTTGTGGAAGAAAGGATAAAGAAAAAAAAAGTATTGGCCAAAAGAAATTGCTTGCATAACAAGAATCTTATTAATACTTTGGAAGTATTTGACAGTTTCTTTAGAAAAAGTAATGCGTGGAGGACACGTGACCCTCAAATCTTTCTTTTCAATCTGACAGTCAATGTAAATGTTGATGAAAGTTCTGGTATCCCATTGGACAATATTGTGTTAATCAAGATCAAAAACAACAGCCTTCTATTAATTGCCTGGAGGCAACAAAGATCTGCCCTTTCTAAAAGAGTCTTCCTCTCTGTCAGGTTCTCACAGTTTTCTCTCTATATATATATCCAATATAGATAAGGAATCTGTTACCTTAAATATTAATTAATTTAGATAAATTGTTTTTATTTGTCAGTGTGTTATCTCAAATACACCACTTCTGTCAAAGTATATATAGATTTACCTAAACTAAAAATTAACCTCTTTACTGCCAGATTGTGGATAGACACAGGCTCTGCACCTTCTCTTATGGCCACTTGTAAACCTGGAAAATGCAGATCTTTTCACTACTTTCTTCCAAGACTAGTCATCTATGAATTTCTACGTTACCCTTATTAGAAATGCCTCTTTTATGTCCTGATAGGTGTCAGAGTTCTTCACTCCCACATGTCTCTCCCCTGATAAGGGAGGCCTTCTTGTTAAGAAGAAGGCAAAGGCAAACTGGACTTTCGGTTTTTCTTGTTCTCCAGATTGTTCATCATTTTCTTATCAGCAGTTTCAGCACACCAGGCTTTACAGCAGCCTGGCACACAGGAGAAAAGGCACCAAAAAGCCTCGAACACACAGAAGCAAGGTTCTCTTAAAGATAATTCACCCAATTATCACCAAGAACAGACATTATTTCTCTTTTTCTACCAATAACTAACTGAATCTCTATTCACATGATTCTAGACTGCAGCAAATTTTAATCAATAGTTCTGTGTCCCCAACACTGCAGAATATGGAGTAGATGAAGAAGGAGGAAGAAGCTTAAAAACCACAAGGATCCTCCATCTTGTCTTCATCTACTTACTATGTTAACAGACCCAAAAATCTAAAATTCTTACCTTGTGACAAACTACACATTATGCTACTATCTAATTTACATTCTTGAAAGTTCTGTTACATCCCAGAGCCTAGGAAGCCATTTCCATGGACAAAGGTTAAAAATAGTGTTTGTCAGAGGGTTTGAATCCTTCAAAACACGCAGAGGAATTATTCTCTGCATTCTGGGTTCCAACAGATAGGCACGTCTCTACCAGATTAAAGAGTGTCTTGACTCAAAGGTAAAATTTCATCTGGGTAAAAAAAGTCTTTTTCCCCCACAGTTCACCATAAAAACTAATGACTAAGATGCAAACCTATTGTGAAGTAACTAACAATGTTATCATTATTCCTTGATCTTTAGACTTTTATATACCTTTTCACACATCTAAAACTCTTTGGGACCTATGTTTGTAAAGGTCTACTGTAGTGGAATTTACATAATACACTGTGTCACTGAATACCAGCACACTGAGGTAAATTATTCTAAAATTACCTGTATAGCAAGTGCTCGAGCTACAAGACTTCTGAGATATTGCAAAGGATCTTCTGGACCTTCCCACTTGCTTTGCCATGTGACAGGACACTGAAATAAAAATATATTTACTGAAAGTATTAATTTCAAATCTATTGTCATTACATTTTAAGTTGGCAACTTGAATGAAAATAAACAACCTGGTGGTCAAATATATCTAAAAAAAAAAAAAAATGCAACATCAGTATTATAATGATCAAGAACATACAACCACAAACAGAAAGATTGTATTCTTGCTAATTCTTTGTGAGGCCCAGACACAGTATTGATGGGGAACTTGCAAAAACCTCTGCTACTCAATAAGGAAACATCAGTCGGTTCCACAAATATTGCCAAAAGGCCTAAGGTCATTATTTCTTGGAAAGTCACAACGTCATGTTTCAACCGCAGCTAGTTTTCCACTTCTTTGCTGCAGCCTCCTCAGACTTCCAAACACAGTTGTGTGGCTCTGTGGTGAAGAGAATCTGGCACAATTCCTCTGCATGATTATTTTCTCATCACCTTACAGCTTTTCTAGAGCAACACCTGAGAAAAAAAGTCCTGCAAGATTTCCACATATAAATTTCTTATTGACTTCAAAAATAAAGGCTTAAAAGGGCATCTGTTAAACTTCCTCCTTATAAAATAAGGACAAAAACACTAATTTTACCTACTCCACAGGAATTTAAAGTGAAGTGACTGCAAGATTCTCTTACTTATGAGAAAGAGAATTAATGTAGATCAGTACCTGTGGAATATTGCACACTACTGAAGATGCTCAGCAGAATAAACAGTTTATACTGTTCAATATTTACTGCAGCATTTTTCAGGAAGTGGAATTTCCCATTCTAATAGCGAATGTACTGAACAGATATTCAAAATCTGATCCCAGAAGTTTGTAAAAAAATGTATCTTTCAAAGTAAATACTCTACATTTACTTTTCGTATATAAAAACTAGAATATAAGTAGATTCAAGGATACGAATTAAAAACTAATTCAATAAACTAGAATATACACAAGACAATTAATAAAGCACAATTAACTGCATGGGGTTTTTCCCTAATTAGGATTTTTTGAAACTTATTTTTTATTTGAAGCCTTGCATTTTTGCAGCTTCTTGTACTAGATATGCATTTACTCATCAATCTATCACTTACAAGGCATTTGCCTAATGTTGCTAATATATCACTCTAAATTACTTTAAGTCTGAAGAAATAGCTTAGCTAATTGTTATTATGTAAGTGTATCTCAGATGTGCTTATGCTCCTTTTGGCTGGGGTGGAGTTAATTTTCTTCACAGTGGCTCGTATGGGGCTAACATACCAATTTTACACAAATACAGCACATTGCTGAAACCTTTGTAAGTCATACATTTATTGAATTTTACATTTCTAGTAGTAATCCAGAGCTTTCTTCAGGTGCTATAATCTTAAAAGAACTACAATCTTAGTGGATTTAAAATATAGCTTTTGAAAAATAATCCCTTGTTACATAACGCAGGAAAACACTAAACAAGAAGAGTATATAGAAAACACATGAAGAAAATCACTTCAGGATGATAAATACAGAGAGGTTTAGCTGCCATGCCAAGAATGTGACATTAGCCTCTCTGGAAGGCTGCTGAAAAAACTGCTATATGGTCACTACCTAGTGAAGTGACAGAAACGACAGAAGCAATGGTCAATACATCAGGAAGGACTGAACTGATGCTTGTGAGAGATTAAAATGCATAGAATTTTTCAGGAACTTTTTGCAGCTGTGATCAGCTTTGCAGCTCCTGCCAGTTCCAATAGAAGCTTGCAGCTTAAGCACACAAGCAAGCCATGCTCTCTTGCTCAGTAACAAGAAATATAATTGTAAGAATTAGGGAATGACCATTACATGTGTCATTTCCATTCCCTATGACTTGGACTTGGTGCCAGTTTCTGCCACATAGTCAAAACATGTTTTAAAAGGCAATGAGATTGCTAACAAGAAAACTTAATCTCTTCTAACTATACAGCAATTTTGCTAACAAATGCTGTCTTGTGGATCTGAAAAGACAACAAATTTAATTATTATTTTGATTAGAATTTGATAGATCAATAAATGCATAACAATCTTTTCAACAGTACTTGTTCTTCACATGAAGATAAGCAGGACATTAATAGGAACTATTGTTCATTGCAGGAGGAATCTCAATAACTGTGCCTTAGCATCAACAGAATTTATCAGTTGCTAGACATGAAACAAAACCAGAGTTTCATGTCTGTTGAGAGTTGGGTCCCTTTCTTATAGGATTTTTTCCCAGAAGTTGCTAGGAAGCTGATTGCTGGGTGCTTGTAGGTGCTTGCGAAAGCCAAAGGAAGCAGCTGTCAGAGACAGAGTGGCACCCGGACTTCACTTTGCTCTGGGCAGTTTTTGCTCTGGAAAGAACTGCCAGGACTCCTCCATCCCTCACCAGGAGCTCAGCTCGGAGTGACCCACCACCGTCTGTTTGTATGTCCCCCGGGATTTCAGAACCTGTTCTCTCCCTGCCCTGCTGAGAGCTGCTGCCCCATTGCCCTGCACCCACTGTTTCTTCACTTTTGCTCGGGGTTTCCCCATGCTGTGTTCTACACCCTGTGCACAGCTGGGACATTTCTACAGCTGCTGCTGTCCAGTCTTGGATGCATCTCGTCCCCCGGGGCTGCCGCTCGCTCTGGCAGCTTGTGACAGTACAGGAGGGGAAAGGTGCCAGTGGCAGACGAAACTGTGTCTGGGTTTTTTCCCTAGTTCTGTTTGTTGTTAACACTATAGTTAGTTGTTACTTTGTTTATCTTGTGAGACACACTAGTAGAGAACTGTTATTCCTACCCTCACATTTTTGCCTGAAATTCCTTTAATTTCAAAATTATAACAATTCAGAGGAAGGAGGTTTTGCATTCACCAGTCCAAGAGAAGCTTCTGTTTTTGTTTTCCTAGCAAACACACCTGTCTTCCAAACTAAGGCAGTGTCACATCAATGTTTGACTATCTTTTAACTCAATTATCTAGATATTAATGATAGAGCATGTAAACCTGCTGTCACTAATTGTACCAGTTTATAAACACACACAGTTTGATGCCAAAAAACATGGAGAAATTACATATAAAAATTCTGACTGCTTTTCTTGTATACCAAGTATATAGAGTGAGAGGATAGGTTGGTATGATTGGCACAGTTTGTCTGGTGAGGTATGGCAATACTCCATATTGAATAAATGCAAAGGCAACTGTTATTACAATTTAAATTTTAAGACAATGTTAAAAACTAAGTAAAGGGACAGATTTACATATTCTACTGGCTCATATATTTGACTTATCTAGCATGATTTTGTATTTGAAATTGAAATAGTATTCCACAACTTCTAACCTTATTGGATTTGTCCTTATGAGAAAGCTTGATAAGAGAGTAATACATTCAGAAGATTCTGCAAATACTTCTGAAAAACTTTCCAGGAAAAAAACTGATTTTGTTTTAGAGTTTATATCTTAAAAGAACTCCATTTTAGAGTTTGTATCAATAAAAAAAATTAGAACATGAAAATGTGTATTAGTTCAATTTCTTTAGGTTTTTTCAATGCTTATTATAATGTATATTCATTACAAAATGACTCACCTTCTGGTTTAACAGAGCACTTGCTAGTGTTTGCACTTCAGAACTCAGTAATGAGGTACCTCTGATGACTTTACTTAAAGAAGCAAGTGACTGATGGACACTCTGCACAAGGCGAATGGCATTGAATTGTTCCAAAGTAATGAATGATAAGATTGGAGATCCTTCTTGTTCTGCCGGAGGAGACACCTTCTGATGGATCAGGTTAGAATTCTAAGAAAGAACATGTAATATCCAGTTAATAAACTGAGGAAAATTATGATGTTGTACAACATATTATTTGTTTAATTCATAGCACTTCATATGAGCTTGTCAGCTTTGAAGTAATAGTGATATCATCCCTTTTCTTACACTGGATTTAAAGTACAGTGATTCTTAAGTACTGTCTGTGACATGCTCAATAAAGGCATCACTCTTCTGAGACAAGTCTGTTTATCCAGTTACTTCAAAAGTACTTGAATTGCTGAAAAATATTCACTAAGCTGAATCACTGCTTTCATTATTTGTATTAATGTGTTAATATAAAAAGCAGTGGTGTACTCAGCACAAGATTTTACTGGGTACTGTAATTTGTGCTGCCAGTTCTTCCTTTGTGAGACTAGTTCAACATGGAATTGAATTAAATACAATAAATACAAAATAAATATAATTTTATGTGTAAATCTTGAGTAACTCAGACTCTGAGAGGTACTGCTGTTATTTTTACTACTTCCCTTCCATTAAAGCTACTGAAAATCCAAATTTATTCAATAATTTCAAGAGATGGTGCAATTTTTCAAATCTTAATTCATATGCAACTTATTACATAAATATATTTTTGCATGTGTTCGGAAACTGCCAACCTGTAATGTGGCAAGATGCTGCAATAAATTCCAGCTATAGAATTAAAAACTTTTTGGAAAATTCTATAAGGCATCGATGTGAAAAGTAAACCCTAGCCTATGGAAAAAATGATTCGCTATTTCAATTTCTAGTAATTTAGTAAAGATAAAATCAGATTTTGCTTTCGCTGAAATATGTCATCTTAAAATAACAAGTTCTGATTATTTTTCAGGTTAAATAAATTTCTTAATTGTCACACGGCATCCTGCTTTCCAGAACACATAGGATATTTCTTCTACAATCTTTCCCAGGCACTATGCACTTGTCAGAATTTCTACATTTTTAATTTCAAGCTCATACTGCACTCAGCCACCAAGCTAGAATATGAGAGAAGCTAAACAAATGAGCAATACTTTGGCATATGACTGACCACCAGAAAAATGAAGGATAAAGTCTTCCAACATTGTTAAAAAATGTATACAACAGTTACTGATCAAAGTGCCAAAAAGCATACGGTATTGAAAATTGTTATGCTTTGCATTTTTTCTTTGCATACATACAAAAATCACAGTACCAGTGTCACATCAGTTTTTCTGAGACCATAATTTGCTGAGTATATGTAAATTGTAATATAAAACTAGCATAAACTATCTGATAATTTCTTACTGAGGTGTTTAATTGCACAAAATAAAGAAAAACATGAGACATAGCACCTTAGAGGCTTTACTCAATTTTTGACACTCTCTTAATTCACAAAAGCATATTGAAAGAGAAATCCTCCAAGTTCCTCAATATCATGCTTTACGTAAGAGTCTCCTATGAATTTCAGATTCATTTCATCACTCTTTCTAATGCTTTCCCCTGAGAATTTGTTCAAACAACCCATCTGTCATTTCCATAAGAAAATTAAACACGAATACCAGTATCAGCTTATAAATTTAATGTCCTATTACATTCTCTTAAAATCCATTATGTATATAACTCACATCAGCTTTTAAAATACATGTATGCTCATGACCTGCTTGGGAATTAAGACAAAGAACTTCTGAAGTACTGAGTACTGAGTGCTTTTCCTCATCATAAGAAACTGAAGGTAGATTCTATTCTATACTATATTAAGTACTGTATTTGGTACCAATATTAATCAGGCATATTTTGAGTTTTGATCATTTTCCCCCTTTCAGTTCTCTGTCTGTTGTTTAGTATAAGACCTCATAGTTTCACCTAAACTGTCCCAGACCTTTACTTTGTTACCTTCTTAAAATCAAACTTTTGCAAACTCCAGTATGTTCTGAAAACTGCCTCCTCAGAAATGTAACAAATACAATGAAAATAAATGCACCTTATACCTTTACTAGTTCTGCAGTTGATTCAAAATGCAATTTTGGTGGTGGTGGTGATGGGTTTTAGAAATCTCCATTGTCCTTTTGATGGACCTATTTTGCCTCCTCCTTTGAGTCTCTCTGCCTATTTTTTTAGATATTAGCCTCTCACTTTTTTTCACATGCTCTTCATTGTTGAAAATAAAATAAATAATGACCCTGTATTTCTACTTCACCAATTTTCCTTCATGGAAAAGACACTATTGTTTTTCTAAAGCCGAGGTAGCTAATGAGGTACCAGGCACAGGGTGTGATTCTTAGGGCTGCTCTGTACAGTGCCAGGAGTTGGACTTCTATGATCCCTGGTTCCATATCAATTCATGATATTCTGTGACTCGATAATGGTTTAGATAGAAGAGCAACAATTCATTAATTTTCAAAACTACTTCTACGATTTTCTTCCAATATTATGCAACTTTATGAAAATAATTAGTTACAGTTCACAAACATAGCAAAAGATACAGAACACGTAATTTATAATGATACATTCAGTTAATAACTTGGAAGGAGTTGATGCTGAATTTTTTTATGGGTGGGCATTCTAACTTTCATAGAGCTGATCTAGGGGTTTTCTGAGACAAGGCAGAAAATGTAACTGCCTTATAAAATATAACACTGATTCTTCTCTCTCTCTCTCTTCTCATGAGAGAGAGTCATTTTGATAGGATGAAACACTAATGCACTCCTCCTGTGTCCTCATACTTTGGTGCATCTCTGACAACTCTTATGTAATGGGCGATTCCCGAGCTGCACAGGACAGCAACTTCCAGCTGATCCAGTTATGTGACAATGAATGCTTAGACAGATCCTAAGCCACAGCCTGTCAGGGCAGGAGACTGTGTGGGCAGGGAACAGACCCCAGGACAGAGACTGGTTGAATTAACTCTGATTAACTCAAGCCCTTGCCAACAATCTGCAGTGCGCCGCCCTTCCACACTATGGAATCAAATCAAATGTGTAACATTTGACAACTTACTCAGTGAAGACTTTATAGATCAACAAGTCTTTCATGCCAGCTAATACTGAGCATTGGGAGTATGTGTTTTTTCCTAACTAAACGGCAGGTTCATGAGAGTTTAATTAATTTCCTAAGTGTCAAGATGTTTTTAAATCATGATGCAAAACACTGTAAAAGCAGTTTTAGGACAGTATTCATTAAAAGGATGTTTTCAATGGCAAAAATTAACATGTATGCTCTCAAATGAGGCTAATATAGCCTCATTTGATAGGTGAAAATATCAAGACTAATATAGGTGAAACTGTCAAAACATTCTGTATTAGTTCAGAATGGCTCAATAAAAAGAGAAGTTTGCTTGTGTAATTTCAACACAGATGCACACTGATTTGAAGCCCATTTTAAGTATCTATTTCATTTAAAGTAAAATTCAATTAACAATTTCAGAGTCTGAACTCTGGCTATCCTAATAATCAGTGGAGGAAGGAGAGGCAACAGCCATGATTCTATTCTTATAGATAGATAAAGAATAATAAACTTCCCAGTTGAACAGTTTTGGAATATCTGAATAATTGGTAGCAACATTTAACAGGGCTTTGCATCATGTATGGTCTGAGAGAAGAAATGAAGTCCTGCAAATTGCCAGAAATATTTCTGAGAAAGTAACAACATGCAAGTCCTCACTACCACATTAATGTATAAGAATTATTTCCCATTCTGAAATGTCTAAAATGAAAAAAGCTAAGGTTTCCAAAGTATATCTGCCATTTTTGCTCTTCGGCCACGGAGAATGTGATAAGCTCTGAAAACTGAACAAAAATTACTCCTACTCACAGAACCACACGTCGAGGTTGGAAGGAACCTCTGGAGACTGTCAGGTGCTCAAAGCTACAGCAGGTTGCCCAGACCTGTATCCAGTCTCCATCCAAGAATATGACCTCTTGGAGCTTCATATGCTCCACACTAGCCCTGGCAGTTGAGCAGAGTCTATGTAGAAAAGCTCCAAGGGGTCATAGTCTGAGGGCCAGACAAGCCTCAGCAGTCTTTCCACAATGTCCCACAGCTGAACCCCTGGAAGGCAGCAAAACTCCCTGAACAACAGATGAAGTCAGAAAAGGGGACCATCCTCCTTCCAGCTGCAGGAAATTCCTCACTACTTTTCTTTACCATTTCCTCCTGGTGCTTCTGTGTGGATCAGGTTTAGCTGGCTTTGGAGCTTCATTAAAATTGCAGACAAAAATATGTCCACACAAAGACATTGTGATCAATCACTGATATGTAAATTCTACAGGACATACCTATGTCAAGTGGTAAATTTTGTTGAATTTCAGAATTGTCAGTACACAGAGGTACAACAACTGTTTTCAAGGTATTTATAAAATAATCCTTTTTTAATTAATCCTTGACTTACATAATCAACATGGGAATAAAAATTGTTTAAAACAACTTAATCTTTGTCTACATATTAACAAACTTCTGAGTGTCTTTCTGCCTCTGGGAAAATTTTTTGGTTCACAGACTTCAGGATTTTTTTTTTTTTAAATTTTACTTCTTTATATCTGTGAAACTGCTTTAGTTTCATATTCTCTGCCCATTCATGCATAAATAAAATACTTTATGATTGTTAACTTAAGCAGCAATTCAACTATTGTCTTTATTCCAGTTTCCAGGTCTTTAAAACTTCTGCAAACAAAGATGATACCTTCATTGAACTATCAATCTAGAATGAGAATGTAGAACTGTATGCAATGTCTGTGAAATACTAAAGATGCCTAGGCCTTTTCAAAGCTTGAAGCAATTACCGGTTGAACAGACCATGAAAACTAATTTTGATAAAGAATATTATTATTTAAATTTTTTGAAACACTCAAGAAAATGTCCCCCACACAAAAAAATCCCAACCCTATAAAAGGTCAGAAGCCATCCTATTCTAAAGAATATATTTAAAAGATTAATTTCATTATCTGCTAATAGCATAAAACTTTTAGAAAATCAAAGAAACTTCAAGATAACACAGAATCCTTGAATGGTTTGGGTTGAAAGGGACCTTAAAGATAATCTAGTTCCAACCCTTCTAGACAGGCAGGGATACCTCCCATAGACCAGCCTGCTCAAAGCCCTATTTAACCTGGTTTTAAATATTTCAGGAATGGAGTATCCACTAGTTCTCCAGTAAACATGTGCCAGAGTCTCACCACCCTCTCAGGAAAGAATTTCATAATATCTAACCTAGTCCTACCCTCTTTCAGTTTGAAGTCATTCCTCTTTGCCCTGCCCCTGCACACCCTTGTGAAACAGCCCTCTCCAGCTCTCTACTGGAAGGCCACAATAAGGTCTCCCACCAAACAACTCCAACTCTCTCTCAGCCTGTTTCACAGGAGAAGAGACTTGCAATCAATATGCAAATTTTTTGTACCCAGTGATTCTGTAAAAAAATTAAATTGCTCTTGGTAGGACTAGGACATGCTAACCAGGTCTTACACTTACTGTGCAAAGCTCCAGTACTGGCCTTCTCGATATGTTACCAGCTTGTTAGGAGAGCTTGCTGTGTGAATTCAGTACCAGGTATCTCCTGTTAATATGTGATGCTTGGGATAGCATGGGATAATGGCAAAGGTCTTGAAAGTATGAGCAGAGTTTGAAAAGAGAACTATAACCAACAACCTGATGGTCATGTACTGGCCAGTGAGAAAGGGCACAATTGAGAACTGGCAAGGCTACTTGTGCTCTTAGGCAAGAGGCAAGTATCTACCAAAGAAAAACAGCCAAGTGACATAATAAAGGTATCTTCTACAGCCTGAAAAATAATCCCACCTATGTGTCACTCAGCCTGTAGGTCAGGAATTGAGGTAAAGGGCTAAAAACATATATGAAAGGAGATCTCAGATTTGAGAGCAATGGCAGGGGTGACAGAAGAGGCCTTCACCAGGTCCAGCTTTCCTTGCCAAAGAGCTCTCCATGTAGGTGACCTCAGCCACCAGTACCAGCTATGTGTCTTCAGCTTCACGAGCACAGCAAATTTATGACCCAAGTTTTAAAGAGTAGGTACTTTGAATTTGCAGTGGTAATGAGAAACAATTATAAAGAACTAGACTTTAGTGATGTGTGCTGTTAATTAGTATTAATGTAGTGCAGATTTGGTTTACTGTTTAAAACTATCCTTATTTGCCCATCTTCCAAACACTTCAATCAAATTCTCTATTTTTGTTATTGTTCATGTGTACACGTATGCAATAGTTTCATGTGAGCTTTTTCAAAGAAAAATTACAGTGTCACACCGAAATATACTTTTTCTTACAGGATCACAGACCTGGTTAACAGAAAGTCCATTTTAAGAGGCCACAGACTTCAACATGAAGTTATTTAGTACCAGAAGACTATTCTGACACACAAATATGACGTATCATACACTTAGCACTGTAAAAATTCTCATCTTAGATGAGAACTTAATGAGGCATTTCAAAATGTAATGGTAAATTCTAATGTGTACCTCATGTCACTTTGTATGTGGTTATTTGAGTAAGGGAAAGGTCTTTCCCATTACAGTGCTGCTGTGTACAAGACATAGTTTTAGGCCACAACAATTCTGATCTATTACTTGATAACTGAGGTGACAAAATAATGGCCAAATGTCCAAGTGGGCACCTAGCATGAGGTCAGAACGATCCTTCTCAAGTGTGCATAGTGTCTGCATTCACACACATCACATCTAAATGTACACCCGGATAAGAATTCAATAGTTGGAAACCAAGATTTACAGCATAAGTTAAAAAACACTACTAAACTGAACCAAGCTAGACCAACAAATGAACGTAAGGGGAATGATATTAGATACTGCAGAGGGGATTTTCATGAACCTCAGTTCAAAGGTAATACCACACTTCAACACTATAAAGAAAAAAACTCCACTGTATTTGAAAACATTAAACATTGCTTTGTGAATATTGGATAAATGAAGAGACTAAATAAAAATCTAAAGTACATTACCATTTTTCTTGGAAACACATAAAGAATGTTAGTCTCTTCTTTTGAGTGTGGTCTCACCTCCGTGTGGAGAAAAAAGATGATAGCCTGTTATATCACACACAGACTTCATAGCTAATTATGCACCTAACATTGTACTTTCCACCTGAAATGCATGTAATTTAGTTTGTCTCTTCTTATGTTTCAATACTTGAGATAATTCCTTAGACTATATTTTTAATGTATTTAACAGAAGAAAAATTTGTCTTTTCAAATTAGGTACATTCCTACCTGATTAAGTTTCTTCCATAAGTTGAGAACAGGAGAAAGTTCTGTAGACCATATTTCTCTGTCAAATTTGCAGCCAGCAGCTACTGACCTACTCAGGATCCGAAGCTGTGAAATGACCTGAGTGATGAGAATACAAATACACTCTTGAAGAAGAATAAACAAGCTTCTTTTAGTACAAAAATGCCATACACTAGCAAATACTCTTCAATTTACCTATGAACTATCCTTTACAGCATACTTAATTACTGATCATGACCTAATCAAAATACAAATAATATCTATACTCAAGTACAAAACATACTTGAACTTCATTCATATTAAACCACAAAAAATCCCTACGTATTTTCTTATCACAGTAATTGTCTTTATTCAATTATAATTTAAAAACTAATGATGTGCATAATTAAGTAAAAAGCCTCTTTTGCACAAAATTTAGAGACAAAACTCGAGCTCTGCCTTTAACTAGGCTCAATCTGTAAATAAACATTTAAGGGAAACAAAACTCCCAAAATACATTACTAAATACATACAATAACTATCAGAGACCAAAACTCAACACAATTATAGGTAATTCAATCTGATCTGATCAGGATCTCTAATTTACATGTTCATGCCACCTCAACCCATTTAAATGCATACCTATTAAAAAAAGAAAACATGAAATTAAAAAAGTAACTGCAAACCCCCAGAAAGAAGGGGAGTTTCTAGTTCATTAGGTCCAACTGCCTCTTATTGTTAGCAACCCTAGTAAGTTCACAAACCAACTGATACAATACATACATACATTTGGAACAAAGGCCACTGAAATCAAAATTCTTCACTGATATTGCAGTCTGTCCCTCAAACTGTATATAAACCACCTGGTATTTCTGAGGTATTTTCATTAAATTTTAGTTATTTTTCACAGTGCATTTTTTGCAAGGCATGTTAGAGAACAACTTATTAATTCACTCCTCTTTTGCTTAACAATAAACAATTAAGCTTTGTAGTAAAAATTCAGAAGGTCTGGACTATTTATTGTAACACAGACTGAGGGAGAAAGTCGTTTCTGCTGGGATTTGACTTATCTTCTAGTCTAGAAAGATGTGCAATGATGAAGTGCTTTCTTTTATTTTTCATTTTCTTTCACTGAAGCAAACCTCTCTTTCTTATTTATCAGTTTTGATAGGGACTACAAAGCACTACAGGATGACAGTACACCCAACCATCATTTTAACTTCTACAACAAGCACTGACCATGAGACTGTGGTTTAAAATCCTGAGAGAAGATGATAAGGCCTGTAGTAAAATCACAGCCTCAGAACTCAGGAGAGAAGATTTCAGCTTAGTCAGGGATCTTGTTAGGAGGAAACAGTTGGCAACTGTTTTGGAGGGCAAACAGGGGCAAGAGAGCTGGTCAATCCTCAAGAAACAAATTCTCAAAGCACAAAACCAGTTCTTTCTGATGCAGAGGAAACAAGCATGATAAGCAAGTTAAAGAACAACGATCACAGAAGATCATCATCGATGTAAAGGAAGCTAGTGACCTTAAATCCTAGAATGCTGAGTTGGAAGGGATCCATAGGAACCACTGAAGTCCAGCTCCTGGCTCTGCACAGCCCATCCCCAAGAGTCACACCATGTGCATGAGAGCATTGTCCAAATGTTTTCTGAACTCTGCTGGGCTGATGCTGTGACCACTTCCCTGGGGAGCTGTTCCAGTGCCCAAACACCCTCTGGGTGAAGGTTCTAATGTCCAACCTGAACCTCCCCTGACACAGCTTCAGGCCATTCCCTCAGGTCCTGTCACTGGCACCACAGAGAAGAGATCAGTGCCTGCCCCTCCTCTTCCCCTCACAAGGAAGCTGTAACTGCAGTGAGGTCTCCCACAGAGGATGGGCACAAGGATGGACTACCCAGTAGGGGTAGAAAGACATTGCTCAGCTATGTTAGGGTCAAGTAAGGAAAGCCAAATCTCATCTGGGTTTACAAACAGCAGTGTATGCAAAGGCCTAAAAGGGCTTCTGGCAGTATTCTGGTAGCTAAAATGAAAAGAAAATAAGAGCTACTGCTCTTTATAGCTTCTGTTATATAAAATAATATTTCACCCTCTCATTCTCATAACTTAATTTTAAACTTTCATAATCCTTTGTGTGCCCCAGCTATTGTGTATATCCAAAAAGATTCTTGTTTAATTTAGCGAAAAATTAATTTCTCTGATGAATGTTTTGATCACAGTGTCTTTATCATTCCTGCTATTCTTCCTCATTTTCACTCTGCACATATGCAAATGTTCTGACAAGCAATACAGATAATAAACACACATTTGTGCCTTCCAGATATCATTCTTTTAGCTATAGTTTTCTATCTTTTAATTTGTTTTTGGGTAGTTGCCTGCCATCATTTGCTAAGTAATAAAACATTTATATCAAATACACTTTAACTGGTAATTCAGTATGTAGTACTTCATATAAACTTGCATATAGTGCATACTATAAAGCTGAAAAATGTTTATATGATTGCTTTGTGAATATGGGGGATTGAAAACATTAACTCTAGTATTCATTTTCGAAGTGCCTTTAGAGGTATAAACATCTATCTCCATACAGCTGAAATGATTTTGAGAAGTAGTGACTGCAAGACCAAGTAATTGAAGTATTTTTCTAACTCTGCTGTATAGGGTTAGCTGTCTTTTTCTAATTATCTAATTTTAAAAATTGTCAATATAAATAGGAAATACAGTATCTATCCTTTATTTCATTTTTTTTTCCTTCAGTGTGCCTATATGCGTTTCTGTTTTGTGTATTTTATCAAAGTAGTTCAAAAATATTGGGTAATCATTATCAAAAGTTAAACATTTAAATTAATAGTACAAAATCAAAAGAAAACAAGTTTTAACTCACTGTGTTCTAGATTACTGTACCATAAAATGATCATCAAATTTTCATGGAAAATCTTTAACTCTACAGTTCATCCCATTTCTTTTTTTGGGTGTATCAGTCATGATGGTAGCATAATTTACTCCTAAAGTTTCTGTGACAACACAGTTTTCAATTCCCTGTAATTTTTTTTTTTTTAATTAATGGGTTGGGCTGAAACTTTTTGTACTGGTGGCTCTTTCAGCCTGAATATTTTTTTCAAAGTTTTAACCTAGAATAGTCATTCACATTCAAGACACAGACAAAAATACATTTGATGCATGTCAAAATACTCAGGTTACCCTCACCTTTGAACTGCTTCAACACCCCAAAATTTTGATAATGGACTGCAAATTTGTTGACATGACATCTGCCCGAACTTAGGAAGGAATTACAGATTGTAAAATAGTAACACATGTTACTAATTAAGAATAATTACAAGTTTGATATTAGAACTTGAATGGAGTAAGTATTTCATTCTTACAATTCTCAGTGAAGTTCCTTACAGTATTGACCAGTCTATGCTATTTTGAACCAGCTAAAGCTTGAGAAAATTTTTACTCAGAACTCTCAAATCAGTATCTTTCTGAATATTATGAAAATGAAAAGGGAAATTTATTTTTTTAAATAGGATCATAGAACAATTAACACTGGAAAGAACCTCAGGAGGTCTCTACTCTAATCTCCTGTTGGAAGCATGATGAGCTTTCAAGTCAGACCAGGCTGCTCAGGGCTTTATCTGATTTCGAAAACTCTCAAGTACAGAGACAGAACAAACTCTCTAGATTACCTCTTCCACTGCTTTACTGCCCTAATAATTAAAATGTTTCCCTTAATATCAAATCTGGCCCTTTCTTTTTTCAGTTTATGTCCTGTAAAAATAAGAGTCAAATGCATGGACTGGGACAAAGAATATGTTAAGACCAAGAGGGACCTGAATAAAAACACAAGTGGGATGTATCACCCTATTAGAATTCTCACGTATATCACAAAGTGTCCAAGGTACTGTGGCATGTTTGCATGTTGCTCCATATAAGTGTTTTCACCTCCAGGCAAGAGAAATAAGTTTTGAGTTGGAAGGGAAACTAGATTTTTTTTTAAAGAATGGTTATCAGGAAGAGAGTTCTAGGGGTCATATGAAAACTAAAGCAATGGGACAGGAATGAACATATAGACCAGATAAGTACCTAGAAGGAGGAGACCTTGGTTCAGATGACAAAAGGAATATGATTAGGAATCTGTAGTTAAGAAGATGAAACAACTCTTGGGTTCAAAGAGGGCACTGTACAAAGTTACAGTAGGCAAGCACAAATTCACCCTTACCTATCCTTAGGCACTTATTTAAAGCTTATTTAAAACTTACTCAAAAATATTATCACCTTAGCCTCCCTAAATTATCAACAGACAGATCTTAAATGGAATAACTTGCATATGACAGGTTCTCTTATTGAGTACATAGGAAAACTAAGCTCCTTATATATGTATCTCAGATAGATGGGTTTGTGTTGTGGAAATTAGAATCAGGACTTTAATTTCCTGGAAACCTATCTACAAAGCTTGAGAAGAATTCAGTTTCTATCAAAGTACTATATATATAATACCATCAGGCCAACCTATAGTCAACTTCAAAACTTACTCTACATTAAGCTTGGCTTAAACCTGTTTCTGTGAGCACATAACAAAATCAGAAGTGACCAGCACAAATGCATACATCTAGGTCTGTGGAATCATATCCTTTATACTCTAACCCAGGTATGTACTTACAGTACTAAGGAAACTGAAAATTTAATCATGGATGTTTAATACAGGGTACTCAAAGAGTGCTTGTACAATACCTAACCTTTGAGTGTTCTCCTCTGCTAATGCAATGTATTCTTTTTTATATATTATACACTAAAAGCTCTTATATGTTGTTCTAGTTCACACCAAATGCAAATCTGAATATTCTGAATAATGAGAAGAGTAAAAAAATCTACCATTAGGCAGGAAAACAGTACCTCCATTAAAAATATGAGAGGGATAGAAAAAGAGGTAATAAAAATATAAAAGCCATCACAAATAATGGTCTGTTTAAAGAGAGGCAAGATGATTATTCCGAATCACAATTCTTTGTAGAATCTCTCTGTTTTAAGTAAGGTTAACTAATCATAACAGTATTTATACAAAAAATTCAATAGAGCAATTTTATTTGTGAACAATACAACTAGTACTGATGAACAATATACCGAAACTGCTACCAAGTATTTTCTCTATTCTTAGTGGAAAATTCATGCACTACATGTTTTTTTCTGTGCTTTCAGCACAGAAAAACACAAATTGCATATATTAAGAAAGGTGTGGTGGTCAAACTAAGAATGTCAATATTTATTTACCTAGTTACTAAATTACTTGTGCATCTCAGCTTGTTTATCTATTGCATATTTTTGCGTGCATCTACAGACTTATGCTGCTATGCTATTGACCATAACATTACAGTAGAAAACACATGCATCTAGAGAAATTATGAGAGATAATGAACAAAATGGAAAGCTATAAACACAATGTTCCCATGCAACTTCCTATGGAACTATTAAATAAAAAGTCACATTTTTTCTGAAAATTACAATTCATGGAAAAAATAAAAATGAGGAAATGTCAAGATTTTAACTTTTCCTTCTCTGAAACTTAGACAAGACAGATTTCTAGGAACATAAAATCTATTTCATGCACAAGATGAAGAAAAAGTCTTGCCTTCAGAAGAGTAGGCATTCACATTTACTGCAGAAAACGCTATTTCACAAATACAATAAATAATAAACACAGACTTACATCTGTCCTCTATTCATTTCAGAATCAAATCAAATTTTATACACAGTATTAAGACTTGATAAAAGAGGGAAGTAATACAGTCAAAAATATTTTGTGAAATTCTGCCAGTGAGTTAAAAAAAATCTCAGATCAATCATTTCTGAACTCAATATGATTACTGTTCTAAGAATGCAAAGCTGGAAGTATTTGCTAGTCAGATAACTGGTATTTTTCTCAAGATTATGAAACATATAAAAAAGAATTTTTTTAAATACAAAAATCTAGCCAAGTCCTCTCAGTAAATCTACAGATGTCAAAGCAGATACTCTACTGCCATCTACCAGTTTTAAAAGGACATAGTCTTAGCACAGACACCACTTCTATGCTCCCTTTCTCTGAATGAAACAATAAATCCCTTCACACAGCTGTTCAAGGAGATATTTCTGGTTTTATAAGACTTTACATCTCAAACTAAAATAACAAGCTGTAGCTTAATTACTTTGGTAAATATTGTGAAATACTAATCCAGTGCCATGTGACTGTGTCTTTGTCACAAGAGGGAGCAAGTTTCTGTCTGACCTGCCCTCTGCCAGAACTACATGCTTCCATACTGTTTCTCACAGCTTGGCTGCTGTTTCCTCATTGCTGAGAACGGAGGCTAAGACTGAGCTGGCACTGAAACGTGACTTTCAGTCCCTGACTGTGTCCCTTACCCTCTCTGCAAGAACAGGATCCATGGATGCTGTTAGGATGAAGGTACTTTAATGGCACTTGTAAACAAACCATTCCTACTGCATGTGGATCAGTAAGGGACAGCGCAGGTCTAAGCTTGCTCTTCTCTTGTTCCATCAAGGCCACCTCAACACTGTACTTTCAACTCATTAAGGATCTGAAGTAGGGCTGGACTATGTACAGAGATACACACCTTCTCAATCAAATACAAAGTCAGTGTGGCAAAGGCACTGACCACAACTTTATCTTCTTTTATACAGAGGCGGATCATGTATCATATACCTTTGACAACGGGAAGACTCTCTGTAGAGCAGGGATTCAGGGGAGGAAGGAAAGAAGTCAGCAGTGTGCTGCAGACGGACAACACAAGCCCTTGTTGAACCTTCTCCTAAAGAATAACTAAGAGTTTTACTTCATAGAGGTCCACAGGACATACATTACCTGGAGACCATGATGCTAAAAGAAATGCCAGAAGAGGTGGCTGACCTTAGCTAATCGCACACCCTGACAAAATTTAAGGAGACTGGAAAATGGCAGCCTGTTTTTAGAGGAGAACCAACTTCTCATACGCAGAGTACCAAATATATTTTCATATACACTGCACCAGTCCTATGAGAATTAATAAAGTTATTTGAAGCATAACATTGATTCACTGAATTGGTAAAGAGATGTTTTCTAGCTCTTTTTATTAGAGCACAGTACTGAGGCTTCCACTCCATAAATGATACAGCACATTTCTTTCATGTATCACCTCAGGTGTATTTAAAATACATATTTCCCCATATTTCAAAAATTCCTTTTAAGTACTCAGATCTCTCTGTTGCAGGGTAATAAATACAGGTTGATATTACTCATCAATTTCTACCAGATACTGTTAGTCATGCATTCATAATGTGGGATGTAATAAATGACAGTAATTAAATGCTCTGAACAACTGAAAGGTTATATAATTGCTAAATTATTTTTTAAAAATAAGTTTATGTTCACCTGGAATCTACAGTAATAACATAAGAATTTCAAGAATAATACAAATAGTTCTTCAAAAATTAAAATATTTTTCAATAATTATACACATATTACTCTATGTTGCGCAATTAGAATTACAGCGGAACAGAAATACAAAATTCATGCTCTAAGTTCTGCTGAGTTGGATTGTGAAAGAGAAAATTGTGTCTGCTGACAAACACTCAAGAAGCTATCATTACAGGTGCACCTTGAAAAATAACCACACACCACTGCCCATCTGTTCTATATACAGTAGAAATACTGCAGTCAGATGTATGACTGCAATACTGGGTGGACATACCCTACCTTTTCTTTATCTGACTCAGGTTAATAGCAACCGTGATTTGGTGTACAAACTCAAGCATGATCCAGCAATTTAAGAGTTGCCAGTCTCCTCATACACCCTACCCCACACCTTCAGACTCTGTTGTTCTCAGAAAAAAGGCAAAAAGCAGCACTGGAACCATATATCTGATTACACTTTTAGTAAGACAGAGAGCAGTTTTAATTTAAGTAAAGGGATATGCGGGGAATAATAGGAAGAGGAACAGAATCAGACAGTGACTTGCTGAAAATAAGAGCACCTCAGAAACTAAGGGAAAAAAAAAAAAAAAAAGACCCCAATGATAAAATGCTATTTTACTGAAGTCAGTGAGATCATTCCAATTACATTTAATGAGACAAAATTTGCTTCATGTTTCCTGACCCTGGTTTGTACCTTGTCTACTTTACTAGATTGCTCTACATTGTTCTTCATTATTACTTTAATATTAATTTTGAGATATAGCCATCACATAATAAAAAATAGTTTTAAAAAAGGTAATTTTTTTCTACAAAATTTCTCATTTTAAAAGTACAGATAAAAGAGCAAGAGTATTTATTTTAAATAAATACTGCATTTAGTAACTACACTAAGGTTCAATTAGCTATTCCTTTTGATCTCTGATGGATTTCATTAAAGAAATTGTTTCTCTTTAAGCAATCCCATCTATAAAAGAATGATTCAGTGTGAGATTTCTGTGCTTGTATTAATTCCTGGGGAGTATTCCATTCAGTAACATGCTTTTGCCTGATTTTCTAAACTTGACATTGTTCAGATACCATAATTTTCTTAAGTTATGCTGATGTAACGTGAATATTAATTCTCTATGTCAAGTTTATTTCTGCTAGAACAATCTCTCGAGTTTTCAAATGGTTCAGCTGCCATTCATGATGAGTATGAAATGTCATGGTATGAATCACAGAATGACAGAATGGTTGGGGTTGGAAGGGACCTTAGAGATCATCTAGTCCAACCTCACAACCAAAGCAGGTTCACTCAGAGCAAGCCACACAGCATTACCTCCAGACAAGTTTTCAATATCACCAGAAGAGGACATATTCCTCCACATCCTCTCTGGCAGCCTGTTCCAGTTTTCTGTTACCCTCATATTTGGGAAGTTTTTCCTTAGAGGGAACATCCTGTGATTCAGTTTGTGACCACTGCCCCCCTGTCCTGTCACTGTGCACTGCTGAAGAAGAGTCTGGCACCATTCTTCTTGATGCCCACCCTTAAGATATTTGTAAACATTGATAAAATCCCTCAGTTGTCCCTTCTCCAGGTGAAATGGACCTAACTCCCTCAGCCTTTCCTTGTGAGAGAGATGCTCCAGTCCCCCAGTCGTCATAGACCTCCCTTGAGCCCCTGCCAGCAGCTCCTCGTTTTTCTTGAACTGGGGAGCCCAAACCTGGACACAGCACTCCAGATGTGCCTCACCAGGGCAGCATCTCCTGCCCTGACCTGCTGCCAATGCTCTTCCCAATGCACCCCAGGAACCCTCTGACCTTCCTGGACACAGGGACGCAGCTGGCTCAGGGACAGCTTGTTGTCCCCCAGGTCCTTCTCTGCAGAGCTGCTTTCCAGCAGTTTGGCCCCCAGAATGTGCTGGTGCCTGGGGTTATTATTCTCCAGGTGCAGGACCCTGCATTTGCCTTTATTGAACTGCATTCTCTTTCCCTCTGCTCAACTCTCGAGCCTGCCCAGGTCTCACTGAATGTCAGCACAGCCCTCTGGGGTATCAGTCACTCCTCCCACATGAAAATAAGTATGAATACAGGCACAGATCATTCCTAAGCATTTTTAAATACTCTTTACAACACTATGCACTGGAGATCTCTACAAAAACAAATTTATATTGATAGCAGTCAGCTGCAAGATGAGATTTTTACTGAGAATAAGAAAAAAGTAAGTGCTATACTATGTCAAAGAACTGCATCAACAAATTTTTCATGGGAAGTATAGCTACAAAATCTTAAATTAAGACTTACCTTTTAGTCACAGAAGCCCTCTAAATACCATTATTTACAACTTTACATCTTTATATTTCAAAATATATGTGAAAAAGCTGTATTATTAATGATGAATTCACTGAAGTGAAATTTCTGAAGTGCTGGTTAACAGCCCACATTGCAAATGCAGGCAGAAATTATTTATATTTATATATATGTTGAGGATAGCCATGAAGTAAACTGCAGAATTAAGATTTTGGACTTACAGAAATAAGATGCTGGTTTAATGGCCATAAGGGAGAAGGAAAATATGATACAGTATAGTAAGGAGAGGGAAAATTTGAGGCAGTAGAGTGGACAGCACATTAATTTCAGTTGATTAAAAATGGGAATAAAAGACTATTTTTGGATGAGTTTCAGAACAAATACCCTCATTGTGGAGAAAGGCATGGATTTTTAGCAAAATGACCAAGTAAGCATGGAGTATCTCTGTGGACTGAAAGGCAAAAAAAAAAAAAAATAAAGGAACATATAAAAAGAAAAATCCAGGACAGCAAAAGAACTGCTACAGCAATTCAAGATGAAATTAGAAAAGCCAATGCCCAGCTGGAGATAAGACCAGCAGGAAACAATTAGGGGTGAAATGGGTTTCAACACATACGAAAAAGTTCAAAGAAAACATGGCGCATTGGCCAAATGTAAGAGAACATAGGTGAGGCATGGTACATAAAACCTGTACTGTGCATGGTGTAGGAAGCAAAGGAGCAGATAATAAGGGGAAATAAATAGCCCATGCAAAGAACGTGAACTCTCTCAAACACTAACAGGGACCCCAAGCCAGTTGGAGTTGGTCACCTGTTGGCTCTGTTGGCCAGTCACCAGTGATGTTCCCAATGCTCAGTAGTGCAGCCAATTCTGTTTTGTATTTTTGTCAATGATGCCAACGAGGAGACTGAGGGCACTCTCAGCACGCTGGCAGACAGTGGGCAAGGTCAGTCTCACCAAGCACACTCTCTTTCATTAATGTGGTGATAGCCTTGCCTAAGGATGCCTAATGCTGGGAACCATTCACTTGCTTTAGCATGAAACAAGTAACAAACAAATGAGATTTGAAATGTGTTGGTCTTTCACTGCCCTGAAAATAAAACAAGCAAAAAAATATGTCTACTAATTAACAAAATCCCTTTTCTGTCTTTGAGACAAGCAGTGTAACTTGCATACTTTAGGATGCTTGGAATTTCACTTCTTCCTCCTGAACTTTTCAATTTGAAATTGAATACTTAGATATGAAATGCAAGTGTGACAACTATATTTACATTGTTACAATATAATGTGGAAATGGCAAAAACAACTATTTTCAAAACCCTGTTCTAATAAAAATCTCATTTTTCAAACAGTCCTGTTTTCAGAAGAAAAGAAACTCTCCTGTATTCTGAGTAAGCAACAACCTCATAGGCTATTTTCTTTAATCTCTTAAATGCTCATTAAAAGGTTCATTATTTGAGTTTTAGAAATGTTGTTGACTTTATTACAATGCTTGATTCAAAGTTCCATGGAAAGAAACAGGTAATTCCAAAAGGTGATTCACTCCTTTATTTTAGATGCCTATCTAAGACTGGCACAAATTATTCCCTGTAGCTGCCTATCTTTCCACAGTAACAAAAAATAAAATGGATGACTAGCTAAGAAGAGGTGGATAATATGAATACAATTGAGGCTAGTTGAGAGGTATTACACTGGGGTTTCTTTGTTTTAATTTCAATTGGCTTTGAATTTGGCATATCATACTTTTTTATCACAGTACCTCAACATTTAGAAGAAAAACAAACTCGTAAGAAATTATTCCAGTATCAGTCAGGGGAATTTGAAGTGGCCTGAATCAATAAATACATCACAAGACTTTTCTAGCATGATTTAAACAAAATAACCTCTAACAGCTGAACTAAAAATTGACAGAATTTCTCTGTGTATTTTAAAGATAAACTCTAATTCCATGGTATCTGTTTTTAAAATACCATTGACTTGTGGGAAATGTTAGAATAACATTTAAATAAAAGATTTGGTGTTAACATAGAGGGTATTTTAAGAAATATTTAAAACACTAACTGAAGATCATATCAGTGAAGGAAACAGGATTTCACACATCTACATAATTCACTCCATGGCAGGTATGAATACGGTATCTTGGAGCCAGATTGTAATACACTGGAACCCTAGATAACCACAAGATTAGGCACCTAACTCTGAGAGAAATAAAGCTTTATTAGATGACTATCACCCTTAGAAAATATTTTTTCTATTGTATTAGTTTCACTACCAATGTATAGTGACTATCAAAAAAAATGTCTGTTCGTGTAAAAAAAAGGGGAAGTTTGTAACTTCCATCAAGAAGGAAAATTTAAAAAATTAAACCTGAGAAAAATAGATTACCTCATATCCTCTACCCTGTCACAGAAAGTGATAGAAAGATTTGGATTCTATTTGATACTATAAAATCAGTATGAAAAAGGTTCTTAAAGCAATTAATTTTGTTGCAAAATCTGAACTACCTAAACTGCGGAGTATCACTAGCCTGGTTGAAAAGCAAGTAAAATTACAAAGAACAAAATATAGGAGAAGTACTTCCAGAAAGTTCAGCTGAAGTGAACTGGAACCCAGTTAATATTTAGGTTATAAGTACTCGAAGCTCAAAATTTTTAATTCATATATAAAATCTACACATAAATAATTACTGTAGTACTTTGACAATTTGGTGAGAAGCTACAGTCTGTGGACTCTTCAGCAATGAGTTCCAAAGAGCTATTCTACATCTCTGATGTCCTTAAGCATTTTGAAGATATATTGGGTTGACCTTGGCTGGCCACCAGGTGCCCACCAAAGCTGTTCTAACACTCCCCTTCCCAGCTGGACAGGGAAAAGAAAATGTAAGGAAAGGCTCATGGGTCGAGCTAAGGAAAGTGAGAGATCACTCACCAGTTACCATCACCGGCAAAACAGACTTGAATTATGGAAACTAATTTAATTTATTGCAAATCAAATCAGATTAGGATAATGAGAAATTAACCTTCAAACGCCTTCTCACCATCCCTCATTTCTTCCTGGGCTCAACTTCATTCCAGAAATCTGTACCTCCTCCAATCTAAGTAGTGCAGAGCAACAGAGAATGGGGGCTGTGGTCAGTTCATCATACATTGTCTCTGTCTCCTCACTCTCTCTCCCTGCTCCAGCATGGGGTGCCACTCACTTGAGATATTACTCCATGAACTTTAAAAAGCAAGTTTCAATTATGCATGCACAATCAACATCAGGAGGTCATAAAAAGTTACTGCAAATCCACAGACTTGCCTTCCATTTCTGCCATCACTGGGATGGTGGACATAAAAGAATCAAGATGCTGTCCAAGTAGAGAGAGACTGTAACTGTCCTTTATCTTTGCATGATAATGTGAGGGAAGACTTATTCATTTATGAAAATATCAAAAACAACCTATTCTTAACCTTACTGAGACTTAATCTGTCTCATATGATACTCTCTGTGAAGCATTATAATGTGTAAAAGAATGCTGAATTCCTGAGGCAAGATATTATTAGAATTATTAAACATAGTATTGTGTACAGAAACCAGCAATGAGCAAACCACGCGCCAGCCATATTCATTATCACTGGCAGTCATACTTGATGAATCTTGTGCAACGTGCCAGATACTGATTGTCTTTTTTCTCAAAATAATTTACTGTATTATTGAAGAATGTTTAGTTTACCCAGCCGAGTGATCATATATAGCTACTACAGGCTGCAGTCATTTGCATTTGGCAGGATTTGTTGGGATCACTCAACACATGCTACACTCCCTAGAGTGCCTGCAGTGAATATGTCCACTGTGCAAAGGGAGACAAAACAATGCCTCTGCATTTTCATTTCATCCTCCTAAGGTGGTTACTGGCAATAACTCATATTAGCTGCAGTATTGTAAGTCATGTATATTACAGGATTTTTAATTCTTTTTCCAAGGTTTAAAAGTAGATATGCAGGTCTGTCAAAATTCCATTTATCACATATGATAAATTTTATTTTGATGATGACACTTATGTATAGTTCTATTACAATTATAATGAAGGATGAGATTTGTTGATAAGAATTCATAAAAGCACATGACTAAGAATAACAGATGAGTCCACTGGCACCAAAAGCCCACTTTGCAAGAAGGTCACTGCAGAGGTATCTAAATTACAGACTTTTCTCATTGCACAGGAAGCCTAAAGCAAACATCCACATATTCTTGGATGTCTCTAATCATTAGTTACAACTTAGACTGGAAGCCTGGACCACCTGAATATGAGCCAATACACAGGCAAATGCAGTGTTTATCAGAACAAGAGAAAGGAGCATGACTAACTAAGCAGTGAGGACCACTGTTGAGTATGAGAAAAATGAGTTGCAGTACAGAAAATCTCTACTTGTGTAAAACAGCTAGGATGAGGTACACTGACTCCTGCAGCTGCACTGTCAGTGGAGGTTTTTTCTATTTTAATGCACTGTTCTGCAAAGAGAATATAGCAAGAGATGTGAGATTATTTGTGATCATATTCAACATAAGAGATGTGCCAAAGGCTTGTTCTAACATCAGGTGAGGCAGAAACAGAGAGACACAGTGAACTCTAGAAATCTAGGCTCTAAAAATTTACTTATCTTTACCTACTAAGAGCAACTAAGCACATAATTCAGAAAAGAATTAATTCATGTTGCTAAAAAGATCATATATAGATTCAATATTAATACTCTCTGAATTACAGTACAGAACATTGCAAGACATAATTTCAAAAAATCAATTAGTAATTGCCAATGTAAAAATAATACTGGGTAGCAAAATTCAGCTTTTAAATTAGAAAAGTTCTCTGCTGATAAGAAGCTGTGAATATAGTCAACACTTGCAAAATTTCTGAAAAAATATCCTTTCTTTTTATTGGTGTTTTACGTTTATCCAAACACTAGCAATCGTCAGGTTACAGAAGAAGTATCTGCATGACTTCAAAACGCTGCACTGTGCTGCAGCCTATTTCTACTAAAGCGTGCTGCTGCAGCAACACTAGCGATTGCTTCTAGGCATGAAAAATTAATAATATTCATAGAAAGTCTAGAGAATCAGTGAAATAGCATTCATGGCATACATTTCACCTTTCTGATGCTAGAGACATGGCTGAACTGGTAACAACTGATTTCTGACCACCCTTGTTCATTCAGCTTTTCTTTACTTTAGCTTGGTAATGGATTTCTGAGAACACTCCAGTTAGAAAACAATCATTGAATTTCCAGTTGTGAACCACAGGATCACCTATAGATGTAAATCAGCCGCCAAACTGTCACAAATGGAAAGGGAATAGGATTCAGAGTGAGGGAGAACCACAGTTTAAGGAAAATCTTGCATTTCTGTTCCTTAAATTGCCTAAGACTCAAAGAAATACTGCAAAATACTATTGGAAGGATGAGAAAATATCTCATATGACAAAAAAATCATCTCACAGAACTGTAACTAGAGCAGTCTCACATTTTCAAGATTATAACCCATAGTTTATAATCAATGCTATGGCAGACCAGTTCAGCAGAGTGTGAGTTTACATGTAAATGCACTCATTATCTACTTCCCTTCACCTGGGAACTTTGAGTCTATTATGATTTTCAAATATTAGCTTTTTTAACAACTGCAGATTTTAACAAGTTATGCAAACACAGCTGAAATGAAAAAAAAATAATCAGCAGTCACAGTGAATCTGAAACAAAAGCATCTAAATGGGTGTTTATGTAAATGATTTTAAGATAAAATCAAAGAGAGCTACACTGAATCTCTGAGTCCTGTATTAGCTTTGTAATACACAAATCCTTGAGTTCATCCTGTTACCTTATGCACCTTCATCCTACTGATTTATCTTTACATACCTTTATGTTTTCATGTTCTAAAGAAACCACAAATAGTTTGACAATACAGCAATGGATTTAAGTGAACAGAAATAATTCAACAAATTTACCAGTACTATATTTGATAGGCAACTAATGCAATACTCAAAGGCTTTTTTTCTTTTCTCTTTCAGTAGATCAGAGGTCTTAGACCAATAGGAAATTTCTGCTTGGAACCATTTTTAAGTGACTGTGAGCAAACAACTACATACTTGTTTTAAAAATTGTATTTCTTAGTCTTTAATTCATAGGAAATTCCATTTATAGGGAACTTCCAAATGATTTGGCAAAAAAGGTTGGGCCAGATGATCACTCAAGCTTCTTCCAAACTATGATTCTATGATTTAATTTTTTCCTCTCTATAACTTGTCTGTACATAAGACAGCACACCAGGGCAGGGCTGAAAATTAAAGAGAGCCTTGATATACAGACCAATTCACTTCTCAGCTCTGATTTAAGATTCTCAAATTCATCAACTTTCACATTATCTTACACAACTAATTTACCAGTCAAATAAACTATGCTAATGAGAATTTAAGATTTTTGTACTGTTTAACTGAACTTATATAGTAGTTGTGTGCTCTCATCCAGAGTTCACTTAAAAAATCACATTTCTAATTGGAATGGAATTTCTTTACTAATTCGAAGAATTCTGGAATTTCTGGATAAATTGTTCAGAATTTCTATTTCAGCAAAAGCATTAAATCTTACCCATATTCCATGTGTAAAACCATCACACCACTCTTCAACGTGAATTGAATTATACTATCAGAAACTTTCTCAATAATTATCTGTTAATTTGAGTTCTAAAGGAATACACTTGTAATTAAAGATGAAATGTTACCATATTGAAATATTCTACAGACAAAAGTCAGCATAAAAAACCCCATCAATTTACTCTAATTTTCTTATGGAAACTGCATTTATGAACAGGTGGTTGGGTTCTTCAGCTTATAATGGCTGCAGAAAAGATTCAGACGTCAATGAAAAATACTAACTTTACCTGGGAACTGATGATACGCTGTGATGAACGAGCAATATTAGCTGGCAGGCCAAAAAAGTCAGGTTTATCATCTTCTGGAAGGCTTTCAATAATATTGCGATAATCCTGCATAAGAAGAATAGACACAGCAGAGGGAACTTTTTATTCTGCTCATGAAAATTAACAGCATATGCTGAAAAGAATTTCATTAACTGCACAGCACAACACAAAGATTAAAATAAGTATATAAGACATGACATGCTATGGTAATCTTATTTATAGATTTCATTTTATTTATCAGAAACTATCTTCTTTTATAAAACATTTCCACTCTAAAAGAGCAAAAATAAATTCTGATTACAGTGATGCTATTAAATGAAAACAAAAATATGCCAAGACTGTCCCTGAAAAGTAGGTGCAATACTTACATTGAAAACTTAAAGGTAAGATTAATGACAATACAGAAAAATTATACTTCAGCATTTGGAATTCTAATGAGAATTTAATACATATTTATAAAATTATAAGCACTCACTTCTATTTAAATCTATGAAAATATTCACTCAAAGAAAGTGAAATAGTTTAGGTAAAAATAGGTTTGCATAATCATTGGAGATGCATTGATAGTTACAGTGTAATAGTCACTGGTGATGCTTTCTTGCACAAAACAGAGGCCTTGCAGATTAGGGAAGACTAATGGTGTTGGACATCTCTTTTTTTGTGATTTAAAGGCAAAAGTATTGACTGTCTGAAAGTCTGGCTGCACCCTATTTCATAGGTGCCATGTGCATTTTGTCTTTGCTTGCAGGCACATGTGCTGAACATAGACAACACACTTTAACACAGAACCTCACTTCAGAGGTAACAACAGTAGCAGAACGCTACACCAAACACTGAAGAACACTACTTGAAGACACAGAGCTATAAATTATTATATGCATAATCATACAAGATATCGAGAGAGATTAAAATGCTGTGCAGGCTAGAAAAAAGATTCATCTAGCTAACCATATTATCTACAAGAACAGAGACCAGCCTGGTTTGTTTATCCCTTCTGGTTTTATAATACTAACTCAGCACATCTATAGAAAATAAAAAATAATGGTCATAAAAAAGTAATAAAAAAACCCCAAAACCAAACCTGAGCAGTCAGAACCAAAACCACAAAAATTTACTTTAACTGAGATAATACTATTTATATCTGCTCATATTCAAGGTCTAGTACGTAGTCCTCCATTAGAATGCAAGTGAATCTTAATCACTCTAACAATAATTATATTGTGATAGGACAGGGAGAGATCAATTGTTTAGACTGTTGAATTCCCCCTCTTTTACACTAAAGAAATACTGAAGGAAAATCAGAACCCATATTTATCACCAAATAAAATGTCATATTACAAATGTCACCCTCAACGGCAACATGTCAACAGATTGTCAGAATGTTGATATATTTTGGAAACAAGAAGGTATATTCAGATTTTCATGTTTCATCCAGAAGTTGTAGGAATATTTAGCAGGCTTTAAAAAACTACTGTTATATTAATATACTAATTATATAAAAACATAATTATATCTTTGTCATAAATTAACTCAGTCTCTTTTACTCAACTCTTCATAGCTAGGCTGATCAGCACCAATCAGATATCATGAAAAAGAATAGTGAACTGACACAGTTAATGCTACATACAAAATAGATAATTTTCTGAAGAAATAGAAAGATCTTTTGGATTGTTGCTTTGGTTTTCCTTGTGGAAATATTTCAAGACTAATTCTTGAAAATAATTTTTTATTAGGTGATAGAACACGTGTACCTACCAAAATACTGCAGGAATTAGGTAAAGAGATTGAACATGGGAAAGTACTCATCTTCTTGCCTCTGGCATTTAAACTGCCAACGATTCGGGAATTGAAAAGCTGCTCCAAGTAGGACCGAAGAACCCTCATATCAAAATTATTATCGACACGACCTCCATAAATTGCATTTTCAAACAAGCCATGAACAAATTCCCACTGAAAATCTTTGGAACCTATGAATTAATTAATTAGCATTAGTTTTGTACCACTGAATAGCACTGCATTATAAGCATTTCTTCTTGTCACTGCAGTTCCTCAGGGTAATAAAAAGAGATGAAGACATCAAATAATTAATTTTAAAATTGTTCTTCTATTTGGCCAAATAGCAAAAGCTGAAGAAAACTTGAAAGAGTTTATAAATATTTGTGATTGAAGAAACAAACACTTAGAGTGTTGCAAATGAATTACTAGAAATTTTGCTTTAGACTTGAAGTGCTTTTTTAATTAATTGGTTATATGCATTTCAGAAATTACACCATTAAAACTTTAATTTTGTTTTCCTTTGTCATAAATAAAATTTTATACACTATTTCCTTCCCTGGTACCATCTGATCTCATAATATAAACTAACTGATTAAACCAAAAGCAGATCATGCTCCAAATAGGTAAGATTACTGGAGATGTCATCTTTCAAACACAAAGAGGTCCAGGATAGATACTTTGCAAATCACTATGAATCACACAAATAGCACATAAATTGAAGCAGGTTAATAATGTTGCATTAGATTACTCTGACCCAGCTATATCCTGGCAGTTCAAAATAACTTATTTTTCCTCCATTCTATCATAGCTGCCCAAAATAACTCCATGGGACAATGAACTACTTGTATCCTACAGTTTTTCAGGTGGAAGCTTGATCAGGAAGGTACTCCCTAAAGTCCCTTGAAAGAGGGAAGTGGCAATTACTTTAAGTGGGGTTTTACTGGTGGTAACTGTTATTCCTAATGCTTCAATCTTGAAACTCCTTCATAAGAAAAGATATTTTCACAGTAATAATTAATGATTATTATTGACAGTTAATGATTCCACCTCTTTATCTCACTGTGTGGTTCAAGTCTGCACAGCAAAGGTCTAATTTCAGAAGTACTAACCATCCACAAATCCCACTTAAGTCAACAACTGTAAATTATCTCTACATATCAGTTCCTAAATTTGTTTTGAAATTGTACAAAATGCAAGGAGCTAAAAAACAATTTACCTTTGCCACATTAAATAATATTAGAAATTCCTACACTGGTTAACAGGACACTGAAGTGGGGTCTCTTTAATATGAGTTTCAAAATTAAGAATTCTTTCATATTTGATTCATTTATTCAATATTTAGGGAAACTCACACTGGGAAGGAATGGAGACACAAGATTTCATGTTACAGGCAGCCCTGTACTTCCTAATTATTCCTCTGGAGTCAAGAAGCTGAGCAGCACTCTCCCTGGGCACCAAGAATTATTGGTTTATCCAATCACCCAAAAATCAATTTATGATTCACTCTGTTTTTCTAGTTTTGCTTACTTATGATGAGATCTACAGCACCTCCACTTTTATATGAGTTACAAAAAGATAAAGCTCTTCATGCAATATCCCTACTAATGAGGCTTTCCTCAAGGAGTGACTTACCCTCAAAGAGTCTATCAATAATGTCAAAACCAGCACGGAGATCAGACAAAGAAAATTCATAAAACTTGGTCCAACCCTGCCATGAAAAGAAATCCAAAGAATTTAATTAATCACATAATGATAATCATGAAGTAAAATACCACTATCACATAGATAGTGAATGTTGTATAATACCTAATGGAAAAAGAAACAACATATGTCCACTAAAACGTACTTTTTGAAACTTACTATAGAGGTAGTACAAAAAAAATTAAGTTGCAACAGTGCATTTAATTTTATGTACTTACCAGAATCCACTGAGTATGAAAAATATAAACTTAAGGTTATTTTATTTCCTATCAATATTTACTTCACATCAAACTTGCTGACATCTGTGACTAGATCATGCACTGAATTTTTTTTTTCCTGTGGGCCTTTTTTGTATTTCAGTATACAGACAGTATTTTCATAAATAGGACTGATTATTCAAATATGACCTTACTTCTTAATTCATGTCACTTCTCATTTCACTAAAAAAAATATCAATTACTGCTACTATTACCACAAAATTGGTGACCACCATATGCATATTTTAATCATTTGCAGTTTGTACCTACTTTTTGTTCTTGGGCATTAGCCTTTATGTATCAGGAATGCATACTGTGTATGTAATTCTCACCAAAAAGCTTTCAGTGTAAATAGATAAGTATAAATAAATAGTGATATATAACAAATCATTTAGGAAATCCAGATCTCAAAGGTATGTTCTGTTGCTCTGTGTTTTTGCATATGGATGATATCACAGCAACAGTGCATATGATTTATGATGAGAAATGCAAATGTGTCAGCAACATGTACATGGCCAGTGAAATGAATACAGCCTGAGGTCAAGACTGCAGCAGCTCCATGGATCACAAAAAACTATCAGTCAGCCACCCTGAAGGTCATATTCTGGAAAGATGCTCCTAACAGTATCCACGTTGGGGATTCTGGACACATCTGTACATGAATGCAAAACAACTCAAAATTGACTATAAAATACAAGAGCTTCTACCTGAGATTAACTACATTCCATCAATGTGAGAAACTGGTAATCGTGAAATATAAGCCCATCACTGTCAGCACATTTGTGCAGTGGAATTTAAGAGAGCACCAATCCTATCTTGTGTTACTTGAAAAACTGGTGCCAAATGAACATGTATTTGAACAAGAACAAAGGAGAATGCATGTGTCAATTTAACACTTTAAATATTTTTGCCTATTGTACTTCTTGAATACCATATTCAAAAGCCTGTTACTGCAAAAGGCAAACAACCTTACAGAAATCACCAAGTCAAAATAGCAAAAAATTCCAAACGTTCCAGACTATGCCAGATCAAATCCTTCAGATGACGGAGTAATTTCATATCTAGTCTAAGCAGAATAAAATAAACAAGATATAAAGCAGTTTGCTGTTTGGTGGGGTTTTTTTGTCTGTTCAATTTAAGCATCTTGCAGCCAGAAAAAAGGTTCACTTTAATCAAAAATTTAGCTAGGGAAAAAATACATATCTGAAAATCATTATAATCCTCAAAAGAAATTAATGATTTCCCCTTGTTCTTCCTTCTCCTTGAAGAAGTTTGTATGAAGAAAACATAGACAATGTCATCATCTCCTTCCCTCCAGTGTCTCTTTCCTTATGTCTTCCATTCAATTGTGTTTCCATAATATTTTTGCCTGTCCCAAGCAAGTAGGACTCACTGAATCTTTTCCACACTTCTGTAGCAGTATCACTTGGTACATTAATCACAAAATAACCCCATGCAGGCAGAAGTAATTTTCAGAGGTACAGGAACTGAGGTGACCAGGATCTAATTTTGCAATGAATTCAGAGACAACAAAGGCAAACACCAGAGATATCCAATTTTTTCTCATTTCTGAATATGACCCAACATATACGCGATGAAAAATACTTCCAAGTATAAAAGCTAATAAATGGGGCAAGTTTTTTAAAAGATATCAAATAAAATATTACCTGAGGGATATAATTTCTTCTTTCTTGACATACAGCATGAAACCATGCTAAACAAAAGAGAGCATGTGCCCTAGACAAATTTCCCTTTTTGTTGATTTGCTCTGGCGTCCAAGATTCATAAGTTCGCAAGAGATTTTTTTTGAGGCCTGGAGGTGCCTGCATTGGGAGGAAAAACACTGTTCTAGAGAGAAATCTTGGTGTTTTTATGGGCTATTTTCTTAGATTATAACCTGGAATTTGTAACTTAATGAAATGACAAACAGTACTTAATAGAATAAAATTTAACAAGAAAAAAAATGTTTGCCTAAATAAATGGCCTAAAACCAGAATGATACTATAGTGAAAATAACTTCAACATTGAAGTTATTTTACTGAAAATAACTTCAAATACTGAAGGAAATGGTAACTAGGATGAACTTATAGGATGAAAAGACCTTAGTGAAAGCATGGTACTCTATGAAAATATATCAGCATAAAGTACATTCATTTTTATTTTCAACCGAAAGAACTTTCTTTCTTATTTTACAACCTCAACTACCAATTACTTCTGTAATGTGATGAATGTCAAATTGCCTTGTGCCATTCCCACACTGTTTGCTAGCATATAAGTATAGTGTATATATGAATGATAAAATGCCAGTTTTCAGACTTAGTGGTAGATAATGTTCACAACCACTAGAAATAACTGCATTTAAGGTGTAGGCAGTAACTGAAATTACATTGCTTAAAAGTAAAAACAACTGGATACTCAGCCATTCTCAAATTATTTGAAAGTCTGAAGGGAAACATAAATTTAAAAGATATTTAAATTACAATTTTCTGTTTCTAAAAATGTTTGATATTTTTTTCTTTCTTTTGAAAAATGGCTGTTAATGTTGCCATAAGATTACCATTGTTGCTTCTGACAAATAATTGCAAAATACTAAATTGACTTTTTTTTTTTAATATCTGTATCTTCAGTGGCAACATTCTACATACATTAGAACATACTACAACCATATAAAAATCAAATATCATATTGACAAATAGCATTGTTCTTTCATGGTAATAAAATATTTACTGCAATTGGAAAGGAAAGAAAATGATTTAGAATGTTTCGTTTGTGCAAAGTTTCAATTATTCCAAAGACAGTGTAATGAGTAACACAGTTCTGCAGTTTCTGTACCATTGAAGACCTCAATGCAAGCAAGGAGAAAATGCAAAAATTTTAAACTATCTGCAGTCAATGTAAAAGTGTAACTATTTCAGCTTCTTGAAAGTCAGCAACATTGGACTCTAAAAGGTCAAAGTTTCCTAGATTAGTTGCAGGCAAAATCTTCACACTCCAACATGAATGGAAGACCTAGGAGCACTCCTACTAATGACTTATATACTGCACATTACTGCTTAAATGCATTCTTGATTAGACTACTTTCCAATCAGTTGGATGAACATGGTCCCAGTTATTCCTTAAGCTGAGCCATTTCAAATGCAAAGCTCTTAATTTTGAGTAAAGGCTGTATGTTCTGCTGTATGGGAGGAGAGACATTTTTGTTGAAAAAGTCCAGTGAATATAAAGCTACAGAGCCAAAAAGGAAAATAAGGAAGAGAAAGTGGGATTCAGTGATCTTCAGATGAGGATATTCAAGGAGATACCAAGGAGAAATTGTTTTCCATCAATGTAACACCTGTTCAGATTTTTTTTTTAAGAAAAACTGATTGAATGCATAAAAGAATTAGGAGCATAAAACAGAACAACTACTTCTCCTATGTAAACTTATTTTCAGTTCATATTTTCAATTGGAAAACTCTAGGAAAAAATCATCTTTCAAGGTAAACTCATTGCATTTTTCGTATTACATGTAATTGAAATACAAGGCAAAGCATATCGTTTTACATCTAACATATAGTTTGCTATATATCAAGGTTCATTCAATGTAAGAACCTAATAAAAGCTTTCCAAACAGATCTTACTTCATAAGTTATTTTCAGACTTGATTGAAGCAAAATCGGAGTAAATTTTGGATGAACTTCCGTAGTAAGCCAAAGACGAAAGTTTGGTTGAGGATGTAATGTATTCAGTTCCTATTAAAGAGATGTTATATATTGAAATAGGCTTTGAGGTTATTGGGGTTTTTACACACAGAACAGTATTTACAAAATTATAATATCCTGGATTAGAAAGTTTGGTTTATCTAAAAAATAGACAGTTGTTTATATACAAAAGGTTACAGTTCAAGTGTGGCCTTCGCACATTCTGTATCATTGCTGTGCTCAAATTTGAAGTTCATCCTAGCTGTGTCAAAATATTTGCACATTTCACTCAGATACTAAATTCAGGACATAAAAATATACAGCCGTTCTTTACTTCTTTTAAGTACAGTAACACCGGAAGGCTACATCAAAAATGATGAAGGCTTGCAATGTGGGCTGCATATCAATAACAGATCTCAATGACTTCCAACACCAGTATATCTATATTAATTTCTTTTTCTTCAAATATTTGTTGTATGAACCTTTCATGTTTCATGATTCACAGAAAACTGAAGGTTGGAAAATTGAGTTCTAAGAGAAATACTGTCAAAAGTTATTTTAAATATAAAGGCTTCACAAAAATATATAACTACTGAATATATGGAAACACACTGCTGGTGCTTTATGCTCAATTGAAACCCACACATTTGTCATCAAAGACACCAAAGCTGCCTGACAAGTCATTTCAGAACAAAGTCAACAGTTTTGTGTATGTGTGTTGGAATAAACATAGCTCAGAAACCTCTTAAAAGATTTTCTCACAAGCCACTCATTCTGATAATCTCCAGAGCAGAGCATAATTATTATCTTTTTGTTTTGAAAAACTATTACTTATTCAGCTATTTAAGCAAAATGACAACCATAACTGGTACACAGTATAATGGAATTGTGAAGCTTGGAAGGAACCAGCAGAGACTGGCTAGCCCCTCTGTTAACCAAGTTGCCCAGACCTGTAGCCAGTCAGGTTTTCAGTGTCTCCAAGGATGGAGACTCTGCAGCTTCTCTGGGCAACATGTTCTAGTGTTTACCACCCTAACTTTAAAATAAGTTTCACCATATATTTAAATAGTATTTCCTGTATTTTAGTTTGTGTCCATGGCCTCTTGTCCTGTCATGAGACACCACTGAAAAGACTGTCTTCTTTACTCTTTCCCATCAACCAACACACCAAACACTGAGATACCCCCTGAAGCTTCTCTTTCCCAGGTTGATCAGACCCAGTTCTCTCAGTTTCTCTTTTTCTCTTTGTATGATATATGCTCCAGTCCCTTCATCACCTTTGCAGACCTTTACTAAACTGGTCCCAGTATGCCCACATCTCTCTTTCATGCCAAGTAGTGGACACAGAACTCCAAGTGTGTCTCACCTGTGCTGAGTAGAGGCGAAGGATGACCTCCCTCCACCTGCTGGCAACACTGCCTAAAATAGCCCAGGATATCAGTGGTCTTTGCTGAAAAGTCACTTTGCAGGCTCATGGTCCCCCTTCTTACCCACCAGGACTCCCAGACCTTGCCTGCCAGCTGCTTTTCCAGTTTGTCCCCAGACTGTTTGGGTGGCTGGAGTTACTGCTTCTCATGGGAAGCACTTGCCATTTCCCTTTGCTGAACTTCACAAGGTTCTTGTTAGCCTACTTCTCCAGTCTATCAAGGTCCTTTTGAATGAAAGTAAACTTATCTGTTACATCAATCATTTCCCTCCATTTTTTTAATCACCTCTGCTTGCTGAGAATGCACTTGGTTCCATTATTCACCTCTAATTAGGATGTTAAACAATATTGGCCACAGTATCAATGCCAAGATCGTAGCAAGGATGATGGATTTTTTGATGCTGAAAGTAATACTTTGAGTAACAAAACTGGGCCAGTTTTCAATCTATCTCACTGTGGTTCACTTGGGTCCATGTTGAAAAACTGTGAGAACTGAATTCCTGTACCTGGATGGAACTGACTTATGAATATTCAGCAGTCTCTTAAGAGGATGTTCAAATATAAGAATTACATAGTCTCACTTGTTAATGGTATGTAAAAGAGGCAAGGGCATGTGCACAGTCAAACATAAGCAAATCTTAGTCTATATTAAGCTCAGCAACAAGTTTAACACATTCAGTATCATGTTTGTGTGGAAAGAATAAGACCCTCCTGACACATATCCATATTTTAATACTTATGAGACCTGAAATGTTGTATTCAGCAAGGAGTTTACAAACATTTCATTACTGTTGACTGTCTTGTTCAGACTACATGACACACATCAGTGTTATCTTGCTTTGCCTTTCTGTTTTTTTTCAGAATGGATTATAGGAATGCTGAAGGTACATGCCACATGGTTTCTGTTAGTCAGATGACAGACTCCAAGCTCATGTCCATGGACTATGCTTCACAAATATCACTGAAAACTGGAAAATTAAGACTGCAGTAACTGTTGAAGGAATTCCATGATTTTCTTCCAACTTTATTTTGAGGATTTCATGGTGATGCATATGAAAAGTATATCATACCAAATCAATTTTAGTTAACAAGTTAGTGATTTTCTATGCCGTAAGTCTGTGTTTCTATAAAATATGAGACATTTTAATTTCAAATTAGCAAAAACCTCCTAGTGACTAAGCCTGAGTCTGCACTACAAAAAAAAAAAAAAAAAAAAAAAGAACTACTAGAAAGAAAGTCCTAGAACTAAGGGGGAAAAAATTAAATTCAAGCATACATAGATTCATAGTTCATGAAAAAACATGGGCAGTATCTCATAAAATACCAGAAGTCCTAAATGGAGCATTTGCTCACTCATTGTGGTAGAAATACTCTACAGTGTATGAAACTTAAAGTACTCACACAAAGAAGGGAGCTGCTTGGATCTGAGTTTACCTTATTCACGACTGATAAAACCACAAAAGTACATTTTTAAACTGCAATTTTAAGTGTCACCATGGAATTGCCTGAAATGCTTTAGAAATGTTGCATACTAATTTTTTCTGGTTTCCCATATCATCTTCTCTATTTACCCTCACCTTCTCCAATACAGGAAGCCAAGATGTAACAAGATGCAAGTTCTTCAAACACAGCCATTCTCCATTCTGAGCACATTCTCTTAAAGTTTGAATAGCCAGGTCAGCTTGGCCCTGGCCCATGGCAATCTGAAATGGAAGACACAGTTCTATCAAGAATCTCTCATTTAACAGTTAAATACAAAACAGTGTTTTCAAGTTAGAATTCATACGTTAAAAAAGAGAGTGCTAAAGATAACCAGAATTTCCTCTAATGTGACAGGTTACTAGAGCAGGGAAAAGATTAAGGGAAACAAGTTTTTTCTTTTCAACTTATCTAGCCAGTTTCTGTACAAACAACATTACCTAGTCTTTTAATGGAAAAAACCATACATCACTTGGTGATAGTGATCGTATTCCCCGGGAAGTCAAAAAGTAATTTAAATATCAATGACTAAACTGCATTACTGAAGAACTGCAAAAATAAGAGATAAATGAGAACTAAGTTTCTTTTGACTGGAAGTTAGGAGTACTTCCTTTGAAGAGAAAAACTCAATTTTATATTAAGATAAATGAAAAACAAAGGCTGCTGTCTTTTCAGCTGGGATACATGAATAGCTTAACATATACTCCTTTCTTCACTTTTTATAGTACCATATTAGTTCTACCTTACATGAAAATTTGGAAGATAGACATAACAAAAAACTCTGAACTGAATAAGTTGAAAATAAAGAGGTCTTAGCCAATGTAAAAAGTCTTGTCTTGGCATTATGATCTCTGACTAAGTAGAACTGAACATAGTATCTTAAAATAATTGAAAATAGCCAAAAGAAGACAGATGAAAGTCACCTTCATTATAGTAGCAGACGGCATAAATTTAGCACCACTCTGTTCTTTATCCCATGTGAGAAATAAATCAACAGAGAAGAAAATTCTATTTTTTATATTCTCTTCAAACTACATGAGAAAGTGTAGGAAAAAATAACAAAAGATATTCTCATTAGTGTAACAACTTTCAGACGATTTACCTTTGAGTCCTGATCCTTAATTGAATACCATACTATGCTACGTTTTGAAAGTCCAACATGCAAAGGATATTTAAAGATAACTATGAAAATCCATGTGCCAGAGTAAGAAATACGTGTTCTGCAATGTTCACAGCTAGATAAGATGGCAGTAGGATCTAAATATTTACAGTTTGATGTGAAAAATATATTATATCAGTTTATGTTCCAGGAAAGAAACAATTTCAAGGACTATTTAAAACCAACATTAAACTTGACATTTTCCATTTCTATACTAACCAGTGATCAGCTAGATAACAACTTTCCTCCCCTTAATATGTCAAATGGCAGAAGGAAATAGTATTTTACAGAAAGTTATAAAGCATATTGGTACTGTTTATTCATTCATATAATAATTTTATTGGAATGGATCCTGGAAGATATCGAGTCCAATCTTCTGCTCAAAGTAGGGCCAGGTATGAGAGATCAAACAGGAGCTAAGGGCTTTGTCCAGTGGATTCTTGGGAATCTTCAAGGATGTAAAATTTCTCAAAATATTTTACAGAATTTCACAAAATACCTAAGTATTCACAAACACTGAACACCTGATTTATGTTTTCTGTTGAAGAAAGAAATGTGCAAATCCTATAAGCAGAGGAAATGATGAAATCTAGTTTTTAGTGGCTTTTGTTTGTTTCAATTACACCACACTAAAAAAATATAATGCTGCAGCATGTATAACAATTCTCAGCCTCTTTTGTTCTTTTCCATCCATCTTCTCATTTTTTCCTTCTCCACACTGGAGGAATGTCTCTTGTTTGGATTCTTCTTCTGTGAGCATGACTAATTGTATGTGTCTTCTCCAGCCCATTTTGTCAATGGAATGAGAAGTCAGTGTCAAGACAGGTGGAAACAATGAAACACCACAGACAACAAAGTATGAAAAATGAAGTAAAACAGGTATTACTACAGCAAAATTTTACCCATTGTGTTTTTTAATCACATCTAAGACTGACCTGATGGTAGCACTCAGTATTTCTTTCAACACTGGCAAGTTCCTGTAATTCTTGAGAAGGATCAGCACCAGGAGAAATTATTATCAAGATGGGCTCAAATTCCAGTGTCTCTTTAAACAGACGTTTCATATTCAGAGGCGATGGAGATAATTCTTTTATTCCTATAATTAGAATTAGAATTATTATGGAAATAAAGTGACTACACATGATGGAGTGCTTCATTATCCACTTTAGAGTTCATCTGGCTGTCAAGAATTCTGTTCAGCAGACACCATAAAACTGGTTTTAAAATGAAGAAAAAATCCTTACAACATGCAGGTAAGGTATAAGGCATCCCATATCGAGAAGAAAAGTATTTTTGGATTTCCAGCTAGACAAACTGCAGTCTTCATTTAGAGTGTAGTCTTGAGGAAAACATACAAGAAGATAGGAGTGGAATGAAAAGCTATGCTATTTGCTAAAACTAATTGCAGTGTGTATTTCCACATGCAGAACTTCTCTCCTTACTGCTGTGAGAGCCTTAATTATTCGACTTACATGGGTCTTTGTACTATAGTTACTTACATCTATTATTTATTTTAATATACAATTCAAATGTCTAGAATGTTGACCTACTATAGGCAAGGTATTTATACATGAGCCCAAAGATATGTGCATAAGTGTATCATAAATGAAATAGTGTTAACCACATATTTTCATACATCCTTAGACCAGCATTTAACCAGTGAAGCACTGGGAGCAATAGGAAATCACAACATATAGCAAGACAGAAGAGCCCAAATCAGTGACATCTATGCCACAACTACTAAAAGATGCAATACGCATCTCCTTGAGGATACAGTCTGTTTTCAGACTTGAGCTATTGCATGTTTGCACAGAGAACAATGCTATAGAATCTGTACCACAGAATCATGGAACAGTTTGTATTGAGACCTCAAAGATCATCTCATTCTACCCCCCTGCCATCAGCAGGGGCACTTTCCACTAGAACAAGCTGCTCTGAGCCCTATCTAGCCTGGCCTTGAAAACATCCAGGGATGGGGCATCCACAATTTCTCTGGGCAATCTGTTCCAGTGCCTCACTACCCTCACAGGAAAGAATTTCATTCTAATACCTAATCTAAATCTACTTGCTTTCAGTTTGAAGTCATTCCCCCTTGTCCTGTTACTACATGCTCTTGTAAAAAGCCCAGCCCCAGTTTTCTTGCGGATCCCTATAAGTACTGAAAGGCTGTTAACATGGTGCATTTCTGTATAGCATGTAAAATAAGAAATAAGCATGCTTCAGGTGTTACAAAATACATTCACAGAAAATTCTTATGAACTTCATCTTCAAAAGAAATTATTTTACTCCCTCTTCATCCATGAATTTCAAAATATAGGTAAAAGGTGAGAAAAGAAAAAAAAGGTCTGGATAAAGCAGAATTGAAAGGCTTTCTTGTAGGATATTACAGCTCTTTTGGAATTCATTTTTTTCTCACAGGAAAGCAGCCAAATGAGATGGGAACCTTAATGGTTTCCTTTAGAACTATGTGAAACAGTTTGTTTAAGTTGTTTCAGGGCAAGGACACTGAAAAGGACATGGCAGGAAAAAGAATAAGAAAAAATATTCATACAAGCGTGATATTTTTTATTGGTTAGAAAGTGCTAGTCAGGATTTTACCGATGCCACTGATATGCATGAAAAACCTGTGGATGATTTGTGGATGATTTACTGGTTTTAAAAATCCAAATGGAATCAATGGTATTCTGCCTTCCTTGGCAGATATGGGGCCAATTTTGAGCAACAAATAATGTCCACAGACAGCGCAAGCAAGTAAGATAAAGTGACTTTTAAAAGTTAGTGCTCACCCCAATGAGACACTCAAAACTGCTAAAAACCGAAGGAAGGTTTTTGTGTGCTCTACTGCAATATTAAGATTGTTTGGCATACAGGTTTCAAACTTTGGACATAATAGACTTAAGAGAGGAAACTGACTGACCAGAAGAAATAGACAAACATAACACTGAACCACGTGTATTTTTAAACAGACAGTAAAAAGTACTACAGACCAAGAGTTAGACAAGAATGACTGATATTAATTAAATAATCTTTTCTGACTCAATTTATAAAATCTCAAACCTAACGATCCTTAAACGGTAAACAACATAACATAGTATTTATGGAAAATCTGAATCTTAAGAAGAGTACTGCAGTGTAACACTTAGAGAAAAACAGTTATCTTCCTTTCTTAATTACTTCAGTGTTCAAGAATTAATTGAGTTTGATAGATCTTTTTATTATAATTTCAATCACTATGCAGAATAAACTAAACCATTTTAAAAGCACTTTTAAGAATATTTTACAGGAACAAAATCAGTAAACCCATTTACAGCATATTTTCACATGCTAGAACTTAGGGATTCCATAAGAACTATAAAATAAAAGAGAAACATAAAATAAAATTAAAAAAAAAAAAAGCTATTTAATTGCTGTGCAGAAATACCCTGGTGAAAAAATAACTTACCTAGGGTTTTACATGCAAAAAGAGCCATGGCACTCTGTAGCCTGTCTGGTCTGACAGCCTGGACCACAAGTACCTTAAAATAAAATATATTCAGGGGAGATAAAAGTATATAGTGACAATTTAAAATGTTAGACACTTCTAAGAAGGATGACTTCTTTGAATTTATCCTCAGAACAAAGTTATTTTCTCTGAATATACAGATCTATCTGATCATTCCTTTCCAAGATAATCTACTGTAATTGTTCTTTTGTAAGTAGCTTGTTCTATCAATAGAATCAGAAAATAAATCTATACCTAACGTCTACTTGCAAGCTACAAACTTTTCTATAATGCTTTAGAAGAAAAGTAGCTATGTGGGTAGCTAGAAAGACAGAAAGCACACTTAGTTTTATACAACTATCTAAATTTTATGTACATATATAGGCAGCAATGTCCTACTTGGAACAGTAGTATTTCTGGTTACAGTTCAAAATAATTTATGAGTGGCACATCAATCTAACAATGCAGTTTCAATATATTTCATAAACATAAGCATTCTTAATACTTTCTGTACAAGAAACAAGATGGACTGATCATTCCAGATTTACTTTCTTATAAATGCAAACATTTTCTGACAACACATAAGAAGTGCTCTTCAGTATTTCATTGAATTAGATATGACTCAGACAAATTCCTTTCCAAAATGGTTTCTTCCTAAATTTCATGCATGCTATTTCAGAAATTTTCCTCTTCCACAAAAAACTCCAAATAGACAGTAGCTTAGAGCCAATCAACATGAAACTGCATTGTCTAATACCCTGTCCTTTCTCTGGATATTTTCAAGTAAAGTAACTTCAAAAGAAAAATCATAGCATCATTTGAAATTAAGTAACAGCATCTTTTTTTCCATAAAAACAAAAGTGATTATATTTTCCTCTTCCAGTGGAAAAGGACCCTCAGGTTGAAGAAGGAACTTGCCTTTCCCATATTCTTGTTGAATTCTTTATCATCAGGTTTTCAGAAGTCATTTTGCATGACTTCTATTCTAAAGAAGCAGAGGCTGCTACTGCATTTTGTGTCAAACGTGAGTTTGCACATTGAGTAGTAAAGATGCTCAATAAGCTGACACATCCAGCAGTAACAACGCAACCATGAAAGAATTTTAATACCTACTCATAAAATTAATTCTGTGTATATTTCTAAAGAACCTGTTATGTTAGAGGGTATATTCTTCTGCAGCTAATATATCCAAATTAAAAAGACTCAGAGAAATAATAAGCACTACAGTAAAATAAAAATATATAATTCTCAGATTAAAATAATTAAACTGTAAGACAGTGTAAATACAGTCACTGCTTATAATTCAATCAGGCCTGGATGTAAAATTTACTTTCACTGCTGAACTCATAATTAGTATTATGAAGGGAAAGATTACCTGCTGAAACAAGGAAATTCTTTTTATAAGAGGAGATGGAAAGTCTTGTTCACATGTAGAGCTCTGAGAAAAAGTGCGCCACAGACTTTCATCTTCAAAGCAAAGTGTCTGATAGAGACCTGGGAGAGAAACCTACAAAATAAATAGCGTAGATTTAACTGTAAAGAAGAATAGCCATTTGGACATTGTATATTTTAGTTTATTTCTAAATATCACTATGACCACTACTGTGCAAATCACAAAATACAATTTTATTCTTGGAGTTAGAGAAGAAAAGAATGTATTTTAAAATTAACCACTTGTTTACCTATTCCTTGGAAAGACTAAATCTACATTTGCACTATAATTTTGGGTTTAAACCTTAAGGTTCTTTGATTTTAAACTTTGGGCTTTACCTTTAAGTCCTTTTCTCTAACGATGAACTGCTATCTTCTACCATTAATGGTTTGCTGACAGTGCATGCTACTGATTCACCCAGTTACTCAACTTCTGTTTTTTTGTTTAAACCTCTAACTATTATATTTGTCACACAATTATTGTGATTTTTCCTGATTCTTGGTTGAAGAGAAATTAAATAGTCAACTCTGGGTTCAGCAAAAAAAGTCTTGCCAAGGACCAGTCAAGGTTTTTTTCCTTGCTGCTGAGCTACATGCAGGAGAAGAGACTAAGACAGAATTTCAGGACTAGTATTTTCCTTTAGTTCCCTTCAGGATCAGAGAACTTCAACAGAGACTGGGGTAGGAGGAAGTAATGCAAGAAAGAGTTTTTGTTTTAATTCAATCTGAGCAATGTCAAAGTTGAAAAGCCCTATAAAGATGTACAGAGAAATCCAATGAGGAGAATATTAATTTCTGAATTAACAGTTTATGGCTTTTAATACAATATGAAATGATTTGTGAAAGTCATTACATAAGCAAAATCTAAACTAAATAATGTCTGCAATTTTTCTTCTATCTTCCTATCCATAAAATTTGTAGAACTTGGATAGATTTACAGTATTTTCTAATCTCAGTAAGATGACATTCACATTGAAATTCACTGCTAGATGGAGTAGAAATGTACATGAAAAAGAAGCAGAAATATGAGATCAAAATAAAAAAAACCCACACTTGATTTTTTTAGGTGACTATATATTAAGCCATTGTTTCTGGAAGATAGAAAAAAACAGCTAAAAACAACAAAATCTTTTAATCTGACAAATACATATCTGACTATTCTAGACCAAATTGCTATCTGCCAAAACCAAAGTTCTTTAAATTTAAATTCAACAGACCACACGATGTATACCTTCAAAGATGCTACTGCCCAGACTCGGTCCGGTTCTATCCAAGAGGGAATCTGGTCACGAGCACTTCTTTGTGAATCCTTATGGAAGCAAGTTACACCACACATGTAAGTTACACAAATTCTCATGAAACACTACATGCAGTAATAAGTTTGTGAAACCCATGTTTTTTAATAAAAACATTTACAACAGCAATCCTTCTGTGGTCTTTTGCTAAGTTCATAAATGGCTTAACAACAAAGCTACCAAAATATTTAAAAATGAGACATACTGTTAACAGTAACACTTGCTTAGCTACTTGAGCTTGAAAATACTTCACCATTTAGAGTATCCTTATGACACACTCAATTTTAAGTAATTTTTACTAAAAACAAGGGACACAAATGATTGGCTATCTTCATAGGCACTCTGAGAAACTGACTTCAAAAAACAACTCTGTTGTACATATTTGCAATCATGAAAATGGTTCTTCACACAAAGAGCAAAACACTACTTCTGAACATCTCTGCGCTGGTAATTTGGCCACAGATCTATTTTTCTGCTCTTCAGATGTTTGGCATGGAGGAAATTCTAAGGATGAACAACACTGCTTAACCTCCAGTGAAACTTCTGTATTCACTGTATTGTCTGTTATTAAAAGATCTTACAGTACACATTAATCAGTCTGATGAGTCCCTGCATGGAAATGTATTTGGATCTCTCAAGGCGTGAGCAACTTCAAGAGTAATCTTAAATGCTCAGCAGAGAAAAACTGAAGCTTTCTTGTAAAAGGGTATCTCAGCCATGAGTTATGAAGTCTGAGAAAGAAGAAAACTAGGAAGCAATTGTAAGAGTAAATTTGACATGGGTCCACAATATACATTCCATTTGGGCTGAAGGACACACACACAATCTTTCAAAAATCTATGGATTGTGTGTAAGGTGGAGTAGAGGTAAGACTGGCTTTAAATTCCGTTATACAATCAGATCTCATGTTCCTTGAAAATGGCCTACAGCAAGACATACTTAACAATCACTCAGTTCAGAGACATTTAACTGAACTACAATGAGTCCAGAGAGATGAAGGGGGACTTGTGCAGTCACACTGAAATGCAAAGCCTGTACTTGAGCCATCTAATGGCTTAAGAAACTGGATTTCAAGGATCATTTTAGCAACTAGCTGCCTGAGAAAACCTGAGTAATACATTATATTTTAAATGACTTGCCACTTCTACCGGCATGTTTGGGAACACAGTCGCTCTCATGAATATTCTAAAATCAAAGTACTTGAACAGGTCATTCTCTTGTACCACTCAATGTACAAGATACCCTGACAGATATTTAAACAAGGCTATAGGTTAAAAGCAATCATGAATGATGAAAAATACAGCTAAGTTTGAAAGAGGAAAACAGCAGAAAAGTTTAACAAAAGGCAAAGCCTGAGTTTATGATTCCTGATTGTGCTCATGCTTCCTAAAGACGCCTTTCAAAACTTTTGCCAAAATATATGGCTCAGAGAAGGGCTAAAATGGGCAAGATAATGGAGAGCTTAGCTTTTATCTCTACCCTTTTCTACTGGAATATCATAATAATAGCATACCAATTCAATAGAACAGAAAGACTCTTAATAAATTACAGCATGCTTGGTCAGGCATGCAAAGAAAGCTTCACAAGCTTGTCCAGTACCTAGGAAAACATATAAATACATCACCAGATATTGCGGAAAAAAGCAACTCAGAGCTAGCAAAGCGTGTGAACAATTTCATTAATTCATACAAAAAGTACAACTCATACATGACTCTAGGCGAAGGAGGGATTCAGAAATACTGATTTTAGTTACAGAAGAGGGCTGAAAGCCTCCTCAAACATACAATTTCAAATTGTCATCTTGGTAACAGAAAAATAAAAGAAAACATGCAACAAAGGCAAAAAGTTATTCATATTAGAAAACTACTTGACATGGTCAAATTTTTTTAATAAATTTGTATCTTCGTATTACTATGTGAAAAGTTACTCTTTCTTTAATGCATAAATACAATTAATAAAACAACATAGTAAGAATATAACTCTAACTTTTCCGTATGAATGTAAACATTTCTTATTTCAAAATATGAAAATAATTGTAGCTTACTGATTTTCTGATGGTGTCTCCAATGATCACACCTGTAAAAGTCTCCCATTCCTGGGGGGAATAAATGAACAACTCAGATAAGACACAAAGAACAAAGATTAGTATGTAGTAGCACAGAGGCAGAGCTGGAATATAAACATATTAAATCCTAGATTCTGAAAGAGTTCCAAGACATTTTTTAAATACTAGATGATTCTACCAGAATGTAATTCCTTTTGCAGTATTCAAGCTAAGTGGCTGTGCTTTATAAGAAAAAGAAGTAAAGGACAAGTTCTATACTTTCTCAGCTCCCACAGTTCCTACCTACACTGCCCATCTACAGACTATAAGGAAGCAACAAAAGTGGCTGGCTAGGACACACATCCTGCCAAATGGGGGACATCAGCAGCCCACACAGAACAGGTAACTGCAGAATGCATGATTGAATTTATGTATGATTAAAACTTATAGACTTCGTATATGTATCCACGAAGACAATTTTAAATAATTTTAAGACAGATTAGACAAGTATTTAAAAACACTAGAAATTATATAATCCTGTATTTGGAGGTGGCAAGAAACAGACCAAAAATTCTTCATAAGTAGTGACATTTTGCATAATTAACATCATATTCTATGATAATTATTTTTTTATTAAAGACAACACTAACATTAGAAATTTAAAAGTCAATAGGCTAACACTGCTGATACATATGATACTATGCTGATACAGCATAGTTTTTTTCATCCATAAGTCTCACTGAATCTTGAAACAACTCCCACTTTCAGTTACGAGCTGATGTTCATCTCCCAATTATAAAGAAAATGCTTGTTCACACAAAAATGCATGGAGTATTTTTTGGTTTGTACAATATTGTTATGAAGAAAAGAAGAAGTACAATATACAGAGAATATAAAGCCACCTCAGAAAAATCTATACATATTGATTCAGAAAGAGAATGTCCCTACTAAGAACCAAGGTATTCTATAGTATATTTTTGAAGTTGTACTATAAATTTCATACTGCTATGCAAAAAAATATTTAAGTGCAGAAGGTTTAATTCTTTTGGTACAGGGACATAGAATACTAAATTCTACAGCAACACATTAAGCAACTCCTAGTCTCATCACATTAAAAGCATTAGAAGAAATAATTTTAAAAGAATAACCACTTCAGCTTCATTTTCTTCATTAAATATGTTGTACAAGCACTCTCCTGTTAGCAATTTAGTTAAAATAACTTCTACCTTTCAGAGAAGTAAAAAGATTATTGATATTATTTGCCTGTTGTCTCTCTCGAGTATTCAGATACTGTAGAAATATGCATTATATATAACCTAGATTAAGCTAAGAGCTCTAATAGCTGATGGAAATGCATGCTGAACAACAGAAACCAACACATCGGAACTTCACAAACACTTAAGAAGCCAGGATTTAATTTAGTCAGAAAACTAAAGCATGTTGCTGCCTTCACGACTTTAGAAACTCAAAAAAGATAAAGCAAGGTATTTTCAGAAGCTCAAATAAAATAACAAATATGAAATAGGGAACTTTGGATAATGAAGAGCAGCCAGAATATAGTTCTGCTAACAAGATGAGTTATTTTTATGGGGGCACATCATTGCTGAAAGACTGGGATTTCACTCTGTCAGTACATATGTCTACAATGAAACTACTTCTTCATCGGAAGGTTCCAACCAATTTTTTTTGAACCTTGCACCTTAAGCTCACATCTTTCATATAATCAATTTCAATCACTTCCTTCAAATGTCTTATTTTTACCTTTACCTCTATAATGCACTGTCCTCTATTGAATGGACATCTAGTGTCATTTAATTTCCCTTCTGGTATGCAGCTTCTAGTACAGAAAGCCAAAGTTTTGTCTCTCCATTCAGTGGAAGTACTTTAGATAATTGAATGTGTCTTGACTCAGGATAATCAGCCACATTTAAGCAATTGTATTAAGTCAATTATGCATACTGTTTCACTGCAGGCAGACTTTATTGGAGTAATCTAACTACACAACAGACAACTACAACTAAGTCCTACACTTACTACAAAGTCCTACACTGATAAAAAAACTTTTTATCTACTTATATACTCTTCATATTAAGTTTGAGTAAAATACTTGGAGACTTTCTTCTTTAGCACTTACATTCTCTTGAAAAAGCTCAGGGTGCATTCCTCGTACAAAATGTAGAGCAAACATTAGTTGATCAGCCTGAAATAAAAGCAGCAAAAATGTATTTAAATACTCAGAGAAAGTCGTATTTCTGGTTCTTTTTTTTAAGTAACATTTCTTTTAAAAAACACCTTCAATTCCATAGTAATGACTTAGTGGAATATATCCTAATGCAAAATTGCTACGTACCGTTGCAAGTTGGAGACAAAAACTAACTCAAAGTGGGCTCTGGACTGGAGGGCAAAGAGGCTCCTACCAGGAATTAGCATCAAGTTTTGCAGGACACTGAAGTTCTCATTTTATTGATAAAAATGAGCATCATATGACATTAAGAGCAAACCACAGCATTTAAATTTTTCATCTTCTCACACAAGGTCTGCAAGCAAATCCATATCACAAGTGCATATTAGGATGCTCCCTGGATGACCTAGTATCCAAAATTTGAATGAGAATTGTCTGGAAGAGCACTAAGTGGTCAGACCAAACCTGCTTTGACAAATTAAAGAAGAAAGATGTGCCAGTTCAAGTGCTCCGGTAAATTTCTTGGTACCACTTCATTTAGCAGCATTCATGAAGCCTATGTACACATAAATAATAACCACAGACAGACAAAATCATTCTTCTCAATTCTAGCATGCTTCAAAGAGCATGAATTTGTATCAGCTATACTGTTTATAAAGACATGTGTAAAGCCTCAGCGTCACAGCAGTCTTTAAAAATTTTTATGGATAAAAGAAAGAATTAGCAGTGAATTGTTGATGTTGTGAAGAGTTTATTTGTTCTCTCCATTATTACAACACACCAGTAAACTGGATGGACCATTGGTTTGAAGCTGCACAGTTAACACATTTTCAGCATTTTCTAAACTCCAGTCTGATCACACTTAAAATCTTTCCTACCAGAAACTCTTTTCTGTCTTGCATTTAAACTCTCTACTCTTTTCTTAACGTATAAAAATTGCTGCCTTCCATTTTCACAAAATGTAATGAATTAGAGAAAGGCTTCACATACTCATGACTTCAAAGACATTAATTATTATGAGACTATTTCAAGAGAATCCCGTTGGACTTCAATAAACTAAACCCCTTAGAAAGAACTGCTATCTCTCAGGGTATCCTCCATACAGCCTTGCTAGACTGGGGGACAGGGGTAGGAGGTGGTTAAAATTTCCAAGATCCCTCCATTCTCACAAGATCAAACTACAGACTTGTGTGATTTGTACTGCTCAAACCATATATGAAGACCTACTATGCTTTCTTCAGCCTGGTACTGTGAGACAAACACCTCTTGTTATGACAATTTCATGTGAAAGTAAAAATGAAAACTGAAAATGAAAGGCATAGTTTTCCTAGGTTTTCAGTAAGAAAGAAAGAAGTGAAGAGACACTTGACTAAAATAAAGAAGAAATAAACAAAGAATATTATTTGGAGGAAGAACAAGGAGCAGACAAACAAAAAAGGTAGCAGGTAGACATTTGGGACAGGCCGTGAAAAGAAAGAGAATATCACAATGTACGACTCTTAGAAACATAGAATCATCTAGGCTGGAAGAGAACGTTAAGACAGCCAAGTCTAAACATCAACCTAACAAACCCTCTTTTGTTTCCTTTTAAAAAAACACAAACCAAAATAAATAACACTCCCAAATAATCACACAAAACCTTATATTTGGGAATGCAAGAAATAAGAGCGAATGCAAAATGAGTGGTCAGATGACTGTGAAGCCCATGACTGACTCTGAAGCCAGAATGAGGCAGAGAGGTAGAGCTCTGTGGAGAAATGTGCACCAGCAATATTAATTTGGTCATATCCTGATTTCAAGTCTGTATTCAGCATGTTAATTATTGATAGCATAACATTTCCCCAATACTGCTTATTTGAAGTAGATCAAGTGTCAGCTGCTGAAAGAATACTTTCAAACCCAGTGCACTGTATAAAAGCCATAAAAAATGCAATCTTACCTTAAACAAACAACGACAAACGTATTCATACACTCTATGTTTCAATGAGCTAATAAGCAACTTGATTCTTTCCTCAGTATTAGCTGAATCCTAAAAAAGAAATTTCAGATTTCAAAAATTCCTGTTGATGTTAAAAACTTTTCATGTACTTTGTAAGTTTCAGTAAAATGACACAAGTAATCTTGACTTTATGTGACATTAGTTCTAAAAACATATTAAATTCATCTGCAGCTATCAATGATTAAATGGGAAATTCATGGAAGTATTAAGAAATAATTATTTTGGCAGTGAATATTTTGACTATGAACATGATACAAATTGGTGTATTAAGGTGAAATACATTAAGAATGAGAGAACATTTTCTTCTCCTAACATTAATATAATTGGAATCTCATAGTTTTCACTTGATAAAAAAATTCTTATTCATTGAATTACTACACTTAATACTACTAAACAAGTATCTTGATCTTAAGGTTAGTTATTAAACTCCTGGTCAAGTTTCGCCCAACTGAAATGAACATTGTAGAAAATAAGGGGGGTAGGGAGTTCCTTTCTATCATGCTGGAATTTGAAGAGATGAGTTTAAGATGAACAACTGGGCAATTGATTTGCCTAATACCCTTCCCATGTCTAACAGATCACTTGGCATGAAGAACTCTGTATAGGAGAATGAAAAAAGAAAGCAAGCAACAAAGGCAAAACCAGAAGCTGAGCTTTAACCAGGTAACACTATAGGCAGAAAGGAAAAAATATTATGAAGGAGTGTGAGAGTAAGAACAAAAAGTTAAAACATCATGCTGTGAAAAAGAAGTAAGAGGAACTTCAAAGAGGGACAGTTCACATAGTCATAACCGTGTTCCTAGTAATGACTGAAGCTGAAGAAGAGTTGTAATCACAGATGCCAGAATAAAGGGGAATCCAAAGGAAACATGATGAAAGGCTGGTGAATGACTTTCTAAGTAGAAACAAAGAGAAATACAAAGAATTTTGGAGATGCTTAAAAAAAAGAAAATGCACTATTACTCAGTGTGGATATTTAGATCTAAAGATTGAGGTGACAAGGGATAAATCCATTCTTTGCTTCAATAAGAACATACTGGCCTAAGAATACAGGAGAATAAAAATTACATTTTAAACAGAACAGGCTGAAGGCGTACTTACAAACTGTAAAAAAGTAAATAAAGTTATGATATTCCTTCAGGTAAATGAACCATGTAGAAATATAGGTATTTTCTTATTCTACCCCTTGTTGATAAAATTAGCTTTACTTGCATTTTAGATCATTAATTTATTTAAATAAAGCCTTCAGTAAAATTATAATCAGCCTTTGTTTTCCTAATTCACTGTAGACAAAAAACAAGCTTGAAGTCACAAAGAGTTACTTTGCTTTCAGATGGTAGACAAATTCTGTGATTTATATACAATGTAAGATAATTTAGAGTCCATGTGCCTGTATTCCGAACATCTAAAGCACAACAGGTCAGCATCACTGCTTTTTATACACTTCATCATCAGTTATTGTAAGCTTTTTTTTAAAAAATGTCCAGAATGAATAACAAATTCTAAGAATCAAAGCAGATGGATTCTTCTGCAGCATTAACAGCTTCAGGAGAAGAGCAAATACCTGCTCGCTTTGCAGAGCCCTTTGGAATAGCCGCAGGAACGCCGCCAAACTAAAGCGGTACATATTATTAATTTTGGACAAGTCAGAGATAATGAAGTACATTTTGCTAGCACTCTCAGCCAAAGGGAGATAGGCATCCCTCTCCTATGGAGAAAAACAACACACATATTAAAAAAACAGGTGCATTACTGCCACCTACTGATTATTGAGTAAACATTTACTCATCCCACCCAGAAAGCATTCCTATGACTCCCACTTGCTTTAGAAAGCCAAATCCTTTCCAAGCCTTCAAATTGAGGGATCAGCACTCCAGACTTCAACACTGTATTGAGATTTCAAAATTGGCAGGAATTTTTTTAGCAAAAAATCCTTTAAATTATGAAGAACATGTTAGAAATTAACTGCTAGAGCACTAAGGTCTTTACCCACCACAGAACACACCCCAAATTCAATGGGAAATTTTAAACTAAACAAATAGAACACAGAAGAAAACTCTGCAATCTGTCACAAAAAAAGGATGTCAGATGAATACCATCACCAATGACCTAAACCTTTCCAATAGCAAGGGGCTTATTAAGCAAAAACATCCATATGAACTATAATGTTTGCAATAGTGGATGGCAAAAATAAAGTCAAAACCCATAACTTGCCAAAATTCCTTTCATTCAAACTAGCAGACTTTAAATTGGGCAACTATTCAGCATATATAAACATATATATATATATTTATATATATATATTTATCAAATATATATATATATTTGATAAACAAAGCAATTTGATTACTGAAAATACTGCATGTACTTGCACATCCCAAATATCATTTACTCAAAAAGAACTAATTTAATACATTACTCATAAACCTGTGGATGTATGTATGTTCTCTAGATAACAGATTAATATTTTTAGCAGAAGAAAAACAGTACTTTAATGATTAAAATATGCTTCTACCTTATCAAGGAAACTCTGAAGTTTCAAAGATTCAGCCAGCGATTCTTGGATGAGTGCACTGCTTGCTTTAGTTTGATTCAAAGATTCAATCAGATCCTTATTTTCTAGTATATTGCCTTGTGATGTGGCAAGTGTCTGGGAAAAAGAAAGTCATCTATGTTACATTAAAAAAAAAATCCTGTAAAGTAACCATTTTGGAAGTTGTCTATCTTTCTGCTCTGTACTTATTTCTGAATCAATGAATCTATCTCTAGAGCTCAAGAAAACTGGTGGTTGCTCCAAAAACTGAGACTCTCTTAAAGAAGTATGGAAATTACAGCACAAGAACATACTTCAAAAGTCCAGACTGCCAGATTCTGAAATATAGGATATCAGCAGGCTTTTGAGAATTATTTCTATGATCAGAGTCTTAGGCACTAAATCTCCATGGTAAATACAGATTAGGTATTTCTATCTTGTGCTTAAGTTCCCATTTAACCTGAAGTTGGCTACTTGTAACCAATTCCTGTACTCAGTCATTCATAAATTCATTTTCCTTCAAAAGCATTCCAATATCTCCTATACAATCTAGTTCTCATTTCCAACTGAGATGAATACTCACATTACAACAATTTAAGTTTCATAATCAAAAATCACTTCAAAATCCTTGAGATTGTCCCACATTTTTCCTAAATTCTCATTAAATTAAGCAACTAAGTAGTTAATTTCACTTCTAAGAAGTGGGAAAAGCTTTAATAGTTCACTTAAATCTAATGTTTTTTACTAACTTTCAGTAGATACACATCAATATACTTATTTTAGCCAGGCAGAAAACTGGCTGCTTGTCAGTCAAATCAGTTCTGAGCAAACACCTGTCGGACAGCATTTTAGAATATTTGGAGGCAGAGATTCACCAGTTGCAGTAGTAAAATGCTCTTACATCTCTATCCAAAACAACTTTAGGACAAGATCATCTGCTTTTTCAAACAGTCCAGTTCATCCATGAGGAATCATACTGTGAGCTACAAGACAGCACCTATGTCTTTACTCCGAGGCGTTTCCAAGGAAATCAGTAGAGTACTTCAGCTAGAAAGGCAATGTTGCTTTAGGATTAAACTAAATTTAGCTAGACCTCATCCAACGGTGACTTCTTTCTTGACAAAGTCCAGGTAGCACCTGCCAGTTTCCACTGAGCCTTAGGTTTCTTTCTTCAGGGTGAAGGATTATCCTGATTTCAGGGTAACTTGCTAACAAGAATTCCAAGATTGAAATCAACCTTGCTGTTACTACTCAGACATATTTTGTTGCAGATATCTTAGGCATCAACTTCTTTACGTTTTGAACTTCATAATTCAGATTGGACAAACTGAAAAGATTTTTGAGTTCCAAGATCCCACAGAAAGGGTGTTCTAAAGTGCAATTTGTTTTGTTGCATCTCTGAACCCTCAGCTTCTGGTAGGCAGTAAGGTGTTAAAATGGTGAAATCTAGATATGGAATTTTATTTGAGAGCAAGTTTCCCTCTTCCTGTAAGAGGAATCTGCCCTGCCAGAGTTTTAGAAAAGGGCTGATCTTAGTATTTGAGAATTAAATGGGGACAGTATTCAATAGGGACAACAAATGTGGAGATCCAAATCACATCAAATAATTATGCGCAAAATTCTGAAAGTGAGCTATTAATCATAGAATCATAGAGCAGAATCATAAAATGGTTTGGGTTGGACGGGACCATCTAGTTCCAATCCCCCTGCCATGAGCAGGGATGCCACTCACTACATAAGGTTGCTCAAAGCTCCATCCAAACTGGCCTTGAACACTTCCAGGGATGAGGCATCTGCAGGTTCTCTGGGGAACCAGTTCCCAGAGGTTCCCAGAGGAACTGGTGCCTTACCTCTCTCACAGCAGAGAATTTCCTTGTAATATCTAATCTAAACCTACCCTCTTGCAGTTTAAAAGCCACTTCTCCCCTGTCCTGTCACTGCATGTCTTTGTAATAGGTCCCTGACGAGCTCTCTTGTGGGCCACTGTAATAAATGGCCAGTCTAATCTGCAAAAACTATTATTTCATGCTAATCCATTGCACTCAATACTGCAAAGTTCTGTGACTTAGCTACAGACTGAGGGGTTTAGGGCACCAGGTCAATCTCCCTGCATCTCTGACCTTTCAGAAAGACAGGATTTGAGGATTGATTCTTACAAGCATGAAGTACAATTTACGTGAAATCCATGGCAAGACACAAAAAACCCAAGAGTCTTTTCTTAGAAGCTACCTTGTAGAGGTGAACAGCTGTTTCTGAGCATAGGTACTTTCAATAAAATAAAAAGATGAACTGAAAATTGAGAACAATAATTTTAAATGCAAGACAGGGAATGTTAACTGTAAAGAATGCTACAGCTCATTGCTAATAGGAAACAATTGTGGAGATTTAAAATTTTAAACGCCTCTCTCAACAATCTTTCCATTTTGTAATGGGAGTTTTTCATTTTTTTTCACAACAAAGGATCATTTCTCAACTTGAGAGTCATCTGACGTGATTCACAGGCTTAAAAATGTGTCTTTTTTAAAATACATAATTTCAAAATTAAATAGTATAATTTTTAATAAAGTTTTGTTTTCTTGGTGTGTTAAAATTAATTACATTTCTAATCAACCTAAATCAGCCTAAATTTAGCTCACCAAATTAATAAATTTAACTATGAAAGTGCTTGATGTATTAAAATAGTACAGTTTCATAACAGATGTACTTTCTTATCTACTCTACTCTTCCAACAGGTCCAGGCAAATAATGCCTTTATTTTTTCTAATCAATAATCCTGATGGCTCACAATTCCAGCCCTTCCAGCATCTTCATTCAAACACACAACATGATTATCATCTTATTGGTCTAACAGATTAATAAGGTAAATTTGTTTTACCTCCAAAAGACAATCCTCGAGTTTAGCTAGCTGTATCTTTTTATCTTCTTCCTGCTGTAACAGCTTTGTCTTCTGCTCTTCCAAATCAGGCTTTTCATGCTGAATTGTTAAAGCCAAAAGCTAAAAACAAAGAGAGAAAACAAAAACAAAATTGGATTTTTTTTTCTGCATTTCCACTTCAAGAGGGGTCAGTTTTAATGGATACATCATATGATGCCAATTCCTTTTCTCCAGAGGAAGGAGGAAATCCATATGGCTATCTATGCTTCACATTTTTATCTTACTTAGCAACATCTTATCTACATCCCATTCTCCAAGCCTCTTATTAGTGTAGAAAAACTTGTTTCATACCGAATAAGGAGGGGACTTTCTACACTTAATTGATCTCCTTTTTTGCTTTCTTTCATTTGTTTGTTACATTTTGATTCCTAGACTTTATAGAGAAAACCTCAAAAGCTACTAGCATTTTAAAGGAAATAAAATACACAGTATTTTGGTTTCACAACATTTTTTCTGTACACAAAGTATCTTGATGATACCAGCATTATTCTCTAAGTAAGACACTGGAGAGCTATAACAGAAATGTTTCCATGGTACCATAAATGCATCTTGAACAGAAAGCAAAGACTTAGCAATTAATCTGTTGCAACTGAAGTCAATGAGAACATTTTCATTTTCTCTACTGGACTCACTCCTTGGTTCCAAAGCGCATAAAAATGTTACTATTTATATTTGTGAGCTTGAAAATACCTCCATAACCATTAATGCAAACTGCACAATAGGGCTTATTCCAGACGCTGGATGCAGCTATGCATGTTCACTATAGATATACTGGTTTTATTCTAAATGCCTACCTGTCCTCTTAAGCCACTCGCAGTTGTGGTAAAGTTTACTTCTGTAACAATAGAAGAAGCATCAGGTGGAATGAAAGGATTTGGGTTCCTTGTTGATAGAAAAAGCCGGAACTCTTCATTATAATCTATCATTTTTTCACCTATTTGTACGGCGTAACGGGGTCCTGCAAATAACAAGCAGATGTTATACTCACTCTGATTGGAACATTCTAAAATTATCTGAAAACAATGGGATTTGTGTAATACTTTATAATCAATGGATCTAAATATATTTTACAGTACGTATTTATAAATTGATTGGAAAAATATACAAATTCAAAAAAATTAAATAATACATCCTAATCTGCATTGTTAGAGACAAAAAAGTAATAACATAGCAATAATATAGGAAATTACATAGTAAAAACATTTAATACACCTGAGTAGTTTAATTATCCTTATCCAGAACACAATGCATATAGGACAAATGCACTTAAAGTAAAAGTAATACTAATAATTTTTTGAAATCTTAAGACCATGAATAGGACACCACAAAGAATGACCTCGAGAACCCCACTTACGTGTAGGAATTTTGTCATAATTTAAACATATTCCTTTACCTTTAAACATTGATCTACACCTCTATACTAGCCATAATTATACACTGGCTAACTAAGACGGTTCAGTATTTCCTCAAACAAACTCATTAGATTTCATCTCTGGATCTGTTTTATTTATTTGCAGAAGGTCGATGTTGCTGTATAATTGTAATTCTATTAAGATACTATTTTCTATGGTAACTGTTATAGAGCAAGTCAATGAAACTAAATATAATAGAATATCTAGACAGTAGAATGAAAGAAAAATGTTCCATAAAAAAATCCCATCGATTTGAATTATTATTACTATATTTATCTTAATCATATTATGAAATAAGTGATTTATTAAATAAATGATAAAGGTTTCAGTGTGTTTGTATTCCTAATATTTGTAATATAGAATATACATAGACAATGATAGGATTAGAGTAAGATTTTGCATCCTGATACTGAAAAACAAATAAGAACAGAATTTTAAGTTGACAAGTGAAAAATTTCTGTTACGGAAAACCTTCCAACATGGCATTCTTAGGTGCTTCTCTATTTTTAGCCCTGAGTGCAGATCAGAAATATAAATCTCTTGCTAAAATGCTGGTAGAGATGAAAATCACATAGCAATTTTGCTTCTATGCCAAAGATCAGAATAAATTTCAAGACTTTGTTGTAAAAACGTCAAACCAAAAATGGAAGCTGTACAAAGACGAATTTACTACAGTATATATGTTCACATTTTTTTCTTAACATTTCATTCCAAGTAATGAAGAGATGTACAGTCATCATAAGCAAAATAATGCAGACAGGTCCCCACACCCACGTTTTGACAGAAATAAGGAGCATATGCTTGCTTATAAAGTGATGAAAAAGATTCAAATAGTGACCCATTCTTCCTTTCCCAACAACAGCTCTTTAGTTTGGACGTGCACAGACCTGGCATTAACATAGCTCATTTAAAAGCAAAAGAGGATGTCTGAATGTTATGAGCAATTTTCCTGAACAAACTAGTATATTTGAATTTAATCTGCTTTCTCCACAGGTCTGCAGACACAGTCATCTTTCATACTGTATCTCATTAGCTCTCCAAATTCAGCAGAAGCTAGAGGGGCAAAAAAAAAATTTGTTACAGTGTTCTGCCTAACCTTCCACAAATCCCTGAAATCTCCCCTTTGGTGCCATTCTTTTAATGAGAATAAACAAGTAAGTGCATCTGTAATGGAAGACTGACTTTCTTTTCCCTAAATACATTTTTCTTATATTGGTGAGAAATATATGTATGAATCCTATGGTATTTGCATTTATTTTTAGCATGTACTCACATTTGAAGAATTACTGCTACCTCACACATTATTAGATCTCAATAGTAGATGAAATGACAGCAAAAAAAAGTCTTCAGCTATTTTCAGTACCCAAAGTTCACACAGTAAATTATATGCATAGGTCACGGTACATGCTGAGGAATTACCACTTGAGGCAGAATAAAATTACAAAGGATAATGCAAATCTATTTTAGTTACTGTAATTTAGGAAGTATTTAAAACACACATTGCTCTATTTTTTAATTCATCAAGTATTGATGAATTTGATATAATTTAAAAACATGCAACATAATTCAACAAAATTCATGCTGAGATCCTTGTATCATTATGACTTATTTTTGTTAAACTTTTATCACAATCTTTCATATTAAAAAAAAATTAAAGCAACTAAGTCCAAAGCAATGATACAAACAGGCAGAACATGTTATCTGTCGAAAACAGAGATATTATATTGCAAAACCTAAACATTGTGTTTTTTCGCTTTTCTTGTATTGGTTAAGAAAACAGGTTTCAAGAGAGCAATTCCACAATTTTACTGATCTCTGTGACCTCTCCCATCCCAAGGGCACATCAGGAACAGATCTGTGTCTTTAGGTTTGGAGAAATGCAAGAGAAGCAGGAACACCAACATTCTAAACCTTTGATTTCTAACTGCACTAAGAGTTCTGTAACTTCTGGTTTCTTTAAGGCCCAAGTTTCCAAATAAAACTATGTGTTTGAAATCATCACTAGAAATTAACTTAAAATTTAAATTTTTAAGAGTCTATTAAAACACATTGTTTTAACTTCAATTAAAAAAAAAAAATTAATACCTTTCAATGTTTTTCCACTTACTAAATAAGAACACATCTCCAAAACATTTCATACACTGAAGCGTTAATAGCAGGCTTAAAACTACTGAGGAAAAAAGCTACACAATATTCATGTTTTCAGAAGAATAAAGTTTTTTATAAATAGATCAAAGCTACAAAAGTTTTGAGCAAGCATTTACAAAGATCTTGGTGATTTACCTTGAGCAATAAGATCTTTTCTTAGCAATGGGTAAAGTACAGGTTCCACTCCATCCATTTCCTGTATAATAAGTGTCTTCCCAAATCTCACTGCCAGCTCAAGAGCAGTTAGGAAGTTGGTGTCCTGGATAAATAGAAATACATTCCTTTGATTCATATTTCTTTGAAAAATGCAAACACTTCAGAATGAGTAGGAAGGCATTACACCAAGTAGTCCAAATCTAAAAATCAGTAGTATAGACAGAAAATCCTATTAGAAGCATATGGTATTTCAGGGTTTAGTCACAAATGTGTAGTTTAAATAAACTTGATCTACTGATCAAGAAAACTTATTTTAACATGCCTAGATCTTCAAGTGCTGCATCAGAAGAGAGCAAGTTCATGTCATGTCTCCCAGGTGCACCTGAAAGTCCTGGCCTGGTCTCTTATCTCAAATTTTAATATGTAGCTATGTCTCAAAACTGAACCAAGCACAGGATTCACATTATTAAGAGGTTATTACATTATTATACATAGTCTTTTGTTGCAAACAGGTGTCTAAACATGCATGTGGTGCTTGTGATCGCATTAGTCAATAGAGATCTTGGACAATATAAACAACAGATCCTAAAAGGTAAGCAGGCCAATCAGTTAGCAGGACAAACAATCCGTTACTCAAAGATATATTATCTACTACCATCAGAGAGTATCTACAAGGGTTCCACAGAGCCAGCAGGGACCTGTGGAAGACCTACATGCTGTTGAAGCAATATTTGGAGGACAGGTGAGGTTCAATAAGGGATTTCTGAACAGTACCAGATGCCTGTGTGTGCAACTGAGCTGCACCTCGCTACTCAGGTAAACTGTTGCAGGTACACAATGAATTTCAGTAGCTTAATCTCAAACTGAAATCAAATTTACTCTTTCCAGCGTAGATAATACAACACAACAGTCACAGGGAATTAAATTTATATATACTCCTGAAATACAGTGAACCGCAACCAAGTATACAAAAGGCCTCTCTATTTGAAAATCCTTTCTATCTTCCTCTCAGCAGGGAATATGACATTCTCAGAGACAGCAGCACAAAGAGGCAAACTTGCAGAAATAATACCAGATGTTGAGCCTCCAGTTCTAAATAACCTAGAACTCTGTGAGGAATTGTATGCTTCACAGCCTATGAACTAGTTTTTGGTGATTGCTATCATACAACTTTAAAAACTACTTTGTAAAATCTGGAACAGAGAAAGTTCAAACAGAAAAGACCAAGAATAAATACTGCACCTGTTGGTTAATAACTTCCAAACGTGATTCCTTCAAATGTGTCTTCAACCATTCAGTAGCCCGGAAAGAAGGGTCTATCAAAAATGGGCAAACTTTACTCTAGGGAATAAAAATTACAAATATATTTACTAAAATGTGTTTCAAGAATAGAATTGGTATCCTTTTTTTTATTTTCCCAAACTAATGGAATGGGTATTTTAAAATCTTTTTTAATTAACAAAATGTTTAGAGAAACAATAACTGACTAGGAAATTTATGTCTTTCAGTATATCTCTTTTTAAAAAGAAGAGATAAAAAAAAAAGGAGAGCACCCAAATCCAAAATTTGCAAAGGTTTGTCTTGCTGAAGTTCGGAGGTTCTTCACTTTCTCTTAAAAACAGGAGTTTCTATTCAATGACTATAATCTACAAGTTTTTGTTACTCACAACTGCTTTTAAACTTAGAAGAGTTACTACTTTTCTTTTTTCTTCCTCTGGTGGGCAAATGTACAATACTTCTGGGTTTGGACCTCAGTGCATTTTAGAAAGAATCATGAATGCAAGTATTTTTGCAGGTGCAAAGCTACACTCAACTCTGTACAGTGCATCCATGTCTCTCCTGGGTTGAGGATCATACAACTGGACCTGGGATTCCAGGTGCAGTCTCACCACTACTGAGTGAAGGGGAGGTATCACCTCCCTCCACCTACTGCCCATACTTTGCCTAAAGCTGTCCAGGATGCAACTGGCCTTCTCCTTGGCAAGGGCACGTAACTGTCTCATAAATTACCTGGTGTCCCCCAGGACCACCAGCTCCTTTTCTGCAAATGTGCTTTGGAACTGGTTGGTCCTCAGTACATGTGGTTGTTACTACTCAGGCAAAACTCAACTTTATCCCCTTGCGTGTCAGAGACTCGGTCTTAGAATGGCTTGGATTGGAAAATTCCTTAAATATCATCTAGTTCCAACACCCTTGCCAAGGGCAGGGATGCTACACACTAGATCAGGTTGCCCATGGTCCCATCCAACCTGATTTTGAGCACTTCCAGGGATGGGGCATCCACAGCTTCTCTGGACAACCTGTGCCAGCGTCTCACTACACTCTAAGTAAAGAATTTTTCCCTGACATCTAATCTAAATATCTTCTCATTTAGCTTATAACCATTCTTCCTTCTCCTCTCATTATCTGTCCATGTAAAGACTTGCTCTCTCTCTTTTCTGTAAGTCCTCTTTAAGTACTGAAAAGCCTCAGTGAGGTGTTCCCAGAGCCTTCTCATCTCCAGGCTGTACAGTCCCAGCTCTCTCAGCCTATCCTCACAGCAGATGTGCTCCAGCCATCAAATCACCTTGGTGTATCAGCCATGTCTCCCAATTTTGTATCAGCTAACTTGCTGAAGGTTTAAATACAGATTTTCAACAATTCTCTGGTTCAGTTGGATAGAAAAGCATTTTCAAGTTTGGGGCTTTTTTTAGATTGAGTTCCAGTATTCTAGATTGAGTAGCTACACAGATCTCAAACTGAAAGACAGGGGAACATGACGATTGGTGATTGATCATCAGCTCAAAAGGCTGAGAACTTGAATGGTACAAGACAGTGTTTATTGAAGAGTTTTGTAATCAAACTGAGAAGATAATATACAGAGCTACTAAAAAGATGATAAAGCAAGATAAATTCAAACTGGAGAAAACTCAGTATCTAATTTGAATGATAAATCATCTAAGAAAATCACCTGTAGTAAATGCAGATTCTCCTCATGCCATTAAACATTTACTTATTAGTAGATCTAATAAATGATTGGAATATTACATACATGATCATATATTACATATCATATATATATATATATATATATATAAAATAAATAAATAAGATAAAAATAAATAAATAAGATAAAACTGAATATTTTCCTTTCCTCAAGTATTTATATTTTATATATATAATGTCTTGAAAGGTATCTTCATATAGCCCTTTGTGCTATATTGCATATATCCCTTTCCTTTTTCTGTGAAAAAAAGTAATAGAAATTACATGGACAGGACGTAATCTTCCACTGGTTGTATTTGTGCTAATGACTATTTACACTTTAGGCCTGAACAGACTGACATGGAATAAAACAGAAAGAGTAAAAATGAAAACGCGTATTTTCGTTAAAAGTTTTTTTTCCCCATTTTGCTACAAAATAACTATTGTCACCTAAGTATTTATTTCTCTCTGTGTGTGCTCTGGGATGCCTATAAAAAACACAAATTAAATAGCTCAAGTTGCCATGTTACTGAAATTTGTAAAAATTTAAATACTTCCAAAACAAGACAAAAAAGCAAATTTACCTGCAAGATGACAAGAGCATTTTCTATTGAAAGGTCATCTGAAGGCAAACCTTCACTTTTCCAAACTAACTCCTCACTTTCTGTACATAGGAACCGCCGTAAATCAAACTCTGACAAACGAAAGTGCAAGTTTCTGTCATCATTTACAGTCTGCATAATTTAAAAGCATTTACCAATCAATACAGAACAGAGACTTTGTATATTAATAGAGTGCAAATCTGTAGATTTCCCTTTAATCTATTATTTTATTGCTGTTACTGAACATATTATTAAGTAGCTGATGTCATAGAAATATTTTATAGTTTTGCTACACACAGATAAAAATGATTACTGAAAAAGCAGAACCATTCAGAATTCACTGACAGATTTACAACAGTTAATGTGAACACATTAATTTTTGTAAACTTTTCTTTTTTTTTTTGTAAACTGTAAAGATACAATTATTTATAGATATTTATAATCTTAATAATTTCATAGAATGATTCTAAGAAATTTTCTGTCAGTATGTAGAAATATTTATGGAGTAAGAAAACATCTCTTCTCATTTAGGAGTACAAAGACAATTGAGACTGTTCATTAGAACTCACTGGCACTTCTCACTTCCTCAATCAAGCTTAATTACTTGCATGCAGACACTGACAAACACACACAAAATTACTTTCAAGGCCTGCTGATTTGGTCCATTCATCCAAGCTGTTTTTCCTCTGATCCTCAGGAGCAGCAGATAGATATGTAATAAATGCAGCTGCTAACTGAGCTCTTTTAGGCAATGTATCCAGGTCATCTGTTATCTCTGACACCTTCAAAAAAAACAAGGACAGAATGTACAGGTGTTTTGCAAACAAAAACTGCATTAATATGTTTCATTAGTTACTAAAATGTCAGAATTAAGTTTGTCTGCCATTGGTAATACAGTTGTGACAGTTTCTCTTGCATTTCAGGTGTCTATATGTAGCGAAGATACATGGAGTCATGGGAAAAATTCCTTTCAGCCCTGGGCTAGAGCATGCCCAGATATTTCTGAGAATGTAGCTGATAAAAATCCATGAATTTGATGAACAGTTCAACTTATAAGGAAATGGATAAATGGTATTATAGTAAGAAAGATAAGAAATATGTGATCTGATCCTAGTCACAGTTGGGCTGTAAGTATAACTTACATTATGTATACAGACAATAAATTCTATATACAGCCATTATATTTACTGTTATTAACTGCACATTTACATGATAAATTCATCATGTATCTTCAAATAATTTATATCTACTAAATCAACTCTGTTTTGAAATATTCCAGTATTTTGAGGAAAAAGTGTATCACATCATATGTGACTGCCATAATCAGTTTCAAACTCCTGCCACTTTTTCTTATACTTTAATCAAATTGACATTAAAAATAAATGCTGCTACACAAAATAAAGGCAACTTTTTATTGCTTCCTCCTTACTTTAGAGGGAGACAAATACTGCCTTTTTACTGTCTTCATTATGGGATGAGCTCCTAATTAATCTATCTGCCTGTTTAGTCTACAGCATATCATTAATGGATAGTCTGAATTTTATAATGTACAAAGATGAAAAACTGTGAAGAAACACTTTTAGAAGCATTTAAACGCAGGGTTTCAAATATAACCAATCCATACTATAGCAGAAGGGAAAGCTGTAGGGCTACTTTTAGAAGAAAATCTTCCAATTTTTTCCAGTACGGTGGTCAACCTACAAGAAGAATTCATCTAACCTTAACTTAATTCTCCAAAATGCAGGCCTTTAGTCTAATTGTTGAGGCTTTTTTTGGTATCAGTGGAGACACAGAATCATGTATCTCTGCATGAAGATTTCTTCTGACTTATGATACCCACAAAAGTTAAGGCTTTCTGAAGGTCACAGCTATTTTCAGCTTTTATGTATCTTCAGATTTTCCTTTTTTGTTTCAGACTGTAGAAGGGCCTGTGTCTCCAAAGACTTGCCAGTTTCTCTCAAATATATCATTTGAGCACATAAGATATGCTTACCTTGCCTACTTCAGCAGCAGAAAAGTTTCAAGCATTTAAGTGAAGACTTCAAAAAGCAACCCAACATTTTGGGTATACCTAAATGCACATTTACAACACAAATGCCATGAAAGTGATACATTTTAAGACTGTAATTGTTTTAAATCCGTCTCTTTGGCTGGCTGTATCTCAGGTTGGAGAGTCCAACTGCTGACATGTTCAGCTATTGTAAATTACACTCTTGAGATTGAAAATCTGCACAGAATTTTGGATGTTTTCTATTAAATACTGGGGGATTTTTACACATTTGGTAGCTAGGTTATAAGTATGGTGAAGGTAAAAGAAGTTTCAGAAAAAAGGAAAGCTTTATTTTCTAATGAGAAATCAAAAAATCTGCACTGGGAGACTTGCAGAATGGCAGTAATTCACATTCTCCAAGCAGTGCAAAAACTATATTTTCAAATTATCAGCTCTAAGATGTACTTGTGAAAATTTTCACTAACCTGAGCACTCCATCTTCTGTGCTCCCTATCAAGTTGATTTATCAGTACCTCTGCAGCTTTCAACGTTTTCTGAGCTTTACTTAGTTCTGCTTCAAGTTTTGCTGCTTCTGTTGTTCTATTCTGGAACCTGTAAAACAAATATTCTTTGTATTTGCTATCATGAACTACTAAACTTACAAACAGCTCTTTTCAGGAAGTTTCATTGATTGAATTTGTACTGAATGCCTCACTTATTGTTAACAAGGGACACAACTGCAGTAGTGTTCCAAAACAGTTCATTTTTTTTTATACCTTCTGCTTCTAATTGGCAGATGTGCTTGTTAGACTTTTAGCTAACAAAATTTAGATGGATGCACAGGTGAGATTTAAAAATGGATTTGAAATACAGACTATAATGTCTGAAAATCATTCCTTCTTCTGCTTAAACAGCCTGGCAATTTTAGTGATTGCGTAAAGTTTTGATCTGCACCTAGTCAGAACAACAGTAGGCTCAATGCCATACCATACATTTGTAACTTTCTGGTAAATTTTATCTATTAAATGGTTAAAAAAGAATATTACTAATTCACATGGATGTCTCCAGTTCAATACACAGTAGTCTATTTTGTAAACTAATATGATGTAAGAACATGCCCAAAAAACAGGCATGGTTTAGGTATTACTTCATACTGTTCAATATCTAATTAGTTTTATTAATATTCTTAAAAATTAATACATTTAATCCACCTATTCAAAGTAATATATACTTTTATATTACTTTATAAATACATAATATATGGTATACAAATAAACATATTTAACTAATATATAGTATTTAACTAATCTAAGAAATCACTGTATAGTTGATTTACAAGAATTCAAGAATTATCTTTTTTTTTTTTTCAGACTACAAAACATGACTTTTAGTAATACGTACATATATCAGCTTGCAAAGTATCTCCTATACTAAGTACATTATAAAAACATCAAACTAAAAAACTTGGATTAAACAGAATTTGGAGAAAGTATAAACGTTTACCAGATCTATTTTTATGCCTCTGTGAGTCATGTACTTGAGGAGAGGCAAAGAAAACAGAGATAGCTAACCAGCTAAGTGTCAGAAAACCAGGTCACCCTAAAAGAAATAGAACTGCCTTTCTTAGGTTATGATCAGTATAAGTTTTGTATAGGAATGTTTCCAAAGTCCTAAGGAGTCACTGAAGTCCTCTGTGATTCAGAAGGTGATAAACAAACCTTTTGTTTGACATCTACAAAAATGCCTACAATGAAGGTGGCCAACACAGTCAGTAGTGAGAAACAGGTACTTTTCAGGAGCATTTATTTCATCTGATCAAAGAGATGAACTGTAATCTAATAAATTTATCTCCACTGAGAGTACAGATAGCCTAAGCATCACTAATTCTGACACAAAAATCATGCAGTACAGGATGTTACATTTTCTTAGATAAAAATCATTATTCATACGGTTAAATCAATGTTTTTTATTTGTATCTTGAAATAAACAAACCAAACTTACTTGTCTTTCAGTTCCAATACTTTTTCACCAACAGAGTTCAGAAGATCCTCTAACTTCTGTTTTCTGTCTTCAGTTTTCTTGAGATTACTGTAAAAATGTAACATTTATTTTAAGACTATGGACCCAAAGGAAAAAAAAAAAGGAGTAAATATAACAGGAGAGTAATTTACATAGAGATAGTTCAAAGATGTTCTTCGTTGTGTTTTATATTGAAATACATGTTTTCACATGTAAAAGCTCTGACTACTTCTCATGACGTAGTTTTTAAAATGGAAACCAAACATCCCACTCCTAAAGATTAGAACAAATTCTTCTAATACAGAATTTTAAGACCTAATAAAAAAATCAGTGCAGATAATCCTCAGGTTATGGATGGTCATAGGACAATGTCTTATCTTTCTGATCCTAAGGAGAAACTTATAATGCTTGGTACATGACTGAAAAAGAGGAACTGTATATCTCATAAATTAGCATGGGTTTCACTGAGAGAATACATTTTAAGCATACCTGTGATGGTAATTTCTCTGTGACAGTATTCCGCTGAGATAGGGTACATGATTGTACAAAAAACATCCAAGGCGCAGCTTCCAGGAAAAAGCAACTATTGCACACTTACTTTTTCTGTCTCAGTATGTACATTTTATTACTTCTGGATGAGGTTTTCTTTTATCTTTTGTTTTTAGTAAACTTCAATTCACACAGAATCACAGAATGGTTAGGGTTGGAAATTACCTCTGGAGATCATCTAGTCCAATGCCCCTGCTAAAGCAAGATCGTGTCCAGGCACAATTTTAGTATCAGAGGAGGAGATTCCACAACCTCTCTGGCAGCTTGTTCCTGCACTCCATCACCCTCAAGTAAAGAAATCTTTCCTCATACTCAGACTCCTTGGCAGCTTCAGTTTCACCCTCCACCATAGGAATTAAAACCACTGATTTTGTAATAGAGTCTAACTTACGCTTCCAAGCCAGCCTTTTCTTTTTCCAAAGGCTGAATTCGTTCTAGGACATGGGAATACTGGATGTTGGCATTCACCCAAGCTGCTAATGGAGCAGCTGCAGCACTGGCTCGTTTAGCATTCTGAAAAATTCAGTACAAGAAAAGTTGTTACAAAAAAGTACTTGAAGTATGATGTAGAAAAGATAAACAGAGGATAAGTAACCACAACAGATTTTCTAGTTACCAACTTAAATATGCTAATAAGCCAACTCTTCTAATGAACTAATCTTTTAAGTTGTTACTAAGATTAAATTGAAGGCCATCAATCCATGTAAAAATCCACAACAGGTGCTTTTACAACTAAGATGTTAAATTGAAATTAACAAGTTTTAAATCAATGAATGATTTATTAGACACTTACTGTTACGATGACACCAAAGGAGCCAGTTACAATTCCTTGGTCTGAATTTTACTTTATTGCAGTAGAAAAATCTTTGAGTACTCAACTCCATAATGACTTATTACCCCACCCCGTCTCACGCACCAACCAAATCCTAACTCCAGGAGGCACTATGCAACAGAGTAATCTCTGCTACACCTTTATCTGTTTATACTGACAAATTCTGAAAGCAGAATTCATTGCTTTTTCTCTAACTTAAGTTCATCCTAAAAATTAGGCTGGCAAACCAGACAATCATGTCTTTTGGTCTGTTTTTGGTCTTGTTGTCATTTTACATAGTGCTATCAGGAATTACCTTTGGATCAAAAGATGCTCTGTTTTTAGAAAGAAGTTCTTCAACACTCTCTCGTATTTCTTTCGGAATATTACGGGCATCAAATGATCCTATGTCCTCCCTTACACTTCTTTTGGCCAAGAAACTGTAAAAATAATTAAATAACTAAATAAAGAAAAAACAAATGTTAAAAAGGTTATTTCCATAGGAAACCAAGGAATTCTGAGCACAAGATTCCTGAATACAATAGAAAGTAGTTCATATTGTAAATTAATGTTTAAGTTTAAAGGTGAAATAAAATTCTCACCTCTTCATGCTCACCCATGATGTATCAAAAATGCCCATCAGCCGCAGAACTCCCTCTAGAATGTCTCTGATTATGTCAGGGGGCATCCGTAGTGACCGGATTTCTAACAAAGCCTCTGGCTTTATATTTCCAACAGCTAATTTAGCTTCGCTAACCAATGGCTTAAAACATGAAAACACATTAAAAAGAGAGATGAAACTGAACTTTTCCCACTCCAGTTTTCGTATTATTTCTTGTTCTTTTTAAATACTTTATTACCTAAGAAACTACCATTGATGCAAATTCATGTTTATAAGTTACTAAAAAATCACCATGTATTTACTAAGTGCTAATAAGTATACTTCCATATAAAACAGCATAATATATTCCTGACGTTGTGATACAGGTATCTTTTAATAATGATGCTAACTACTATTTATAGGCATTACTGGGCATCTCTTTGTAAACATGCATAGAGGTACAGGCCACAAAACTTTCTATTTCTAGTAGCTAAATAAATCCTTCACTCTTATCAACAAAGCAACAAGATGGACAGGAAACAAAAGAAAATTACAGATTATCATTAAAGACTATGCACAGCTTGCACACCCTTCATGTTTATCAAAGACCACTAAATGGGTCTAATCCTGTTGTTCTATGTCACTTGCAATGCAAGGATATAATTCTTTGGTACCTATGGTATTTAAAAGGAAAAAAAAGAAGTTATTGTACTGTTCTCTTAGTCTTTAGTATAAGATTAAAATACATTGTATGAAAAATACAGACTAAATGCAATGACTGAACACACATACCTCCCAAAAAAACCCTGATGCTTAACAGCTGCAAAATCTCTTGAATAAGCACTTCGCTGTAGCGTCATTAAGATATACACTTTTCAGGATTTAGTAATAACTGTAAATTTTCTCTCACTAAAATATTTCCATTCAGCTGAGAGAATCAAGCCCTATATTACCAGCTTGATCAAGCCAAAGTAATGTAGTTGGCCTATGTAAGATATGAGTAATTGAAAAATGTTATATGAAATCAGCAGAACTCAGCTGTAGAGAAGGGCAGCATAGAAATAGCAGGCGAAGGCAAGATTTGACTTGAAAACTCTGTCTTTAATTACTATCTAACAGACCACAAATGCCAGAACAACAATCTCTATTTGCCACATGGAATACTGTTTTCTAATGCATAAAAGTTTTGATATCAAAATACTTTAGAGCAAAATTAAAGAATTGCAGGAATAAATTCAAAACCGTTTCGCACAGCAGGACTTAAGTCAGATAAAATCAGACTTCAAAGTATTACTTTTCCTTATCAGCTATTACCTGAACCTCTTTCAGTTCATCTTCAATTTTTCTTTTTCTTTGTTCTATTTCTGCAGCCTCTTCTGCTATTCGGTGTTTTATTTTTTCCATTTCTGCTTTTTGCTCACTAGCACTCTGTAAAAATAAAGAATTCCTTTAGTTTGCAAATTTACAAAGATTTTATTCCCTTAGGTCTCTTACTTGTTTTAGTCTTAATTATAATAATTGGCACGATGCAAATTACAATAAAACAGCTGAGTTTATTTGATATTAGGCAGGTTGTCTAAGTAAATAAACTATAAGGAATAAGCATAATTTGCTTTTACTGTGTGTCCTTCCCTTTCTTTACCACAGACCAGATCTGTACTTCTATCTTTGAGGCTCATTATGACTTTTCTCTCCTTGCTTCTGATTTTCCATTCCTTATCAAGATTGCTCTTATCAGCCTTCCTCTAACAGTGTGACAGCCTCTGTAACATTCTTCCTACATTCAAAAGTACTATTTTTGTCATTGTCTTTGTCCTGATCCCATTTCTATTTCAATTTCTTTCACAACACCATTAAAACACTCTTTTTCTAACATGTTCAAAAAAGCAACATAAAAGCAGTTCATTAAAGTATTGGAACTACAGCTTATTAGCCTAGAATTACTAATCATGGTATGGTTTCTTTACTTGTAATTTTTTACCAATCTTTCTGTAAGAATAACTGTCTTATGTCCTATACGTATATTCTAAGTTGTTTGGGTTAACTTTTTTTTTTTTCTGGATTTGTACAGTGCCTACCAGTGTCTACAGGCAGATAGTAACTATTAGCATTTCCAGGAATCCTAAACACTTCAGTACAACACTCAATACCTAGTATATAAAACTATAGTAGACAGGACCCTAAATGTCTTTTATCTATTGAGAATAAATGTATAAAAAAAACCCCAATATTCTAGGCTCAGATCACCTAAAAGACAAAAGACAACAAAGCCAAGTTTGTGGGTTTTTTTCCAGTATATAACACATTATCATCACCAGCAATTGTCAAGCCGACATGAAATTGCAGCAGAAGGTAACAGATGCATAAAAGCAGAGAAAATCTTAAAATAATAATAATCCTCTGAGCACTTAACCCAAGCTACAGATCAGCAGGTTATTGAAGATTACATTGAAATCCATAAAACATTAGCTACATAAAACTAGATTAGACATTTCATGCAAATGAACATGTACTGAATGATCGCTCTGAATAAGAAAACCTTAACATTCAGTTGTAGGTCAAAAGCTTTTCTCTGGAAGGAGATTAAAACAGTCTGTATGTATTAGAGCTCTCTCTGTTATATAAGCTAGATCATTTGAAGTGACATTAAAATGTTAGAGGGCACCTATACTTTATGCTAATCTAAATAATCAGACTTCCACTGTAATTTGTCTGATGTCAGTGGGGCCATCATGTTTCATTGCTTTTGGCCTATTCTTTGATTTTCTCCTACAGTGTAATATGTGCTACCCACACACCCATAACTCTACTGGACAACAGCAGATGCAGATTTAAAACAGAAATCATCAATACATCAAGCCAATCATTATTTTTCGAATTCATATACTACGGACAGAGAGAGCATAAAAGTACTAAAAACTGGAAGAGACTTACAATGAAGGGAAGTAATGCACCTTTAAGCACTGTGAAACAAATTGTTTGAAAGACCAGACATTTACTCTGTTGCATACAGTGAATGAATGTCTTTGACATAGAGCTTCAGACCAACCAGATTAAACCAGTAACAAAAAAAAAAAAAAAAAAATAAAAACCAGTGCAGTGACAGCAGACTTATGACAGCTTATCCTACATTTATAATTCCAGGCAGTACCAATGTAGAGACTTATTGTCTACACAATTATTTCACTTGACTGAGAAAACACTACTAAAGAAAATTACAGAACTTTGAAAAAAAGTCTACCTCTGAGCTGAAGAATAAAAATTCTAAAAGTGATGAATGTAGAGGTATTATCTAACCTTCACTGAGGTTAACCTCTGAGAACAAGACCTCATGAAATACATATTTTCTAATATTTCACAAATTTAATTCCTGGAATTTGCTAATTAAAACAGTGCTGCTCATAAGTATTTGGTAGAAATTTCCTATCTGGGATAAACGTAAAACTGATCAGTTTGGATTTACAAAGTTCTAGAAAAACTTTCAGACAGACTAAACTACAACAGTGAACACTACTCAGGTACAAAACTTGCAATGATCTCTTCCTACTCAACCAGTTCTAACCTGATTTAAATTACATAATCTTCTGTCCTACAACTTTATTCAAGTCTCTGGGTTCATGCCTTCCCTTAGGCAAATTCTTGTAAATGCATCAGGTTTTGTAACAGTTGAAAATAATACAATACATAGGCAGTTACAGATACTAAAAATAGAAAAACAATTTTTTTTTCCCCCACTTTTGATGTGATTGTATACACCACCTGCATAGATACTGTAATTTCTTGAAGAGCAGCATCAGCTTCATCCTGTTTCGTTTTGAGTAAAATGCTTTGTTCTCCAGCTTTCCTGTTCAGTTCATCTACCAGGGCTTTAGCTTCATTCAGCTTTGAAACACCTGCCTATAAAAGTTTACATGAAGTAGATATTTAGTAAGAAATTTTAAGTGAGCTTAAATAAAAGTTTGCTACAAATAATATGGACAAACCAAGAATAATGTAGACTAATTTTCTTTTTTTTTTAAATTAATTTTCACTTTTTTTTATATTGCTTAACTAACAATTAGATGTAGCAGTTCTAGATGTGTAGCTCTAAGATCTATTACTACATCCAGAAGTTTAAAAAAATCTCAAAATAATAAACTTTTAATGAAAAAACAACTAGCCCAAAATCTTTTTCCTAGTCATCAGCATTTCAGTTAATTGATATTAACTCAATGTAACTATATCTCCCCTAAAAGCAAATCAATGAAAATTAAAAAGAATGAAACAAAGTAGATAATCTGATTTCTACATATTTGTACACGCTCTACAAATCATAGATATATATATATAAAATGAAGTTTCAATTATGCTTAATATTAACTGTTTTCTTTATTCATGCTTTCTACATTTTTTACTTATGCCAATTAAATAATACCAATATTTCAAGATTGCTTTGAAACAAAAGTACCTGGATGATATTTTGATTTAGAATACATATCTCTAATTTTCCTGTAAATTACTACCTTTATTTAACCAGAGTATTTAACAAGTAAATGATTGTTTGTCACAAACAAACCCCACTTGCTTTCTAAATAAACAAAAAAAACAATTACTATTCTTGTAAATGGAAATCTTGTTAAATTGCATATTACAGTGATGGAAAAATATTGGCCAGCAGAATACAAATAAAGTAGAATACAAGGCAAGGAAGCATTTTTATTTTGACAAGCGTTTTAAGAAAAAAATACAGATTTTTTTTCTGCATATGTGGTTCTGAACAGCAGCAAGGGTCACTGAGAAAACAAACTGAAAGGGGTGGGAGAAAGGTAAAGATAAAAGTTGTCCTAAAGAACCATACAGATCTTTCCAAAATACACTGGGGGAAGGGAAGTAGGTGTGACTAGAAAGATACCAAATGGGTTTCAAAAATAAGGATGTTATATGTACAGTACAGGAGTAAAAGAAAACCTGTGAGAAGAACTGCAAAAGGACTGATATGTGCCAAAGGAATTCAAAATCAATTCCACATCACAAAAGGAAAGAAAATGACAACACAGGGAATCTTGGTCAAAGCTACATAAGAGCACCATGAGGTTAACATAGGACACAGCAGTTCGTAGAATGAGAAGTAAGGGAAATATCACACAAAGCAGGAAGTTGCTGTCAAGATATACAGAAAGGGATGGAATACAGAGCTACAAAGGAAACATTCATAAAAGCAGCAGCAGGACTTTGATGGATGAAAAGCTGATGGGTTTTTAGCAATACAATTCAAATATACGAGTGAAAAAATTAGAAGTCCTTTTAAATACATTTTACTCTTTCTAGAAAACATGCCCAGTCATAGAGATTTTTGAGGAAAAGTAGTAACAAAAAGAAGAAAACCACTTTTCACTCTTTTAGGCACTTGAACAGAGAAGAGCATTAAGATTGATATTATTTCTCTCCTGAAACCACAGCAGGAGCATTTGCCAATAGAGGACATACATAACCATGCAAGCAGCTATAGCTCATTCATACAAGAAACATTTCCTAATGCAAGAATATATTGAAAATCCATGTTTTAAACACCTACCTGCAAGTGATTCTGCCTTTTTATTAGCTCTCTTCTTTTACTGTGATTGATGGTACTGTATACATGAAGGAACGTCATATACCTGCTAGGTGTTGCTCCGTATATTTTACATGATTCATGGATTGTCAAAAATGACTTCAGAAAATCAGAATCACCTGTACAACATCATTTGTTCCACAGATAAAATTATACTGAATTTTATCTCACATTAAAATAACTAAGAAAAAGCAACAGAATATGCTTGCTTTTCAAAATATGAATAAAGAGTATTTAAAATAGCACAAACACTATACTTTTTTTTAAGTAATCTCAAGTAAACAACATGTTAGCACACTTGAAATGCCTGTTTCTCAGTAAGAAATACACTGAAATTGTTAGATGCTAGGAAAAGCCAGCAAAATTAATTGCAGACTACGAAGGGCTAATCATATAAGAAACTACTTCCACAAAAATTGAATTTTAAAATACTTGAACTCTTTTAGAAATAAAGCCTATGTGCTTTTGTCTTCTCCCTTATATCTGATGACAGGCAAACTAAAATGTTTTCGTGCCATTCAGTTTATTCAACAGTTTCTCAAAAGAAGCCCAAAGATACTGTAAAATAAACTGCATTACCTTTCAAAAGAAAAAAATTGCTAAAGCATATCTACATATAAATGAATGCCTATAATAAGTACTGTGACCTAGATTAATTATGATGATCTAGGATAAAGAGGGATGGTAATGTGAACACCACATACTATTTTTGGCCATTATTCTTACTGGCCTATTAAAAAGCAATAGAAAACAAGAAACTCCAAGTGATCCACTTACCATTTATATTCTGTTAGTTCCATGACCTCTAAGTGCTACTTTCATAGAAAGTGGCTAAAAGTAGTATTTTGCAAGTGAGTGCTGGCACTGGTCTCTTAGATTATGTTTGAGACACTGTTTTTAATATGACTTATTTAACTCTTATGACAAAAAGGAATTATTCAGAAAAAGGGTCATTACTTACAAGAAAGTAGTTTTTGAAATTAATAAAGTAAAATGAAGATCTACAAAAAGAATAATGAAATATATAAACTGAAAAACTACCAAAACATCAAATTTTCAGGTTGTGAAGTAACATCCACATAGAAGGAAGACACTGAGTAAAACAAGATACAGCTAAATCAGCTTATAAAATTGAATATACTCAGTGACTGCTTGTGACAGAAGAAACTGCATTTGATCAGCCAGGATGCATGTTCCAGACTAATGCTCCCTTGTGTAAAATGCCTGCCATGTGAACAACACCAAAGTCTACAAATATGCTAGAAAACACATACTCAAAGTATCTATGTTATCCATGCCCAACGTGGGAGTAAGTGTTTAATAACAAGAATAATAACTAGTAGGTCTACCTAAATATTACCTGAATGCTTTTTCTTAACTTCTTTATGTGTTTTTCCAGTCTTTTCTTGTTCGTCTGAATCACACAGAAGCATTTCAGGTATCTAAAAAAACCCACAGGATTTTTTGCATGAAAATTATGAGCAATGACAATTTGAGTAAAATTTTATAAAAAAACCCACAAACCTTTAATCTAGTTTCTCTTCTGAAAATACTGAAAATTATATACTTAGTCAGAATAAGGAATCTACAGAATATTATTAGCATTAGAAAGATAAATTGTGCCTTTCTATGTCACCAATGACTTCCTATTCTCTCAAGTGGAAGATATTTTCCTGGCTGTAAGAAGGAGTTCACAGAGGATCGAACAATAGCACAAATGTAGAAGCTTTAAAAGTATATATAATTCAAGAGGAAATAAGACAGCCGTAATCCACATTCTGCCCAGGTCCATATTACCCACTAGTTGACCTTCACTGAGATCACTCAGAGAGGGGAACAGGATGATGGCAACGCTGTGCTGGTGCTGTGTTAGTGCTTAGGGGTTCTGTTTGTGTTGCTCTGTGTGACAAACACATGCACTTCTGTGCATGGGCTTCCCATGGGGTCACGGATTCCTTCAGGTGCTTCTACCTGCTTCAGCACAGGGCTCTCCAAGGGCTGCATGTGGATCTCTGCTCCACTGTGGACTTCCATGGACTGCAGGGGAAATCTCAGCTCTGGCACCTGAAGCACCTCCTGCCCCTCCTTCTGCACTGACCCTGGTGTCTGTGGGGCAGTTCCTCTCATGTTGTCTCACTCCTCTCTCTGGCTGCAGCTGCTCCTGTACAGTAACCTCTTCCCACTTGTTAAATGTTATCCCAGAGGCACTGCCACCACTGCCATTGGTCTCAGCCTTGGCCAGCAGCACATCCTTCTTGGAGCCAGCTTGCACTAGCTCCCCCTGACAAGGGGGGAAGCTTCTGGCAGCTTCTCACAGAAGTCACCCCCACAGGCCAACCCAACATTAACACCTTGCCACACAAACAAAATACAATTGGCTTTAACATTTTGCTTGTCATCTGAATTTTGTCCTTAAATGCTGTGCTTGATCAGAGTCCTAGTAGTCAGCATGTTGTTTAAGTCAGCCCACAGAGAGAACAAAACAATGTTACTGGTAAAATAACAATGCTAATAATACTTAACTGTTCTGTGGAATTTTCCATCTTTGGAAGAGTGTACAAAGGGATTAAATAAGTACAGTGATAATTACTCCTGTACAATTTTAAATATCTTGACCTTATTCACCAGAGTTCAGTTATATTTAGGGATACTAATTTAAATAAGGAACAATTAATGTAACTTACCTTCTTCATACTGTCTTCTGACCAGGTTTCCATCCATAAAACCTGACATTTCTTATACAGTGCTGGATTACTTTCACAGTTTATTGTGAAATTTAAATTGGTAGAATCCATGATCAAGACAACATGCAGATTTTGTTGGATCCCTAAGAAAATGTAATAATTTTTAGTACATAATCTGACTACATGACAGTATATTTATTGCAAACACAACATGATTTACTTTATTTCAAATACTTACCACAAGGTAATTTCTGAAAAAAAGAGCCTATAACATCAAATCACATTAGGACAGGAATGCTTATAAGTAGAACATTATTTAGTACCATGAATTCTCATTCTGTATACTACCGTGCATTTTTTAATTCTGAAGAGGTGACAATATTTAAGTAGAAAGGACTAGCTCTCATTCTAATCCATGTAGACCAATAGAAACAATTAGAAGTAGTTCCATGGCTGGCTGCTATGACTGTATTCTTTCAGTCATATTCTTTGATTTATTTCTGAACTATTTCATCTTCTCATTGGGCCAAGGAAGAAACACAAATAATTAAGAAACCTATCTGTAAATTTGCTTGTAATTACTCAGAACCCAAAGTAATCTCTTGGTATAATTGACATATAGAAAACATCTCTGTTACTAGATATATATAAAAGCTCTACAAACCAAAAAATAATGGAAACAAAAGCTTTCTTCCTTTTCTGATTACTTTCAATAGCAGATTTCATAACATTTGTAGAACATTCATCAATACAAAATTTCAGATAGAAAAATAAAATTTAAGCTGATGATTCTGTGCTCTCAAATATTACAAATATTATTCCTGCCTGCTGTTTAATAACTAATTTAAATTTAAAACTGTACACAACAAAAAAAATTGTTAGAAATTATTTGTCCGTTATTTTACAACTTTTTAAACTTCATATTAAATTATAACTTATAACTCTGCTGACATACGGTATGTGAAATAGTTGAAAATTGGTCCTGTAAATCCATCTTGCGATGCTTGATCCTTCAGAGGAGACAGCAATGGTTCTAATTCTTCTATTTTATACAGCCCAGGAACTTCTCCTATTTCAAGAATGAATTCAAGTCATATAAAATACACTATAATTCTTTAAATTGCTTTGAAGGTTTCCCTTGAATCTCCTGTATAAAGAATTCTAATTTTGTAGCATTCACCTCTATATTTTCTTGAGTATTATCCCACATACTTAGCCATTCTTTTCATGATACCATGAAAACAAAAAAAAAAAAAAATTACAGTGATTCTATTTAACAGTCTACTTTGTTTATATTGCTGAAATGTATTTGAAAAAAGTTCTTTCAAATCTACCCAAAGACAGTAACGCAGTATTGCATACAAAACAAATCAAACCCAACTGTCATATGCCAGGACACAGGTACATGAAAGTGAGTAGTCATCCAGACCCTCAGACAAAATTTTAACACTGGATGATGAAATTCTGATACTGTAAGTATATTTGCGGTAGCACTTGAGAGACAGTAAAATCTGGTGCTCTTATTAATCAGCTCTAAAACTACTGCAGTTCCAAAAATAACATATAGCAACTTTGACTCAGTCTCTCAATGATCCTCTCTCTGATCCAGGAACAATACTGGACAGTAAAATAAAGTCACTTTTGCTATTTGTTATTGCTATTTATCATCTCACTACCTTCAGAAAAGTCAACTTTGCTGGTGACTATTTAATTAAAGGACTCAGTCTATTCAATCTAGTAAAGCATTGGAAACCCCTGAATTTTTGAGTTTTATTATAAAAGGGAATCTGTAGAGTAGAATGCATTATCATTTTGCTATTACACTATTATAAAGAACTCCTTTGAAATGATTTAGAGGAACTGAAAGTACCTGTACTATAGGGTAAATTAAAGGACAACTAAGTGAACCTTGAGTCAGGCTCTTACATACAAGTACTCTAATTGAAACTGCATAGAAAGCTAACTAAATCTTCTGATAGAGATATAAAGTTAGAAAACTTTGAATAATTCTGTGTCATTGAGCTAAGTCTGCATGGTAAAAGTAGTACTATAATCTCTTTTGACTTGTCTCACCTGAGGACAGTAAACTGTTGACCATCTCCAGGAAAGTGGAATGAATAAACTGATAGTCTTCGAGCAGCAATACCACCTGCTGTGCTTCAATGCCTGCAAGCTCCATCACCTAGAAGCAGGGAAGACATTTAAATCTCAGTGTATTCTTCAGAAGAGAATGACAATCATACAATATCCTGAGCTGGAAGAGACTGACAAGGATCAGAATCTTTCCTTGACTATGCTTTACATACATATTTTCTTCACAGAATCTATACTATTATATATTTACAAAAGACTTCCACGTGAGTCAGTTAAAAGAGGTATCAAATATAAAGAACAGTTTACCTTGATATACAGCTTAGTAATGACAAAGTGATTAAAACAGACTCTTTCAAAGAGTATACGTATATGACTCAATGATAGAATTGTATAACTTTTGTGTAGGCATAGATCTAGAATTTTCTTTAGCATTGCTGAAAGTAATGAGAAACTATTGATTCAAAGCTTGCATCTGGTTTTAGATAATATGTACGCTTTCCTCGATCACTAAAATCTTACTTGATTCAACTACTATTAACTGGCAGATCACAGTAGAAACAGAAAATAAAAGTGTACACCAACATGGAAATATATACATGAAAAGACTTTCCAATATTCACATCAGCTTCATATTTATAAGTTCTACAACAATCAAAAAGAGCTCTGGTATTCTAAAAACTGGAGTTTCAGTTAGTTACTGCAAAGAATAGTACATGCATCTAGAGTAGAACTTCTAAAAAACTACTTGTTTCATTTAGACTGTCATTTTTCTTAACTTATTATCTTATATTCTTATATAATATTTCTTAAAATATCTTTTACCCAGCCTTTTCTGGCCTTCAAAATTCCCATATTCTTTTTTTTTCTTTAACATACACCTACAGCACTACAAAATAGAAAAACCTGAGTGACTTACATATTTAAGATCACTTTTGAACTGCTTCAGCTGATAACCCCTGGAAATTTTGGGAGTAATCAGAACAGCTCCATGCATATGACTAACTAAAGAGGTGACTGTCCGACGACCTACACCACTCCGTCCTGCCAAAAGAAGTGATCCTCCAGGAAAACTCAGCACTCTGTCCACTTTGGACATATAATTGAGGACTTCGTGGAACAGTAAAATATCTATCTCTTTTTTGTCCCGTCCATAATGAATGATACCCTATTTAAAAAAAAAAAAAAAAAAGATAAATAATAAATAAAGCAGTGACATATGAAAACATCCAACATTTAACTGTTTAGAAAAGAAGGGCTTTAAAGCTTAAGAGACTACACTGGTCTTCATTCCAAAAAAAATAATCTTGTGACAGAATTTAGATACCTCACGTACTCTTTATGAGTAATAAATACATCAACAATGAACATATCACACTATGCCCAGCACCAGAACAACCTGGAAGCCTTTGATATATTGAAATAGGAATCTACCACTGAACTAATTAAAATTGAATAATGGACCAGAACAAAGTCTGAGCTGTGTCTCTGACTACAGAATAATTAATAACTCAGAAGAGTATTTTAGGCACCTAATTGCTGCATAATTGCAGATTATGGAAGTTCCTAGTGAAACACACAAAACAACAGATCCTATGATTAAATTATGACCTTGTTATATTTATTAAAACCTCATCTTTGAAGCCAAATGTAACCATGCAGCCAGAAAAAAAAAAAACAAAATCAAAAAACTCCCTGTTTACTGAGGCTATTGAATTTCATCATTTCCCTTACAGTGCATTGGTCACAAGTTGGCACTTAAGGAGAGGGAGAAGATTCCCATCTGCAAGAGCAGTCCATCAAACACTATGACTAAGGGTGACGATCTCAAAACTCTTCATCCTAAAAATCCGATAGCCTAGAAGAGTTAAAATACCTGCATTTCCTCATCAAGCTCACTTTTTGTACTTTACTGCTTAAAAGCATGCCAAATCTCCAGCATTTTTTCAAACAAAAATTATGTTACCATATTACAAATTCCAAAGGTAATTATTTAATAAAACATTTAGGTACTCTAACAATACAAAAATATATATGGAGATAAATATTTCTCAAAATGTTGGTTCATCAAACTGATTTACAAGTTGTAAATCAGCAGCAAATGCAACTGATGTCCTTTCATTAACTAACCTTGCTACATGACACTTCCTACTGCCTGCCACATAACATCACATGCCTTCCCTTGCTTCACCAAATGCAAAAGGTGATTCTTTGAATAAGAGGCAGCCCCCACCATAAACCTGGTTGCTTGCATGTTATTCTTTGCCAAAACTGTCTAGAACCATTGCTGTGAATCCTTGCTGTGTACATTTATTAATCGTGTCTCACTTTTTGAATAACATCTTTCAGGTCTGTTGAGTTTAGTCTGCCAAGTGGCCTCCCATGTGGTGGTAGTGCCTGGCCTGGTGTGATGAATGCCTCCTGACAAGCTCCCCAAGTTACATAAAAGGTATCTGTGAAAAAAAAGGAAACATTTCAAAGTCTAGTTGTTCAACTCATGTGCTATCTAACTTGACTAGGCACTTCCTAAGGAAATATTTGTAGTTTGCGTGGTATGCTTCAAATAGCTTACCTGCCATATTGTCCAGAATATCTGAGCCCCAATCACCTTGAAACACTTTAGTCAAAATGTTATCAAATAATTGAAGTTCTTTCATGCCAACAATTCTGTCACGGAACAAACAACGTGCTTCATAAGCAAGAACTTCCAATACAAAGTCTGCAGTTTGTATCAATGAACCTACAAAATTTAAGGAGATAATTAATCTTATATATTTATAATAAATTTTCAAATTTCCACTTTGAAATATAAAATTGAAAATGAGCAAGAGAAATTACATACCAGCAGGAGAGCATCGGTAAGAATACATAAGAGAAAAAGCAAACATTACGAAATGCTTTTTAACAATTTCTTTATGGATCATTACAAGATATAATGAAATATATTCTATTAAAATGAGTTCTCTCTATTGAAACAAGTGGCAGTTTCTAGCAAAAATGAACAAGGCCTTGCACACGAAGTTAAAATTAAAAGTCAGTTTTCCAGGCAATGAAACCAAGAAAATCCAGAAGACATTTTTAAATGGGAAGAGAAAAACTGCTAACAAATACTAAAATAAGAATATCCAAAACAGTCTGTATTAGGAAATGCAACTAGAGACTCCAAATCTTAAATACTCCTCACAAAAGTAAAAAGAAAGGCAAGTAAATAACAAGCTATGTTGTCCATCACAGGAAAAGCACGTATATATGTCAACTTCAGATACAACTAAGAAGTCCTTAAATGAGCTGAGATTACGCATTCATTGATTGTCAGTGCAGCTTTTCTGACATTCAAGCTGCATTTGCCATCTCATGACCCCAGAAAATAAGTGGAAAGGAAGCACAGCATTCTTATCACTTTTATCCTCTTTAAGCAGCCCTCTATGCAAACTTCTAATCAATGAAGAGCTAAAACATAATGAGTAGTTGCTCATGATGTAGCAATAATACCAATTTCAGAGACAAGAACAAGATTAGAAAGCAGCCTATGAAGTATGTGTAAAAAACATACCTGGTTTATACAACCAGGTATAGTAGGACAAGCATGGGAGGCAAGGCTGAGAATTCAGAAAACAACACATATGCTCAAAAAAAAAAAACCTCAACACAAAACACAAAAAAAACAGAACAAAATAGTGAAGAGTAGGGGGCACATTTCAAGTTCTCATAGTAAGAACGCAGTCCCAACCTACTAACTTTCCTTAAACCATAAATAGCTTCCACGCATATTTTAAAACACCACTGGATATTTTTAAACTTCTTTACTCTTATGTTATAGAATGAAATGTCAGGCATTTTTTCCCTCTACTGAGTTACAGACAGTTCACAGTTTAAAAAGATCTATGTGGAGCTAACAGTAAGACTGACATCAATAATAACCTAGATCATTTTGGAACTACTTCATTAATGAAAACCAAGTAAGTGACTTACCACCTTCTAAATCGTATCTGAATAAACCAAGAACCCACTGAGTAAGAATACATGGTGTAAAAAGGTAATGACTGTGATCATCAACTGTGAATTTTGCTCGTACCTAAAAAAGGGAGTCAAGGAGAAAAAAGTGGTATTGTAAAATGCAAAGCACTTTTTCTAAGGTATTAGATAGATTAGTTTTCTAGTTGGTGAACATTTAGATATTTTATAAATGCAAGCCCTTGTTCAAATCTTGTTTTCTGACCACAAAAGATTTTTTCAGAACTTTTTTTCTGTGCCATTTTTGATGGCAACAACTGCACATCTCACCTAGGACTATCAGTGCAGTACTATTAGACAAAACATGTAATTTTTTAAAACAATACCAAATATGACACACAAAGGCAATACTGAAATGTAACAAAAACCTAACTAAATTATTAACATTTTCTCACTAAAACCTACCTAAATTAGTAATGCTTTCTCACTACAAAATACTTCATACTTATTCTTCTCACAGAAAGGATATTTGAATTCACAACTACATCTTTAATTCAAAGAAAACTGCTTTCATCAGTTATTAGATTGCAGTGTAATGAGACTTAAACTCATGTTTCTTGGAATACATTGATAATGTCATATGAAACTCCTGGTAACAGATGCATGCCAGCCGGTGACTAAACCCACATTATAGACAAAAGGAGCTGTATCATGCTTCTGCCTGGATGGGAACATTCATACATTCCACAGCAAGCACACAGAGTACCTTTCCAGTAAGGCTATGTACTGATTAAGAAAAGCAAGTAGTTAAGCATTTGGCTAGATAGAAGTTCAAAAAATTTCAAGTGGGAGGCTAAAATGAACTTGTGTCCAGTTCTGAACACCTGCTTTTAACAGTGTGAAAAGTTAATAGGTAGTCCTAGATATTTGTAAAGGACTCCACCCTCACATCCACTTCTGTGATCATAACAGCATCCATAACTGGGCACACAATCATCTATTGCACTTTCTCCTCATCCATTAAGTAGGAAAACTCATGTGCTATCTAACTTGACTAGGCACTTCCTAAGGAAGTACACTACTATCCACATTTTATAAATCAGGAGCTAAAATATAGAAGTGTTAAGAAGCATGCCAAAATCCTAAAACAAATCTGTGGAAAAACAACAGCACTTAGTGTTTACTCTGTTTGCTTCTAATACCTAGGAGTCTCTAAAAATAAGAAGTTCCAAAATTGATATCAACTTCATTAAAAAGAGAGAAAATGAAATTTTTATACTGATAAACTTTTCAACTCACTATTAATATCAAAAGGTAATTATTTGGAATAAAATACCTGAATTCTCCATCTCCTTGAAGAAAGAAAAAGGTTGCCATACCTGTTCATAGATCTGAACCATAGATCCTGCTAGCTGATGTATTTTTGGTAAAGATCCCCAAACAGGGTGATTCTTTAGGTTCTTCTGTAGCACAGGTTCCAAGTAGGCACTATAAATAATTTGCAGTTGTTCTCTTTCTGGATAGCTAAAAAGGGAAAAAAACCTAATCATTATGGACTTTTAATTTAATTAAAACTGAGTTAAACTTATATACACAATTACTGAGAAATTTCATTGAATAGCATTTCCATCCAGCAGCCAAGTAAAATTATCATTTTATTGCAATAGGCCATTCTAAGAAATTGTCTAAATACATTTGTTGATATAGTCAAACTTAAAAACAAGTAAATAAACTTAATTGCTCTAACTTTTTAACCAAATACCACTTGAACATAAAGCTGCAGAAAGTAGTTAATGCAAGCAAAATCATCCAACAGGAAACATATTTCAAACACTTCACTACCAACAGGCAGCTGTAGATTCCTCTTAGCTGGACTCTGGTGCCAAGAGGCACCACATAGCACAAAATCTGACAATCACAAACTGTGAGAAAAGATGAAAGACTGGAACAGCCACATCTTTGTGAAGACTAAATTACAAGAGGTTCTTATAAAGAGAAGCTGCTCTCAGAGTTAGAATAATTTACATATACTTACTCAATTGCACAGAGACGAACAATAGAAGTAAATCTGGAGGTAAGTTTATGTCTTCCTAATGTTCCTCCAGCAGACATGGAAGCCACAATTTGGATGTTTTCTAAACCAACCCATTCCAGATTTTCATCATAAAATCCTTGATATGTAAGAACCTTTTATAATTAAACAAATACTTCATTAAAGGAAAGCCAACAGAGTATCATACAAAACAAAATATAATAAAATAATGAGAAGTATACCATTATTTCTGCTTTAATTGCCTGAGGTGTCTTACTCCACACAATTCTGTCATCTGTAGATTTGCAGGACTCCACTGTCCCGATTACTAATGAAGATATTAAAACAGATCATGGCTTCCAAGAAGACCCTATCCCAGTGATGATTACCCCCTGGGCCTGGCTCTTCAGCCAGCTTTCAACCCACCTCACTATCTGCTTATGAGCCTGTTATCAACAGCTTTTCTTGTGAGTATCTTTTGGGAGACAGCATCAATGGTCTTAGTGAAGTCCAGGTAGACTATATTGACTCTCATCAAAAACGACTCGACCCTGGTGAATCCATGCTGACTGCTCTTGGCAATCTCCTTGTCATCCATATGTCTACTGCACTGTAACTCTCTGAGCACTGCCCTTATTTATAAATACCAGCCAAATAAAAATGGTATCTTATTTCTGTCTGACACCTACATAGTCTATTAAAGTACAAACAAAACTAATGCAAATACAGGATGCAGGACTTTAACACTGAAATGAATCAAAGTAGGTATTTACTATATTCACCAAATTATATTCAATATACTTGAGCCTCTTTATAAATAACAGACATGTGTGTTCACCTGCTGCAGAAAAGCCACAAGAGTGCTCGTTCCCCATTTATCAGGTTTGGGCAGATTGATGTCTTTTAAGTACAGAACAAGCCTTTCACAGTCCTTTGGTCTGTACACTCGTCCAGTGTTCGTGCTGATTACAATGCAAGTTTGACTTAATTTCTGCAGAAGATGTTGAGAAGTAGTCTGTGCACTACAGTGAACAGTAGCAATCTGAGTGGAGCGGAGCTGAGAAAATGCATGGTGAAGCAGCATCCTAGAAAACCAAATATGCACATACATACAGGCATAAATAAATTTAAATGTTGTGTATCCCAAGATATTTTACAGTTTTTGAACTAAAATGCATATACTACATCCTATATTGATGGAATAGGTGGAGCACGAGGTTTGCTGAATTCAACATTCTTGCCTTTAAAACTGTAACATTTTCCATTCACAAAATTCAATGAAAGTGTAGTGCACGCAGCTACACCAAAAAAAAAAAAAACAACCAAACCAGCTCATTTAACACCCTGATTATAGTGACCCAAAACACCTAAATAAGGAATGTAATGAAGGCAACAGGATGTGCTAAATTGAGTTGTCTGCACAAGGCATCTAGAGCCTCTTGAAATGAGACTGGATCTCACATGCCTCTAAGCTGTTGCTCCATGCAGTAGGTTTTTTAAAGATCCTGTTTCATATCTAAAAGCCACATTCAGATGTCTCAGATGCATAGTGACAGTCTGAATTGTCCCTGGAGAACTTCATATGAATTTACTTATTTGCCACTACTTAAGGTTTGTCTAAATGATCACCTAAACGAGTCATATTCTAGCAGAAAGTCATATGATAAAAACATTACAAAAAAAAAAAAATGCAAATTCTGTCAAACAATTACAAGTATATTTTACTTAAAGTACAAACTATTTTTTACCCTTTTCCACATCCTTCAGGACCCACAAGAAGAAATGGCTGCTTATTATTAATATCTAGCCATGGTCTAAAGTAATCTAAACCCCTCTGCATGTCAGGGGTTTGGATGACAGGAAGTGTTTGGAGATTACTGAAGTCATCAGCTGTTAGATTTTCAGGTTTTTTCAGCTGATATAGCATTAGCTCTCCAGTGTCAGTGTCATAATATGTGTCCAGGGGCTTCCTTGGATCAGGAGGAGACTCTTGTGCCCAACTGAAGATCTTTAAAAAAAAATTAAAATAAAGCTGCAGTTAAATCCGTACTCCAAACAAAAAGATCTACCATTTCAAACTAGTCTAAAGAGTGTTCAAAGAATATTTATGTAAAATCAAACATATAATTCTTCGATTTGATAGTTTGAGGATGCCATGCACATGCTTTATGATTAAGTCCTTTACTAAACAATAATATATTACTCTTCCATTTTTCATAATATAAAGAAATTAAATTGTATTTAGAAAAGCTTTACATTTTTATTTGTATTAGGCATCCTAATAAGAATACCTGGTATACCTCCCTAATGAGGTGCAAAGTCCTGTTACTATTTCAAGTATTCTGAACAGAAAAAAAATCACAAAAATAAATCTGAATTACATATACAATATGTATAAACAAAGACAATCTGCTACAGTGGGTCCTTGCACTAAGCGGTATGGACAAAGGCATATCACTGACTCTAGGTTAGGTCTTTGGTCTTGGCAGGACCAAAGGATTTCCATCTGGGATGGATGCAATGCATCAGTGACACATAAAACATTCCTTCACTTCTCAGCTATTTCCCTACAGACAACACAAATTAAAATCAAATTAGAGCAGAGAGATTACCTCTTTTGCAAATTCTTGTCGTGACTTCATGTTGAGATTGCCACCAAGGCCACGTAACAAGTTAATAATAAACTGTCCATGATCAGTACTTCCATGAAGATGAGACAGTCCATTCTTCACAGTTCCAACCAAACTTGTTTCCACTACAAAGTCATTCTGTAAATTGAAAGTTGTAGTAGATTTAAATATATTCCTCAAATATAAATATTAGCATGCTGTTATTACTCATTGGTTTTTGACATCTACACAAATGAGGAAAGATCTCAACACTGCTATTGTTCTAGAAAATTCACTTCATATTTAATTATTTCTAAGCATTGATTTGGAGGCTTTAATTCCAGATTATGAGTTCACATAACTTAGGATAAGCAATCAGATCTTTCCTCTCAGATTTTGAGAATCTGTAAGGAATAAACATAACTGTTCACTGAAAATATTCCTTTTGATCAGATTCTTTATGGATTTTGCTCTTTGGAACCAATTTGCAGCCTCAGGAACAATGCCATGTTTTTTTCTTAGATACTTTAAAAGTTTAAAAAACGCCACGGGTAAAAGAACTAGGAGGGAAAGTAATTAGAAGAACACAACAGGACTGTGTATGTTCCCCAGGTGGAGATAATGCACATTTCTTAAACACTAGAACATTGGCCACAGCAGTGGAAAAATCTAAAAAATATTTTCAGCACATAAGCTACTTGATCAATGCATATCCAACTCCTCCAGAAGGGGAGTCTGGGAAGCATCATTAACACAATCACAGAACCAAGCCTGACAGCGTACAAGAAGGGTTTGAACAACGCTCGCAGGTGCATGGTTTGTTTCTTGAGGTGTCCTGTTCAGGGCCAGGAATTGGACTTCAATGATACCTGTGGGTCCCATTCAACTCAGGATATTCTACAATTCAAAAAAGAACTGAGATTTTTTTTTTTTTTTAATTATGGTTCAAAAATTCATCTGAATGATCTAGTGAATGCTAAACTAGAAAAATGGATCATACATAACGGAAGCTGCAATTTGATTAAGTGTTCATTTACTAACCTTCTTTACAACCCAGTTTAAAGCCTTTTCAAAATAATCCCCAATCCAATTTTCAAGGTTGCATCTGCATTCTTCAGGCTGACTTCTTATCCAAGACTTTATTAAAGCATTAAGATCTGTATCTTCATCACTAAGTCAAAACAAAGCAAGATTCAGATAAATATGAGACACCAATGTCTTTAAACACACTGTCTTAAAAGAACAACAAAATTCCAGAAAACATCTGGTAAAATACTTTAACAATTTCTAACCAATATTTGGGCTCTCCAGTAAAGACTTCACAAGGTCTTTTAGGAAAAACCTGAGGTATTTCAGTCAAAAGTTTATAACAAACACCACAGAAGGGATATATAACCTAAAGAAACTTCCTCAGTGATTGGCTTCCTAAGTGTAGGCAATTAACCAACTGCTCTCTTCACTTGAGAACACCTTTCAAGAAAAGTAAGCATATACTTGGCTTACTTTAAAAGTATATAATACTCCTGTGGCTTACCTCAGAAAGATCATTCCCATTCGAGATATTGTAGCAGGAGAAGCACAGCTAAGGTCATGAGTTTCAAATATAAAGTTGACATTTGAACCAAACTGAATTCTTTCCCCACTGGGCATAGTCAACAATTTGTTGTCATCCAAAACAGAATTCAAAGATTCAATCCATTCAGGATCAATATCACCATCACAAATTATCCATGAAGTAATATCTATTTCCAGACACAAAAGCAAAATATCAAAACAAAGAAAAACAGTTTAAAAATGTCACCCCTTCCTATCTTAATGTTATTTATTTTTCTTCCTTCGCTATGACTTACAGTTCTATGAAGACATTCCTCAAATGCTTTACCTTCTGCTGCCTGTTTTTGCTTTCTCATCACAAAATTTGTAAAGAATGTACTGATGCTTTTGGCTACAATTGCTACCGGAAGTTTTTCTTGCCTTATACTATCCACAAGTAATAACACAATAGAAAGAAACACTTGAAAATGAACGATTTCAGTAATTTCAGTGCAACAACCTACAAGTGCCTCGCAGACATACCTCGGGGCTCTCGCACCACTTGCCGAGCACTATTGGTAAGCACTCCATCAGACCATTCCCTGGTGTCCATGTCAATGCGGCCCAGCAGCTGGTGCCGAGGCATGGCTTTGGGATTCATCGTGTACTGCTTCACTACTGTGCCAGTTTTACCAAGGGCTGTCTTTAACATCCGCCAGAGCGTTGATTTACCTCCACCGCTTGGGCCTACGATAACTACACCCATTCTCTGACGCAGTTGCTCATATAACTCCAAAGCCTTCTTGATCTAGACAATGAAAGAGAGAATGGCCATGTGAAACTGTAAAGCTAAACCAAACACGTTCCTTCATAGTATTTCTGAGATTTACTTTGCATGCAGACACTTTCTATAGTTCTGGTTTTTTAAACAATAGATATTAGCGGGTATATTTAAAATTATGATACTGAAGTTTACAAAGAAATTTATTTTACACGTTAGAAGCATTTCACTAAATTACTAATGCAAAAATAATAGCCATCTTTGGGCATATTTTTAATGAGAATTTAACCAATCTTCAGCCACAAAACTTCATCCAGTTCTACAATAAATAAATAAAAACAAGGCAGAGAACTGCTTGTGAAAATCAAATATTCACATATTTCATTCTTTCACTGTCCAGAATATTCATTGGTATTTGTACCTGGCTTGAATGAAACTGTGTCATATGTTCACATCTTGATTTTCATTGCTCTATTTTTGTTTCAATTACATAACTGATCTACCATGCTTTGAACGTACATCTAATTTTTCGTGTATATGTATTTAGAATCTAACTACCAGTTATTCTCACTTTTAATAAAAGATTTTTCAAAAGAAAAGAGAAATTAGCTAAATGAATGTAATATTAATCAGTTGTAATTCAGAATACCATTGTTTTGTTGTTGTACTTGATGTTTACCTGTGTGCTTATAATTTCCAAGTTTGCTTCTTCAAAGGCTTGTTGTAAAGCTGCAGCTAACTCGGCATATTCCACATCTTTAGAATCAGTGCCAGGAAATACATCTTTAACCAGCTCATCAAAACGTGTACAGTCTGCAAATGTAAGCTTTGATGTGGTGTTCAGCCGCAAAGCTTGAACCACTATGTGACTTTCATTAACTGAAAAGAAAAAAAAAAAAAACCAGATCAGTTTAAGCTGTGTCAACACTGCTCATATGTTGAAAGTAGAATGGGAGCATAGACTCCAGAATGTCAGTTCAGGTACCATTCTACTTGGAAGCTAGGCATAGTCAGGCATACCTACTCTAAATACAGTATGTGCCCATAAATGAGTTCTATACAGATATGAGGTGGTTAGGATGCTGGTCAGATGAAGACCATTTTGTTATGTCAAAATTTGAAAACTTTCAGATACATGCTGATTAAGCAAACAGGATGCAGTAGTTGTTTAATATGTGAAATGCTCATCCATTCTACACTCTTTTAATTCCCTCTCATTTAACACCTAAACAACAGTAACTTAAAAAATCTTTTAAAAATGCAATGACTCAGTCTAATGCAATATATTTCTATCGTTCCTACCTATCCTTATATTTGTCTACCAATCTGAATCTAGTGCCTTGCGACAATTTCTGCAAAACTCAAGAGTCAAAATGACCTGATAACTAATGAATACTGACAGCATCAGAGGATCAGATTTCCTGTCCTAAGCCAAGTGAGAACAAGTCTTTGAGAATGTCTTTGAGAATCATTTAAAATTATTCCCAAATGAATTCCTGTAATGTCTGTTTTTATCATCATATAAAAGCTCAATCTAGAACATGAAAAATCTTTTGTGATCTCCTAGTGAAGGTTGGCTTTCATAGGTATTTTCTTCTTTACTAAATTGACTACAGACACAAGCCATGGCTTTTTAAAACACCAGTGAACAAGAAAGCTGGAGTGAACTATATTTGCACAAGGTCCTAAAGAATCAAAAGTTTGGAATGGTCAATCTTACCTTCCTGCTTTGCATCACTTTTCTTCAGCTGATGAAGAAGACTGCCACAGCCTCTCAAAACAGTCTTCAGGGCTCGTAAACCCCAATCATAGTGCTGCTGTGGTGTCAGAAGCTCCCTAAATTTAAAAACAACAATATTGTAATAGGCTTATGTTCATAGCATCTGAAATTCTGGGTTGGTGAATGAACACACTTATGGGTTTGGTCAAAATAGAAACTGGCACATATTTGTAGTGTTATCTGAAATGCACTTCAGAACTACAGCAATGACACTGCAATTTTCAGAGAGATTCTACTCAACAAATATTTATTATTGACCCTAACAACGTTCACTATAACTTCTGATCATTGTAGCCTCTAATGCACATAGTTTTAACCAAATTGTCACTTGCATTTCAACAATTTTAAGAGTTCAATACAACACAATACTTGTGAGCATTTGAATGGCTCACATTTATATTTAGTGAGATACTAGGGGAGCAGCAATTTGCTCCCTTGAGATTGTAACTGAATTCAAGATATTTTCACATCTCAACCTCCCAATATATTGCAGTATTTTAACTTTGTAAGTTAAAAGTATCTGTACAGAGATATGGTAAACCATTTAGATTTAAGAGCTACAAGGGAAGAAAATTAGAAAGGTAACTTTACTAAGGAAGGGAGAGGTGGGATGGTGAAAGCTTACCTGGCTAGATTAAAAATAGCCACTAATTTTCTACCCAGTATTTTAGCATCCTTAAAGCCTTCTGAATACAAAATAACTTCCGCAATGAGTTCATTGTCTGGATGAGTCATAGCAACTGGCCTGAAAAGTTGCTTGAGGTTATCAGGCAGTTTTTGTCTTCCTCCATAACCTTTTCCAGCAGGATTCAGAGTGATAAAAATTCCAGAATTAGGATCCATTTCGACCTAGCATCAGAAATAGATTGCAATGATACATTGTCAGATGAAACAGTATTGAGAAATGCTGGGTGGACTATGTTGAGTTACAGTACTGTACAGTACAGTTCAGTTTTTAAATGTGGCGGATGGCTGTGGCCAATATGAACAAGATAATTAAGTTTTGCTGTACCTTTTTGCCAAGCATCTCACATACAGGACTGTGTTTCTTCAATGCATGTTGAATTGTCTGAACCTGCATGGATACTGCAGACAATACAGCTTCCTCAAGTCTATTGAATTCATCAAAACAGCCCCAGGCACCACACTTCACTAAGCCCACAAATATGCGTCCCATTGACTTCACATCAATGCCCTTGAAATTAAAAAAGAATGTTTTCAAAATTCAAATAACAAGAAAATATAAAAGAACATCCTCCCATCCAATACAAAACAGGTCCTTGGAATTATCCCCAAATTTCTAATGGTAACTGACAAATTATCAGAATAATTTCCATAATAATTTCAATGCAACTACTACAACTACTGCTACTACTACTAATAATAAAAATAATAATAATAATTTATATAATAAAACTTAGTATTGTTATTTTAGTATTATTTCTGAAATATAATATTGCTTTAGGAAGTATGGGCATAGATACCCATTTCCTAAATTAAACAAAACCATATTCACCTCATCACAATTAAAGACTAATACTTGTCTTCCAAGAAGTCCACCCAAGGCCTTTACTGATTCTGTCTTCCCAGTTCCAGCTGGACCATAGGGATTTCCTCCAAGACCCATCTTCAAGGCCTGAGTAAGAGTTAGGTAACACTTATCTGTCAAAGGTGTATAAACAAGTTTTGGGGAAATCCCCTGCAGAAACAAAACAAATTATATTGATTGGTAGACAGAAAATACTGGCAACTTAATTTCATTAATTTTATTCATAAGTAATTAATTTGATAATATAAAGCAACAGCCAAAATTTCTGTCTCATTAAGAATATTAACTTCCTTACAAAGCTGTCCTGGTTGTATATCAAATGCCAATGTATTGTTCAAATTTTTTCACAACTACAGATGAAACTGCACTCAGATATATAAAAGCAAGCATATTAGAAAACATTATGTGATAATGCAGCTACTTTGATACAACTTACATTTACCCTATAAGCATCAGGAATGAAAATTATTACCCTATCTTTTAATATTATGTATGAAATAGCATGTTAAGGACAAAACAAAGTTTCGAAAAATGACAACAGTTAGGAGACAATCAGCAGCATGCATGAAATGAGAAAGTGTTTGACTCGTATATAAAAGCCAACATGTAAAAATACCAAAATACCTGATATTCATAAGTATATTGGAGTTCAGCATCTACCATCTGAACATAACATTTTTGGTCATTCATATAAAATCTCAGCTGCTTCTTCCAAGCCCAGTCTTCAACATTGTGAACCTCAGCTTGATTCAGCTGTTTCACCACATCAATGTTATGAATGATATCAAGAATCAGAGCTTTAAACTTGAGCTCAAGGATTCCAGATTCTGCAAATAATCACATCAAAAGAAAAAATGACACCAGTGTAGCAAGGATTACCCATTCACATACATATTACCCATTCACAAGTTCATTGTGCTGCTTTCTATTATCAGCAGATTATATTTAGATCTTGCTTGAATTATATAAAGGGTTGTTTGGGTGAGACAGAAGGAGAGGGGGAGACAGAGAAGGAGAGGAAAAAGGAGAGGGAGAGGCTTTTCTGCAGACCAACGTATACCAAGAGTGTTAATAGCCATGTCCACTTCAGCAATAAATGAGGCCCAACCTGCTGGGTAATATGCTGAGCATCTGAAAACCATGCTACACACACTCCGGAGATTTTACTCAGAATTATGGTGATGTGAAGTGAAAGTTCATTAACAGACTGGGTGCATTAAGTGTACTCTTAGAGCATATTAATTTAGCTTCATTGAAAGAAATCCAGTTTGTGTGTTTTTATACCATTCCATGATGGGAATTAAAGCAAAGTAAGTGAGAATAATCACAACTCACTCCAAAATCCCACCTATTTTCCAAACTTAAACATTACATTAATGCGTTGCACAATAGATGAAATGAACACTCCTCTGTAACTGATGAAATCTCTCAAACAGCTATAGAAAGAGCACAGAAAGGGAGCTCATATAAAGAACCACACTTACAGAGTTCTGGAGGTAGGTGATATGAATCCTACTTCTAATTAATGTATCAGTGGTTTAGAGCTCACAAATTTTAAACTAAAATTTAATGCAGTAAGCAGCTATATAAATATGGTGGAAGATTATCAACAACTTACCAAAATGAGTTTTTTTATACCTAAGATAAAAACCATTTCACCTAACCTACAGTGTGGAATTTTTTATCTGAGGTAGTCTTTCAAAAGCTCCACCTCTCATCAAAAGAGAAGAAAAAGCACTCAGAGGCATAATTATTCTAATGCATTCAGACTACGTAAGATTCAGAACAATAATGTCTTGAGAATAACTAGATTATTTTGCCTCAAAGGTACTCAAGAATTATTAGTTTAGACGCAGATGTATACATCTAATATTGAAAAAGAGAATCACCTACACTGTACAGAACACACTGGCTTGACATGATGTACCTCAACTGCTGTTTGCCCACTTCCTGTGAAACAGCAGACATATAAGCTAAAAGATAGAAACTTATCAAAAAATTAAGAAAAGAGGTCTCCAAAAACATAAATTCTCCAAGATAGTTTCTAATATACATAAAAATCGTTTTGTTAAATTTGAAATTTTAATGACTTGAATCTTGGCTGTAATAGGTGAGTGACTTCATGTATCTCAGCTTTGTGAACTCAAATTGAGACAGATTTATATAATTTCCTGCTTAAATAAACAAGTAAAATACTACACAACTGCAGTCATAATAAAGAATTATATATTAATTATCATTTTTATACCTGTACTCCCAGTATCTTCTATGCCACTACCAATGCTAGTATAATGGTCCAGTTTAGCCGTGAGTTCTAATTCTAATTGTTGCAGATTATGGCTTTTGATAGCATTTTCAACATCTTCAGTGAACAGAATTTGTTCTGCCAAGGAAAGAATCTTTGGAAGAGAAAGTTCAAATTATATTTATAAATACCATAAAAAACTAACTAGTTTTTCAATTAATTTACAATTGCTTATTATGCCTGATATTTTAAATATTTTATTGCATAATTTTTAAACAAAGCTCTACATTTGCTATGCTCATAAGAACAAATAAAGCCATCTTAAAACCTGGCAAAATTTTTCCAAAACTTGCAATGTTACCGATATGCCAAGTCTTTTTCATTAAGCAGTATGTCAGATTACCATGTAAAAGACTTAAATATTTCAAATGTTTAAAAAGGTATTCAATAAGAGCACATATTTTACAGAATTTCTTTATATGATAAACGAGTAAAATGGATTTGATTAGGGTTATTTTCTTCCAAATCTAAATGTATAAAAAAGTAACTTATTTGGTAATTCTAAGACTACACAGTGGTATTATTAATGGACCAGCTACTACCTGGGAAGGAAAGAGTGATGGATCAATTGAACCTTGTGATTTTTTTCCAGCGTCAACACAGTCAATTAGCAATTTTTTCAGGGTCTCCTTCATCTCTGAAGCCAAACTGTTAAGCCACACCTGACAAAGAGATGAAAAAAAAAATCAAAAATTACATTACAAATTAATTTCTCAAAGATGTTTGAACTAGACTCGGATGTGATTTTCTTACCTCCACATCATTTGATAGAAGAACTTTATTTCTAAGTGGCACTGTTTCTCCTTCTACAGACTTCATGGCAATTATGTATTTAAATTCCTCATCAAAGCTCACACTATTAATGCCTATTATTCAGAAAACAACAATAAAGTTATATATTCTGAAAAACAAACATTAATTACCAAATATCTCATCATGGACAGAAAGGAACTGCAACATATTATTTGGCTTCGAAGAAGCTTATCTCTAAATAAGTAAATTTCACAAATAAAGATTAATGCATTACCAGCAAAAAGTTTCTTAAGATGAGACTGGATAACCAGAGGATTTGTGGACTGTCCTAAAATTTCTAATAAGTCATCATCTCCAACAAAATAGAATCTTGGAAATGCTGAACGTTTTTCCTATATAAAAACAGAATAAATCAATTCTGTTTATTTAAACCCAAGCTTATTGACTTTCTTTATAAAAAAATGTGTTAACATTCACTGTACCTCCAAAAACTCATTCAGAGATTTCTGACATCTCTGAAGCTGGTCAAGTATGGTAGTTAAGGTATTTTTTATTCCTGTCCGGGCATTCAGCGATGTTATCCTATTGTCACTCTTAATATCTGACATAATGGACCTTGATAGAAACAAAAAAATTATCAATCCATTATAATTTTAATTTAAATATGACATATATAAAGTTAAGTAAATAAAAATTAATATACACACAAGTAGTATAAACAGCTGATATATAACTTTCAGGTTTCAGTACTAATGATGAAACACTTCAGAATTTACCTCAACATCTCTCCCATGTAATTTAAGAACCAATAGTTTCTTGCTAAAATTTCTCTAATCAGAACCAAGAAAATTCAGTTCTTGACTTTTAGTTCCATTTAAGTCATTTCAACTCAAGCCAAGACAGATAATGGTACCTATCCTTCCATATATCTAAAACCTACTCTCTTTTTTATCTTTTTACTTGTTTGGAACAAATAAACCATCTGTTTTTCCCCAAAACTGTGTATACTTTCTTAGTGAACAAAGTCATAGTCCTCAACATGATGCTTGAAAAAACTATTAAATCCCCTCTATTTCTGCTGCTAAGACTAATGTTGTATTTGCCTGCCTTGCTCACAATCTTTGATGCTTCACATGATTGTTTTCTTCCCATGTGCCCCATTAAATGAAAAGATTACCACCTCCATTATACACCATCACACATATATATCTTCTGTATTCCCGTCACTGACCTTCTCCTTACATATGCCAATTGTTCCATATATTTTCACCATGCAGAATGTTCTAGACTACATGTCAAAGATACTACAAAAGGTAAGTTGATTCCATAACACTAACCTGAAGTTTTCATCAACTCTGTTAAAACGAGCTTGTTCTTTGGGTAGAGCTCCACGACCAAATATCGGTTCCAAATAGACCCATTTCCTTTGAATTTGGTTTAAATTCTGCAGGTACTCATCCAAGTCAGCTAGCTTTTTCTCCCAGATGGACACTTTATCTTCAAAACCTTTGTAATATGGAGAGTCCTTAAGAGACTGTAGAAGACAGCGATGATCTCCAACTTGGTTGACTGTGTCCTTCCAGTCTTTAATAAGCCTGATAGTCTTGCCTTGACTATCTTCATAATCTGTTAACATAAAGACAGCTCCAACTGCCCAGAGTTCAAGCTCACGTAATGCTTCTCTGATTGTGATTTCACCTTGAGCTCGACAATTTAAATCCTATTTAAAAGGAAGAATAGATCTCATATGAAACTACAGAGCTTGCAATAAACTAGCCATTCAAAAATACAATGCAAATTCTACTCCTACAGATTTAAAGATATATGGATATGGAATAACATGTACCACAAAAAATAAACCATTAAAAAAACTACAGGTCCTTAAAAATAATACCTTTAGGTATTTAAAATTATTCATACCTTAAGTTCCATTGCTTTTTCTATAATGGCATCTGTCACTTTTAACAGATCTCCAAATAGCAAACCCTCAAGTGTAGTGCCTCGGGGAAGACCCAGAAGACGAAAGAGATCTAGCCAATGGTCTGGAGAAAGATGTTCTCCTCTTACATATTTTAGGAGTGGAATTATCATCTACAGAAAAAATGCACATGTAAATCCATCCAGTCATTATGAAAATTGCATCACTTTGATTACTCAGTGACATGCTATTCAAACAAAAATAAAATTTTCATTCTTAAAGTGAGGTACAATTTTTCCAATTCCTGAATTTAAAATTTGGGAGTATGATTCTGAAGAAAACTCATTGTAAATCTGTGACTATGTAAGCTGCAATGACCATTCTGTTTACTGTAGAGAACTAAAGGTTCCCAAAAGTAAGTGAAATGCTCAAAACACTATCAGGAGACATTTTGTTAACTATTAACTGGTTTTATTGTAAGAAAGTAAATAAATAAGGTATACAATAATAAATAAGGTATAGAATGGAGTACATTACCCAGTAATACCAAAACATTTTTTGTTTCACAGACCTTTTTGAAATTCATAGAATCACAGAATTATTTGCTTTAAAAACTATCTTAGAGATCACCTGGTTCCAACCCCCCTGCTGTGGGGGGCAGGGATACCTTCCACTAGACCAGACTGCTCAAAGCACCACTCCACCTGGCCTTGAACATTTCCAGGGTAATTAGTATCTTACTTTATATTTGTCCACTTCTTTTTGCAACTTTACTGTCATTACAGTATGTTCTTCCATCTTCCTCAGTCTGTCATTCCAGTTAAACAAAAATTCTTCAAACAGATATATCTTACTTCTGCAGGAAAATCAAACATAAAAAGGTCATAACAACACAGTACTACAACCACACTTGCATGCCCATTAAAAAAAAAAGTAACAAAATGTTACCTAAAAGTAATCCAGTCTTCTTTGGCTTTTTCCTGAAAACCTTGATGAAACTCTTCATACAGTGCCCAGACTTCTGCACAACTCCGAATATCTTGACTTACAGCTTCTGACAATGATAAGTCAGGCTCTTCCAATTTAAAATGATGGCATTCTTCACTGCATAAAAAGATCATTGCATTATGCATTACATTATTCCAGTGTACCTTTATGGATTAAGAAATGGAACCATACAGAAATCATACTTTTTAAAGAAAGGGCTTTATTGAAGAATATTGCTGCCAACTCAATTTCCTTATAATCTCCTTCTTGAATAGAAATAATAAAGAGATATGAGCAGTAACTTTTTTACACAACAACCTTCTCCCATATTCACAATTATTTTCCATAAACTTTCATTTACTTTTCCTTTATGAGAAAGGTGAATTAATTTGTGCCCTCAAAATCAAAACTGGAAAGAAAATAATTTCAAATTGACTGTTTCTTCCTGGTGGTAAAAAAAAGTTGCTAATTTTATTTACCATCCTTTCCATGCGAAGGTAAGAAGTTAAATAGAAAATTTCATCCTCAAGATCTGCAATAATGAGCATGGACACTTATTGAGAGAGGTGAGCTCCTGTCCACTTAAGTTACAAGAGGACTGAAGTTCTTTTTGGACCAATATCCCAAACCTTTTCTTAGTGAGAATTTCAAAAGTCAGAATTAATCCTTTATGTACAAACTTCCTTTTGTGAGACCTTAAAGATACTTCTGAATTTATTTATAAAAAAAAATGTAGAAAAACTTAGCTTAAGAAATTCATGTTAGGTAAAATAACAAAAAGGACCCTGAAAAGCTAATGAAAAACATGCAATACAAATTAAATTACTTACAATATCTGTTGTGCTAAAAATTAGTTAACATTTTCTAAGATACTATTGCTGCAAAAGATCAATACATTAACGAATAAGATATACAGGGAAATAAACATACATACATGAGTTTTTCTTTCATGGTTTTAAGTTCATCAAATTCTTTTTTTTTTTCCTTTATCATCTGAGCACTTTTCTCGAGTACATCCTGACCACCTGTTTCAATGACATCATCACTTGGTTTTAGCTGATCCCAGCGAGCTTTAAATTTTTCCAGGTCTTGAAGATATACATTGATGCGTGAAAGCACATTGCCTTTCATCATTTCAATCTGCAAAGCAATATTCCTTAATGGTTTGTATCTACAAGTACGATCAAAATCAAAGCATCAACTTCAAAACTTGATAATGACAACTTGATCAAAAATCAAACTCAAAAAACTTGTAAAGAAATAGTTCAACTTAATTCTCCCTGTTTTGTTTTTCTTTAAAAGAGGGCATTACTTTTTTTCTATTATGCAAGTACTTGAGACCTATTTATTCAGCCTACTTAGGCTTCCCTCTCATAGCACAGAGAAAAATTGCTATATTTGTATGGCAAATTGATATCTTCAGTAGAACTTCAAATGTAGTTTGCCTGTGGACTGGAATTACAGGATGGCGCATAAGTTAGTAAAGTTAAGTGAAAAGAAAATAAAGAGCTTCAATACTAAAAACATGATAAAGAAATATAAATGCTATCTTTAAACTGCTGTCCTCCTTTCTACTGTTAACCACTGCATTTATTAAGCCATTTCTGTCATCAGAAAGTAGTTTTGAGACAGAACTACAAGAACACAACATTTATTTCAGCATCAGTTCAATGAAAGTTTGCCCTGGTTACTGCTTCAGAGTTAACAGCTACTGTTTAAGAGTCTAAGAATTCTTCCTTAGACAGCTCTCCCACTGACAATAATTACGGATTTAATATAAGAAAGAAGTATTGTTTCAGACATATTCAAAATAATTTCATCACTTTCAGGTAAAATTTTAAGCTTTCACTGCTACCTGTTCAGCAATCATAAGCTGGTGGCTTTCCATCATTAGCTCAAATTTATCCCATGTAGCTCTTAGGTTACTGATACTTTCCAAACCTGCACCAGCCACAGTTCGCAGAAGTTTGTTTTTATCTTCAGCCTCTTGGAAAAGGTGAAAAATCTACAATCAGAAAGATCAAAATAAGTATGCATGTAAAGTTTCAGCAAATCCTGTCTATCTAAAGCAAATAGATATGAATCGCCAGTTCTGTGTGCCCAGATGATAAACTTATATACAGTTGCTTTTTTAATACTGCTTATAGAATAATAATAAAAAATCTGGAAAACATAGTATCTGAGGTATGTAGAGAAATTCTATACCTTGATCCTAACATGAGATATTCAGAAGTGAATGTTAACTATGAAAGAGGTAAGTGCCACCGTACATATTGCAGAGATAACTCCATCAAATTGGAAAACAGCAGCAGAGCTGCAGAATTCGACAAATCTGTGTGTATGTTTGCTGGCTTTGGCATGGATGCTGTTAATTTTTTTCTCAGTAGCTGGTATGGGGTTGTGTTTTGGACTTGTCATGAAAATGATGTGCATAACACAGGGAAGTTACATCCTGCTCAGCAGGGTGTACACACAGCCAAGGCCTTTCCTGCTCCTTACCCCATCCCACCAGTGAGGAGGCTGAGGGTGCACAAGGAGCTGGGAGAGGACACAGCCAGGACAGCTGATCCCAGCTGACCCAAGGGGCACTTCACACCATATGGAATCATGCTCAACACAGAAAGCTGTGGAAAGAAGAAAGAGAAGGCATCCAGAAAGATGTTTATCTCCCCACATCACCATTTTGTGTGATGGAGCCCTGCTGTCCTGGAGATGGCTGAACACCTGCCTGCCCATGGGAAGTGGAAAATTAATTCCTTGTTTGCTTTGATTTTGTGTGGCTTTTGCTTTACTTCCTAAACTGTATTTATCTCAACCCATGAGATACAGCCAGGCAGAGATATACCATGCCATATAATATTGCCTCCTTTCCTTTCCGTTCCTTTTACTTCTTTCTCTCTTTCTTCATTTATTGAACTATTTTGATCTCTCTCCATAAGGTATTTCATCTTTACTCTTCCCTTCCTCTTCTCCTGTCCCATTAAGGGTGGGGGAGGCTCTCTGAGTGAGTCAAAAAGTAATCCAGCAGTCTGTGGTGCTTAGCTGCATACCAGGATTAATTCACAAAAATATGGTATTAGAAAAAAAAAAAAAAAAAAAAAAAAAAAAAAGAAGGAACAGAGACACTCCAAATAAACAGAAATTATATAAAATAGCATCAGTTTTTGTCACCCATTTATGCAGGGAAAAAATCCATCATTTTTTCCTACATATTAAGAAGCAACAGAATTTAAAAGAAAACCAAAACAACCATTTTAAACTATGTAAGTAAGAAGAATCATCTGAGATAAACATATAAGTTCTATACATTTACCGCAATGTGCTGTTGTGTGTTTTCCTTTAAAAATTAAGAAGAGAAAACAGGTAATAGTTATACAAAGTAATTCTCTTTAATATCCAATAACTCTCCCAGAGTTCCTACAAAATATAAGTAACTATACTCATCCTTACTGAGTAAGGAGCCAAACAGATAATGTGTATGCAAGACAAAGATTAAGCTAAAATTAGATGGTTGCATATGAACTTGTTAAGCAGGTATCTAAAACCCCATTGAAACCAACATTTCAATCTTTCAGTGACAGAGGCTTCCAGCACTATTTGAGAACCTCTACTCCATCCCACCTGCCTTACATCCACAGCTCCAAAATTATGGAGTTTCCTCTATACCCTGCGTCTTGAGCCTTGTATGGAGCTCTCTGACATGCAGGACATCCCTCAAACAGTAGACACCTATGCATCAATAACTGCATTGAGCACTCAGTGGAGCGAAGAAATCAGCTCAGGAGGATGAGCCACAAGGTGCCTCCCCCAGGGTGACAAGGAATGCTCCAGGATGCAGCTGACTACACTACTGGGACCTGATTCAGTTCCTCACAAATACACTTTTCAGGCCACCCCAGATGTCCTATGGCACTTGCATGGCCTCCAGCTTCAACTACAAAAAGGTACAGGCCTCCCAGAATTTATCTGTTATGTTTGCCACCCTTGTGGGAATGATGGAAATGCATCTCAGTAACTCTAGAACTGCACTTTTGAGCAACTGGACCAGTCTTCTGCTGAGTATTTTAACAGCACATGCACTGCAGACAACTGCACATAAACACCTAAACTCAGCTGCACACATTCAGAACTGAATCCTTCAAAGGACAAATACGGTGCAGTTGGGAAGACCCAATATGGGTTTTGTAGAATTCCACAATCTCATAGAACCAGAGCTCTTTAAAGGCCTCAGTAAGGGTACAGATGAAGAAAAGTTAAATCATATACTCCAGCTGAGTTTCCAAAAAGCTTTTTAACACAAATCCTCATCCAAGACATTTAAAGAAAACTAGTAGCCTTGATATAAGAACAAATATAATTAATTGGGAAAAAGACAGAAAACAGCGTTAGGAGGAAATGTCTAGTTCCTGCAATCAAAATATATTGCCCATGGAGTTCTGCAGATACCTGTTCTGGACTACTCAAAGTTCTTATAAAAGAATTGGAAGAGGAGACCAGACTGTGAAATGATATAGATTACTGATGATACTATTTTATTTCAGGCATTAAAATACTTCACCTGTGAAGAACTGCAGAATGAATGAAGAAGAAAAAAATGACTGATGATAACAGTGACAAGCAAAACTCAAGTAGATAATCATGAAGTGATATAAATGTGAAAAAAAAAAAAAATTTACATGTACTAAATGAGTCCTAAGATAAAAACTGCACTTCAGACTGGTATCTTGGGGTTATGACAGCTAGTTCTACCAAAATGTGAGCTTAATTTAAGGAGCAGAAAGTAAAACAAATACTATGAGTCACAGAATGCAAAAAGAGAGTAAGAGGTAGTATTACTCTTTCATCGTGTAAATTTATGGTTTATTCACATCTTAAAAACTGAGAAAAATCTGTTGGTCACACAGAAAAATGAACTAGAAAGAAAAGACTTATCAAACAGCAACATGGACGATAAAAGTTATGAGTTGGCTTATGCATAAGAAAAGATTTGATTATATAACACTCTTTAATCTACAACAGAGATCACCGATACCAGACAACAAAGTAGAATACTAGAATACAGTCATGTAACGTGAAAGGGAAGAGTAAGAAATGTTTGGTCCATATGTCTTCCAGTAAAAAATATAAATGAAGTTAAGAGGTGCCAGCTGGAAAAAAATTAAAAAGAGGGGTCCTTCATGCAACGAATAATTTGATCTACACTTTACCAGAGCATAATTTGGATGTCAAATGTTTATTTGCTCTCAAGAGAAGACAAGGTAAGGCTGTGGAAAAGAAATTCACTGAGTACTATATGCTCAGGAGCCAAATAAAACTCAACAAGGTTCAGGTTGAAGGTTAGAAGTAAAAAGTACCAAATATCCTGTTTTTATATTTTCCCCTAGGTAAACCACTCCACCGTGGGACACAAATTATGGTGCTACATGGACTACTGCCCTGACCCTATGTGACCTCTGCGTAATATTTATTAGTTATTAATAAATATAAGTTTCCATACTAGAAAGTAATTACAGTTTTATAACTGTTGTTCTGGATAGAATAGAATTGTATCTTACCCCTTCTTTTTGTTCACGTAGTCTTAAATATTTTAAATTGTCTTCTGCTATTTCCTCTACAGTCTGGGGCCTAATCACTAGTGTTTCCATGGCATCAGTGAGAAATGTAGAAACATCACAAAGGTGAGCTACATAAAGATGGGAAACAAAGTTATCATGGAGAGAATATTTGTAGTTTTAAATATCCAAGTCAGACAAATGCAAAGGATACAGCATTAGTCAAAAGTATGCAAAGTATTTGTTTAAAAATTGCAGACTCCAATCTTGTCTACTACCTGAACAAAAATTGCACATTTGTGTATACACATAACTTTTCAAATGTGATCTACTGCATTCAGTGTATTAATTTAGACTATAAGTATCAGAGTCACTACTGAAGATTAAACATAAATATATGAAGCATTTATTTATATACTGTCAAAAGCCTTATAAGTATTTTTCCTTTTTTTTTAGGTAAACAGATAAAAATAGATGTTAAAATTGTTTTTTGGTTCTTTGGAATTTTTTCTGTTTGTTTTGGTTTGAGTCTTTTAAAAAGGCTAACTAGCTAAAGTCACCTTGCTTTACATATTGAAAAGACTCACCTGAATGCCTGAATAAGCTACAATGTTGTATTTACCTACCAAGGTAAATCTCTTTTGATACTGAGCACGGAGCTGTACAGCTCCAGCAAAGATTCACCTTTCAGGCTATGGAACTAATTCACTTTCTTGCACAACCCCTGTTCTATGTGGCCAGTGATAACCATTACATTAGTACAAGGCACTATTATTTCTCATCATCTATGCTTTATTCCATTTTGTCCTGCTGTTCCAGATATAGGTCAACCACCCAAAATAGGGCAATGTTTTGTATTCTTCAACACAGCTTTAACAGTTTTGACAATCTAAGCAATACGCAATTCTATGGAGTAAGTCTAGATTATTTTAGACTCTTTATGAAGTATTTCAATTCATAAAAGAAAAATCTAATAGCTTTTCTTTGACACCTTTTCAAACACCTAGGAAAAAAACTTTTCCTCCCTCAAACATTAAACAAGTTTACCTCTCTGAAGCAACAAAATTTTCCTTCAGATAAAAGAAACAAGCAAAACAATGTTCATATGTATTCTTTCACACCTGTACCAGATGTGGCCCAAACAAGATTAGAAGGAAGATACACAATGGATATCAAAGTATATAACTAGGTTAGTTCTGTAGTGAAAAAGTAATATTGAGGAATACACATCTGTAACCTATTACTTTCTCTGCACTGTGGTTTCTGCAGTTCACTGTGCATGAAAGTAAAATATTTCTTTAAAAGAGTATTTACATTAACACAAATGTGCCCATGTACAACAGAAAAAAAAAAAAACCAAAATAAAATGCTGTTCATTGAAGTTATTTACCTTGAATAGATTTTCGCAAAGAAATAACTAGAACGTCGTACAACTTCTGGATGAAATCATCGATTACAGTTTTCACAGGGTTGCAATTAACAGTTAAACAATCTATTCTGATCATGCTTCAAAAAGAAAGAGAGTAAAAGACAGCAAATATTCAGTAGCATACTTCATGTTAGTACCTCTAGATCTATGCACATCTATAGTTTACCCTAAATTTGTAGTTTAATGAAAAATTTCCCTTATAATTCTACAAACAAAAGTCATAACTTATTGGGAAAATTACTCATAGTATTGAAATATTTATAAAAAATTATGCATACATACTTTCAGTTTCATAGGGACTGAGCTTCAATGCTCTGCTTCTCCAAATAGTTAGAAAATGGTTTGATTTAATATAACCAGTGCCACAAAATATTGAAAGGCTATTACCATACTCAAAAGAAAAATACTTCAATTATTTCTATATTCATGTCTTTAATTCTCTAATTTCCGTGAGAGTTTACTAACTCAGCCTTAAATAGTAGTAAGAACAAAAGAAAAGCCATAGGGAGTCATTTCAAGGCCCCATATCTAATATATCAGTGACCATAAGTAGATACCTAAAGAACACTAAGAAAAAGGTCTACCTTATTTGATATCTTCCTGACTATCCTCCCGCAAAACTAATATGTTGCTTCTGGCTACATGGCACATCAGCCAGTTTCTCTTCTAGTCACCTCAGTCCGTCCATGAAGTCATGGAAATCTTTACTACTCAGAGTATCACTAGCCAGCAGGTACTACCAGTCCATTCTCCAAGCATCTCTGTCCTTGTTCTAAACATGACTCCTATCAGTTTTACTTTAAAACTCTAACCACACAGTACAATAAGTTCATGGGAACATATGTAAGAATAAAATCCTACCCTAGCATATTTTAAACTGTAAGTTACAAAAGGTAATAAAATGTTTCAATACAGGAACTACTTCATGACAAGCATTCACTATGTCTGTTCATAACTGCCATATATATTTCACATGTACAGGACTTAGCTAAGATTGTTAAAATACTATGTTTGGTAATATTTCAGAATTAGTCCTGAGGTCTGAGGAAGTTTCCAATTATATTAAGAGGAAGTAATTAAAAGTTTTCAGAGAAGGTGGAACAGATTAAAGAGAATATCTAAAAATAAAAATGAAAAATTAAAATCTAAACATTCAAAAACTACATTAACATTTAAAAAATACTTTAAATTCTGTCTATATCTTCATCTCTATTTTACTATTACCTTTAAAATATCTGGTAGAACACATTATTCAAACAAAAGAATAGAGTTACACTATACCTTGGAAGACGTTCTGCTTCTTTGCCTCTCACTTTTAATGCCTTAAAGTTTTTTTCCCAGTCCTGTTTGCTAGAAAGATGAGTCTTCACCAAAGGTTCCATATCTACTTGGCCAATTACGACCCATTCCTTTCCAACATTATTTTTTATTCCATAGAAAAGAAATATTTTCCAGATTACAAAACCGTTTCTCAATAACATTCAAATACTTTAATAATATTTCAATATTTTCAAGTTACATTCTCTTTAACCTTTGTGCTTCTTCAATTATCTGTAGATCTTCTTAGTGCAAAAATCAGGAGGTGTAAAATGGTTTAATGTGTTCACACATTTAAGGATACTCAAAACAGAAAGACTGAAAAGTCAGCTATTTTATAGAGCTTTCAAAGGGAACTATACATATACTTCAAGTCATGGATGTGCTTAAATGGTTTGCTTAACATGGATGGACTTGCTAAGCTTTTGCGTCTATGTCTTGAAGTAAAGAACAACAATGCACAAACATCATTGCTCAGCTACTTCTAGAATGTCCAAAGCATAAAATGACACAAATCTAAGGGAGAAAAGGCATGAGTCAATCCACTATTGAAAATACCTTGAATTGATTAGAAACATCTGTTAGCCTTCTGAACAAATCCTCTGCTTTACTGAAAGCGGTCAGAAATCCATTTGCATGTCTTTCGGTCATAACAGTGAATATAGACTCATCTTCTGCCTCACTTACTCCCCTAAACTGATTTGGAATAGAGATGAATCTCTTCATTTCTCTATAATATCTAGCTCGTACTTCTTCAAAAGGAGGTCTGAATTGCAAGCGACCTTGCCTAAAAAGTCAAACAAATATTAGTAAAATTTAATATTTTAATGTAATTTGTGCCTGAATATTTTTTTTTAAGGAAAAAAAAAAAAATCTTACTTGAATGTTAGATCAATAATTATCTCTGGCAAATTCTCATTGAGTGCTTCTAAGCCCATTTGATACTGATGCTCCAGAGCTTTGTAAAGTTGATGATTCCAATGTAGTCTCCAAGCTTTCATATCACTTGATTTGAAACCCTAAAATTCAACAATGTTTATTTCTACTTTATTTCTCAAACCATAATTATAAGACGAAATGCACACAGTATAAAATCTAAAGACCAGGATCTTAGTAAAACTCAGTAATCACACAGCCGGAACAGACCAGGACATGGCACCAAGCTGGCCAGTTTTCAAGGACAGTCTGGGCAAAATACTTAAGTCACATTGTTTAGATAGTCCTGTGAGAAGCAGGAATCTGGACTTGATGGTCCTTGTGGGCCCCTTCCAACTCCAGATATCAGTTTTCGATTTTGTGACCAGTTATTGCATTTATTGCAAATTAATATAGGAATTTAAAAAATATCCAAATCAAACAGTCTCTGTAGCAGATCAACATAAGAATTTGAGTGAGGTTCATCACCCATTGGTGTACCAGAACATTCTTCAAGGTTACTCTAAAATGCAGAAAGCAACTGAATATAGCTTAAGTAATATTCCATCTAAAAACATTGTGTAATATCAAAATAATTTTCAAACAAATCCTAAAGGAAATCTTGATCCTTTTTCATAAAATATACTGACTTAAAGATAAAAATCTGAAAATTAAATTTGAAAAGAAATCAAGCCAAATTATTTTTCATATTATCTTGAGGGAATGAAAACAAAATTAGAAGTAAAATACTGTAAAGATACTGAATTTATTTGACTGTCAAACACCAAGAAAAGTAATCTACATTTGCATTATAAAGGATAAGAACAACATATCCATGTAAGAATATAGTCCTTTAATTGCTGAAGGCTATAGGAAAAACTAAACTGACTTGAATAATAATTCAAAATAGCTTACTTTGATAATATGATACTTTTAATCAAAATCTTTATCATTTTACTCAATGATATTAAGGGTCTTTTCCAACCTTAAAGATTCTATAATTCTACTCTAAAAACTGTCAGTTGGTAAGTGAACAAACAGAAATATGTTTTTGTCATTTCAGGCAGAAATGCTTTTGAATTCAAAATTTTATACATTTGTTTTATTCTGTGTGTGGATCACTCATTATCTGTACCAATTTTACCTTGCATTAATGGCTCAGACACAACTGATCTACATTACCTGAGGTTTTCCCATTTCCTCATCTAACACCTGCCATTGACCAAAGTTCTCCCATTGTTAGCATGACATAAAAATTTTCTCCATGCTCCTCATCTGCAGTTTTAGCTCCCATCTGACATTAACTTGGACACAGATGTTTTCCTAAGACAACTAGTAACTCCTTAATCAAAATTAATTTAATCATACTATGTTTGAGTCTTAAATCTTGATTACTGTTGAAAAGTTCACAGTTTGCAGTAGGAAAATCAAACCCTGCCTGTGACTCAAGGCTGGCAAAACCAGTTCTGAGCTCCTGAAGTCCCTCTTTCCAACGCTGCTGCTGCCGAAGTAGATCAATATTCATAAGCGCTATGACCTGTTAAAAGAATTTCAAGGAACAATGTACTCATCATGATGTAAACCAAAGAAAGGTTCAGCAACAGACGTGATGTAACAGACATGCTTTCAATTTCATCTGGAAAATATACCTTTTGAATGAAGTTTGTGTGCCACTTTCTTAGTTTTCTATTTTCAGTGGAAAGCCGTTCAGCAGCAGCTTGTAGTTTTTGGATATAAGCCTCCAGTTCTCTCGGATTATCCCATGTTATTTGAGCTTTTCCTCCAGGACCAGATTTAGAATGCTTTAAAAACACACACACTTTGTAACATTGAATGACAAAACCAGTCTACCAGCTAGCATACAGAAGTGATAATATAAGAAAGATGGTTTTATACCCAGCAAAAAAATGGAGGATCTCCCTTTCCCTAGATGCACTAGAGACAAAATAATCTGGTAAATCACAAACATGTAGAAGAGTAACATTATAGCTGCATCACTGCACTGGAGAAGGATTGATGACACATTCCTAACAGAGTTTGAAATAGATAACTGATGTTGAGACCGCTGCTCCAGTAACATAAGCAGACATCTGAAGATAAGAGGACACCTTAAATGCCTCTCTTCTGCACAGATCAAAACCAACCATTGCTAATCAACTTCACCTTATCAAGAAATGTTTATCATTATAATTATTTTAATTACAATGCAATAAATGTAGAAAAAGCAGCACAGAATATGCACAGATACCATTGAAATTAAAAAGACAAAAAGAGGGGAATTCAGTCACCTTAATTATCTGTTCAAATGCTAGAGCAGATTGTAACATCATTGGCTTTTGACTCCCAATCATTTGTTGATCAATAGAATTATAGAAATGTGCTACCTGTAAAAAAAGAAGAGCTTAAATTTAAAAGAAAAAAAAAAAAAGTCTTTGGTCATCTTTGCCCTAGCTGTAGGGGTATCTCAGATACCAATGACACCTCATGTGAAATTGAATTCAAATACAAGCCAAAGAAAAACATGTTTTTGATTGCATTGAGTGAAATCAAAAATATATGCCACCCACCCCCAAAAACACCACACATACTTCCATTAAAATACCTGCTAACATATTTTCAGTTGAAAACTAGCAATGGGGAGGACAAGTTGCTACATCTTATGACAATCCCTTTAGTTATAATTACAAAAACTGAGACTAACATCAAGTAATCAACTAATTACTTATTTTTGTATATTTATACAGTAACTTCATATGGCTTTAATTTCAAAAGATGCCTGTATTTCAAAAGAAGGCACATTCTGAAATTGTAAAGCGTATCATTACTTTTGTTTTCTTTTATGGACTTTGCTAATTTGTTCAAGAAAAGAGTCACTTTCATACAGTCAAGCACATTGAAAAGCTTAACCACACAGACAGAAAAGACAGCACTGTAGAAAATGTCAAGCTGGGAAGTCAGAACAGGAAGTTATTATGGCATCATCGTATACCTGCTTGAGGATGACCGCCTGCTTGCAGAACTTTTGTGCAGTGTTTGCAACATGCTGTATTTTAGCTGGTATAGCAAACCCAAGTGCTGACAGCTGACGTACTTCTCTTAGCAGAGTCACCAAACGATCTGAGTAAAGTATGTTTAATGTTCCAGAAAGGGGATCCAACTCCATCACAGGGCTATTAGCTTGGATACTGAACCAAAATCAACCATATTACTGAATATAATTTGATATTTATCCTTTCTTAGGCGCATTTTACCATAATGTAACAAACTATTCTTAACAGCTTGGTGTCATTCTATTTTGTTTTTCTACGCTTATAAACATTTTAATTTACTCAGAAATTATTCCAATAACCTGTCCTTTAATTCAAAAGCAATGAACATAAGGCAGAATTAACAATGCCTATCATTTTTGCTTTCAAAGTTTTTTGACTTGACAATAGTTAACATGTAACTCACAGCTAGACAGTATTCTAAATTACACTCTATCCATCACAGTCTCTCAAGCAGGAGCCTTACCCAACTCAGTCTCCAGCACTGAAAAGGGAGGAGAAAATTATGAGGGAACCAATCTAAGAACCAGAACTTGCATCAATGAAGCATTTTGGTATATTCAGCCAGATGCTAATATCTTCAGACTTTACTCCATTTATTTTTTCCATTTTTAGCAATGGTTCTACCACCATTCTTTCATAAACACTTCAGCCTTACTAATTTTTTTTCCCCTCATCTCTTTTCTAGTTCCCATATCCATCGCATTCCCCTTGGTAGGGAGCTACTTCTTTTCTTCTTCTTTTAATTAACAACTTTACATCTTTTAAAATCTCACAATAATAAAATTTTATGGTACTAATAAATTAGATGGCCGTTACATATTTGAACATTTTCATTAAAATAAAAGTTTTCACTTAAGTATCAACTCCTGTATCCTCTGCAAATGTGGACAAATTCTTTTCAGAGGAATTTTGTAACACTCAGTGTTGAATACAAAAGATATGTGGCAAATTAACTAAAACAAAAATTGTCAAAATATATTTTAGTATCCCATAGGGAAATTTTATTATTTTGGCAGAAAAAAAATCATGAAGTTTAAATCGATACCCTTCTTTCATCCGCTTTATGTAGACTGCAGAATTTCTTGGGAATAATCATTAATTTGTTACTCTACCTGTGTTATCTGTATATCACAGCTGTACTCTCATCTAGTTTCTATATATTCTTACTATAAGGATTACAATGGATAACAAGTAAAAAAATAAGCAAACCAAACATGTCTCTCATTACAGATGCTAAGAGAAACTTCAAGGTTAGTTATTAATCTGCAATATCAGCTATTAATTAATAATTTATAATATTGTCCTGTTTACTTCACCTTACTAGGGAAGACTGGCAGGATGATGAAAGTATAATAAATTGCTCTATTTTGTCTCTCCATTCATCCTCAATACTTATTTTTTTTCTTTTATTTTCTTTGTCAAGTTCTAATGAATTACCACACTACAGATTTCATTATTTAATAACCATTATTTAAACAAGAGTGTATTTACCAAAGTCCTGATTTGGGATTTGATAATTCTGACTGGATATTCCTAGACCAATCATCAAATTGTTCTTGCTCGTATACTTTTAACTGTTCCAGAAAACAACTTGCACTTTGATGAAAAGTTTGAAATCCGGGTAAGTCAGACAGAAGAGCCTCTGCCAGCTTGATAGAATCATCCACCTTAAACACAGTAACAAAGAAAAGAAGCTTAACTTCACAGCATTCAATCAGAAAAGAAAAATCACCACAATAAAAATCAGTATTACAAAACATCCCAGTGGGATTCGAAACCTGATTAAGAAAAAAAATGTGAATTCTGAACTGCATCCAAGATGTTGGAATTCTTTTTACAGTACATTGGATTGAATAAGCTGTCCACTGACAACGGCATCCACCCTTATTAAGATATCCCAGCATATCCCACTTGGTCTTGAATTAACGCTGTAAAGGTACAGATCTCCCATGAGTCTTCTGTTGTATCTGTAAGGTCCACGACAATACTCAAAGGTATTTGAAATGGAATTTCACACCTACATGTGCATAAATTAAAACCCTAGTTCAATACAATCAGTGGAGATTTGAGAGCAATTAGAAAATTTAGCACAGCCTAAAGCTGACATAAAACTGACATACATCAGCTGAACCAGGCTAATAGTTATTCTGGGATAACTAACTTCTATTCTCATTCAAATCTATAGTTACTGGAGAGGGCACTTATGTTCACAAAATACATTTTGGTTTTCACTGTTTTAACGATGTCCACAAAATGTTCAAAGTTTCCTACTAAAGTGTAAACACAAACTTACAAAAACAAGATAAATTAAACCAGAATTGCTGTACAAGTACTTTTACTACTGCAAATTCCCTAGCAGGCACAAGCTCAAAATGTATTACTCTTTGATTTCAAGAAGACGCTACAAAGTTTAGTAATAACAAGTGAGAATTAGGATTTCAGAATCTGGGCATCTGTAAATCCTAAGTACAATTTTAAAATGCAAAGTGGAGGGTATAATTTACCAAAAAATTTAACAGAAATTGTATGAATTTAAGTCTCTTTTTTTTTCCTTTTTTTTTTTTTTAAAGAGGCAGTTCAGTTTATATATATATACAAAAATATTACACTCTGGGTATGCTAATAAAATTCAACTTAGCAAGTAGCTCCACTGATAAGGAACCTTCATTATATAACAGTTGGGAAGCCCACAATTTTTCTATGTGGAATTCCCTGCAGAACTGTCAAATACCATGTTTTTCATTCCATGATAAATCATGTGTAAACAGAATCTGTTACCTTCAGTTCCAGCTGCTGTACCCATACAATATTATTGACAACTTCAGAAAGGTTCTTGCCTGACAGCGGTCCACAAACATCACCAGGAACACCATGGCATCGAGTTTCAAAGTCTGTCTCATAGTCTAATACATGCAAAAGATTCATCAGACCAGAAATCTAATAGAACAACCTTAGATAATTATTGCAGTTATAAAAATATACTACAAAAACTGACATAATTCTAAAAGTAAATAAAGATCCTAGCATCCACAAAAAAAACTAATGCAATTAAATACCTTTGACATAATCTTGAAGCGCTGCCAGCAATGCCTCCCTTTCAAAAAGCAATTCTTTCCTTATATTTTGGTGCTTTATCAGTTCCTTATGCTTCTGGAATATTTGAAGAAGCTAGAATATGAAGTTTTTAAAAAGTTATCACTTTCTCATGAAAAAAATTAAACACAGGCTGACACCACCCAGCAGTGCTGTCTTTGGCTCTAAGTACTTACTCCTATCCCCTAGATGAACTACTTAGGAATTAAATAACTTGATCTTCAGGAAAGTTGTTAGACTACAGAATTACTCATACCTGCTGTGGACTATCCTGAATTTCTGAAATAAATTTCTTCAATTTGCTTGCTATTTTTTGTTCCGCTGGTGCAATAATTCTTTCATACTGAGAGACTGCTGCTTTCCATAATGGCTAGAGATAATGAGTTCATGTGTTAGTTTAGGACTATATCCATTGCAGAAAGACACAGAAAAATGTGAATAAATTAAAAATAAGCATCATACCTCTGTGTAAGGATTATAGTGTACAGGATTTAGGCCATCAAAGGGTTCAAACACATGAGAAAGATGTAAAGAATTTTGTTCTCCAGCTGGCAAAAAGAACATAAGTTTTTCATGCAGTGTTCTAACAGCTAGCACCTATGAGGGAAAGAACGTATTTGATATAACAAATGCATTTTTACATAAAATTTCTATTTACAAGTACACATCTCTCTCCTTTTCACAAAAAACTTTTGAAAGGCTCAGACAAACAGATTATAGAATACTATCTGACTCTGAAAAGACTACGGAAGTATTATAATTCCCATTTTTATCTTGCAACAATGCTATTTAATTCTGTGTCTACTGAAACTCATTGTGTAATTCAAATCTCTACCTCATCAAGACGTTGGCCAAGTTTGGCTGTCAATTCAGGGAAATATTTCTCATTTTTCCATGGATGTAGAGTGTAACGTTGCCATAGTTGTCCAGTTAGGTATTCACAAGCTGACACCCACTGTTCACAAACCAAGATGCCAGCCTGTATATTTTCTTTAACGCTGTGAAAAGCATCCTCCCACAAATTCAAAGCTGCTAATTTTCTCTGAACAAATCTACCTAGTGAGCCACCTAGAAGACAAAAAAGTATAAAAAATCCCAGATGTTATGTTTGTTTAAAATAATTCCTTTAAACCCATACCACATTTCAATCACATTAAAAAAAAAAAAAAAAAAAACAGTGTAGTGTCTTGATTTCAAACCACACAAATGCACCAATAATTGATTATTTTGTTTCAGATTCAATAAATCTCTTGACTATCTCCAAGGCAAACAGAAGCTGGTCTAGTATGTGAAGCCAGTGGATTGGGATTCTGGATTCCACACACAAGCACCTGTCTTTATCAGCAGCAATGGCTGTACCTGGCTACTCCCCACAACTCTTCCTCTCACACACACACATATCTGGCAGGAGCACACAAACTCACTGTGCTATGCCTGTCCCCAAACACGGCGCTGCTGTCAAGAGAATGAGTGAAGCAGCTCTCTGCACATCCTACTCTCACCTCCACACAGACTGAACTGGCCTTTAATGGAAGTTTATGTAAATAAATGTTCTCCTGAGGGAAAGACAGGGAGTCAAACAGAAGCATGACAAATCCAGTCCACAGGCTGAAAAGATTCCAACTCCATCTTCTAACTATCTATCATCACCTCCCCAAGCATGTGTGAAGGCATCTACCAGAACTGGCTGAATTTCCGCATACTAGAAGGCAAATAATGTTCATGGATCATAATTACAAGGAGCAAGCACCATCATGCTGTGGGCTGTTATTGGTGCCTTTACAAGGATGAAGGTCTTCACTCAAGGAATCATTTTACTTTTCTCACCTGCTCATTTAATAAAGACTGCATAAAGGTTTACCTATCACATCCAAGAGATTATGCATGCGAGACTGTGGGTAAGGATCATGTTCTGTTTGTCTCCACACACTATCAACAGTATCCTTGGTAGCCTCCACCAAATCCACAACTTCAAACAATGAGAGAGTATCCAAGTTGTAATAGTCCTAGAAAAAAAAGATCCTTAATATGTTTACTTTGCAAATAGTATTGTGGAAACATTTACATTTTCCTGAAACTGGCAAGTGGTGTAGTTTCCTGAAATTTACTGCATAACAGAATATGTCATAATCCTCTCAAAGAAACAAGCATTTGTGTAAATTTATACATGTGAAGTATTCATCGCTATCTGAAGCACTATTTTATAAAGTGCTTTGTGGGTGCCAAAAGTGTTGCATAACAGCATTAATAGTGTCCTTTTCATCTCGTGAGTCAATCCCCAGTTCACAAACTGTAGCATACTGCTGTATTTCTACAGCAGCTCCTATTATTCAATGATCAAATCCACTCCCAAGTATATGCTGGCATTCTCATTCACCACTGTCAGTACAAACTACACGGTTATCATTTAAAGTAAAATTTTGCCTAAGAAAAAATAACTAAAGAGTTATATATTCATATATTTGGAAAGAGTGTACATATACTGACATATATTCCGTAAAAGAGTGTTTTTTACTAAGTCTAGAAATATATCACTGATCACACAAAACATACTTTTGCAATGTCCTCAAATAGGTCTCTAAAATATGAAGCTCTCTCTTTACTACACCCTTTAATTCCATGATGAGCACATTCTCTCCAGAACTGAAATTCATCTGTTGGCGTAAGTATAGCTGCAAATAAAATAGAAAATATTTACATATGAAATAAATGAACGTTTATAAAATACGTTCAGTCACAACATACTTTCTAAAGCAAATTTTTACATATAGTTATGTAAATTCCCTTTAACTTCTGATCTTGGCTCGATGCAGTATAAAAGTCACCTCTGCTCTTCTGGCATGACCATAAGTAATTCCAGTCTAACAATAACCAGTTATATTTCACACTGTGCAATCACTAGGAAACCTAAACACTCAACTTGTAAATAAATTATTTACTCTGAATTCAAAATTAACTATAAAAGACATAAACACAAAACAAACCTCGCACATCATCTTCACTGAATTGTGCTCCTGTGTAACTGGGATCTGATCTTCTAAGAGCAGTACTCAAGCCAGCTTCAAGCTCACTTAAAAGTTTCTGGAGCTTGGGATCAAATGCTCTACTCCACTTCTCATCCTGTAATGAAAATTTCAAAAATTATTACTCACATGATACAGCAATTACTATTTTCTTCCCATTAACCTTTAAAAAATACAAAATTCAGATTAAACACCAACCACATGGTAGGATAATGTAGCTTTTTTCTTTCTCCCTAAAGTCAAAAAAGAGCACCTCATTCTTTTGATTTAACAATTCAAAATAATACTATAAAAAGCATTCTTATCACAAAATCAAAAGTCAGTTGTCAGGTTTATAAAGGCACCCTGAAAGTGAGTGAGCTGTTTTTCCACATAAACCACCAATGGCCAGTGTATTCTATATTTCCAGTCAGGCATATGTATAGGCTCAGAGTTTGTGGTGATTGGGAATGGGGCTGCAGCCAAGCCTCATCTCTAATAGGCTACAGCTCTGTAGGACAGGTGAGCAGTGCTGAAGGTGAAGAGACCTGAGGGGTATGGAACAACCACAGAAGGGTAGAGAGGGCACACAGTTGGGATGCACATAAGATGAATGGTATAAAGGTTATACAGAAGAACAAAAGAGTGCTGGTGCTTGGAACCAATCATGGTGTCAGTTGTACATTCTCCTTCACATATGTATGACCAGAATCTTCCTCTCATCCTTACTGATAGGAGCATAAGTACTTTCTTTACCTTAGAAATTATATCACCCATTGCTTAATCCCCTCAAATATTTTGGTTTCATGACATAAAATATTTAACTCAGAATTAGGTAACATCCTACTGAATTTCAATGTCTCAATATAAATCTACAGAACATTTAATCTAGTATATTGCTCACCTTCAGTAATACTGGTGCAAAAACTTGATGTACAGCTTGATAAAGAGTGTTGATTGGTGAATCTAGCATAGATGACACAAGAATATTACTGTGAAGATTATCTTCAGTAATTACGTCAGGTCTCAGCTTAAAGAACACCAACACATTATTCTTTGAATCAGTAGCTTCAATCTGTAATATTCAAGAAACAGGATTTGTTTAGAAAGCTGTTGCTGACTGGTAAACTACAGAATTTACACAAACAATTTTTATCAAGAAAAAAATATAAAATACCATAATACTCCTGCTGGGCTCCGATAAAATTCCGATAGTATTTGATTTACACAGAAAGTTAAAATTTTTGATACCAGTTTCTGAGCCCATAGGAACCTGACAATACATAAAGCCTTCTACAACACATAATGCCTATAAATCATCATTTCTTACTATATTTTGAAAACTCCACTTACTACTTTCTCTGGACAAAACAGAAACTCTGTCTTGTGCCTAGAAAAACTAAACAGGAAGGCTATTTCATTGTATTTTGATGCTATAAACCATTGGGAATTTTTCTGTATATTCTAAAAATTCTGTATGGTTTTCCTGAGTTTGTAAATACATTAGTCATATATAGATTTCTCAAGAACAGAAAGAGGCATGCTTCTTTGTGAGTAAAATCATAACTTGCAACATGACTAATGTGCCATCCACAGCCCAACTTACAGGTAAAGTTCCAAAAATTGCCGTAAAATAATTACTGAAATTATTTGTGGCTGAGGAGAATTCATGAAACGGGACAATTTATTAGATATTTAATAAATTAATAGCAAAAAAAATGCTAATTGAAATTCCAGATTCTGTGCAATTACAAACATTGGTATACTATTTTTCTGTTAGAAGAAACAAAGGCGCATAAGAACAGTTTTCAGTTTTATTGGACAGTATCAGTTTTATGTTCTTAGTAACATTTAGCCCAATATCTACAGACATAGCTTAACTGAGACAAGTACAGTGTAGCACCAATATGTATCTGATCTTCCACAGCTGCTGCATATTTTAGACAGTGGCTCAGCAGCACCCCCAAAAACTGGTACACATATGTGCTCATTCTTGCCTGAATATAGCATGCACTACTTCACAGAGGATTAACCAAGGAGTTATGCAAGTTACCGGTCCACACTTCAAATGCTGAGGTCTCCTCATATGAAGATACTGACATAAGAAACACCACGTGCCTGGTCTTAGTACAGAATGACAGTCCCCATGTCAAGACCCACATCTTGTCTGTACACTCTGTGTGGCTGGCACCACACCATGCCCTCCCTACATGGTGACACTGAATGCACATCACACCCCATGGTAGCAATCCAGAGTCACTTGCTGAACACAAGACACAAGGACATTTCACACAATGAACCTCAGATTTGCTCACAGCTGGACACATCAATTTGAAAAATGCATGCTGTGGACAAACACGCACCTTGGACTTGTGAAATACTAGCCAAGGTGCTACACACTGTGTCCCATTCCCTGCATGGACATTGCCCATGCAATCCTTTTGATCACCAGCCTGTAGCCATGCCCAGGAAGAAATTATACATCCATTTCCATGTCTCAGGCTACATTACGTTCACACAGAGACAATATACAGCACACTAAAATAGCACCAACATGAGCACAACCCGCTAACAAATGGTATCATCAGCTGACCATACGGTCTTCGTGAACTCTGGGGATAGTGTTCTTGTTTCAGAAAGGATAGAGTTAATTTTCTTCTTAATAGCTGGTACAATGCTGTATTTTGGGTTTAGTATGAGAATAATGTTAATATCACATTGATACATTGGTTGTTGCCAAGCAGTAATTACCCAAAGTCAAGGACTTTCGAGTGCTTCATGCTCTGCCTATGACAAGGACACGAGAAGCCGGGAGGTAGTATGACCAGGATAGCTGTCCTGAGCTGGCCAGAGGGATATTCCACACCACTGAGCATCCTGCTCAGTGTATGAGCTGTGGGGAGCTGGTCGGGAGGCACCGATCGCTGCTGGGGGACGGGCTGGGCATCAGTCAGTGGGTGGTGGACTACTGCGTTGTGCAACACTTGTGTCTCTTGGGTTTTGTTCCCCTCTCTCGCCCCTTTTCATTACAATTATTAACATTATTATTAGCGTGTAAGTAGTTAGATATTATTATATTATATTTCGTTTCAGTTATTAAACTGCTCTTAACCCACGGCATTTTTTTTCTTTCCCATTCTTCTCCCCACGGCGGGGTAGAGGGACAGTGAGTGGTACTTATCTGCCGACCGGGGTTAAGCCACGGCAGCCGCCAGTAGCCTGCAGAAGACACAGAGACCTGCACAGATATTCGCAGCGGAGATATGTCTCCCAAATCTGACACCATTCTTTACGGCCACCGAGCCCGAGTGACTCCGGGCTCTGCATCCCCGGGACGCGGCGGACACACGGGACTCGCAGGCGCCGGACTCTACCGTACCTTGTTGGAGGCGCTGAGCTGGGCGCCCGAGTGCCGCACCACCAGCAGGAACTCATTGCCGTCGTCGAGGAAGCGGCTCAGCTCCGGACGGGAATGCAGCCCTGTGACCAGGGCAGCGGCACCGGCCGCCGGGTCCAGCCCGAAGTAGTTGGCAGCCGTGGCTGAAATAAAGCGCTTCCTCCTGTCTCCCTCCCCGGCCATGGTGGCGGCACGCACCCCGCCAGCCAGGATCAAGGCGCGGGCGGATCCAGAACGCCACGAGAGCACATGCAGGCGCTGGAGGGAGAAGACCCAAAGGGCTCACAGTGGGAAGGACGGCGGCTCGCTGCGGGGCACACGAGGAGAGGCCCGGAGCCGTCCCGGCGTCGCCGGACCCGTCACTATGGTGACTGGAGATGGCGGCCCTGGCGCGCAGGCGGCTTAGCTCCGTGCGGCGCCGGGCAAGGAGGCGGCGGTCGACGCGCTCGGAACTCAGCGGAACAGGGCGGGACGGGGCTGGCCCGGCGGACGGGGCGGGGCGGAGAACATGCCGCGCTGTTCCTCGCACGGCAGCGGCGCCCGGCGGCCCGATCCGCTGCCAGGCTTCCCCTGGGTTCACCGAAGCATCTCTCCTGCCATCAGCTGCGTCACGGTGTCACGGCCGCCGCAGCACTCGGGCTGTATCCCTCGCCCCCGCGCTACTCCGCTAGGGAGCCCTTGGTGCCCGGTACGGCAAGGCGGAGATGGACTGCAGTCCCGGCCCCGGGGAGCGCTGGGCAGGTGCTCACACCGCCCACCGGGAGCACGGGCGGCTGGCTGCCTGCGGATTCGCGGGTCAGTGAGGACGCAGCGATCGGCGCCCCGCTCAGCGCTGCCGGCCCCTTCCCCAGAGGGTCTCTAAAGGGACAGAGCGCCTCCCGTCCCGCCAGCAGCTGCCCTTGAACTCGGCCACCGCTCGCGCCTCTCGGCAGGCGGCAGTGCCAGCCCCAAGCCCGCCTTCAGCGCTGACGGGGCACTCGGCTCCCTGCCGGCTGCGACCGCGCGGGTTCGAAAGGACTGGAGGGGTTGGCGCTTCCCCGTTTATTTCGCTGCAAACGCCGAGCTGTAACCGGCACCGCAGCTCCCGCCCCGGCCGGGAAACACGCGCAGCAGCTCCGCCCTCCCGAGGGTGGATCTCGGCCCGGCCCCGCCCCGGCGGCGCTACCACTTCCTGCCCGGCGCCGTCTGTGTCCGGGTCGTTCTCGCCGTTCCCTCCGCAGCCGATACCGCCCGCGCTCGCTCCCGCCCCCGGCGCGACACCCGCTTCTGGGAACGGGGCGGCGGCGGCGTCTGCCCGCGGCGAGCGGCAGCGCCCGCTGGGGCTGGGGAGGACCAGCAGGAACGGGCTCTCCTCGCGTTTCCTCAACGCCGGTCTCGGGAGGCGGCGGCGGCCGGGGGAAGCGAGCCCGGGGGGGCTTCGGCTGCGGGCCCCGGTAGCGGGGCGGCCCCGCCCCGAGGCAGGACGATGCCGGTGAAGAAGAAGAGGAAGTCCTCGGGGGCGGCGGCGGCGGACGACACCGGCCTCAAGAAATGTAAACTCGGCAGGTACCGTCTGGCGGGGCGGCGGCCGGTGCCGGCGGTCACGTCCCGGGCCGCTGGTCCGCTGCGGCAGCCGTGGGGCGGCGGGCGGGGGGAGGCCGTGCCGGGGGGCACGGCCCGGTGCAGGTGCGGGGCTCGCCCTGCCGGCCGCAGCCGCGGCGTGGTCACGCCTCGGGGAGAAACGCCACGGAACGGCTCCCCTTCCCGGCTGGCTTTGCCTTTGGCTGTACCTCAAGGGCCAGTGCTGGCATTTGTCCCCATATTTGTTCTGTTTCCCTGGGGTAGGCGGCTCTCCTCACTTTAAGATTGCCAGTACTCAGAACGTCTGTGTTAAATCGTCGTTTCCTCTTTTTTTTTTTTTTTTTTCTTTTTCCAGAGAATTGGAAGGATTGGTCAGCACACTGGAAAACAAGAGCAGGAAAGGTTTCTCTAATAAATACAGGAGTCTGAAGCGTCTTGTTCAGTAACTATTATAAAAAGACCCCTTTATGCCGTGATACCCAAAAGTTGCTGTTAGAATGATAAGCCATTAGTGCGGTGCAGCAGGAGCTTACAGTGTGGCTTCCCCGAAGTAACTGCCTGCTTCGTCTATTAGACCTTGTTAAGTATGCCAGTAAAGCAGTAGTTACGACTAACGTCCTGAGGACACGAGGATACAAAGGACTTGCGAAATCAACACTATGGGAATGGCTATTGCAAAAAATTGTGGCGTATGGCCTTTCTCATAGGCTGGCTGAGCTTGAGCTTAGAAGTACCCTGGTTCTTATTTTGTTAGGACTGTTCAGTTTGGGTAACTATTCCAGAGCTCGTTATCTGTGGTCATTGAAGACCTTTTCATTTCAATCAGTTTATTCATTGCCTATAAATAACTGTTCTTGGGCCAGCATTATCCTCTATACCACTCCCTCATGGTTTTGCCTCAAAGTATATTTAGAGGGAGCACTTCTGTTTTCTCACACTTTATTTTTTATACTTAAATAGCTAAGATATTCTGGTTTGTAATACCAACTTTCAGTTTCCTTGCTCATCTTAGCTCTTCTTTGCATGTGTTCGGTTTCAGTTTGTCTTTCTGGGTCACTGTTAACCGAAATGTTATTATCTTAAATTCTGTTACTTGTAAGTGTTTTCATAGCTCAAAAAAACCTAGATTCTACAGGGAGCTAGTTGTTGGGCAAAAACTATAGTGGGAGAGTTCGTGCTAGGTGATCAGAAAACGTTGGCTACACAAGCGTTTTTGGCATTATGTTCTTACTCAGCAATTTATTGATTATATTTAGCAAAGTCAGTGATTACGAATAGATCTGTGTTAATCTGGATAAAGCTAATAAGCAATAGCATACCATAAGACTGCCTCTTTCTGGTGACTTGTGTTCCTAATGTCAGTGGGATGGATGAATGTTTGTAGGACTCCTTTAATTCTAGCTTTCAGCACAGAAGGCTTCTTCTTAGAGTGTTGTGTTCTTTTCCAGTGAAGCTAAAAAGGATACATGTGGAGTTAAAGTTGTTCACCCCTCTCAGAATTGAACTATTCTTCTCCTGCTTGACATTTTAATTTTAAAATTGCAATGTGGGAGCTGCATAATTTTAAATCCTCTCATATGATTAGCTCTCACCTCATTGTTAGAAATAGCCTTAGCTTGTTCTAAAAGTCTGTAATTTGTTTGAAAGGAAGATGCGTTGAAAAGGTGCTGCAGCTCCTTACTGACTGAAGATGCCTTTGTGTAGTCGGTGTTTTTACTGGAAGAAATTCTATGCATTCTTTTAATGAATTAGAGAATTCACTTCCTAGGCAAACTGGGTTGCGTGTTACATAATGAAGACAATGATGGGGGAAGCTGTGTGTGCTGAACAGCTTCAGTCTTGCCACAGATTGCACACCACTATTCTGGTATATGTACCAAATATCTATAGAATTTACAGATTCTTCATTACAAGTATAATGTAAACAAATTGACCGAGTTTTTTTCCCAGATTTGGATAGTTAACTATAAATAGCCTGACTTTGAAATATGTCAAACTCTGCAGCTTCTGTTGACATTAATGGGATCTGTGTATATTCAGCACTCTTGAAGATCATGCTGCTTATTAGAGACCTAACATTAAATGCCTGTATGTATAAATATAAGTAGATAATAAGGCTTTTAAATCACTGAGGAGTGATATCTTAGCCATCTCTGTGGGTTTGGGTTTTTGTTTTTTTTTTTAATATCTACAAGATAACAGTACTTCTGCATTTCAGAAGAATAGTTGCAATTATTTGGGCTATGAGATGATTGTAATCTAAAGGAGTTTTATGTTCCAACAAGAGTTGAGGATGACAGCTGCCTTTTATGAAATTCAGTGTAACTGTAGATGTATATTGACCTTGTGAAACAATTTAAATAGATTAATAATAAATATTGTGTCATTTAATTTTTTTCCTGGTTTTCACATGGCTTATTAAAATAACACTGTTCATCCCTGTGTTTCTATTTGCTACTGCAGATCACAAGCATCTGGTAAAGTAATAAGTGGAGAGGAACATTTTTCAAGCAAAAAGTGCCTGGCTTGGTTTTATGAATATGCAGGTAACATGCAATGCATTCATGTTTAGAACTATATGGTTTTGTTTTACATAAAGTGATGCATCAAATACTACGGGCATTTTTCTTTTTTAATGCTGATGTAGCCATAAAAATATGTCCATATTTGCTTTCTTATACCATGCACTTGAATTAGTATAGCTTTTATTGCCTTCTTGGTATTTGTTCTTTCTGACTTATTTTTCTTTACTTTTAGCTTTATAACTTTAAAATGAAGTAACAGATGTTGAGCAGTACAATGTTGAACCAGGATATACTGAGTGATTCTACTTCTTGCTTTGAAATTGTCAAGTAGGAGTCGGGACATTGAGAGATAATTTAGATGGATGCTTATGTATCTATCTTCTTTGTGATCATATTGGAAGGCTAATGACATAGGTGATGATTTAAGCTCCTTGGATTTCTGTTTGGCAAAACAAAGTAATAGAGATTTATTCTGTTTTTCTGTCTGAGAATTTGTTCTAAAATTTGTCATATTGTAAATAACCAATGTCTCATTCCAAAAGTATTTGAAGTAGCCTCTTTGAAATAACTCACGATTGCCATCAAACAGCTGCTTTCAGTGAATATGTATTTTGTAGCATTCATTACACTATTACTGCTATTTATTTACCAGTTATATGGTTTCTGAGCCCAGGATCTCTAAATTGTTATTAATTTCTTGTCTAATCACTACTTAAAGTCCATCGTAACTGGTTGGTGATTAAAACTCATTAATTGCCAGATCTTACTATGGAGTAAGCTGTTGATTATCTGCCAGCAGTTGGTTTGAGTATATTTATCTAGACTGATATTTTCCTTGAAGTCTTTTCACACCAATGAACTACTCTTGTTAGTCGTAATCTACTTCCTACTATAGGTTTGAGGCATACTCTTCTGGAGTAGAGTCTTTTCTAGGGAAATAATAATTCAGAGTTAATTTTCTTGTGATAAATGTGTTTGTACGTTCTTCAGAATTAATGTCTATAAATGTTGTCTTTGTTGTTGAATCAAGAATTGAATGTGGAAAATCAGTTAAAAAATTAGTTAACCAGTAATCAAAAAATGCCACATTTCCAGCAGGAGATAGAATTCCAGTGAAATTGTATACAATAGGATATAAAATGTTTCCATTGGAAGATAGAACTATACACACAAATATATATGTGTGTGTGTATGAGTTGTACGTATGATTTCTGGACCAGAAAAACTGATTCAAGCTTTTACTTGTCATTGCCAGTGAACCCTTGTGTATATTTCTCTTCATAACTTGTTTTTTGTTTTTTGGGTTTTTTTTCTATCTAACACTGCTTGGCCTTGCTTACCTAGGCAAAATGTCCTTTGCAATATTTTTCAAGAGGTAGGGGTTCATGATCTCAAGTGTCAGTTGCATTTTATTTTCCTGTAAAAGTAGCCATTCTCTATAGTTTTCATCGACAATGTTCTTATCTCACAGTAAGTAGTTATTCAAAGTACATTATCCAGACTCTTTAAGAGACTTCTGCTTACACTGGCAGCAGATAAAGTGGAGACAGGTATCATCAAGGAATCTGCCGATTATAAGTAGCAAAATTTGCCAAAAGGTTGTAAAATGGCATGTTGTTTTGGAAGCTAAAACCTTTGCCTTTTACATGAGTTCATACTCACTAAATGTTAATGTAATGATCCAAGACACATCAAATGCTGTGTTGACAGGCCTTTTAATAATACTTGGCTGCCCAGTAGGAGTCGTTTTTGGAACAGGCTTAGTCAAAGTAACTGAAACCAGAGAGAGACTAGAGGAACAAAGCACTCGAGAGTGTGTCCGTTTGCACTCTTTAAATGCACTATTTTGCTGCATTTTAGAGACTTGTGTTAAAATGGAGAAATTACAGCATAACGCTAATTGTTGTGGCCTGTTTTCATTGCAGCCCTAAACCTTTTCCTGCTTTGTATATGGCTAAAGTGCTCAGCATTTCTTCACTTTATTTTTATCACTTTGTTTATATTACTCAGTGTCATAAAACAAACCTTACATTATTTGCAGATTTACCATCCTCTGTTAGTGTAAACCCATAGTGTTAGCACCATCGAAAGAATGTAATAGTAGCTAAGACAGAATTATACTTTTATTGTTGATAAAATATCTTTTCAAAGAACACTATTCATAAATTAACTTCAGCAGAGGGCAACAGTTCCCAAATTGTCTTAGAACAATTGACTGCCACAGTTACTGGAGTTGAGCTGTGTCAAAAGGAAGTTCAATGTAGTCTTTTGAAAACATGGATACAAAACTAAAATGGCTCATCTGCTGTCATAGGGAGGCAATGCACAGCACAAACATTCTGGTGCAGCACATAACATACATGCCTACACAAATGCACTTGATAGAATAGTTCTAGCTTAAAAGCTACTTAATAGTGTAATTCAGTGTTTTTAGAAATACTTTGGGTGCGATGTAGCCTATCATGCATAACACTTGTGAGCAGTGAATGTTGCTTACATTTCGCTCTGGTGTGGTTTTTGCTTTGAAGGTCCTGATGAAGTTGTAGGCCCTGAAGGAATGGAAAAATTCTGTGAAGACATCGGTGTTGAACCTGAAAATGTAAGTTTATTTCATAGTGCTAATGACACCTGAGGGAATATTTGATAAGGTTGTTCTGTGTAAAATTCTTAACTCCACTAAGCAAAGTTACTCCTGCTTGTAGAAGCTACTCTAAGATATTTCAGCTGAATACATCAATTTTGCTTGGCTGGTCTGTAAGGTTTTTCATAGTAATACATAATTTTCAAAAATGGAAATTAAGGGGAAAATTACATGCAGCTGAATTTTTAATGGTAACAAATATAAAGATCAAGCATGTACCACAATTGCTAGAATGTTTGAATGCTGTAGAGTTTTATTCTTGGACATTAGTAAATCATTTTCTTATGTACTAACTCCTTTTCCTCCCCTTATTTTTATTTTGTTTCCCCTAGATTATTATGTTAGTTTTAGCCTGGAAACTAGAGGCTGAAAGCATGGGATTTTTTACCAAGGAAGAATGGTTAAAAGGAATGACCTCATTACAGTAAGAGTGTTTTTACATATCTAATAGAATGTTCTAATTTTGCGATTGTACTTATAACTTAACTATTCTTGCTCTGTTTCATGTCTGATGGAAATAAGACACAAAAAAAAGCTGGCTTTTAGGTCTTGTTTTGGTCCATAGCGGCAAAATTAATCTGATGAGTTCACTCAAAGGATTTAATTATTTTCTAAACCTAGTTAAGTCAGGTTTTGGTGACTTCCTTTTCTTACAAAAATATGTTAAAATATCATTGTAGTTAGCAGACATAAATAAGTAGATCTGGAGATGCACAAAAGCATATCTCAGCACTGATATTCTGGAAAGATTTTACTTATTTCTGAGCTTTATAGCTCAGAGGACTGAATGGATAATAATTCTGGCTGTTAGTATTATTAATTAGAAGCATGTCAAAAGCCATGCTTAATGCTTAGGTTAAATAACACTTTTTCAACTTATAAATTACTTTTTCAACTATAAATTCCTTATAAATTACTGCTCTTTCTGTTTGCATTTGAATTTTTGGTGAGTTAATGCCCTGGCTGAAGAGATTGTTTTTTACATTAAACTAATCAGCTTTTTGTGAGGCTTAGTTCACTTGTTACTTTTCGTTTGTTCACTTATGGTACCCTGGTGTTTTAGGGGTGTCTTGTTATGGCACTGCATTCCATGTTACAAATAGGGAGCTACTATTGCAGCTTGAGCACAGTGGGAAAGAGGGGTTGATTTACTCTTGCCCTGTCAGTTGTGGATTGGTTTGGGAAATGGTATCAGGCAGATACCCTCTGGTTACTCAAAACTATGGAGTAAGTGACTCTGGACTGACTCTCTTAACTCTTAATTGATTTGGGATCAGGCTTCTGGTAGAGGCCTTGATTGTTCTGTGACTATCACCAGAAATTAAGTTAGCAGCTGAAATGATTCAATTGCCTGAAATTGAGGATGGCAGAGATTAAATTGTGTTGGGTGCATGATTTTTCAGATGCAGTGAATGGGTATTGGTCAATGGGTACTTATCTGAAGTACTTAACTTTTATGCCCAGATAGAAGCTTTCATGAGTTAGCCAGTCTCACAGAATGCAAGACAAAGATGTTTGAAATCAGGCACCTGTTCAGAGCCAGCGTTTTAGACTTTGTTTCTAATAATTTGCTGCAACTGGAAATCTTCTGGTTCTTTTCAGAACAGAGCAGGTCATGGCTGTAGTCTAAATGTGTTTTAAATCTGAAAATAGGGTACTGCTGTGCGTTTTCATAGAAACAGACTTCTGGTGAGAGCACTTGCCTAAGCCTAAAGCAGTTAAAGTGTATGTTTTGCTTCCCCTGTTGTTCTCTAATAAGCTGGCTAAGCAGGTGGGTGAAGCAGAGATGCTCCCGTAACACAACTCAAGATCCATTGGCGAAAAAATACATTCTAGTTTGGGTTTGGGTTTTGGCTGGTAGTGAGCAAGTGGCTCTGCGGTGCTTAGTTGCTGGCTGTGGTTAAACCATGATGAAAGAAAATAACACACCTGTAGACTTCTGCTGTTGTTGCTTACTAGGAAGGGAAGATCACATTATGGGATTCTGTCTAGAATGAGGTTGTCTATTTTCTCTTGAAAGAAGTTTGAAGGAAAAGGATATTACACTTAAAACAGTAAAATATTACTGCATGCTTGTGCAGCTTCTTTTTTTCTTTTATTTTTTGCATGAAGAAATGAGATTGAAATGCATTAAAACCCCAGAGTATATTCTAGTCAGACTTCTGTTGTAGAATCCTTATTTCAAAATACATGAAATGTCACACAAGGTAATTGCATGAACAGGGTTGGGTGGAATTCAACTCAGTAGTAAGATACCTAAATGTTTGGTTTATATGCAATAGCTGGATTTCTTAAACTCTTACTGCAATCTTTGGAGATCCAGTCAGTTGTAATGGAGCCTGGGGAGGTATCCAGTTTGCCCTAAGACCTAATAACTGGTCACTTGAATTGCTCTGAAGCTTAGGGCATCTATCTCCAATCTGCACTTAGATTGCAGCATTTGGGTGCCTCAGTCTTGAAGTAACATTCTCTCTGCATGTTGTTTCATAATACACTGGTGAAGTTTTCTGTTTAGAGATGAGAAAAATAAAGGTGTGGTGAGGTTGATAGTGGCAAAATGAAGGTGAATTGAGCCCCAAATAGCATCTTATGAGACCTAGGCAACTTAGGCTTGGAGGTTTCCAGTATGTTGTGTAGGTAGGGTGAATTCTGCCACAAAAATATATATGTGTGTGTGTACATATATATATATATATGTATATATGCAAGCTCTCTTCATAGCAGAGAGAGTCAAGTACCTCTGCTTGGCAGTTTATTTCAGCTACTTTAAATACCTCCTTAGGATGAAGTGTATGTACTAACATTAAATGCTTTTGGCTTAATGTTTGTATACATCTTACCAGTTTTTCTTTTTATAAAACACAAGCATATGTGAATAACTGTGAAATACAAAACATTGGAATATCTGACTAGGAGTTAATGAATCATCACTGTTTCCATGTTAGCTATTCCTCAGATGATCTCTCTACCTCAACAGAATTGCAAATACATCCACTTTGTGGTGCTAATTTGAGTTTTGCTAAAAATGTGACATAGCAATAAGAAGAGAATGTAGTAAGCTAATGTGTAATTTTGTTGATCTTGAAGTAATACTATTTAATGGTATCTTGACAGTTTGAGAAATCTCATCTTTTTCTAGCATCTGTACAGGAGTTTAGTGTTAATTCACTCGTGCTAATTAGAAAGTTGTTCTGGTTATTAGGAAGATTATTCTGAGTATGGGTGACCTCAGTCGTCTGTTATAGGGCGCAGCCCACAAGCAGCTGTATCTCCATAACAGGAGTTTGGCAACTCCTTGCCTCTTTTTTTGGGAGGAAAGTCAGTGGCTAGGTACTGAAATGCCCTAAACAGCTTTAACAGAGACATGTCCATGTGTTGGGGTCTAGAGGGTGGTGCTGGTCTGAGCATGATCCATTTGGCTGTTTGGTTATAAATGCACTGATAATAAATTGCTTAGGAGTCTTGATACATAATAAATGCTCATTTTCAAACCAACGTATTCAAAAGAATCAGTTATGGATTAAAATACACATAGCCAATAATATAATAGACAATAGCTGGCATTTTACTTTACACTTAGATTTATAATTATTTGAACAATTTTAACGAAGTAGTTGGTAGTAAATGAAAACTTACTGAAATTTGTGTTTACACATGATATGGTAAATAACCCCAGTCAAATTATATTTAACAAAATGTCTGGTAAACCCACTATAAATAGTGAATTTTAGTGAAATATTATTTAGTGAATATTTAGTGAAATATATTAGTGAAATATTATATATTTCACTAATACACTAAAAACTTGAGCATTTAGGTAGATTAAATAGGTAGCTTTGTTCTCAAGTGTGTAGAACATTCTGTTGGAAGTATGAGGCTTTGAACATAGAAGAGATATGAATAAAACATAGATGCCTTTCTAGCATAGCATAATGCTGTTTTAAGGGTTAAATAGTAGAATACAGACCAATTAGATGGCTGAAGACAAAAAAAAAGTTATATCTTTACTTAAATTTACCAAAGCTCATTTAGCAAAAGTTCTTTTCAATCTGTTACATGGTTTATCACAGAATATGCTAGTTGTCATCTGAATATGTCGCCTAATTAGCTAATAGTTTTATTTATTTAGCACCAGTATTGGCTAGGCCTCAGTGCTGCTTTAGGTAGATGCTTCTAGAGACAAGAAATAATAGAATATTGCATCAGTTGGAATTTCTCTTGTCGCAGTCTGAGAGAGACAGACTGACAGACAGCTGTGCACACACAGGCTGGCAGATCTGAGGAGCAGGAAGTATCAGCTGTGAGCAAAGTACAGCATCAAAGCACAGCATCTCAGCAACCTGCAGTACTCCCGAAGGGCCCTTGGTGGGGGCCTGTGTGACAAGTCCATGTGGAGCTGTTAGAGGTGCAAATGTAATCTCTGAGAGGCAGGCTGCCAAAAGGGGGACACGTGACCAAAGGAAGTAGTTATGTACAGCTGCATTTCTGAAAGTATGCTTCTTCACGAAGGATACAAGGCAAGGTAGATTTTTTTAATTTATTTTTTTTTAGTCATGGCAGCTTTTTTATAAGACTAAAATGTTCTGTTTTAACTGTTATATTGAGTGAGTGTTTCCTGGGGGATTAGCAAGGTTAAATTGCATTCTCCTTTGCTGTTGTTGGTGAATCTGACCTATTTTCTATTTGGAAACAAAATTCCTTGTTGAGTAAAGTACAAGGAGATTGTTTTGCCAAAGCTTTGTCCTGTTGACTAGTGGACCTGTACATTCTCATACAGCCTTTGACTTTTCAGTTGAATAGCTACTGACTAATTCAGGTGATTAAGGTTTTATCAGAGCTTGCATTTATCAGTCATAAAACATGAGCAGACTAGTCTGTTTTGCAGAGTGCCTGCTTAATCCTGTCATTTGTAAACACACACTTCAAAACCACACGTTTAGGGTTTGCATTTTCCCATTATTTAGAGCTGGATTTTACCCCTTAATGCATGCTGAATAATGTGTTTTTCAAATGTTTGTAGTGGTTGGAAGATAAGGTATTGCTGTGTATGAGTATAGATTGCAGATTTTGGAATTAAGACTGTTATTTGAGATGTGAAGCATGCGCTTCGTATTATGTTGCTGATATATTTAAAACAAAAAACTTGCTTACGGAAGCCAGCATTCATCATTTCAGTAAGCTGCAAATGTTGAGCATGTTCAATATTCTTCAAGTCAGTTTTACAGTACTATTCCTGTTTATCTAATAATTGCATTTTGGTGAGTTTAATTTATGTTTGCTGGCATTTTTTCATTGCCTAAATGTTGTGTTTTGAACTCCTAATGTTTTGGTTTGTTTTTTTTTTTTTTTAAGGTGTGACTGTACAGAAAAATTACAGAGTAAATTTGACTTCTTAAGGTCACAGTTGAATGACATTTCATCCTTTAAGAATATCTACAGATACGCCTTTGATTTTGCAAGGGTAAGACTGCTGAAATGTTAGGAAAGTTCTTACTTTTATTTATTCAATAAGTACTTGATTGGTTTCTGTGCTTTCCTTATTTAACCTTAGGAAAAAGACCAGCGAAGTCTTGATATTGATACTGCAAAGTCCATGTTAGCTCTTCTGCTTGGAAGAACTTGGCCACTGTTTTCAGTATTTTATCAATACCTGGAGGTACAAGTTTCCTTGACTTTGTCAATATTGGCATAGTAGTTAGACTGTTCTGTGAGAATAATGTATTCATTTTACTCAAGAATGTATCCATATTGCTCCTTTTCCCTTGCTCAATGTGTCTATAAAACAGTGATGTTCTTGTATGCATCACAGATCCTTATCTTCCTTCCTGTGCCCCAGCCCCTTTCCTTATCAAAGGCAACTAAAATTCCATCTTGGTTAAATATAAATTTAAAAGTAAGTGGTACAGGCTCACTGTACAGATGTTCAGCTGCATCTGCACTGCATTTCAAGTTTACTTTGTGCAGTGTGTAGGTACCTTGATCTCTGGCTCTCTTTGAAAGATTTTGGTCAGCTCAGCTGCAGGTGACTGATTGAAGTGAACGGGCGTAGGTTGTATTACACATCAGGCTCGAGACTATTCCTGCCTTGAAGCCTATTTGGCTTCAAAACAGTACTAACACTGTAAAGTGGATGTCCTTATGATTATAATGTATTGTACCCTAGAGAAAAGAATTTTTTTTTTTTAAATAGTTCATTTTGGAAATATGTCTAAACTAGATATTCCCTGCTTCAGGGCAAGGCAAAAATACACCAGGTTTTGAAGCTTAGAATGGTGACTTACTGATCTCCAGATTTTGGGAAATTTGATTCTGCTCTGATCTTCTAATAAATCATTTAAAGTAGTTTCATAACTATGAAATATGTTCATGTATAATATTTTTAAAAATGAAAAATCAATAAGTAGTAGCCATTGTTACCCATTAAATTGTTTGTTAGGAACTCATTGAAGATAAAGAGATAAATGAGATGCAGGAGTACCAAATGCTACTTGACATTTTAATATTTTGAAATTACTTTTCCTAGCAATCGAAGTATAGAGTTATGAACAAGGATCAGTGGTACAATGTACTAGAGTTCAGCAGGACTGTCCATGCAGATCTTAGCAACTATGATGAAGATGGTGCATGTAAGTATTCTTAATGTTTTGCTTATTCAAATACTAGCAGAAAATTTTAAAATTGCATAAACCAAATTTCTGTAACTCAAACAGTACTGTAAAGTATAAATCTTTTTTCCCCAACAATGTATAGAAAAACAGCCCTGATACCCATTCATCTTCAAGCTGATATTAATTGTTCCTAATTGAATGTCAGGTTATACTATGTCAATAGTATGATGGTTACTTGAGCCAGCTTGTGTTCAGTGAGGATCTAGTGAAGATGCTTGCTGCATGCAACTGTTGACTTGCAAGTAGAATTATAAACAGCAAACTCTCATTTTGTACTAGTATATAATAAACTCTAGCTTAACAATTTTTACTTAAACCTGCTGGTACTTGGGGCTGAACTCTCCATCTGGTGGGCAGTCAGTCATGCCATGACTGAATTGCCTAAGTCCTGTTCTGGTCCATGTTCTAATTATTCACAACTTTGAAAACTTCAGGAAGAAGGAATTAGTTGTGCTGATTGATAAGTTTTATAAGATTATTTTGCTTTCCATTCAGTTCACTCCACCTGTCAGATCTATCAGGAGCACTCTTTTCCATAATTCTATGTAGTGTTTTTTGTGCACTTTTTATCTTCCTTAGATTGGAATAATTGTACTAATCTATGAGTATTTTACCATGGGATTGACATGGATGGTTCTTAGATCAGTAGTGTTAATCATCATACTTCAAAAGAAGGTGTTTGAAAGACATTGCCAATTAATTATAACATCCAAGTTTTGTCCATTTGCAGGGCCTGTGCTTCTGGATGAATTTGTTGAATGGCAGAAAGTTCGTCAAGCGTCATAGCAAGAATTCAAAAGAAAATGCAAAAGTTTTTTTTGGTGCCCGCCTGTACACAAAGTAATGAGAAAAACAAAGGATTGCATTTTCATTCATAAGAGACTTTACAGTAATTTTTTTTCCTTTTTTAAGGAGACTTTCTTGTTACATGTGATATGGGCATTGAACCACACCTCTTCTGAGACTGAAAGTTGGAGTTCTTGTTTTGAGTCTTATGTTTATAGCATTTATTTCAGAACAATAAAGATTCAGATTTGTGACAAAGGCCTAAAAGTGAAGGATGTCCCTTGAATGTGAGTGTGGTGTCTATTTTTAAAACCAAATCTATAAGATATCTTTTTCAGAAGTGCCCTTTGGTATGAATTTTTGAAGACCTTAAAATGCTTAATTGGCGCTGTTGCTTGCTGTTGGTGTGATTGTCTTGTGTGGCAAGTGTTAGAAAGAATGACTGATTTTGGAAGAGCTGGGTGGGAGTGTGCTAATTTGGGTAGTAAGTATTGGTCACGGGTTGTGCCACATTTTCAGCTCCTCATGGAGATAAAGGCCTTAAACTCCTACTATTGTTTTTTATTTGTTTGTTTATTCCCCACCCAGTGGTATGGCATTTAATGGCAGGCCCTTTTAAAGCAGAAGGGTCTAGAGCAAATGGCTCTATGTGCAGAATGGCTGAAAACTAGTTGCCTGTACTTCAGATGCTGAGCACAGATACTGTTTGGTACAGCAAGGCAGCTTCAGATTTTTACTGCTATTTAGGCTTTTTGGATTGCTTTGTATAAAAGTGCAATTTATATTTTAAAAGGGAAAACTAGGAAGACTTGGTTTCAAGCTTTGGTTATGTGTTTTAGACTGGAGGCACTCATAACATGACTTTTTTTTCCTCTCTGGATGGTTTTCATAATGTAAATCAAGAAGCAACTATTTAATCACCTACTTTTGACCAAGTAACAGGCTGTATGTAACAGGATATTAATTGTCACCCTATGTTTTGAATCCAGTAACTACTGTGATTGCCCTTTTAGGCATTCAGTATTCATGACAACCTCTAAATACAGTAGAAGTTTCTCACTCTGCCTCCCTGCTGAGGAGACCCAATGCCACCCTTGAGAAGAAAAGGGATTTTAATCAGTAAATGTGAAAAACCAAACCAGAATGAGAGAATGAAGCATTTGCAACTTCTGTTTTATTATGTATAATACAAACTGTGATAATACTGGGAGACTCAGTCAGTGATCAAGGCCTCAGTGTGCCAAATATTTCAACAAGTGAAATAGATAATGTAAGCTAGGCATGACTTGAAGATCTTTGCCTCAGGGAAATTACTTCTGTTTTGCACATCCCTTAGTCAGACTAACAAGCATGAGTTTTCCTGTCCCTAAGGAAAACTGTATTCCCAAGATGTTCTGGGGTTTTTTTAAGAAGGGTGGGAAAAAAAAGAAGAGGAATGAGGAGAAATAAGGAGTACTGACCAGTGGTGTGTGCCTGTGCTCTTGTTCTACTACTGAGGACCATGCTTGCAACTTTGCTCAAGATCTGCTTGCTGTGGGCTGCAGGATGCAGTGCAATGGTGGGCTGTGGGCTGTTCTGCAAGTCACCTTGAACTGTAGAAGCTTGGTTTCACCCAAGTTAAAAAAGCACCAGAGGGAAAAAAACAACTGTTGAGATACTTGGAAGTTCTCTGCTTATACTATGGCTAGTGTCTGTGTGCATGTAAACAGGTGCACTACAGCTGCTCTAAATATTTTTTCACCTATTTTATGGAAAATACCTAATTTTAGACCTAGTGTAAGCTGCCCCATTTCCCTTCAATATGTGACAAGTTGTCCATTTGCATTGCTGATAATTCTGATTTCACTCATAACAGAGTGCCTTTCATTTGGGAATTGCCCTACCCCAGAGAAAACTTGTGCCAGAATGAGATTAATTTCAACAGTCCTAATACTTGCTGGTACAATAAGGTCCTAAGGTGCACAGATAAACATGTACCACGTAACTGATGTCAAGGGATGTACTGCTGTTTAGTAAATCTCTTCAGGGATGGTGATTCTGAAATGACTTTCAAGTTCACTGCAATGACTCTTTGCATACTGTGTTTCGCCCCCACTAGGGTGTTCTCTTTCCAAAAGTTTTGAAATAATGGTCAGAAGAGGATCTTTTCTAGCTTGATTTTAAAAAGTCATTGCTTTTAGGTAACAGCAAACTGTTGTGAATTCAATCTAAACCATTTGGTCCTAGAGGATGGTATTAGAGTGTAAAAGTAGAAGTGATGCACCTACCAATCTGAGGTGGTCAAGTACTGGCCATTAAGGTGTAAGACACTATGTGATGTATCATTTGTATCTGTTAAGGTTTTATCAGTATTCCTATAATAAATCCATGTTTCAGGGATTTACATTGTGGTTGTGTGAGTGATTGAAAATCATCGGTTACTGTAAAACTTTGGGGATTAATGTATTTAAATTAGTTGAAATAGTTTTTCAGTTTTGAATAAAATAGAATTTTAAGTTATGTCTTTTTGCTCAAAACTGCAATCAGGTGTATTGTTACAATGTTAATTAATGGCTTGTACAGTTTCATTGTGAACCAGTCATGTTTATTAGCTGTGTTTCATTACATCATCTTGCAGCTTTTTGTGGATAAGTGCCAATAGCTGTTAACTTGGTTTTGTTGGTTTTTTTTAATTTTGTGCATGTTCCACAAGCCAAAACTTAACTTCTGCTAAATGCTTTCTTTCATCTTTGAACTTTAACTTTTGTTTTGCTCAGGTGGCATTTCATTTGTTGATTTATTTTTTTTTAAAGTTATGCCTTATCTTTCAGTGTTCTGAGATGAAAGTTCACAGGTGAAATGTTCAAGTTCACATGCTGCCACAGTATGACAGATAGTTAAATTGAAAGTGAAACGTCTTCCAAAATTAAATCATAGTGGTGTCTATCTTAATGCTATAAATTTCACATTAATCTTATTTTCATTTGTTGACATTAATTCTTCCTAACATAATTATTCCCTTCTAGTTTTCTTAGACAACTAACAGTTTAAAGTCTGAAAACACCCACCTATTCATGGAAAAAGCCATACTGGTAGATTAGAATGTAGTATTTCTCCTGTGTAAAAATGTGATCTTGAGTTAAACAGTTGTGTATGTTTACCTATGTCTTTAACTGTGTATGTAGTTTTGGTCCAATTTATCTTTACTGTTTAAATTGTCCTCTTAAATTCTTTACTAATGGCTATAATTTCACTTTCTTATAGCAGACTTTGAATTTGACTTTTGAGATGACTGGGGACATCAGCCAGGTACCTGTCTTGGGTAGCCCAGATAAGGGCCCTGTGGTCTCTGTGGCCTTTGTTCAGGTTTTTTTTGTATTTGTCAAAAGCTTTGTGCTGAAACATTGATACTGACTGCACAAAAATTGCAAAAGGGACCATAAGTTTAATGTTTCTGGTATTTTCATTTTTTGAGCTAGTAAACAGTTCTTTCAATGCAGTATGTACAAACTTGTACAGGTTTAGCTTTGTTATGATGAATAAAATGGTATGTAATAGGGCAGAAAACTTCTTTTGTCCTGCTGCCTCTTAGTTTTTCCTTATGTGTTTTTGTGTATGTGAAATTGTTCATAAAATCACTGAGGTAACTTAATTCCAGCAAGACAGATGGGTCTCATTGTTAAGTTGACCTTTTTGAACAATTTCTTTGCTTCTGTGTGTAGATGTAGGAAATAGAACTTTATCGCAACTGCGAGTAACAGCAAACACTATTCTTGATTATATCCCATGTTGTTAGGTGCTGATAAAACATCATGATCTTGGAAATTAACTGTCTTTAGTTATTCATTGAATGAATGCAGTTCCGCAGTTCCAACAACTTGTTGCAATGCACGTGAATGAAGAGGGAATGAGCTTTTTCTGTCTACCCCAGCTGCCTCCCTTCACTCTCCCCCACCGTATCTCTTGGATCACATGCCCATTTTTAGGAAAGGGCTGGGTGTTTCCTAATGTACTGTTCCATAGGGTCTTTCAGAGCCCATTACAGAAAGCATCAAAGACAATATCCTGTCATATGTTTGAGTTAATAATACTGCTTTTCTTGCACTTCCTAGTTGCTGAGGTCTGATGTCATAGTTGTTGAGGTCTGATGCCATACCTGTCTCAGGAGAGTCTTCCCTCAGTCTCTCTCAGACTGAAGACAAATACCTGTTTTTTGCCTCCATGGTCCTACTTTATATTGTTTTTGCTAAAGAAGTTCCTGATGCCATCCTGAGCCAGTAGAAATTTAGTAGTGTATGCCTCATATCTACAAGTGATGGCAAAAATTTTGTTACTTCTTTATGCATCTGTAGTATTCTTCCTGTATTTCTTTCTGTCTCTGTGAGAAAATGCACCTCCTGATCAATTCAGTGCCCTAAAGCCATAATTTGCTGCAAGATTATGTATCTTGTGTTACCTTAACTTTTGTTTTAATTTCAAGCCACTGTCAGGTGCATCACCAAAATTAGATCAGTGTATCACATCAACTGGATTCTAAACTTTAATCTTGTTCCTGTTTTTGTCCTATTTAATCACAATATGACACGCTCTATGTATCTGGATCTCTGTAGCTTTTTCCCCTGAATAATGTCCAGAATAACAATGACAGAAGATGTAAGTTACTGAATTCGTTTTATAGGCTTTAGAATGGGCAGGTGTTTGTCTTGATGAGTGTCGTGGTTTAAATGACAGGTGTCTGCTAAGGAAGGCAGGAGCCTCCCTTGGAATGGAGAATTTAAACCTCCTCCCTCCAAGTTGTTATAACTTTGAATTTAAGGGGCTCTCAGGCAAAGATAGGATGATAGGAATAACAGTTCTTTATTATGGGAACTAAAATAAACAATAAAACCACATGCAGTGTTACAAAGGAGAAAAAGAAACAAACAAAACCCCCTGACAGAGTCAGGATACAACCTGACACCCTGTGGGTCAGGGTGTTGGTGGCAGTCCCATTCAATGGTGGCTGCAGTCCCAGTGGCAGATGTGGCTCTGTTGAAGTGATGCTCCTGTAGAAAGAATGGAGTTCTTTCACTGAAGGTCCAGTGATGATAGATGGGCCTGGTCTTCCTCTGAGAATCCAGTGGAAAAGGCTGCTTGGTGTTCCAACTCCCAGATTTTTATCCATGTAGGAGTACTTGGCTCGTCCCCCTGGCTGGAGCATTTCCCAATGTGATGATGTAATTCTATCAGTGAGACTCAATGACCCATTAGCAGAAGATCTCTCCCTGGAGGGAGGCTGGATTGTGGAAGAGATAAGAAAACTGCTCCAGCAGGTTTTTTGACAGTTGGCCATGGACAGACAATTATACACACCTTTCTCTCCGCCCCCCCCCCCCCCCCCCTCAGTTTCATCAGATGGTGATAGAATATACAGTTTTGGTTACATTTTGTGCTGCAACCCATGACAATGAGTCAAATCCTATTTCTTTAATCCAAGTTAGTTCCATTGTGTTTCTGTTGAATGACTTACTACTTTATAAGTTACAAAAATGCAATGGTTGTGTCCTGTTCCTCTAGAAACTGCATATTGATAAAGTTGCTTTCAACACAAAGTTCTTTAGCTTCTTAAACTTCTTCCCTAATTATGACAATTTAAAAAAAGGAATTACTCTGTATTTCAGGGGTTTGTCCATGTATGTATTTTTATCAGCTCAGTCATGAATTAGTGCTGATTATAAATAAAGGTATTTTTTGGTTGATTACAATTCTATCTAATATACAACTCATTTTTTTCCTTAGTGTTTCCAGAATTACTTTGTTTACTTTAACTATTCATTTTATGGTAGTAAATTAAAGGGCTAGAACACAGAACTGCTAGCTGACTAGGCTAATTTTTTTTTTTTTTCTGGTAATAGCACTGAGGTAAGGGTTTTTTAATTCTTTTAAATACTAGGATATTTCGGAAAGGTTTCTTGTGCCTATTATAATAATTAAATTATGAAGTGAAATGGTAGATGTGGCATCTAGCCTCCTAACTGTCAAAGACTTAATGTGAAATTATTTTAGCGTTCAAAATCAGTTAATTATAAATCAGATTTTAAACGAAAAAAGAATGAGTTATCCTATGGTGTAATGTCTCTCAATAATTAAAACTTAGAAATAGGATTGACAACTGTATATTTCATCCTTATCAAACTGCTCAACTTATGTCAATTTGAACATAAGTTCAAATTCAAAGTTCAATTTGAACACAGACAATGTTAGGACACATCTGAAAAACAAATCATTAATCCATGAGAAATGTAATTGTTTTAATTTTTTTCAGATTACAACAGTAGGAAGAAGAACATTTTTTTATATGAAAAATAGGTTCTCTGCATACCTGGCAGTTGCATCGGAGAGATGCTTTGTATTGTAGTTAAAGATACTGGTTCTATCTACAAAACAAAGGAAATGGTTTATTCCCTCCTGCATGTCAGGGATTTTTTTTGCGTCAGGACTGAGTAGCAATACAAAGCAAAGGCCATCACTGGGGCTTTGAGGACTGGGCATGGGTTATGACACAATACTTCTGCCAAGAAGGGTAACAGAAATATTGATGGCACATAGGGGAAGGAATAGGAAATGTATTTCAAAATAAAATACAGTCATATCCTGCCATTTTCCTCTGTATTTCCATAGTTCTTGGTGTAACCAGGGGTATGCTCTCCCTGTAGGCTCTATATATGTACACACATTTTTATATATAAAAATAAATATATAAATGTTTCCCATCTAACGTTCAGTGTGGTGGAAACTGCCCAAAAGGTTTTGGAGCTGTAAGGAGAATTAGAAAGGAGATTCTGTTCTGCTCAGCTTTCCTAAATCATATGTACTTCTTTGGGGCTGTGAAAGTGGCTGGTCACCTTTCTGTCCTATGCAAATCTACCCTCGATGATGTTTTTTTTCTACCTTTGAGTGGTTCTGTCCTAGGAGGGAGCCTGTTTTAAGTTCCAATAGTGAAATGCTATTTTCTTCCTGAATCTTCAGTAAGCTGATTACAGACCCAGTGACTGACTTTTTATGGTTTGAGATTGGTTTGTTGGGTTTGGTTTTTTCCCTTGGTACAGTGATGACTGGCTTAGAGAATGAATATTCTACTGTAGAAAAATGTCTTTGTAGAATTGAAGATGCCAGTGTTCATGGGAAGACAGTAATTATTACTGACACTTCAGGGAACCACATATTTATGTGCCAAGGCCCGCCCTTTGCCAATGTTTCTGAATTTCCTTTATTTCTAATTTGTTCATGGGGCTGTGATTTTAGGTCGTGTATTAAGTCACACAAGGATATCGCTGTGCCTGTACTGTACAACTGAGTGTATGCTGTACCAAAGTTCATTAGAATGTGTGCTTCTTAAATGCATAGCTTATGGCTCTAATGATGTAATGTGTTACAGTTTATGGGGCTTCTTCACATAATTTTGTAACATAGTGAGTATGCTTCTTTGCTCAAAGGAAAAACACTGTCTTCTGAAGTCATGGGGAAGCATTGGAAGTGCTATGAGCTGTTTGAAGTAGGGAATAAACTTCCAAACAGAATTTAATTTTTAATTTAATTGCTGTTTTATTTTTTGGTGCTCATTTTATTTTCCTAAAGGAAAATACGTTCATCAGGGAACACATTCATAGTCCTTGTTTAATAACAGAATATTATTTTTCTATCAATTTGAGAGTTGGTTGGACAGCTAGTGGACTAGCATGTTAGGCTTCAACTTCATTGTACTGGGCACTGTGTTGTTAATAAAACTTTCATCTAACCTAATGATACTGCTTTCCTACTTGCACTGTACTTCTGCTTTGCATAGTGCTTATCTTTTTAACTAGACTGTTTCGGCAATTGAAATATTTAATATTTTTTCCATTTAAGTACATCATTTATAGTTGTTCAGTATTCATTAAAAACATCATGAAACAAAGAACTTCTGTTCTAGTCTTAATGGTAACAAATGCCAGAGAGAAAAAATCACCTCATTTCCATGTCTTGCTTAGTTTATATGTTTATTGAATGCTTTTGCCTTTTTTAAACTCAAAGATTTGATGTGCATTAGCATAGTTGAATTCTTTGATGATTATTCCAATCAAGTTGTACAATTATTTTGGGTAAGTAAATAATAGAAGTAAATAACTCAGTTGTCAAAATATTTTAAGATTTCATCTTTACAGAAATTAGATTCCTAATGATTGAACAGACATTAATTTTATGCCTTTCTCTCTTAGATTTTAATATGCATTTTAAAATTAATTTTCTGCTGTCCTTGAAATAGTGTAGTTATTAATGCGTACTAATTGCTAAGCTTTTGTTACTGAGCAGTTCCAGGTGGAAGACAGAGGAAGTACTAACTTTTAGATTGGATTACAGTCCAGGTCTGTGTCCATCACTTGGGCTACACTTTGAAACAGGTGTGAGGTTGGCAGCATTTCTTTCTGTTATACAGCAGTGAGAAATAAAGATTACCACATGGCGTTATGCCACATCTTCACGGAGTTAGAAATGGGGTGCAGTAAGGCACAGGGAAACAGAAGGAATTTTCAGGCAGTTTCTGAGATAGATAGATAGTTGGCTTTTGGCAAGTGCACTGCTTTATGCAGAGAGAGTTACCTGGTCTGGATTTTCAGGCTTTGGATGCTTGTTTATGCAGATGCTTAGCATGCTCCGCAGAGGGCCTGCTTTTAAGATTTGAATGTCCAAAACTGTCGCTTCTCTGTTGCCATAATGTAACTCCTTATAGTGTTCTAGTGGCTGTTAGAAAGAGGAAACCATTTAATGCCTGGATGTTTCCCACTAACAGAGTCCACAGGAGACAAGACCAGTGAACTCCTGTTCTATGATATTCACGCCTTCAGAACTAGAAATTAAAGGACTTGGATTCAATATTCCAGTATAGCTAGAATTGGTGCTGCACATGTATCTACTATTTGGTAGCCCTCATCATTCAACATTATTTTATCTAAGAATGGAGGGGTAATTTTGGCTAGGAATTTGTTTATTGGCTTACTTTTTCAACAAGCATAAGAGTTTTGCATCTTACATGTCTGCAAGTACATCTTGCCCCCAAATGGTATGTGCTTACTATTGTTACTAAGTGTTCTTTATCCTTAGAAACGTTGCCAGTTTTTGATGTTTAAGGGCAAATGCTAGTGTATTAGCAGTATGCTAAAAAAGTAAATTTACAATTTTATACAAACACAAGTTTGTAGACAAAGTAGAAATGATGCCCACAACCAAGAAATGTGTCCCTTCCTGCCCTGCTTCCTTTCTCTGTAATGTGTATCTTTCCAGTACATGAATGAAAAAATCCTGAAGAAAATTTTCAGAACATTTAAATGACAAGAAACTAGGTTTAGAGGTAAGAGTTTTATTTTAGTTATTGTTTTCCTGAATAATTTGATTAGAAAATAATGGAGTTGGAAGCTGAGTTTCATAAAGTGCAGTAAAGTAAAGTTACAATATTTCAGTTTGTAGTATCAATGAGTTTTGTAAACATCTTGGAGAAGTCATGCTTGTGTAGTTACAATTGTGGTTTTCTTCCTAGTTTTAATAAAACACAATAGAGAATATATGGTCATTCAAGGAAATATTTAAATTTGACTGTTACTATTGACTGTCAAAGTTAAATGTTTCTATTTTGTTGAAATTACACCTTTCATCTAATTTTTCTTGATCTTCCTCTGCATAAAGAATCCAATGGGGAAAAAAAAGTAGCACCAAGCAAGAAGAAAGTAGTGGTTTCCCACTTAGCTAACATGAGTAAACCTTACTGTGAAAATCTGCTAGATATAGGCAAGCAAAGTTCTCTGATGGAAGAGACTGAGAGCAGAGGGAGTAGGAATAATTTTGTCTTTGGAAGAATATTGAAAAGATTGGTATATAGCAAGAGCAAGTTAAAAAAATTTCCACCAAAAAATTTGAACTCAGACTCTATGTTATAAACGTGTTACAGTATTTCAGGCTTTCAGCAGTGTCACTGACTTTGAACAGTCATTTCAAAATTATTTTTTTTTTAAATGAGATTAATTAGATCTAACAGAACTGTGTTGCCTTGTCCAGTGGTCCTTTTATTATGTTTGCCATTAGTGCAATCCGCTGTTGTGACCAAAATAGAAATAAGCATCTCCTTACTATCTATTTTTGGCTTCAAGGAAAATGGGCCATATTTTGGAATACCGAAATACAACAAGTTATTTTCATTTTTCACAGAGATGGATGATTTGGAGTTTTTAACAGTGCAGCTTAGCAAGTTGGCTTTTAGGTAAATATAACTAGAAAAGAATCAGTGAGCACTCATCTGTTGATTAAGTGATGTGCATTTAATAAACATCGTGCATATGCTGCTGTGCAACAGCACAGTTTGCCTTTTTAAAAGGCCATTTGTTTTGTAAATTGAGATTGATTTCATTAACATTTAAATCCACACTTAAATTTTGGTCCACAGAGTCTTTTAATGGTACCAGAACGCATCGGTCTTCAGGGCTGTCCCCTGGGAAAATACATGCTAAAAAATGAGTGAAGAATAACAAGAGCCCCGCTACGTGCTCCAAGAAGCCAATATCAGAGACATCAGTAGGACTAAGACTTTAAAATACTGTTTTCAAAAGAGTCCTCAAAAGGCTATTGTAGTGATACACCCATGATTACAGGTAAAGGAATTCACTTGAGGGTAGTATTCTTCAAGTCCACTTGTAAATGTGTTGGTGCAATACATGCACAACGCACAATCAATTGTGCCATTAATGTGAGGAAACATAGAGGCTGAGAGAGGTTCTGTGGAGAGAGGTTTTTAATATATACCATATCATACTGGACACAGAGCAGGCAGATCAGCATTTCTGCATAGGCTCTTTGGGCCAGTGTTATTGCTCCAGCTGTAGGATAGAGGGAATGAAAGTGTTAGTTCTTGAGGCCTTGGACATGTTCTGAAGGAATTTTTCCCCCGCTGTTTTTGTATCTTTCTGTTCCAGTGGAGTTCATATTCATAACCTCATCTGAAGTGGACTTGATGACAGAAAGGTCATATAAGTTACCAGTTATTTATTATATTTTAAGTAAGCAATGCAGTCCCTTTTAAAATTCATAACTCATATGGAGATGCTTGCTGACAAATATTCCACGTTTTTCCCAGCCTTGACGTATCACTGATGTAACTCGTCAGTCTTTGTTTTAACTAAGTATTATGTAATTAGAAGTGTTTATAATGTATCAGCCCTGTGATAGGCAAGCCTAAAAAACTCAGAAGGTTGTGTGTGGTTCCTTCGGAAATTTTGGAAGAAGACTCCTACAGCAAATGCTGAAAAATGTATATAATTTAATAATGTGCTCCATTGATTTTCTAATCTATATTCTTTATTACCTCATATGCACATCATTGTGTAAGAATGACACTTTTCTATTACTTGTTTTGTAAACTGATCACTGATTCAGAAGTCACTGAATAATATGATGTAGCCCAAGAAATTTAGAAATAAACTGGAACCACATTAGACCCCTGTCTTAGAAAACCATGTATCTTTGAATGCAGTAGTACTGTGGGCTTGACCTACTTCTTGGGTGCTGTACAATTTTATTAAGTTTTCTTGGAATAGCTACCATGTTTTTCACTTCAGGAGTGGGTGATGTCTGTGTACAACTTGGTTACAAAAGTGTTATTTTAAGAAAGCCCAGTTACACATGTCAATTAGTACCATGCTGTGATTTGTTATTCAGCATTATCCTGTCCTGGATTACAAATCAGGGGTTTCTTCTTGTAGTTTTAAGAATTACTGTAGTTGCGAGTCTAAACAAACAAATATTTTATAGCCATTTGATAGTTTTATTCCAATGTAAAAAGTTGATTCATATCCTGTACCACCAAAATTTTGGCCTTACCAGTTCTGCTCTTTTCTACCACGTGTATGCACATCTTTCCTATCCCAATTTTTGTCTACTATTCCATCCCTCTTTTAATCAAGTCAGATGAGAGCCAGGCAAATTCATCTATCCATGGTAAATGCCCATTTTCTGTGTTAAAATTTTGTATAAATCACAGAGTCATGGAATATTCTGAGTTGGAATGGGCCCATCATGTGCAATTCCTGGCTTTGAGCAGGACCCCTAAGAATCACACTGTGTGCCTGAGAATGTTGTCCAAACTGAAACTCTTTCATTGGTCCCAGAGAATCCAGATGGCAGTGATGAGTTAGTGAACTTGTACAACTCCAGAATTTTGTTTAACCATAAAAATAGCCATACATTATCTATACCACTGGGAAACACTAAAACTAAAAGGGCTCTTGCTGAATATTTTCTGCTGGAAAACTATGAACTTAATGCCTTTCTTTTATTCATGATTTCTTCATTTGTGCATGTCATTTGCATTGAGTGGGAGAGGTACATTTTAGAGCAACCAAAATTAACTTACCTGGTTTTTAACCTCTGGGTAACTGCGATAGATCTTTGCCTTTTTTCAGGCTCTGGAGGAGGACGTTTTTTAGCTGATGTGGTGCTGAGCAGATGCCGTGCGCTGGAGCAGCGCTGAAGCGCCGCGGGCATTCCCAATCCGCGCGTTTTCCTTGGAAAGCCGCACGATGACAGCGCAGCGCCGCGAGATGGGGCCGTGTCCCCAGCGATGCCGGTGCCTTCTGACACCGATCTTCCATCGGTACCCGGCACAGGGACACGGGACAGCGGGAACGGAGGCGGCCTTTGCGCGGCCCTCCGTGCGGGGCAGGCACCGCTGCCGCAGCGGGGGGGGACTCTGCCCTGTCCCGTTTTGGCACACAGAACTCATCCGCTTGCGAAAGCATCTGATGCTGATAAAGCTCCTCAGATAAGCCAGCTCTGTGGTTTCTTCGAGTTACTCAAGGATATGGACAAGGTGAATCTCTGGATCGTTTTTGCTCTTTCAGGTGTAAAGCTTTGACTAAAAGCCCACAGCAAGTCTCCTGTGACATGCAGTATTTAGTATGGCAGGGCACAGCAGTGGAGGGTTCTCAAACCACTGTGGTACCTAACTCCTTAAACACTTACAGATCTATGCCTAATATTATTAAAAAAGAAAAAAAAACCAAGCTGAAACTAAGATTTGAATGGGAGCCAATATCCCTTTTTAACCTACAACTGAATGGTGACCACATAAGAAGGAGCAAAAATTATAATCTCTTATCTGGACACAAAGAGTAGCATCGTGTCCCACAGAAGTAGGATTTGCTTCATACCAATACTTGGAAATGCTGAATTTTTTTTTAAAAACCAAACTTTTTTTTTTTTTTTTTTTTTTTAATGTGGAATATTGATATGCGCTAGAATTCTGTAAAAAACTTCTCCCACTCAGTGATGTAAAATACCTAATGTTAAGTTCCTAGGATTCTAGTGGAACTTTGCAATAAAATAAGAATTTGAAACAATCTGGAAATTCAAACACTTCCCATACTCACTATGTATAGTAGGCTAAATGTGCCACTGCCACTATATACCAATAAATAAACCATTAACCCAGTTTGACCAGCCAGTTAAACCACTACTCTGTTCCTGTCCATACAGCCACATTTTCCTGTTGACTTTCATCCTGTACTTTTTCACATGACATGTCTGTTGAAAGAATATAATCAAAATATAGTCAACAGTCATCTGGCTACTTTATCCCTAGTAGAGCCAGTATGACATGTTTATGGTTTTAGAAAACATTCCATAAAAAACTGACTTGTGAACTGATTTAAGTGGTCAAACCATGCTGCAGTAGACAATTTCAAAGGAAATGGAATATGGTTCTTTCCCCTGCTGATTCAAGTGCTGAGCTATGTGTCTTGTGATGACTATGCAAGAGGTTGCTAATGGAAATGAGAAACACATAGGAAAACTGCATGTTTTTTGTGATTTGGGGAAGTTTCCAAACAATAAGCAAAGCTATATTTCCAAACAAAAAGCAAAGCTTATATCTGGATGGCAGAGTGAGGTGGAGCTCAGCACTAGGGTGCAGACTAGTAAACATGGTGCCTCAGCCCCAGGAAGCCTTTGAGGTGTTTAACACACAGACCTGGTGCCACTGCCCAGTGCCCTACAGAGGTGCACGAGACTGGCACACAGGAAACAGGACCTGGGGAAAAGGCACCAGGCCTTTATTTTAATCTCAGTGTGATGCCTCGGGGTCTGCTGTCCCTGTGTGGGGACAGTGAGCTTGCACCTGCCTGCCCTGGGCAGGGTTCAGGAGCCTGGGAACAGGCCCTCCAGACAATTAATCCTGAAGTTGCCTTTCTTGAGCATAATTCCCTTTTCCTAGCTTTTGTATATAAACACTTTATATGTATGTATATGTTTATAAAGTGTTTGGATAGCATACATAGAGAGTATAATAGAACAAAGAGATTTGATGCACTAAAGATTTTAGCTTGGGAATACTTTTATATACGTATAGCTTTTGTATAGTAGGCTCAAGGCTTAAAAAAAACCAACGCATTTACAAGAGTTTAGGTGACTGAAAACCTTAGTACAGAGAATAAATATTCCAGAAATAAAGTTTAAAAAATAGCTATAATAAAGCATTCTAGATTGCTATTAACAGCCACCAATTAGAATTGAATTATTTCAAGACATATTAGCCAAAATATCGCATATGTAGGATTTGACTGAGAAACAGTCTCCTAAGAGCAGTCATAGAAGCTACTTCACTACATTTACAAGTAGACTAAACAAATTATAACTAAGAAAATCACAATATGAAATCCTAATGACTTGGTAATAAATAGCACTAGAAATTTAATAATGTGTTTTTAAGTATGGTTTCTATGATTACAATTCTTGATATAATCTGTCTTCATTGGCAGCTAGCTACTAAGTCAGATAATTGTCATACCTACTTCCTGATTTGTGTTCTTACCACTATAACATTTACTTTTTTAAGAACAAATGTCTAAAAGAATCTGTTTTCATATTGTATTAGCCATATTTTCTCTGTTATTGTCATAACAATATGACAATATTGTCTGGGACATTTATTCTTCTAAAAGTTGGCAACTAAGTCATGTATAAAGACTGTGGGAAGTTTAAAGTTAGTATCCAAGGGCTCACTGAAACTAATAGGTCATTCAGGCAGCGTGCTGGGCATAAGGCGGAGCTGCTTCCTCCTGAAGTCATTAGCAGTTCGGATATTCTTTTTTCCTAAGATGTACAAAACATTAATACTTTCAAAGGCTTTCAAAGCTATTGTAATTCCATATAGATTTTCCAGCTACAGACACCAGCCTTTCCTGGAAGTTTCTCTTCAGTACTTCACTTAACCTGGTAACTGAGTTGGTGGGCATGACTGGTCTTGAAAACATGCCAATATTTTCCTTACAACTGGGTGTTAAATGCAGAGAGACCTTAATACCTAGCTCCCATTGCTGCCTCCACATTTTTAAAAATCCAGATACCTTTCACAAGGTGGTTCATTATTCTACATCGGAAAAAAAATATCAGTAGGAAATAGGCCTGTGTCCATGAAGCCTTATTAACTCCAAAAAAACCCCAAAGCACTTAGCTCATAGGTCAGTTGTTCTTATCATCTCTATATCTTGGGACATGGAACATAAAACCACAAGTACAACTTTTGGCCAAAGCTGGATAACAGCTTATCTTCATATCATTGAGAACAGTGAAGATACTTGGACAATTTTTAAGTGGTTGGCACAGTTGTAATTGACAGTGGCATTACACAGTTGAAAATTTAATCTCAAAAGGAAAAGTAATATGGCATTTTTCCAGAGAAAATCCTACGAAGATCAGGTTTCCTAAAAACTACAAAACTCTAATATGAGCACAGTAGGTAATGATCCCATACTGGCAAGAAGGATGATCAGATGACTCATCACAGTGTTCCTCCTCATCTCTTATTTTTATTATTTACATTATGAGTCGAGCAGAGTGCTACCTCTTGGCTAGCAGAGAAGTACATTGGCACAACTGCAGAACACCAGATCCAAATTTCTGTATCTCCAGGTACTCTATATTGGCAAAAGCGAAATGAAGTAAAGCCACCTGCTCCCTATTGGTGGGCAGCTGGGCTGGGCAATGATTTGCAGCCAGGGAGTTTCTGTCTAGCCCCATTTTTACTACTCAGTGACTCAACCATGAGCTCTCCTAAATTGCAACCACTAACATTCATTTTTTCATTTTTTTAGAGCCAGGAGTAATCTGGAGCACAAACCAAAGCAATGAACAGACAAAATTAGTTCTATATTGTGAAGGGACTACAGTTATATTTTATGGTTACATTTATGCATTAAATAATGAGCACTAATCAATGCTCCTTTGATTGATTTGTATTGTCTGCCTCAATGCAAAGGCATGTTACAGGCCCCCAGTTTCTATGTAAGTTGCTGCTTGGCAGCCCATTATAGAGTATTTATAGCTGTGTTTAATGACTGGTTTTGTTGTCTATCTCTAATTGGAAGAATTCTTTTCTTCTGAATTCCAGAGAGTAGTGCAGTCACAGCTGTCTGTGTATAAACAGTCAGAAATCAATATTTACTTTTTTTTTTTTACCTCATTCCTTTTTTTTTTTTTTTTTTTTTTCCTTTTTCCTTTTTTTTTTTTTTTTTCATGAGCTGTACCATCATTTTTCTTATTACCGAGTGGAATATATAAATTATCTACTTCTGTTGCCATTTTACTTGTTTGTATTATACACAGCTTGTATTATCTCCTCATTCTTCGTTTCTTTGTCCTTCTAGGATCTGGGACTACAAATGATATCAATATCACAGTACACCAAGTGAAGGACAGGATTAGATTGAATTTGTGAAGATCAGAGAGAGGGATCCTTCTCTCTTGCATTACTATATAGCTGTGATTACACTTAAATTGCTCCTAGAAACACATGCAAAATATTTTTTTTCAGATGTGTCAAGAACTATCAATCTTATCCCTAACAAGCTAATTCCAGGAACAGCTGAGTAGAAAACAGTATTCTTCTCTTCCATCTAAAGTACTTATGGCCAAAGAAGTGGATCCTGCAAATAGAATATATAAGATTCTTGTGGGCTTCCATTAATGGCAGCACAAACTCTAGCTGGGGAAGCTCTAAAGGCATCAATAAACACATAATATTTTCTTTTTATGCAGTTATTCTTGGATCAAAATTTAGCAAATATTTCTTTTTAATACAACTCCTGAACTTGCTTCAAAAGTATGTGATAAGAATGAGTACCAGGAAAAGTAGGGAAAGAGCAGAGCAACAGAGGTTTTCAGCCCAGATAAGCTAAAGGTAAAATCTATTTGCAATATCCACTGCTAAGCAATTAGCAGGTGTTCAGCATGACTCATTTATTGAATAATTTTATAGATTGATAACTGAGAAGAACACATTCACTCTTGTACTTCTGTTCAGATTGATAACTGAGAAGAACACATTCACTCTTGTACTTCTGTTCTTTGTATTAGCTGCATTGAATTCCAGTGCATTAAAGAAGATGAATAAAGTCCATAGGACTCATGTTATATCCAATATGCAGTTTTCATCATAAAATACCCCAAAAGGAAAAAAGACAAAGCTATAACCCAAAACCATGTGCCTTAGCAATCCTTCCTCTCTGCAGCATGCCTGTCAGCTTCATTACCTCACAATTCTGAATCAGCATCTATGTATTGTGATGGGCAAATGAAATCCCAAAATCTGAAATCCTAAGAAGACCAAAAAAATTACTATTTTCAATACTGGCATATTTTGAACTCAACACCACTGGCAAATCAGATGTTTAGTGTTACTATTTTGATTCATATAAATATTTGGATTTTGTCTGCCACCTGGGCAAAGATATTTATCCATAAATGAAGTGTTAGCACTTCTTGACATATTAGCCATACTGGAGGATCTATACAGTTAAAAGAGAAAACTAAGCACTTTCAGCTTCCATAGTACACTGAGGGACTGCTGAAGTAATTGTTAAATAGAGCTGACTTTTAAGTACTACTCAGCATGCCAGAAAAGAGAAGCCAATAGCTGTTTATATAAATATAAAGGTCCTGGATCCAAAAAGGCTTCATTTCACTATGACTGGGAGTTTCTGAGAGGAACCTTTACATGTAGTCATCAGTTTATTCTGGCACACCAAGTGACCACACGTTTCTGAGTGAAGTGAGAACTTATGATCTTAGAGATGGTGCACAGCAATCTAGGCTGGTAAAGATGAAAGAAATCCAATAAATCAAAGTCCATCTGTACATTGTTTCATAAGACATCCTTCAATATGCTTTTGGGAATATTCATAAGTTGCAAAATAAGGGAATTTTCAGTATCTGTAATTGGACAGGACAGGAAGCAGCAACTACTCACAAGTTAAACAAAAGTCCTAGGAAAAGGTTTCTTCTTTGCTTATGACTCCAACTTTGCCTTCAGATGTCTGGTCCAGCAGCCTGAGGTCATTCTTCCAGTGTTGCCACTAACTTGGGTCACCTAAAACAGGCCTGCTTTCAGTTCAGCAGCTCTATACTCTGAATCTAGATCATTCTGTCTCATCTGAATGCATGTGTTTTATGAACCTGACTGGGAATAACTGGCATTTGAAGCATACAACCACAGGTAAAATTAGAACTTGCTAGATGGCTGTTTGTTTTTGTTTGTTGTGTGATGCCATTTATTGGTAAGGCTGGTGAAGTGTCTAGAGAACAAGTCCTATGAGGAGCAGCTGAGGAAGCCATGGTTTAGTTGACAAGGTGTTGTTCAGTGAAAAGTTTTGCTTGATGGTCTTGGAGGTCTTTTTCAACTTTAATGATTCTGTAATTTCCCAGAGATCATATACTGTCTTGTTAATGTTTTAAATTCTATCATAGAAAAACAAAGACAGCATGTTCCAGGAGCAGCTGGAACAACATTGCTGCTGCTATAGCCCGCTCATTTATGCAGAGTTATGTGGAAGCTTAGACACAAAGGTGCTCAGGATTTTGCCTAATCCTGCAGCACCTCGAATATTTACAATACATTCATTGCCTCTGAACCTTCAACAGCAGAGTAACACATCCAAAAAAATAAGTAAAAACCCAAAACAAATAAGCAAATAAAAAGCCACAAACAAAATCCCAAAACAAAATGAGCAAATAAACAAATGACAAAAAAAAAAAAAAAAAAAAAAAAAAGTGGGTCAAGTTCCTTGACAAAAAAAGCCACCCAGGACACGTATAAACATATGTGGTAACACATACTGTCATAATCCCCATTCTTCCATTCATCTTTTGGAGCAAATGTTGAACAAAAATATATGGAATTCCTGGTCTCACTGGCAGCCCCATGTGAACCCACAACATATTTGTTTGTATTTGTGCAAACCTGCTTTCTCCACAGCAGTATTGTGAAACTTAAACAGGAGAGCAAATGACACAAATCTGAGTTACTTCTTAGAACACTCAGTATCCTCCTGCCCTTTAACGCTTTGTAGTTGGCATGTTTTTCCTCTTTTCCACAAAGTTGATTTCTTTGTTATTAGTTCAGATTACTGTCAGCAGCTGCTGTCAGCCCTGCTGTTTATAGTCAATAGGATTCTCAAACTGGGCAAAATTTATTTGGAGGAGGAAGGTGACTTTTTTTTTTTTTTTTTGAAGGCGGTCTTTTCCATTAAAACCTTAGCATATAACAACAAAAGCAGGCCAAGAAATGCTCTGTTCTGTGGCACTCTGTGGTCCTTACTGGCAGCAGCAAAACCAGTGTTAATGTTGTGTTCCTTGTGGTGGACTCTTCCCACGCTAACTCAAACCTCCCCACTAAGGTAACCCAGAGCCTCAAACTTCTTCTCTTCTCTATCCTGACAAGAGGGAGACTTGCTGTCTGTGCCTCTGAATTTCTGATGTAAACAGCAATTTTTGTGGTTACCGTTCTTGGCAAGAGTTATGCTTCTAGGAAAAAAACCCTTTGTTTGGAAAACAGGAAAAAGCAGCGAGGGCCACTTAGAAATCTGTTTTACTGCACCCATACTAAATGGACTAGAAGCCAGTGTTGTTACCCAAAAATCTGCTGAGTTACACAATGTTTAGGAGTAAGACTTACAGGACCAGATGTCAGCTCCATACCCCTCTGCCAGCTCAGCATGCAAACTGAGTTTTTAACTACCCTATACAGATCATCTTGCAGCAAGGTAGTGGGACAAGATTTTGAGATGTCATTTAGGAGCAAGAAAGGGAAGAACATGGGAAGGGATTCTAGTAGATTATTCCTTGGAGAGGTACAACACAGCCTCAGGGTTGCCAAGTAAGTTGCAACAGGATCCACAGCTCTGCTCTACAGTATACCTGTAGGTCTGCCCAGGAAACATGACTCCATTCCATACCTGTTACATATGGGCTGTGCAGCCTCATATTTCAGACTGTTCCCATAGGGCACAGAAAATGCAGGAGAACCGCAGTGCTCCATTTAACAGCCAGGAATGATGTGTCTGGGGCTCTGTGTGGGGATTAGCACACACCACAGATGTGCCCACACCACCACAATGCTTCACCAGTCCCATACCTCACAGTCCAGCATCTTCACCTCCTCACAGTGATGTTTAAGCCTTTGCTAAGGGTTAATCCACGTTCTGCAGGGCTTAACTGTAGCTGATCAGCTGTAACTGATCTTGGGACTGTGAGGCTGCTTCAAGGCAATTTTTATGACTAGTTTATTCAAGTTAATTTTCTGGTAAGATTCATAATCAGAAATTCAGTTGGAAGTCCAGATACTGCTAATGAGAAACAAACCATCCTCAGAAGCCATAAACAGGAGTAGATGTCTCAGCAAAAACATGATACTCTGAGGAAGTTGAAGAAACCCTCATAAGAGAAGAACCCTCAGAGGAGATTAGAGAAAACCATCCATGTTCAACACTAGGTTAAAACTAAGAAAAATAACATCCTAGAGATAAAATAAAAGAGAACATTCAAAGACTCCATGGGAAATTAATTTTCTTTGTTTAGATAATTTTCCATGGTTCTTTACAAGAAAAATTGGTGTTCTTGAGTTTATGTTTTCATCATACATGTCTTTCCCTCCTCTCAGAATCATAAAATATTCTGAATTGGAAGGGACCCATAAGGATCTTCAAGTCCAACTACGAAGTGAATGGCCCAGCCAGGGATCAAACCCACAAGATTGGGGAACAGAAACCTGTATTTGCTGATTTCTTTCTAGTACAACATCTTAATAATAAAATGAGGGCAAGCTTCTTTTCTTCTCCCCTTGCTGAGCTACCCCTCACGAGCATCCTGCCTGCCCTGTGACCATGATGGAGATGCCTGTCAGGGGATTTGCTGCATGCTCTGGCACTGTTCCTCTCTTTCCAGGTTTCTCTCTCTCGATCTTGGAGATGATTTCCAGGAATAGGGCTGTCTCTCACTCCTCTGGGTATGACAAGGAGAATACCAAGGTCTCCCATAGAGAAAGCCTTCCAAATTGCTGTGGGCAGCTGGGAATTTAAAAAGGCTTTTGCTTTCATTGGGAAAGTACCTTGGAGAGAACTGTATTAATATTTTAGTGCATTTGGATGAATAATAGGCATATATTCCTCGCACTTTTAATTATGAGAAAACTGAGGGCTGGGGAGAGGCCACCATAGGCTGGTACCATCTGCCCAGGTAGCAGGAGAGAGGACAGAAAAGGAGAAATCAAAACAGTATCAAGAAATGATTCTTGGAAATTACCCTAGAGCTCAGGTAGGGAGGTATGTTTGTGCACTGCAGGGTTGCCTGAAGTAGGTCACAGACTTCCACACAGGCTGTCTGGAAGCCATTCGAGCCATTCCCATAGCTGTGGTTTGGCTCAGGCTCCTGGCTCCCTCTGACATGCCCAGCAAAAGCAGCACCTTCTGGAAGCTTCTGACAGCCCATGCTGGACTCAAAGTGGGCTGAGCTGCTCTGAACCTCTGCTTCTGGGACAGAGTTTACTACAATTGGCCATAACTGTAGCTTTATTCTCTGCTAAGATTACATAGCTGCCCGATTGTCTTCCTGCTGTCTGAAGGTGAACTATTTTTATTTAACTGACTAAGTTTTCTCAAGGCAAACATTTTATTTACAACTGACATGGTAATACTTCTGTAATTTCCATTTTCTGAGTGCAGCACAGAGGGATGGCAGGGATCTGCAGTGATGAGGGCTTTCTAAATGATTTCAATTCTCCCTGCATAGTTTTGTTAATAGCAGTGTAGCAATTCAGGGTCAAAAACAGAGCTAGAATAAAGGAAGAATTTACCAAAGTGCCTTATAACATTCCCTTCCTTCTTAGGTCCCAATGAAAACAAGATAAACTTTGCTGATTGCTTACTTCCCAAAATGAGGACTGCATTAATGGGAAAGCCACAAATAGCTTCTCTTTCCCATCACACTCGACAACTGCACATAACAAAATCATCCACAGGCATAAGGAAACCAACAGTGGTGCTGTTTGCAGCAGCTGCTGGAATGACATTGGGAGGTAACTTGCCCTAAAAGTCTTAAAATCTCATTTTTCAGACTGTACTCTCACTGTCTTTCCTTTTGCTCCAGAAAAATAAGTCCTTGGTATATGATGGGAAAGATTCTGATAGGAATCTAATAGGAAGTCCTGATAGGACTCCAATGAAGTTACTACAAATGAATTTGTGAAATTAAAAAAAAAAAAAAAAAAAAAATTGATGGAATAATTGTCTTTTATTTTAGCAGACTAAAAAAGAGTTTGTAAATCATCTGTTCTTTTTTCAATATCTTTTTCCAAAATATGAAAAATTGAATATGAAATTGAAATTTGAATATGAATTTTCAAAGTATGAAAAAATTCCAAGATATGAAAATGTAGTACTCAATCTCACTTCAAATACTGTAGTTATAAATGGGAGACTAAAAATAAAAAGACAATGTTGGCCAGGAAAAATTATGTATATATCTTATAATTCTTTGTTGGTTCCTTATAGCAGAGAGATGTGATATTGCAGAAATATAGGATCATATATGTGCAAAAAATGTTTTTACTGAAGTCCAACAGGCCAAGTGCAGATCTGAAAAGAAATTACAGTCAATAACAGTCAATAAAGTTTATCTTGTGCAGCTCTTGAGACTAATTCTCTGTAGAATTTTGTCACTCTGAAAAATCTCCCTCCTATTTCAGACTATCCCCTTTTTCACTTCCAAGTTTTCATATGATACACACTGAAGTCATTCAACATCTTGTCCTGTAACTCAATGGATGGGGCACCAGTTTTAAGGCTAAGTGTCTTAAATTCTTTGTGGGCTTCTGTTCATGACTGATGTAGAACAACATAGGTATCAGTAGTAGTATGTGCAAGTTTTATCTAGAACAATTAAATGTCCTCCACACCCATCATTAATCAAGCCCATAAAATGAAAATATAACCTATACTTTTTATGTCATCTGGTCATTGAATAGAGAACAAAAATATTTGAAATCTATATTACTCCTAGTAACATTAGTTCTAAAGCATTGACAATGTTATTAATATTTAATGCATTTTTTCAACTCCACCCCATTTCAGCTTCTGTACTACCAAGCAGATGTTTGAGACATTATTCCCTTGATTTGGTAAAATGTCCATGAAGATTTCTGTCCTGAAATATCTGCTACCTCTGACAAGAACTTCAGACTTGCTTAAAATGTCCAATTCTATTAGCCAAAACCACTATGGGATAATTAACCTGTACTTGTGTCCCAGATACCACAGGCTGAGCATATCATTCCGCCTCAGTAGTTTTATATGCCCTTGGGCCACAAAAGCTCATCCTTGATGTCAGTATTTATGTGGCTCAAATCCATTTATTTATAAGTAATGTTTTTCAATGGGCATCCAATTTCATGCACCTGGATTTTAACTATGGACCCTACATGCTAAATTTGAATCCACATTTCTGTAGTTTTCAAGCTTCATGAGCTACAGACCCTGAGAGAGAGAGAGAGAACCTTGTACATTTACAACCCCTCATAACTCGTGCTCCAGTAAGTACATCTCTGGTTTTACAATGCGGGAACTGCCAAGTAGTGTTTAACAGCTGCTCTGCTGCTATAAATGTGACTTTTATACTTCCTTTCTTTATCATTAATTTGTGATGACTAATGCTGCATGTAAGATGCAGGGTTTTTCACATCCCATGTTTTTAAATATCTATTTTGTAATAGGCAATAAACATTTCTTCATTGGAATGCAAAAAGTCATTCCAGTTGAGGACAAAACAAAACAAGTTCAAGGTACATTGGAAATCAGGATCTGCTGCTTCATTAAATATTTTTTCTTATTCTATTTATATCTAGCTGTTTTGAGTTCAGTACCAAGATGTGAATCATGTTATGTTTACTCTACCTTCTATGTCAAATTAATTTCCTGATATAATAAGACCATCAGCTCCAGGACAGCTAGGACTACAGATATTAAGCCATATTTTGGGCCATAGTTTCCTTCTACCCTCACTTTTTCCCTCTTTAATTTTAATAATCTTGCACTAATAAACTTATTTATTTACTTCAGATAAGGAAGAAAATTACATTCTTTTTTGCTATTTTTAGATTTGTTTTTATTAAGGAAGGGATTTCTACCAAGAAATGGCTAATTATGAAGTTACCTTCAGATATTTAATGAAGCAAAATTTCTTGAGCCATATCTTTCTCAAAAAGTGTAATTTTTAACATGCTCATCTGCAGTGAATTACAACTTACAACTGGTTTGTACATAATTTCATATAAAAGGAGCTAATCTTTCAAAAGAAATGAGGAGGGAAAACCAAGAATATGTGAGGGAAATATTCAAACCCAGAAATCAGTTTTTCTTCGGTATTTTCTTTTTCTGGGAAAAATTAAATACATTGAATAGCAAGACTGCTGCTTATTAAACTCTGCTTGAGTCTAGGACTGTACCTGGGACAACATGCAGAATTTTTTCACAGGAAGAATAGGAAGTAATTCTACCAAATCTTTCTCCCTTGGTGCCATGATAATCATCCAAAGAAATAACCCATATTAGTTAGGTTAATTAGTTTTGGAATCTATGTTCCTTTATGAACAGTGTACACAGTTATTTTCTTTTTTTCTGTTTTATCTGAATGCCCTATGTTCTTAATGCCTAAATCATAAGGTTTGTCTTGTTTGCAAACATTGTCTTTCTTATTGTACCTCTGTACATTTTGCAGATCTCCAGCCTGTCTAAAATCCAAGTTTATGTAAAATAATAAAAATAAAAACAATCTTGAGAACTTTCATTCTGTATTATGGAATTTCATATGTTTATAAATATGGTGTGGAAGGCAGATGAATACATTTTAGGAAAGTCCCCTCAACTAACCATTTAATCAGATGTTACAATATAAAGACTGTAAACACCATTTTATTCATAACTGTTGTGTTATTGGCTTTTATTAGAGGAATACATGACTGATCTCTCTTTCCAATACTGCTGTCAAAAATTTCATTAACTCATTACTGCTACTCAGGTTGAGTAGGAGTAAATAATTACAGCAAATGTTATTTATTCTCCTCTGTGGAATGAATGGCCATGCCCATTCTAGTAGTATGTGTATCACTTCTACCATCTCTGGCTGGGGTTATAGCCTTGAGCTGTACAGGCTCCAAATTTTACCACTGGAAGTCTGTCCCTTGTTGATCAAGACAGGGGTCATTGCATTGGAATTTAACCGCTTACTCTATAAAGATGACTGACAGTAATGCTACCCCTTGTGATGGTTTGTTTTGGTTTGGTTTCAGTCTGAGTCATACAATACTCAAACATCTAACAAAAAGCCCCTGGTATTTAGCAGCTCCTCAGAGAAATTCACATCTTTGCAGCTTCATTGCTATCAGCAAAGAATGCCCTAATTAAAGTATTTTGCAGCTTCTGTTATCAATAATGTCTTGGATGAATCACCAGAATCTATTAAGAGAAACAGAAGATGATTACTCTAAACAGAATGTTCCCAGATAAAAGGCATTTGGGGCAAACTGAACAGGATTTTCCCCATGACACATATTCAGCATCTGCATAGACAAGTCAAATGATATGGAGAGCGATCCAGATTTTTCAGAAAACAGTTCTGAATAAATATCTGAATAACTGAGTATCTAAATATCTGCATAAATATCATGTTGCTCTTACTGTCTGCACAGAACTGTGTCAGAAAACACATCTTTTATTTAACAAAAAAATTTTCGATTTACCAGAGCCCTGGAACTATGGAGCAATTCTGATAAAGTGAGAAAGCTTGTTGCATTTTACCATATAGATCCAATATAGGTTGTCTGAAAATACAGTTTGAATAAATTAACTATATCTTTCAGACATTTTAACACCATTTTTTTGACTCTGCAAAAAATTTAGAAGTTGTTCAGAGCATTCTGTCTACAGCCATAGACTTCAAAAAAAGAACACTAAAAATAAGATCTTGTCAAATGGATCATTCAGCTGAAGCATTTAAGAAAATGAAAACACACTGTAGTGCTTGGACAGAGTTTAAGTCTGTATTGCTTTATAGAGAAAGGATTAATATTTTGAAGAGGATAATTTGAGCCTTCTTTAACCTGCAAATCATTTAGCAACTGAGCTGCTTGTTGTTATGCTTCTAGTTATTGTTTAATAGTAATTGTGGAAAATCCACTAGTGACTCACAGAACAGACCTCTGCTTTCAAGTGTCTGTGAAAAACACCTTAATCTTCATTCCTTAGGTAAACAAGACAAACGAGGTCCCTGCCTCAATTTGCTCCCCATTTTTTAATAATCTAAAAATACTGTCTGAGTTTCGGGCTCAGACTTGAGTCATAGTTTTAGGCAACTCATAGAACTATTAATCAAGTCTTATCGAATCACAGAACAGCTTCAAATGTCTGAAGTTAAAGTGGGCACAATAACAATGGCATGTTGGCTTTGGCAACTTACCTACCCATTTTATGTTCCCAGTCATTTCCTAACACTCATATGCATGGTGCTCACCCACACATGCACATTTCAGACTGAATGAGTTAAGAACAGCCCATTTTGAACACTTCACCCTCTTACAAAGCATTTGCAGATAGCATTTTCAAGAATTTTTTTAGCCAGTTGTTTTGACTTTTTTTTCTTAAATGAATGTGTTAAGCATATGGATCAATAGAGAGCTTGGCACAGAACTTAAAGGGAGAAACCTACCAAAGGCATATGTATATTTTGGGTTGTCAAGCTGATATTTATTTGGAGCTGAAATACCAACACGCTGTGATTACATGGAGATTGGACTAGGAGACCGTTAGTGGTGGATTTTGCTGTATTTATTAATTGCAGAATTAATTTGCAAATTTAATTTGAACATCATGCACTAGAATTTGCACTATGACTATCATTAGTGAGTTTGCTGATGTTATTGTCATGTATATTAATATTCATTGAGGATTTCACTAATAGCTTTAGGATCCTCTATTTTATACACCTACCAGTGAATTTTCATTGACCTGGATTTTAGGACCAAAGTGAGATGCTTAACAAACCGTCAGAAATGAATGGAACTGACAGATAACTTTGAAATTAGGGACCAGTCTTTCTCAATTTTACTATATACTCTGCATAAAAATGCTTAGTTGAGTAATATATATAAGGATTAATCATGTAATGTTTGTGAAACAGTCAGAAGTTAGAAGACTAGTTTTTAGAATTTTATTGTTGATTCACTGCTATGAAATCTGAGAAAATTTAGAGCTTAAAAACATTTTAGACAAATATTTTTTCTTAGCAAAATGCAATTTCAGTGTACCTGATAATATTCACAAATCTGAACTGGGGGGAAGAAACATAATCCAGTTAAGACAAAAGCCAGCAAAACAAGAGCAACGTGCTGAATGCTATTTCTCAGCAGCTCAGATATAAAACATTCAGGTTCCTTCTAACAGATTTTCCAATGATCAACTAGATCAATAACAACCATCATTCAAAGAAATGCAGAAATATAGGTTAATTTAGTTTGGAAGGAACCTTGAGAGGTCATACAGACTATCTCTACCTCAAATTCAATTAGACCTCGTTACTTACGAATTTGACTACATGAATTTCAAACAACTCCAAGGACAAAGAACCAAAACTCAGCCCTTTCAAACATTTTACATCTCTCACAACAAAGACAAAGACAATTTTCCTAACACCCAAGTGGAATTTCCAGTGTTTGATTTTGTTTCCATTGCTCCTGTCTTTTTTCTGTGTAAATCCAAGGAAAGTCTGCCACCATCTTCTCTGCATTTTCTTGCCAGATATCTGATATCTGAAGATATCAGTAAGGTTTCCTCTTCACGTCCTGATCTACAGCATGAACAAACACAACTTTCTCAGCCTTTCTTCTCATGCCATGTGTTCCAGCCTCTGCTCATCTTGATAACATCTTCTGTGCATTAAAGGATCCAGATCTGGACACACCACTCCAGATGTGGTCTCACGTGTGCCAGGTAGAGTGGGTGATCACTTCCCTGGATCTTATAGCAGTAGTTATTACTCATGGGTTCTAAACTGGGCTTGCTTAAGCCTTAGCTCTCATTAAGGAAATGTGAAATATGGGTGGCTTTTTCCTTCTGACAAGAAAGATAAACACAAAGTACTTCACATGAAATCTTTGGGGGTTTTAATTTTTCTTATTCTGGCTGAACAAAACCATCAGTTATTCACACAGTTTTAGAAAAAAACACACATTTGTCTGGTTCACAGTACATCATATATCCTATAATTTATCTTACAGTTTGTTTAGCCGCATGGGGTTTTTTGGTCATGTCAGCTTTGCATGGGAAATTGATCTTTTCTTCCTGTTACTTATTCTTTTCCTGTAAATGATAATAAAACAATGTGGCTAAAAATGCACCATAAAGTAAAACAATCCTTATGTTCTGATTAAGTCAGAAGACAGTGTGCACTTCTAGAGTTGTTGTTTTGCCACTAAAAATCTGTAATCATGTCAACCTTGATTCTGTTGTTAGCTCACATTCTTTCTGCCTTCTGGATTTGGAACATAAACAGCCTATTGTATGAAAGCAAGCATAAACTCTACAAGATTAAATCTTTACTCAGAAATCAATGGCTCAGTATGCAGTGGCAGGCAAAAGAAGTCAACAAAGCCATCAGGATACATGCTGAGAGAGGGAGTGATGGGAAGCATAATTTTCCCACTATATCAAAATTCCCTGTGTCCAATTCTTGAGAACTTTGTGCAGTTTTATTCTCCAGATCTCAGAAAGGCTATAATGACAGTGAAGGAAGTACCCTTCCTTCAAGAAGTCAATTTCAATCATTAAATTGAAGGAGTGACTACCAAATTAGGAGTTTGGACAAAAGGAGATCAAAAACTTCATGAAACTAAAATCGTGAAGGTACATCAGAAGCTGAATGTAAAGATTCTATAGACTAAACTGTGCAATATTAGAGGCATGGGGTATTGATTCAGGCTTTTAGGAGTCTGATTTGAGATAGAGAAATTAAACCATCTCTTGTAGAATAGTAAGTGAATGCCTGGAATTTGTTCTTACAGAAGATTGTGAAGACATTCAGCATCAGTCAAAAACTCATCAAACTCATGTTCTCCCTAGATATTGTCTTAAATTATTATTGCTAAGAGACAGAATACTGAGATAGATGGGTCATTTAGTCATTTGTAAGTTAAATAGAGAAACTGAAGACATTAAGCAAAACTGAATGAAAGTAATTGTACTTAATGGTGCAATCAAAGTTTTATGCTGTGAGAATTAAGTAGCCTGTGAAGTAGGATTAAAAACTAGATTGAACCCTACCTACACAAAGGCAAGAAAAACTGATTCAGCCCTTTACTAGATAGTCAAGAACATGCATCTAGGATATGGGTGAACAGTTCCTACTTTGTTAGGTGCATGGGTGTAAAATTTTGTCTCTTACTCAAATTCCCTAATAACTAGAAGTAGATCTGTCGTGTTGTAACATCCTCTTCCATCTGAAGACTTTCAGTTTCTGGAAGTCAACTGGATTAATATTGCATAGAAACAACACTTGTTCTTTTTGTTCAGGTGCAAGTCAGGAGTTTCTACCGGTGATGTTTCCTAAACATAAGTGACAAAAAGTTAATTCATAGTTATTTAAATAGTTTCAAGTAATTATTTACAGCAAAGCAACCTTCAGAAAAAATCTTAATCTTTAATAATATTTTGTTACGTTCTTAGGTAAAGCTAAAAAGTATGTCTTCAATGTTCCTCTTTTCTCATCCAGGAATAAAGAAAAACAAGAATATACAAACCTTATTTTTAGCCATTATAATATTCTCATTATTTGACAGTAACAGAAGTATTTTTCATAGCCAGAGTTTTCTATGTCAACTTTGAACAGGTTTTATAAATCATTTTGCATTGAAAGGACATAAAGAAATAGTTCAACTTAATGCATAAGCTCTGTGAAACTTTCAGTGAACATTTGTTATGGTTCACTTTCAGGCAGGAATTTCCGTTTTATATGCTAAGGAAACCAAGCCACATACAACACCAGATTTTTTACTAACTTGAAAGATTCTTACACCACTATGCACAGATATCTCCTAATTTGTTTATATAGTAAATTCCACTTCACATCTGGCTAGAGAAAAGTGGAATAAGACACTGAAGGTTCAGGAGCATGAGGCTGGAGATTTTCCCAAGACCTTGGTCCGTGATAAGGAAGGCTGAAGATGCTTCAACCATTTAAAAATAGTTGGGGATAGAATCTATTCTGATTGAAGCCCTGTATAATTTAATGAGCGTTTTAATGGTTATGAATCTGCAAGCATGACCCATCATAGAGTAATTCTCAAAAATTGGATGAATATTGCTTGCATTTTGTGTGGTCCTCCTAGCTAAGGCAAGTTGAGGATATGGAGGTGGCTCGAGACAGCCAGCACAGCTCCACACAGGGCAAGTCCTGCCTGACCAACCCAGTGGCTTTCTACTGTGGAGTGACTGCAGCAGTGAACAAGGGAAGGGCTACAGGTGTCATTTGTCTGGGCTTCTGCAAAGCCTTTGGCACAGGCCCCCACAGTGATCTGCTCTCTAAACTGGAGAGAGATTGATTTGATGGTGCACTGTTCAGTGGTTTCTATTCTTTGCAAGAGAAATGCTCCATCCCTCTGATAATTTTTGATTTTGGCAACTGGCTCAGGTAACCCTGTTTGAACCATGAACTCCAGGCATCTTCTGCAATATCAAAGCTATTGAATTTAGTTTTTTCAGCATGAATAATTACAAGCATTTAATTTATTTTTCATTTATTCATTTAATTACATGAATAATTAAAAGCATCACAGCTTTTGCAAGTCTTCTTCTCTGAACAAATAATATTTATAATTTTATTTTTCTGTAAACCTTCAACCCCCACTAACCAGTTTGAATTACTAGGAGTTGGTCTTTATCACTACAGCGAATCAAAGCACATTTTCTGTTGAGGAAAGAGGAAGAAGTAAATGAAAGAAGCCACTTCTTGCTACCTGCTAATACAGAAAAGAAAATACTGAATGCCAGGCTAGGGAACACATGAATGGAACTTTTCAGCTGACGTAAGAACAGAGATAGTGCAATGAAAAATTCATTTCTAATGACTTATCAGAAACATTGCAGAAATTCCTTTGTTTTATTGTTATTCCATCCCACAGATACCATGTGAAAAAAGAAATGAAAGCTGTTGTCTTCTTCTGAAAGTGAATATTAAAGTACATTTTAGCAGACTCCCTGTAGCAGACTCCAGGGTGAAAAGGGTAGAACGTCAGAGAAATTAGGACATTTGGAGTAATGGCTGAAAGTACTCTGTTAATGTCATTCATATAGAGTAGTGTTAGTGTGCAAGATAGTGTTAGGCCTTAGATAGGCTAATAAGATGTTCAAAATATTGCAAATACTTAAAAACTTAGTAAATAAAAACTTACTTAATAAATCACATTAACTTGCATTTACAAACTGTATTGGCTGCTTAACATTTCTAGATTACTTTCTGAGCAGTATTTCAGCAACTGAAAATTCACTGATATCAGGAAGATATTGACTGATAAATTTGAATATGAGAAATCTCTGAAGATTTCAAGTGACAGACAACATTTGGAGCCCTGGTTTATTGTTCTTTTTATTAAATCTCACCCAAAAATCTGTAATGTATGGAGCTTGAGTATGTCTAAAGTGTCACATAAGCATATTCACTAAAATGTTTTCAAAATATCTAACTTTGATGTTTGATTACTGGTATTAAGGAAACTTCAACACTGGCACTGGGAGCTGCTGTTAGGTCCTCCTGAAGCTGTCTCTGCTCCAAGCAGAAAAGAACATGTCCAGCTGCCCAGCCTCTCCTCATAGTGCAAGTGCTCCATCATCTTGGTGGCCTACCCTGAATTTGATCCAAATGGGGAAGTTATTAATTAAATGTAGAAACCCCTTTTTATTATATTTCTTTGTAATGGAAAATATTAGACCTTCATTTCTGTGCCACATCACTTTATAGTTGAAAACATGCACTTTGCTGCGTAGGACCAGGAGTTCTTAAACCCACCTTTAGTAATTTTTGCCAGTTATCCAAACCTTAATTTTAAGCTTACTGCTTGTTTGTTGTACTTTCTATAAAATTGTAAGCATCAGTCTTCTAGGTTATGTCCCCCTTACCCTCAAGAGCTTTTGGAATGGGGTGGAGAAACTGCTTTATAAAAGCCCAGCTGTATAAACAACATGAATGCGGTTGGTAAGCAAAACCCATGGCTTTAAACATTGCACTTCCATTCCTAAATGTTTTTAAAATGCATGGTTTTAGTCATAAAACTCCTTACAAATCACAAATTTACAGTAAGCTTTATTTCCATGCATTTCCGAGAAGGACAAGCACCTGTCCAAAAGATTTGTGATGCTGTCTCTTTCAGATAATGTCAATGCAACTTTTTAAATTCATTTGACATCAGTCTGAATTATTTGTGTGCATATATTAGAGGCTCTGATCTTGAAAAGAAATTTGTAGACACTCAGGTAGAATGTCCAATAGATATTGTGTGGGAAAAATATAAGGAATCAGGAATTCAGCTCAATTAGGCTGTACCTTTAATGACTGATGCCTCTGGGAAGAGTCAGGTAGTACCTCACTCAGCACATATGAACATATCTTATGAATAATGGACACAGCTCTCATATTTCTCACTGGGGATGAAGAGAGGCTTTCTCTCCACCGTTGAAATCCACACCAGACCTGCCTTGTTCCACTGCTGCATTTCTTCTTACAATACTTGGAAAAACAAAGGCCTTCATGGGGTTAGGTACTACAGCCAGCACTGGTTTGACACGTATAGATCCAGTGGAGACAGCTATGGTTTGTTATTACTTAAGAGAAGATATATTGCTCTTGAGAAGTGACCAAAAAAAGGAAATTCAAATCAGAAATTATGAGTCTTCATTATCAATACTAAATATGTTAATATACCCCAGAGAAAAGAGCTTGTGGAGGCAGGAAAAATACTTGTCTGTTTCTGTTAGACTCCTAGCTGAAATTTTCAAAAATAGTAACTACTCTGAACCTAAATGTTTCAGAGGACATTACATTAATTTTTATTTCACGCTCCTGAAGGAACCATTTGCCCCTCCTGAAGGTGTACAATCAACAAATTTAAAGTTCAAACTCCTCTTAGACATTTAACATGCAAAATTTCTGTTTCCTCTGGTAATTTATTCAAACTCTTGAGTCCCCAACATTTTAGAAAGGAATGTTGAATTGTTTGATATATATATCATCAAATGAATTTTTCTTCCTAATACAGATTTTCTAACAGCTACAATTAACTACAATTAGCATTGTTTCTATGAATAATGGCTATCCATTCATAGTGAAGGTCTTAAGTTTTAAGGCTAAAGTTGCTACAGCAAAGTACTTAAACAGTAAATTGACAAGACAGAGAACATTTTTTACCATGATGGAAGAGCTAAAATAAAAGTGCTTTAGGAATATATTATATGTATTTTGGGGCTGACACAAGAAATAAAATGCATCAAAACATACTACAAGAAATAAAATACATAAAAAACATTTCTGGTGTCAGAAATCCACAGTGCCACCAAGATAGTCTTTAAATGTATTTTTGAGACTGTATGCAACCTTAAATATGAGAATTAAAAAATAGGTATAAGAAGATGGATGTATTAAAAAATATAGAAAATTATGGTTTTACCTTGGATCTATTTTCCTGAGGTTTCATTTTCCCTTAGTTTTTATTGAACTGTTGACCAGCTCCTTCCCCTGAGCAGCAAAATTATGTTGGCTAGACACAAACTCATAAATTCATTGTTTGCTTACAGTTTTCTAGCAATAGAGATAACTAGATATTTTGTACTTGATCTGGGCAGTCACTCTGGACAAAGAAAATTTGGATTCATGTACCTCTTTGAGGCATTTTCTCTCTTTCAGTTTGACTGTGGGCATAAGGCAGGAGTCTCTTCTTCTCCCAGGTCAGATGCAGCTGTGAGCAGGAGCACTGTCCTGGAAGGAATGAATATTGCCCAACTCTCTACCAGCTGCAGAGCTGCCACCTTGCACAGCAACACAACATGCAGCGTGATAGCTCCTGGCTTCTTCAGGCATCAGCAGAAAACTGGTGAGAAATTCAACTCCAGAAGAGGTGACCTGGACTGAAGTATCTCTGTGTGAGCTAGCTGGGGCTCCACTAGAGTCGGCCGAGCCCAGCTGTGTGGGACTCAGCACAGCAGCATAAAGAGAGGCATCTAATGCCGGCTGAGATGCAGAGGGGCACCCAAGGCATCTGCATGAGATGGTCAGATGTGACACAGCACTGAGGGGAGCTCTCTGTCCTTCAAGCAATGCTAGAAATCTGTCTGTAGGCAGCTGAAACAATCCCAAGGTGCCTACCTCAGTGTAATAAACTAAACTGCTGTCTAGGGATTAGAGAGTGCTTTGACTACATTGATTATAATGAGATTTTAGACCAGCACCCAGGAGGGTGCCCAGATTTAGTTCTACAGACAAAAAGGCAGTCAATCTCTGGTGCCCTTCACCTCTGCTCCACAGGGTCTGAAGGGTCTCATTCAAATAAGTGTCACTGTCTCTTCGGAACATGTTTATATGTTTCTTGCTTCTGGCACTGGACCATACTGAACATCTCTGAGCACTCCAGTCACCTCTTTTTGCCAGAAAATGGCACAGAGATGCTACTGTTTTACATAAAAAGGAATCAGGCTTTATTTATTATCCCTTTATTCCAAAAAGGAATCAGGATGCTGTAACATCCCTTGTCATCCCAGCTCAGTTGTCTTGGCTCCCCTTCATACAGCAGGTCCCAGAGATGGAGTCCCACCTGGAGAGGCAGAGCCTGAGTATTTGAAACTACTCTGAGACTCCATTTACCCATCTGCACAATGAGCCTTAGAATAATATCCTTTTTCCCAGAGGAAGCTCATCTAAATGTGATGGCACAGTCACAGGCACTGGAAATGTTTCACTTGAAATACAACTGCTTTGTGGTAAGAAACATTAACAATTGGGACCATTGACTTTTGCTTATTTTTCTAAAGTGAAGCATCTGCTGTTTCAGGGCCACTGATCATTCACCACATTTACTATATACTGTTATTTTGGGCACCAAACACAGACTGTAAATCAAAACAGGACACCTTTCAATTATTTGTTTTAGCAAAATGTGTGTTGAAATCATATGGTTGGCACAATCCTTGTTTTCAAATAAATAGTTCCTAAATGCTGCTTTAAGGCACTTCATTTCTTCTTGACAAATCTTCCATCCCCATTTTCCATTTGTCCTTGGGGGAGAAGACTGTTATGATTATTCCAGTCTGCTGTGCCTTTGTAAATTACCATCAGTCCTGCTAACTTTACCCACACCCACAAGATGACAGAACTGCAGAAATTCTGCAGTGTCTGTCAAAATCTTACTATTCAGCAGTCTTGTGGGTTTCAGAGCTTTTAAAATAAAACTTTCCAGGCTTGCTTGTTTGCACTGGGGTCAGCTCAAGGTCTATGAACCACTGCTGGCTGTTTTTACCTTCATTTACACCTCTCTTCATAGTTTCAAATTAATTTTCTGACTCAGACAGTGGCATCACCTGATTCATAGATTTTACACCCTACAATAACCAACACTGGCTGGCTTTGACATTATCATTTATCAGTGACAAGTTTTAAAACTTCCTTTGCTTGAGGTTTTAGAGTCACTATATATGACGGTAATAGAAACTTCAGAGGTCTCTACTTGGTTCCCAGCTCAGTCAAGACTTTTTCTCCTCTTAAAAATACCATCATACACTACATCTTTCACACTGTTTCAGAAAAAGGGGAAATAAATCTCATTTTCTTTGAGCCTTTTATTTGTTTGTTTGCATGACCTTTCACCATTGTTTCTTCACCTTGTCTACAAAGGACATAAATCCATGCCTCAGTATGGGCTTCTGGCCTCTGATGTATATAAACAGCAATAAAATGTGTGAGAAAACAGTGGATGCTGTATTTTTTCATTGCCAGGACTCCCATAAGAATTAACCTAAAGTTCTAAAAACATGATTCAGCCATAATACACTCTCACATGGCTCTTTCAGAAACCAGCTTCAGGTTTAGCATTTTGATTTACTCCCTGTGACAAAACAGCTACAGACTACCTGGATTTTTTTCTCTCTGTATGGTCTTCTACTCACACACAGAACCTGTTCACTACAGTGAACTCTATCTTCACTTGTTCATTTTGTTTCATTGTCCTACAGTAGCAAAGGTCCAGCTTTACTCTCCTTACACAAAGAGAAGTTGCTTTCAGAAAAGCTGCCAGTTCTAGGGTTTTCTTCCTGTAATTACTTTGCCCAATTTTTAAAATATTCCTTGAATATTTTAATGCCAAATATTAAAATGCCTCAGGACATCTCTCTGAAGGTACCAAAAGCAAAGTTTTTGACAGAGATTTCATAGTGACCTTCCTTTGAAGGACTTCAGAGCATTTGTGAAAAAAAATCCCAGAAAGTGGAGAATCGTCCCTCCCTGCCTAATATATCATTCTTTTCATGCAAGAAAATTATAATTACTACTGCTTTGTTGACTGCAGCTTAAACATTTTAAAGAACAGGGCTCCACACCTCCTTGGAGCATTGTTGGGTAGGCTAACACTGTTCTTTAATTTTACTCTTGAGCCGAGCTAAATATTTTTTTCCAGTTCTACATTTATATCATCCAAATATTGTCTCTGAATATTTGGTTTTGCCTTTAATTGGCAGTTAGCTGACCTATGTTTATTAAGGTAAACCTGAAACCACTGAATAATTTGGGATCATACTCTCCTCAAGTGTAATGGACTGATCATATTTTTGCAGTAACAGTTGGTTAAGAAATTAATTTCTCCTGTTTCAGAAGCAAAAATTCCAATGTCTGAGCTGAGAAAGAGTAGTCATATAAGGACAAGACACAGAATAAAAAACTTTTAACTAGATCTGGTAAGGGGCAGTGATACAAAAATGATGGTATAAAATTGTGCTTCTTTATGTATAAGAAACTTAATTTCAGAGATTTAGAATTCATGGGAATGAATGGGATTTTTAAGCTATTCACTTTGCTCACAGATTTCTGAGCTATGTCTGGTACTGCTGTGAAGAGCAGTAACATTCACAGCTTCATGGTCTCCAGGAAAGCATTCCTTACAGCCACAAAATACACAAGGCAGCACCACTGTTCCTAAGCACCGCACAAAGCAAGCAAAACACACTGTAAACACTGTTTATCTGCTAATTGGTCAACCTTAACATCATTAAAGGCAATGCTGCAAATATCAATGCAGAAATGTTGGAGGGAAAGAAATGGGATATGTACATAATCTGGCAGTCTGTACTAGCAAGGAGTGCGGTGCAGTGAGAGCATCGGCAGTATGGATTCAGTGCTTGTCCTGAAGCACTTTAGGGGGGGACATTTCTCAAGAAAGTGGAATAGCTAATTATTATTAATTAGAAGTCTTTATGTCCATTGCTGAGTAAAAATCTCAGTGGTGCTGACAGACGATGTAAAGGAGAATATACAAACTGCTTTCATAGATGCTGTCTGTTCCTAAGTGGTGTAACCATATTTAGCAGTGGCTCAGATGGGCAGAGAGGCAGGAACAGCCTACATAAGAAATTCTTCTCAGCTTTATTTGCTTTTGCTGTTTGTCATCATAAAACACACAGCTATCATTGTTTGAGTAATAGAGCTTTCACACATTCAGCTTCACTGATTTTTGTCCTTTTCCTGTTTTGTCAACAAGGGAACAGCCATATCAGGGTAGTGCATTCCAGGATGCCTGTCCCAGTGTCTACCAGAAAGATGCTTGAGGTTTTCCATACAGGCAAAAGCAATTATCTGTGAATGAACAAGGCAAATTCAGCACAAACCACATCTCCCTCATGCCCTTTGTCAGCAGGTGATATGATACAAGTTATAGCAGGAGCTGAGATTGTGATGATCTCAGGGAGATAAAAAAAATCCTTATGTTGGAGGGATAGTAATGACCATCTCTGTCATAATGCCATATTTGGCCTACTATCCACCTCATAAGAAAATCAGTTTTTTGTTATTCTAGATACACTGATCTATTCCTTCCTGTAGCTGGTAGATTGCCTCTCTCAGAGTACTAGCTCTCTCATTTAGCTGTGGTTGTCATCTTCTCATTAAAGCAAATTAAATTCAGATTTTCTGTAGATAAATTGTATGGATTAGTCACTCTACATGACCTGCTTTATTACTAACAAGAAAAAGCTTTTAAATGTTCTTAACTATTTCCTGATATTTAGCATTTTTGGTTTTGAGTACATTAGAGAGTAAATTATCCTGCAATGTAGATAGAAATTATCTTTAAGGATCTCTGAAATAAATTTTTTGTTAGTGGTATGGAGTTATAGTTCTTTACAGAAACAAAGAAACAGTATCATATTATATATTCTATAAAGTTATTTCACCAAAAATTGCTGTTGAACTAGTGTAACTACTAAAAAGTTGCAGAATTTACTTTAAAAATAATGACCCTTGTTATGCATTTTTATTGTTTATAAAATGGTAAAAACCCCAACTCTTTTAGTAAAGGAAAGTAAGTTATTGCAGCATTGTTGCCAGTTATTGCCAGTGGAAGTTACTGCAAAATAAAAGTGTGGTTTGCTTCTGCCCATTTCTTCCCGCAGACTGTGTCAATATTCAGACCTCATGTTTATACGAGGATAGGGTTTCAGAGCCCTCAGCTGGAGAACGGATGCCTAAACCACAGTGTTGGTGAGGAGAAACAAACTAGCCATCTAAGCATGTTTACTTCCAGCAACAAGGAAGTTCTAACTTGTCCCTAAGTGGTGACTCACTGGGCTGGGGCTATAAAAGTAAAGGTAGCTGCTCTCTAAAACATCAGGGATTTAGATTTCAGAAATCCAACATGATGCACTCAGGACTTGCAGCTGTTTTCTTTTTCTTGTTGGGTTTGTCATTTTGCCTGACAATCCCTATTCCCCTTGAAGACAGCCATGAGTTCACAGAGAAGGACCTTCAGTTTGCAGAGGTATAGTATAAAATAATTCATGTTCTAGTAACAGTAAATTGTGCAGTTACAACTGTTTGGAAATTAGGCTTATTACTCCTTTTTTCCTTTTTAGCGCTATCTCAGGACTCACTATGATCTCCGCCCAAATCCTGCTGGCATAATGAGGAAGAGTGGAAACACAGTGGCAGCTAAACTTCGGGAAATGCAAGCTTTTTTTGGTTTGGAGGTGACAGGCAAACTAGATGAAGAAACTTATGAGCTGATGCAGAAACCAAGATGTGGTGTCCCAGATGTGGGGGAATATAACTTTTTCCCTAGAAAACTCAAATGGTCAAAAATGAATTTGACATACAGGTAAATGCCTGGTGTTTTGAGTGTTATTTCTGTTATAACTTCCTTTCCAGATGCATTGTCCAATGGGTTCCTCAGTACATGACGTTGATGTGAGAGGGATGTATTTGAGTTTGACAAAATTAATATTGCAGCTTAAAACCCTTACAGCCCCTCTTTTGGAAAGGTGCTCCCAACCTACATTGCAGCCCAAGGAAGTAAACATTGCACTTTGTCATGGAAAAGGAAACTTGGCGTGCTGTAAGCTAGCAACTCCTCATTTGGCCTACATATAAACACTCAGGACACACTCATGGTGCCAAATGAAAGGGGTTCAAATCATACACTTCTCTGGGTCACTCCTTAGCTCTATCTGGACCCAGTTTAGTGTTTGCTTCTGGACAGAGCAGTGTAGATGCCAACCAGTCTGTGTAGTGTGACTGTGAGAGCAGGCTCTTCCATCTCACATCCCAGATGTAGATGTCTGTGTTTAGACAGATAAATCCCTGTACCTCAGAAAAGCTGACCTTAGGAGGTGAAGAGCTGACGGTACACAGGGTAGGTCCTTCTCCTTTAATTCTGCAAGGTCGTATATCTGGGGCTTTCAACAGCTATAGACTGAGTTAAACCAGCAGATTCCAAATATGAAATCACTAAAATCTCTTAGTTCCATAGCTAGCGTTAAATGTTACTTTAATATGGACAATTGTAGCCTATAAAAATCACTTTGGATAATGTTTTGCTCCTCCAGGAAGTGAGGATCATGAGATATTTTATATTACATACAAAAATTTAAAGTTACTGCTATTTTACTTAATACTGAATATATGTGTCACTTTCTAAATCTTCTGGTGCACAGAAAACCAACTACAGAAAGCTGTTGGATCATTTCAGAAATCTCTGAATTATTTTAACACCAATAGAAATGTTTATTTTTTTTAATACTGTATGCAGCTGCTAAGCTCCTTGTTATGTGATCATATGACAAAAGCAAAAACTTTTAATGAGGTGTACAGTCAGATAAAAGTGCATTGCATATTTCTCCAATTCACACAATTTAACTGGAGATATTAATCTGTTTGACAGAATTATGAATTACACTTCAGATCTGAGACGTAATGAAGTAGACAGAGCTTTCAAAAAAGCATTTAAAGTGTGGTCTGATGTGACACCACTGAACTTCACCAGAATACGAAGTGGCATAGCTGATATCATGATCTCCTTTGGCACTAAAGGTAAAACAGAAAGAATTTTTTTTATAAGTAAATTATATTCTTATATACAAAAGATGGAGTAATTAATTTAACTGTTTTGAATTTTGCTTTATAGAACATGGTGACTTTTACCCTTTTGATGGACCCTCTGGATTACTGGCTCATGCTTTTCCTCCAGGCCCAGACTATGGAGGAGATGCTCATTTTGATGATGATGAAGTTTGGTCAGATGATTCTAAAGGTAACAGAAGTTCCTGAGATTATTTGAAATGGTGATAGACGGAAAATTTATCCCTCTTTGATACCAGTAGACAGTTTGTTTTGCCTGTTTACTGTTTGTTCATCGTTATGTTCACTGTTTACACATAGAACACTGAGTTTAACCTCCAGCCATAATTGGAAGTTTAACATGTGCTTAGAATAAATTTTAAGATATAACACTTCTAAGTGAAGTGATTAAAAAAAAATGACACAAACAAGATTTTGTCATGTTGACATTTCACTAAGGGCAGCTAGTTCTGATCACAGACTGATGGGAATTGCCTTACTGTAGCCTACAGCAAACATACCTCAGCTGTACATTATCTGCTTGAATTTAATTTGAAAATTCATCACCTTGCCTATTCAGGACAGAGTTTAATAGAACATATTTTTCAGAACTGGTCACCCTCCTGGCAATAAAGCTAATTTCTGCAATATTGAAAATAATATGGAATCTCTACTGCAGATGAATTCCCAACAAGAAATGGTCTTAATTTAAATAGGACCAATACTTCACCCTAGAGCTTTCCTGTGCTGCTAAAAACTTCAAGAAATAGAAATCTTCCTACCTAGTAACACTGTCATATAAGAGTTAGGCTGAACACCAGCTATGAGGCACTAGATCTCTTAGGCCCTTATTAACACAAAACCCATCGTAGTTCAAAAATGACAAGCAATTATATCTGGTGGAAGATGTCCCTGCTCAAGGCAGGGGGCTTGGAACTGGGTGATCTTTAAGGTCCCAAACCCTTCTATGATTTTATGGACTATGCAGAATTTTTCCATGTATTCACTTGTCTCATTCATTGTTCCATATGATAAAGCACAGTGTCAATACAGTGATACAAGGAGATACACATTTATTTTGCTGTGGTTTGTTATAGGCTATAACTTGTTTCTTGTTGCTGCCCATGAATTTGGTCATTCACTGGGACTTGAGCACTCTAGAGACCCTGGAGCTTTGATGTTCCCAATCTACACATACACTGGAAAAACTGGTTTTGTGCTTCCTGATGATGATGTGCAAGGGATCCAAGAGCTCTATGGTAAGTCTGTATAATATATAATATTTATCTCCTGTATCATTATAGCCTGCTGCAGATGCACTGCACAGTTACTGTGTGCTGCAGAGGTTCAATAACAGTTGTGACAGATTAAGAATGATTCACTGGAACAGGAGATGCTTAAAATTAGTAGTTCAGAGGGAAAAAATATTAAGTAGTGCTGCAAAGCAGTTGGTCACTGACCTGTCTCCTTAAGTGGTAGGTGATGGGGAACAGAGTCCTACTTTTTGACCTATCTGGAAATAGAAGGTAAAACAGAGTCTAAAGGTAGAAACAGAATTATCCATGTTTCATTATGAAAAGCAGAAAGTTTTGGGGGACTTTCAATACTTGTGATAAAGAAAGCAAGTTCATGTAACACCTTTGCAGCACACTTAAACTGCAAAGTTCATGAATGCATTTAGCTAGAGAAAAATGAGAACAGATTTTCCCAGTAAAATTTTTTTACCCATTATGTTTGTATTCATCACGCTCTTGGGAGACCTTCCATGTTCTGTTCAATATCATGATCAACAGACAGAAAACATTGTCAAGCTTACATTATATGATATCATTCCAGGTGCGGGAGACAAAGATCCCAACCCTAAACATCCCAAAACACCAGAGAAATGTGATGTAGAATTATCACTTGATGCAATAACGGAGCTTCGTGGAGAAATGCTGGTGTTCAAGGACAGGTAAGGACACTTCTGTGTCAAGGATGGTGGGTACTGGATAAAGTTTTAGCAAGCAAAAACACCTTTTCAGTTTTTTACTAAAGGTTTGGGTAAATGTACATTTAAAAGAGCACAAATCAATATAGATGTCTCTTAAGAAACCACATCACATACCTCTTTAGGTAGGGTTTATAATGCAAGTACAGACTTGACTGCTCAGTAAGTAATATGATATGAAGACAATACAACTGAAGACTGACATTTTTGTACACGTTTTTAAATCCATGGGACTTTCTTCAACATGCCTAAATCTGCTAACTTTTATTTGGGTGAAGTTGTACTGCATTCAGGAGCTTCACATGGGACAACAGTGTTTCTCTTATTCTAAACGAAAGATGCTTAAAATTTATTATTGTTTGAGATGATGACTGTGTGAGTGACAGAAATGATCTGCAGTTGATGCTGTGAGGAAAGGAAAGGTCTAAGAGGGGCTCTGTCTATTCAGTATTCTATGATACAATAACCATTAATTCACCAGTAATTTATTTTAACTATAGCACATAAAAAGTACTTCTATTCTACAGTATGACGAGAAATATAAAATATATCTTCCTTTTCTGAACTAGGTTCTTCTGGCGACTGCACCCTCAGATGGTTGAGGCAGAACTGGTGTTACTTAAGTCCTTTTGGCCAGAGCTTCCAAATAAAATAGATGCAGCTTATGAAAATCCCATCAAAGATCTTGTGTTCATGTTTAAAGGTGAGTATTCAGTTTTGTTGTTGGCAGAAAAATACACATATTTAATCAAGCTCAACAGGTGCTGTAAAGGTAATCAACAGAAGAAGAAAACACCCTACCTTCCTCACTCAAAAAACTCAAAAAACAAGCAGTTTCACCTCATGCACATCTATAAAATTTTCAGTGAATTAGGAGATGTACAGTTTTTTTAGGATGCCCAGAATCATAGTACAAATAGTCTAATACCTACTGAGTACGTGGCCTAAGAATCTGTTTGTTATATCAAAATAGGGATCATGGTTTCCTCATTTAATTCTTCTCTCAAAGCTGAACCCTTACAAAAGACTCACTCATACTTTGTATTTTCAGGGAAGAAAGTCTGGGCTTTGAATGGCTATGACATAGTTGAAGACTTCCCTAAAAAGATATATGAAATGGGATTCCCAAAAGAAATGAAAAAAATAGATGCAGCTGTCCATGTTAAAGACACTGGCAAGACTCTCTTTTTTACTGGAAATAAGTACTGGAGGTAAGCTGGAGACAGGGCAGTTTAGGTGTCCCTGCCATAACCTGTCCAGATGTATGGAAAGATGAGGAATTTGGTTCAAACCAGATGTTTGGCCAATCTGGTCTGTGGTTTTCATTGGTTCTATAGCTGCATACAACATGCTGTAAAGGTGTATGCAAGGCTTTCATAAAAATACAAGCACAGATTTTAAAAGCTGAATGAGTGTAAGGAAGTGGGACAAAGTGCTCTAATCTGGGAGAATTTCTAGTATGATCATGCCTGCCAGAAAAATTTCCTATCTATCTTCCTTGAGTTGCTTGTGTGACGTGAAATGGCATCAGTGCTGTAAGAAATCTTTACCACCCTAGAATGTCTCCTTTTTACTGTCCATGAGTGGGGCTCACAATCAAGTCTCATGCATAATTAAGACATTACCATCCCTTCCCACTTTTGTTGGGCCAAGCAGCCTCAGGATAGATTGGTAGTACCAATATATCCAAGTACAATAATCTCTAAAGTATCATACATACTTTATAGATCTGCTCTGAGAATTAAGCTCTATTTGCTTTGTGTTTATTCCAATTCTGGTGGAGGCATGCCCTGTTTATCACCCTGCACTTCACCATTGCACTAGACAGAAATCATCCAAAGACTGATGGCTTGCTTTAGGTGTGGGTAACTTCAAAATACATAAAGAGCACAGGCCAAACTCCCAGGCTGTTTAAATCCCCTGATTTTTTTTTTTCTTTTGTGCTTAATATAGTTATGATGAAGAAGCAGAAGTTATGGAAGCAGGTTACCCCAGGCTGATAGAGGAAGAATTTGCAGGAATTGGTGATAAAGTGGATGCGGTCTATGAAAGAAATGGTACATAATCTGATAATGAAACTTTATTACAATTAATTGCCCTTGAAACTTGAGATTAATGTCTTGTACAAAATTCTGCATTTGTAATTTTTATTTCTTCACATCAACATTTCTCTTGTTGACTGAACCAGTTTTCTGATCTAAATTGTGCTCTGGCCAAAAAAAGAGCTCCTTGCTTAGGGAAACCTAAAGTGACATGCTTAATGTAGAAGTATTATAATGTAATAACTGGAGCCCATTCCTATCCAGCTTTTCAGGGAAAGTTTGAGAGTCAGCATCTTGAAAATTAGAATGCCAGCCTTGTATTTTCTTGATCAAATGCAATAAGAATTTTACACAATAGTTATCAGTCACTTTAAAACTCAGATACAGCTCTAGCAAATAGAATGAGGATCTTTTAAAAATTTAGCTCAGCATTCTAAATATGAAAATGTTACATTTGAATTATTAAAAATGAAAACAGGATAAGTATTATTTTAAGGATAATTTTGGAATGACACCACAGTTTCTTGGTGATAATTCTTTTTAACTTTCTTATTCCTTAGGTTACCTCTACTTCTTCAATGGACCACTGCAGTTTGAATATAGCATCTGGAGTCAAAGAATTGTCCGTGTCCTGCATACTAACTCCCTATTTTGGTGCTAATTACAGCTGAGTGCCATGTCATAGGCTGCAGAGCAGCCAGTAGTACATGGGAATATTAATAAAGGGCATTTAGGTTTACCAAAGGATAGCAAGGTTCTATGAACAAGTACTAGGCTACCTATCACCAAATGTACACTGTATATATGGACTTACATGTCAGTCTGGAATTGATTTAACTGAATAGGAAAAGAGAAAAGAAATCATTATCATTTCAAGGCACATTACAGCATTTAAAGTTTGTCTAATATTGCAGTGATGCTGGATACATCACACATTTTCATGAGCACTACTAATATTCCAGTATTCTGAGTACATCTGGCACCTTTCAAGGACTTCCTAGCATTAAATAGACCTGGTAAACTCAGAAGCTTTATATTTTTAAACTAATCCTTCTTCCCTTTTTGAAATTCCTTTTAACATACTGGGAATTCAGATGTGTAGTGAATTAGTGAGGACTGCATGGTGACTCCCTGAGCAAGTAACACCAAGCAGCAATGATGAAGTTTGGGAATTCAAAAGTAATTGACTGTATTGAATGGGAATGTGCCCCTGGAAGGAGGTGTCCCTGTCATCTTTAGAACAAGGAGAAGTTACAGAAGCAGTGAGATGTCATTCCAAAGCAGACAGAAAAGCAGGAGAAGGGAAAAGTACTCCCTGGAGAAATCCTAAGCCTGTATGATACTGGGGAAACCAGAAGGAAGCAGCAACAAGAGAATCACGCAGGTTGAAACCATGCATGATGATGCATCTGGTATCACAGCCCAGATGTTTTCAGCTGGTGTTAATTGAAGTAACATTCATAGAGGTTATGCCTGTGCCAGAAGAGAACCTGAACATGCAAAGCAAAATATTGGAAAGGATATATTTTTTCATGTTGGCCACTGTTTTAATATCTATATCAATTATTTCAGTATATTGTAAGATTTTGTTTTGGTGTTTTTTTGTTTTGTTTTGTTTTGTTCTGTTCTGTTTTAATCAATGCAAATGATGTGGTACTGTGATTATTTTGATTTTTAAAAATAATATTAAATAAACTGGAGTAATAAATTAATGTTGTTAAATTACTTAAATTTTTTTAATGCTGCCTATCACAGAAGCAATTAAGAGCTATTGGGTAAAAAAAATCAAGATCCCTAACCTGTGCCTTTTATTCACTAAGATTTTCAATTCTGTTTAAAAATATGATTTATTTCTTGTCCTTGCAAGAAAAATAATTTTATAGAAAAGAGGAGAGGAAGACAGAAGAGTGAAAAACGAAAAGACCCCTTAAATCGGCAATAGAAGAGCTAAGTTGGAATTAGACCTTATCATTGCAGAAAGAATGAGAAATTATTAAGAAATACCAAGAAAAAACAGTTACACATTAGTTTGAATGTTAAATATTAGCAATTAATTAAAGCTACATTATTCTGCCTTCTAAATAACAACACTTAAGTGAATTAATCAGCCAGGCCTGCCAAGCAAAGCTCACCAATGTTTAATATCTTTAAACAGACATAAATGACCTGGCCTAGTGGTGGGCCAGGTGTGGTTAGTTGGGTTGGTTCTGTACTCACAACATAGATGGTTGGTTGAGATAACCTAACAGACTGAGAGGTCTCTTCTGAACATAAAATTGTGAAGCAAAGAATTCCACACCTTATTATGCTTAAAAGAAATGCATGGAAATAGAACTGGAAAAAATATTTACAAAATGAAAAATCTAAAGGGGACTAAAATCAAAGTTCTGGTTTATGATAGAATATTGAGAAAACAGCTGGGGGGGAAGTCAGTACAATTCTCTAAGCATAAAAAGCACAATTTGGTTGAATTACATGTAAAAAATTTTGACAGAGAGAGTGTGCCTGAAAAAATTTATGTTTGATATTGGGCAAAAGTTTCACTTAATTACTTCGGCAGTGAAATAAGGCTCTGGACATATAACCTTAATCTCAATTTTTTTCTCAGTAAAAAGACTTGGTGAAAAATTGTATCAAAATAATAATGAATCTTCCATATGGGCTAGGTGTTGAGTCTAAATCCTCTGAGTTTCAAAGGTGTGACATGAGCTGCACTGGATAAGGGAATGTAAATGTGGACAGGAAAGCAAGGAGATTTCAATGACTGTCTTTCATATCATTGTGAATTTCTGTTAACATTGAACACTTGAGAGGGGAAAAAGGTACTGTATTGGAAGCTGGACCATCAGAAGCTTTCAGCATGATCGTATCCAGCGGCTATCCAGCCCAAACAGATTCTTGTTAGCTGCTCAGCTGACTGCAAGCAGCCTTTGGCACAAGTCCAAGCACAGCTTCAGCTTCTGTGTCCGCATCCCTGGTGAGAGACCAGAGATGTTCTGTGGTTAGCGCAGCTGAGAAAAGTACCAGGCTGCCAGTTCCTGGCATTTTGTTGAGGAAAAAAAAAAAAAAGAAATGGAAAAATTTTCTTGTGTTGTGGAAGTGGAAAGCTGAGATCAGAGCCAGAGGGACACTGTTGCTGCTGTCAGCTAGAAAGGAAACTCTCCACAGTACCCTGTGCCCTGGGACCCACTGCCACCACACAATAATAACATTGCATGGGTGACTGGTGAGGACCTAATGGGATGTCACCCAAGACTATCAAGAATTGAAAAGAAATAAGTCTTTTTCCCAAGGCAGAGACTGAATTGACTGGTTTCCCTGAGATGTGCGTGAAGAAAGGACCACAAGGAGGCTGAAGCAGCTGTCTCCTAGGATATAATACTAGCAAAACTAATAACTTCCCACCAGGTTGGTAGTTTTTTATGTGGAACTATGCAAATCCACCTAATAGTAAAGAGTGGACAGAATAGCCCCTACCTAATATTAAGGAGTTGTGTCAGGGAGGTTTAGGTGGGATATTAGAAAAAGGTTCTTCAGCCAAAGTGTGGTTTGGCACTGGAACAGGCATCCCAAGAAAGTGGTCCATACACCAAGCTTGATAGAATTCAAGGAGCATTTGGAAAGTGTTCTCAGGCACATGGTGCAAGTCTTGGGGTATCCTATGAAGGGCCAGGAGTTGGGCTTGGTCCTTATGGGTCCCTTCCTACTCAGTATATTCTGTGATTCTCTGATTGATTACGTGTTTCTGTGACTAGTACATGAACAGTTATTGATTAATATGTCTTTTATATCCATATTGATCTCTGCTAGGAATGATCATTTGAAGGGGGAGAAAGGATAAGACAAGAAAAGGAATCTGTCAGATTTGTTCTCAGGGAGTTTTCTGTGCTGGGTGCATGATCCTGAGCAAGTAGGACTTAGAGGATGTAAATATATATTCCAGGTGAGAGAAAAAAAATAAGCAAACATCATTTAAACCTTCCAAAGTGAGAAACTAGTCAATACTGTAAGAGTTTCCATGAACTACATGAGATCTACTAGTAGCTGTGAAACTTTAGAAGGAATTCAAAATTATAAGAATGTTTTTTTCTCCTTAGCATAATCTCCAGAAACCTACTCTGAAGACACTAGATGGCAGTGACAGCTTTCCTTCCTAGAGATTTTGCACAGAATTAAAAGTATAATCGTGGATGAAGAAGCCACAGATAACTATAGTGAATTCTTACATTATGTGAAGATGTAAAAAAATAAACCCTGACCATAATAAATATAATTTCATTATTTATTCTACTGAAATGCAGATCTCTGAATAAAAAGCTAAGATATAATAATATTCAAGAAACTTCTAGATATATTCACTATCAGGGATAATAATTTTTTAGCCTTTACAGAACTGAATGCAATGCACTTCAAACAGTACACTCTCATCCTAGGCACAATTCAATCCCTTAGTCTAACCCCGTTCATTGGAAAATTTCCCATACACATACATAGATAGACATGTTCTAACTACCTGGGAACATGGCAGCCCCTCATGGATTCTTACTGAGTCTGGAGAGGAGGATTTATTGTTTCAGTATTTTCTCAGATTGACTTAAACAAGGATCTAGACCTCAGCCTTCAGTCTAGGTCAAACAATTGTACATTCACTTCTGTTAGTGTGAGTGTGTTCATCTGTCCTGTTGGAGATGTTTTCTTTACACATATGCAATGAAACAGTATTTTGTGGAAATGCTGATGACCCACTAATCAGAAAGCTTATTTGGGATGTAGAATCAAGACCTTCTGTCAGTTTTGTCAGGGGGGGTTTGCACAAAATGGGGTGTCTGTACACACTGTGAGTCCACACCAGCTTTGGGGTTTGATGGTTCTGCTGCCTCTGATGAAAAAACATTTTCAAGGAAAACCTCAGTAGTTCTGCTTAAGATGATGCAGAAGGTACAAATCCCATGGAGACTCCCTCTAGCCGGTGATCCTCCTCTTTCCTGCTTAACACAGGGGATGTGCTTGGTACATCCATTTTAGTTACAGCCTTTCGATTACATACTGCAGTTTGAATTTCCAGCCAATGTTGTTCAGGACTTCCTCTGACACTCACTTCACCTCTCTGACATGTGCTGTGCTAGAGTATGCTCTGCCCCTGCCCCTTTACTCACAGAAAATGGATGAAAGAACATTTTCCTCTAAGAAAACTCTTACCAGGCAGCAGACAAGCAGCTTTCTTATTTAAATGTCATATAACAAATTTCCTACTGACACTCTAACACAGGATGGTACATTTCTCTGTGCATTGGAGTGAGCCATTTATGTTGTGTCTTGACTTTTTGCTGGACAACACAAGGGTCCTACCACTGGGTAGGAGGAGCTTGATGGAGCAGTGTCCTCAGAACAGTCACATCCATACTGTGTAGTCTCTGCTGGACCTTACATATTCTTACATGATCCTGTTCTGCTCTTCTTCAAAGAGGAAGATGAGTCATTTCCATGGCCAAATATTGCTTTCTTAGCCCAAACAGCATTATTACATCAGTCTGTAATCTCATCATTACAGGAAGAAAGTAAGAAAATTTCTTTTTATTTCTGCATTATTTTTGTTGTCTGAATATATTCTCCACAGGAACAAACAAGTTGTGTATCCTTCCTCAGAGCCTGCCATCCTAAGAAGAACCTGTGAAAGTCTGTTTGGAATCAGCCATATCGGAAGGGTCTGGAGTTCACAGTGTCCTTCCCACTGTCTGTTTATCTAGAAAATGTCCTTTTCAGACTCAGCTTGGACTGTGTCCTTGGACTGTGTTGGGACAATGTTCCCCATTGTGCCCCATCGTGAGAGGGGCAAGTAGTGTAAGCACCGTCAGGAACTGCTGTGTAGCAGCAGCCCTGCACTAACTAGTGATCATTAGGGAGGAAGGACATGCAAGCCAGTGCAGTTGTGAGGAGGAATCCATTCTGGGGCTGCTTTTCCTGGGCTGTTTGCTGGTGTCCCTTGCTGGTCTGCACAGGCAGTCCACAGTCTCTGTCAGGAAGGACATGGCAAATGTAGCTTTGGCTGATGGAGTCAGTGCTATTGGTAGAGGGACCAAAACAATTTAGGTGACCTTGGTAGGATAACCACAACTTCAGGGTCCCAACACTCAAGGCATAACATACATACATGTATGTCCCTGCCCATGGTAGGGGAGGTTGGAAATAGATGATCTTGAAAGTCCTTTCCAACCCAAACTGTTCTATGATTCTATGGTTCTATGATTAAATTAATGGTTCCAGGTTGTTTACAGGTGAATCAGGAGAACTTAACATATAAATCTTATGTGCTATTTTGCTATAGCCCATTGGTGATATCATGGCAAATAAACCATGCAGAGCTGCGTGAATGGTGTCAAAAGGCATCAGTGGTGCAGAGAAGACAGGGTGAGATAAATGCCAGAAAAAACTTGATCATGAAAGCTACAAGGACCAGGGGATAAAACATCATATTTGAGGTCTCACAAACAGTACAGGTAAGCCAGGACTTTTAGAGTGGTCTGTGCAGTGCCACAGAGTGCAATTTCAACAAGGAGCAGCCAGGATATGACCAAGCAGCTGGAACAACTGAGCTTGGTAAAACGCTTGCTCTCCTCCTAGCTACATATTCTGATCTGTTGGTCCCAGCTGATTAGATTAGACCTGCAGGCCAAAACCATAAAGGAAACCATCTTCATTATTCTGGCAGAGTCTAAACACAAGGTTGGATTGTGCCTCAAAGTAGCGCATATCAGAGAGTTAGCTGATGGCTGGGCTATCCAGCTGTAGTTTCCAGGAATCACCCAAGGACTCTTCCTTGTGGATAGTTTGGGTCTAATAATTTAGTACATCATGTTTTTGAGAAAATGCTTTGGAAAGGTTTTTGTAGTTCCAATGTGGATATTCTGCACCAAAATACAGGGAAAGAAGCTCGAACAGGGTCATTGGTTCACTAGTTCTCTTGTATATGGGAACATATTTCCAACTGAGATCAATTTCAAATTAAGAGAAACAAACATTAAATGACTCTTGCAAAAGTACAGAAATGTCTTGTCTAAAATTTTGTTGAAATAGTGTAGGAAATAAAATGCAGTCAGGTCTATCTCCAGTCATAGAAAATAGTGGATGACATTGCAACAGGGAGATAGAGATCTATAATAGGAGAATGGGGATGTAGTAGGAAATATAAAGCAAGTGATAGCATCAGCCTATTTCCAATTACTGTATTTGCATAATTAGTATCTGAAGTGTGAATATTAAGAAAGAAATAATCAATAAGACCCTGTTAGGACCTGAAGATTCAAACAAAACAGAAATCTCAACACAAACTTCACTTGGTTTGGGTTCAGGGAATAATTGCCCAGATAAGAGCTGCTTTGCAACCTGCTTGGGAAAATTATTGCTCTCATATTAGCAGTCTAAAATTTAATAGTAATTTCAGAGAAGATACTACAAACACATGTTTCAGAAGAACATCTGCATCTGGTACTATTCAAGCATTTCAAAAAAAGGGCAGCAAAAGCCCTTCGGCAAATTTCTTCTGAGTGTCAAGGAGGAAACACACAGCTCCGAACTTTGCATTTGGGAATTTTCTGTGCTATGTTCATCAGACTTAGAGTATGAGTTACACTCTCTGAAACTGAGTCACTTGATGCACAAAATAAATATCGGATGTGGGCTCCTTTTCCTTCTGTGAGGCTGCACAAGCATCAAGACCAGCAGGAAAATGCCTGTTGAAGTTTCAAGCTTAAACAATCCAGTGCTGTGCATGAAGCCTTAAATAAACACCGGAAATTTTAATTGTTATGATTCCTCTTGCTGTATTCATAGCTCTCTGCATTAGAATTTTCATGGCACTCCAAGGCATGACTTCCATTATACTGACATGCATTAAAACTGTGACATTTCCCCTTGAATCTAATAATTAGAGCCACAGAATATCAGTAATACCCAGCTGTCCAAATGAGGCCATCTCAGATGCTTCTATTTTTTCCTATCCATAATGGAAACGAGGTGTAAACAAGATCCTGTCCTGTGATATTTCAGGCACTGCTAATTTTTTCACTGTTTTTCTTTAGTTCTTTCTTGCATAGATACAGGTGTTCTTAATATCCACATTCTCAACTGAAACTCAGATTTAAAATAATATAGTAAAATCAACAGATTTCTTTGTGCTCATTATAAAAGGCTACTCCCCTATGATTTATTTTTAAACTATTGTCCTTGTTCACTGAATGGGTTCTTATATCAAGAAATAGTAAATAAGAGGAAGTTTCTGTAAGCTGCTTTTTAGCAGAGCTCATTGTTTTAACTTCAAAATTGATGTTACAATTTCTTGCCCTTTGATGTGAGCAATATTTTTTAATTCTTCTGACAGTTTTGGCAGACATTTTTCTTGCTATCTGCTTTGTAAGACTGTGTGACCAGAACTAGACACAATATTCAGGTCAGATGGAATCAAGTCATTATGTTTCTAGAATTATCATTAAACTCTTCCTTTACCCTTTATAGCCTTATTTTTTATAAACATGTATTGATTTTAATTGTTATAATAGGTTTACTTTAATCTCAGACAACAGAGATTTTATCTAGTAAGGAAAGACAAGCCACAGGAACACAAATTTAAGAAATTCCCCCCAAATTATAGGAATATAAGCAGGAGTCAAGGACATCATCAGTTTTGCTTCAATGATTAGCTATCTGCATTTTGCCATCTTCTCTGTGTTTACTGGAAGTCAGAGTTTTACAAGTTCAACATGCGTCAACACCAGCTGCTGGTACTGAATCACAAAGAAGCTCAGCCATCCTGTTATAACAGATCCATTCAGGAGTAAAGTAACAGATACTAGTCTTAGACAAAGTCAGAGGACTGTGTGATACTAGGAGTTATTTTCCTTCCTCTGATGCATTTTACTACAGGGTTCTACCTGCTCAAATTACTCTGCCAATTTTAAGCTTTAGATGCCAGGCTTTAGAAAATGAGTTTATAAACAACCAGAAGGAAATAAATGCAGCCTGAAAATACACTTCTGGGAAGAAAAGGATCTGAGAAAATAACCTACTTTATAACAGGGTAGAGATTTAATGAATGTATGGAATGCAACCCTTGGGGTACAGGATAGGAACAAACTGTTGCAACAGGAAAAGCGGGAACGTTACTGCTACCAGTAAACTCCACCAGTGCTGTTATTACAAGAGAGTACACATGAAAGCAAAAACTCAAAGGAGGAAGAAATGTCAAGTCAACATTTACAAATATGTGAGACCCACAGCTTTGATCCAAAGCTGAAATGCATGGGTGGATTAAATCACCCGTCATTGCAGATTCGGCTACAAGATTATGGGGCTGTAATTCCAACACCACCACCTCCCAACACACCTTACAGCAACCACAGCTGTGTAGGTGGCACAGATGTGTTTAGGCTCAGAGTGGATAGACCAAATTTTGATGAGATGATACAATCAAAACAAGTCTCAGTATTATTTCTAGCATTGCAATTTGTTACTGAAAATAGTGCGCATGTAAAATATTTCTTAAAATATCCCAATGACATAATTAGACTCACTTCCTCTGTGTTAGATGACTAAACAACACACTGTGTGCCTCCCAAGACAGAAGTTACAAGGCTATATGTTAGGATGATTACTGTATCATTAGTGACTTGCCATGAGAATGACCAAAAGGAACTCTAACTTCTGAAATAGTAGGGCTGCAGCAGAGGTAGGGTTTAGGGGCCACACAACTCAAAGTAAACTGCTCTCTGTTTTGGCACAGACATGCTCTCTCTTGTGCACCAGGGCACAGCAGTCTTCATAGCTCCAGTTTGGGATGAGTCAATTCCTCCTCCAAAGAGTTTACCCTCCAGGGAGATTTAACACAGTGAGCTGGCAGGTATAACTGCAGCAGCCCATGAGCAGAGCTCCAGCCTGCAGGAGTCAGAGCCAATCCATGGTGTATTTTTTTTCCCCAAATTTGGATAACACACTCTTGGTTGGAGAAGGCAAAAACAGAGACAAGGACCACCAAGAGGCTCTGCAGGGAGCAGGGAAGGGAAGGGGAGAGATGGACAGGGAGAGGGAAGCACAGCTGACCATCTCAGACTGCCCTGGATTATGGGACAGCTCAATGCTGTAATGCATCCCACTCATACAGGAAATGCACAGTGGGTCCTAGCTGCTCTGTTTCCTTCCTATAGCAACATGGTTTGTGCTTCATTTGATTCCTTGAGGAAACTCAAGCTGAGAGCCAGGAATTGCTCCTAGGCCACTTTGCCTAGTTGTAGGAAAGGTGCTTAAATGCCCTGGCTTTCTTAAAAGTCTCATTGAATGGCATGACATTGAATCTCAAAATTTTCATACTTACAGTGCTTTTTTTCTGAGTTTTTAGATTATGGTCAATACTTTTGCTGTGAAAGCAGCAGACACCTAGGCAGATGTGGAGGATAAACGCTTTCCAAACGTCCCTGTTTATTGTCTCAGAACTGCTTTCAGAGTCAGGCTGAACTCTTCCTGTTTGAAATTTCAGAGAATGAAGGATGAGTTATTTTTGTATAAACAGTAAATATTTTCCATGAGTTAGCTGGTTTATCAGATCCTGCCTTCTTAAAAGGCGAGATTTACTGGGACTTAGTGTTCAGTTTTAAATAATGTATCTTTCTGCAAAAGATTTCTGTTGCTACTCAACACAAGTAATGTCAAGGAAAGCCATGTATCCCTATGTGTGAGATTAACTAAGAAACTTTGGATGTGGTGTTGTCTTCATTTCTTCCCATTACAATGAAAAGAGAGCAAAGAGCAAACACCACTTGGTGGTAGTGATCATGCCAGAGATGTACCTTCACAGGTAGTCATTGTGGTCATTCGCATAGCTTATAACACAAAAAATTTTAAAATATTTACACTTCTGGGGTATCTGAGACTATATTTCAAAGTCACTTAAATAGCAAAACCACATTCAAATTAAAAAAATCTTTCCTCTGCAGGTCTGTGAAAGCAGTTCTGCTCTATATGCTCAACAGTATTTTCATTATTTTTTATACAGGAGATCATCACAAGCAACTGTTGGGTTTTTGTCTTGGAAATGTCCCAGATTTATTGTGTGGGTGTAGTACTTGTCTAGCATGATCCCACTGACTAGTCTGCTTCCTCACTTTGAATCATTAGATATTTCCACCAAGCAGATTGCACAGATTTAATTTTATTTCAGCTCCCAGGTGCCACAAACCCTTTCTCATTTGCTGTGTCAGGAATTCTTGCTTCAGCTGGCATGGAGTAAATAGTGAAGACCTGGAGGGCCTTTCTGCACCCTGCAAAAGAACAAACGTGCAGGCTGGGCTATGTCATGCAGCAGGAAATACTGCTTGCTAGGACTTGAATAGAAATTAATATAGTTTTGATTAGTGTTGAAAGAGCAGTTTTGTGCCTTCCCTGTTATGTGACTTCTGTAGCAGTATCTGCATTTGGATGTCATGGAAGCAAGCAGGATTTCTGTCCTGATTCCCTGGATTCCCTGGATCCCCTGGGCTCAGCTGTCACAAAAACGACACAAATCAGGCACCTCATTCTTCCCACCTTGCCTACCCCACAATGCCTTTAAATTTTTCATGTTTTTAGTTTCAAAGGCTTCAGAAGGAATTCAAGTATGTTCCAGTAGAAAACACCTGCTGTTAAGGAGATATAATACAAGTATCCTAAGGTTTCATCAAACACTTCTCAGTTACACTCTTGTCCCCAAACCACCTGGCAGTGAACAGGTGATGACACATAATGACAGATGATGGAATGTAAGGGACCCACTTCTCTGAAAAAACAACTGCAAAACACTTAATCAGCGAAAAAAGTACAGGACAACCTTCAGGGAAGTAAGAGAAAGTAAAAACACAGAAAAGAACATGTGCTTGCATAAAGACTTTTTTTAGCATACCTTGTGAAGTGTTTCCATGTGTCAGGAAAAATGAAGAAAATAAGCTTGGTACGTAACAGAAAAAAGGAAAATGCTTTGTCGAACAGAACTGCAGGATAAATTGTAAAACTCCATTTTTCATACTTAGCAGTGAGATAAAAATAACAGAAGCTGCACACTGGAGTTACTACTTCTTCATTAACAGTGAATACTTCTGTGTATGTAATCACTTCTGAGTTAAAGAAAATTATTTGCATTCATTGGACAAGGGTTGACTTAAAGTCAAATGATTGAGACATCTTGCACATTATTTCAATTCGAGCTTAAGATGAGGTATCTTTCAAGTAGAACTGATTGATTGTGAAAGAAAAATTAATTCTTCTTTTGGAAAAATATAAATTATTTTGGTTAAAGAATGGGTTTGGTTTTACTAATTATTTATTGATCTGAAGGCAAAACCCAGTGGCTTCACAATTAGTTTCCAGAGCTCAGGCAGCCTTGGTGCCATGACCACTTCCCTGGGCAACCTGTTCCAGTGACCAACAGCTGTCTCAGTGAAAAACCTTTTCCTGATGTCCAATCTGAATTTGCCCTGATGCAGCTTCATTCCATTTCCTCATGTCCTATGGCTGGCCATACAGGCACCATGTGTTATGCAAATGAAACAATTTTCACCTTTATCACAGAGACAAAACCAGAAACCAAGCAAAAACTTCTTCTGGCTAAATGCATAAGGAAAGTAGAAAGATTTGTCTATTAAAGGTAGATTAATGCTCTAAATAGGGACAACACACTTCAGTCATATTCATAAGCTAAACCTGATTTCTGTTACCTAAGGGACTCTGGGGTAACTAAGGGTTATTTTGCAATCTTGTTCTCTTTCTGCCTAATCCTGGGGCATCCCTGAAGTTGTACAAATTGCTTAATCACCTCCACTGTTCAACAATGAGTCACTTCTTCAGGTATGTCCTTTCATGCAGATTGAGGACTAAGCCATAGCAGAGGTAAAGTGCTGAAGCCATCATGACCTACTGGATATGGTGCTAAGAGGAGGGATCTTTCTTACATCTGGGCTGGACATATATTCCCAGTAAGCACATGGCAGCCTTTGGGAGGCCAGATATGCTCCTGAGATGCTGTGTGTGGGGCTTACTGGGGTCCCCTTCTCTTCGCATGAACACCAACTTCTTACCACATAGTCTAACTATTACCAGAGTAATGGCCTCTAAGTGAAATGCTAAGCCAGATGGAAAATTGTCCTCTGCTTCCCATTTAGTCAACAAAGAAAGGCAGACAGAAAGTGATTCACACCACTAATATCTCAGCTTCTATCTGAAGGCATCTGTTTTTCTTCATTGACTGCAGTTAGGAAACTGGATGGTTGTGCTCCTAACCTAGACAAATCTATGAAGATGGTACATTTATGAAAGATTTGTCTCAGATTTAGCCAGGTTTCTGACTTTACATTTAATACCCCTGCTTTTTAATTTTGTTTTTAAATCAATTTACTAGCATTCTGATTTGTTGAAACACTTTTCAAAGTTTTTCTCTTTGGGGTATCCAGTCTCTTTTTAGCTTTGGACCCTCAGAAAATTCAGATCCCCTCTCATTCAAGCACCTGGATATTTTACTCCAGCTAACTTCTGATCAATTGATTCATTGATTTTGCCCAATGAAAGTCAAGATGCTATGACTTAGTCAATGACATTTCACATTTTGTAGTCACTTAGCAAAATTGAAGCCAAAATAGAAATACTTTACAATGTGGCCACTCATTACCGGTTATCACCATTTTGAGTATAATACCAAGGTCCATCTGAAACTTGCAGTTGTTTTTGTTAGGAACATGGGGTGAGCCCTTCTGGTGAAACATAAATGTAAACTCTTGCTATCCTCTTTCGTCTTATGATTTGTTAAATCAAAGAAGCAGAGTCTTTGTATAAAGCTCTTCTAATGTATTTTAAGTGTGTACTTTAGGGTGAGATGAATTGCACTATCTGTATGCTGATCTTTCAAAAGGAGTGACCCAACATTAAGGGAAATCAATTTCATTCTCAAAGATGATTTTCATAGCTTTTATTTTTCTAAAAGAATTCATATATGATTAGAATCAAAACAGGGATCTCAGTCAGATACTCAGCTGTACATAATTTTGATCCAGATAAATTTCTTTTCTTTTGAAGTGACTTGTTTGTTTTTATTCCATCACATCATATTGCTTAAGGCTAGCTGATCATCCCTTTCTTGTTTCTCACATCAGCCCACAATGTGCACACATCAATAATTATGTTCCACTCACACTTTTATTCTGTCATGTTATTGCTGGGCCTTGAATTCTTGTTCTGAGATACTATCTACTATATTTGGAAGCCTTCAACATTTTAATGTCTATGTCTCTGTTTACACTCAAAAAGTAAAGATGAGTTGAGTCAAAAAAAATCCAGATATAAAATTCAGGACTATTATGCAAGAGAAAAAACCAAAAATTAAGGATTGGGCATATATAGAATAAATAACATAAAATAGCAAAAAGGAAGAAAAATTATATATTTGCTTGCAAACAATTGTTTTGAATAAGTGAATCTTCATTGTACAAATGTTTCCAAACCATGTTTGAAGACATAAGAATCAGATGATGCAGAAAGATTCAGGAAGCCTCTGTGGTCAATAACACTTTCGTGTACAAATAGGACAATATAGTGTAAAAGTGTGGGAAAAGACAGAAATAAGCCAAATTTTAGCTCTTGTTGATAACAGGGAAATGGAGGCAAGGCAAATCACTGTTGAGGGATTATTGGATTCCACCTCTTTCAGTTTTGTCATTTCCTGCAGAGCTGTTGCTATTATAAAGAAAATAAACAGCCCAGACTGATCAACATTGTGCAGGTGACAAATCCAGATTAATCCACCAGTTAAGCAGTCTAAAGTGAGACCTCAGTGAGCTCCAGCTGATCTCCCCTGTTCTGGCAGCGCCTGAAAGAGGATGAGGACAGTGGCCTCTCTGCCAAGTGCAGTGAGACTCTGTATGGGGTGGCAGCTGCTCCTGGGATAGGGACTGAGGAGCCCAAGCTCTGGCACAGTACTGGGAAAAGGAAGGAAAGAACCTTTTCCTGACTTCAGTTAGTTGCCAGCTTTGACAGCTACCATGGCTTATGGGGCAAATGTTACCTGTGACATTCCAAAGAGGCTACACTGGGGTTACTCAGCTGGCAGAGACAGGGTGGCAGGTGTGAGGGTCAGTGCTCAACCCATCCCCAGTGCCAGGTGCCACACTGCAGGCAGAGCCTCTGGGCACAGCCAGGCACCCTCACTGACGGCTCCAGTAAAAGGGGTCATTCTGGAGCAGGGAGGGCACAAAAGCTCTGCCACAGGAGGGCACAAGGCACTATGTATTTCCCAGGACCAGTGGGTGACACTATGTTGACTACCCTCCAGAGTAGGTGTCCCCTGGAGGCTTCCAGTGGGTGCAGAGCATTTGTCTCCGTGACCTCTCCTGAACTGATACCAGTGACACTATATATGAATGTATGTGTGCCCCAGACTCAAGGAGACCCAGTGAATATTTTCTCTCAAGGAAATTCCCTGAACTGTTTGCCTTAGCTGCTTTTTGGGAAGGATCAGTGCCCAGGCCTTTGTTAAAACATGTGTGATTTCCAGAATATTCCCCTGTCCCACTGGTGTTTCCTCATTGCCACTGATCTGTGTGTCCTGGGCATTTATTCAGTCCCCACCAGATCAGTTCTGCAGGGTGTGGAAGTGGGTACGTGACTTTTTCAACAAAATGTAAATTCTTCCCAATAGTTTTCACTCCAGAACAGAGCCTCAAGCAGATACTTCTAATTGACTCACTGTGTTAAATAAGTTGTAAACACCTGAGTCATGCATCATTTTAATGCTCTTACAAAAGAATCAGCTTCAAGAAAATTGATATGGATTACTGAGACAAAATGATGTTTCAATATCATTCCAACAACATAATTTAGGTTAAATGCTCCTTTCCTGAAATACGTCCTGGGAGGCACTGAGATATATATTGGTGCATTCTATTTAATTCCACAAATAAAATATGGTAGCAATGAGGAATTTTTTCCTAAAAAAATCTCCAGAAAAATTAACTAGATATGTTTCTTTTCCTGCCATGGGGACTAGATGCTACAGGATGATGAAAATCCTACTGCACTTTCCACATTATTCATTATGTACTAGCAAACAGGATTTTTTTCCCATTTTTTCATTATCCTTCTTGTACTAACAGTGTAATTTATAATTGGTCATATACATATATATATATATATATATATGAATGGATCTATAAATTGCTTGTGAGCAGAACACACTCTTTCCTATGTTTCCAATTCCCTGTGCTAATGAGTCAGTGGTTAACATAACAGCCAGCTGATTTTGGCACTATCTATTTTACTAAAAGGAAAAATAAAGAATTGTTTGTACAGCTGCACACAAGTGTGGAAGGTCTTTCGTGGAAGAACTTATGTCACTGTTATAAAACTTTTCTTATGGTCAGTGGACAAACAGAGGAAACTCTCTAAGAGTTGCTTCACTCTGTCTTAAAGGAGTTATTTCAGGCAGTTTCAGTGAATTATGTTGCCCAGATACATCTTGAGAGTAATGGGAGCTGCACTACTAAAATAGTCTATCCCTGTCTTTACACAGATAGAAGTACAACTGAACCTCAAGCTTGTTGTACTGGGATCTTAGTACTAAATGAAGGACATGACTGCAACAAAATACTCCAGTCCTCCAGCTTTTCTGCAGGTACAAAGACCTCCCTTCAGACTCTTCCTTCTCCAGGATCTGCTAGTTCAATGAAAGAATATCCTTCCTTTTTCCTGCAATTTATCTCCCCTCTAAGGTCAACTGTGCATCTAGAAATTTTACTAATTTTTTCAAGAAATGCTTTGGGTAGACAGGACAAACAAGGCATATAAGCAGCTACTGAAGTTGTCCATCTCTCCTTCTCTCCATCTGCCTTTAGGCACAAAGACAGGTTGTGCTTAAGTTTCCTTATTAGCTGTGACTGATAAAATCACAATTTCTGCTTTGAGCCTTGGTCTTTCCCTGCTCTGACAGATGTGATTATTGCAGTTATAAGGTTATAAGGCAGTTTTCATCAAAGATTACTACTTTCACTTCTTCTGCATTAGGACTGTGTTTGAATCTTTCATGTGTACCTGAGAGTGATTATTCATCTGTAGTATAATACTTTGGTAGTAAGGATGTTGTCCTGATCCAAGTGTAGGAAGAACAGACTGTGAGAGAGAAACATCAGAGCTCTGAACTTTATTCTTTCACCATCTATATGCCTCTCTTTACGTTGGCTGTGTTGCTCTGTATATGAGGTAGGTTCATAAGTAAAGAGCATGGATAGATGTGTACATCACCTGTGGCACCAGTGTAAGGTTAGAAACTACATATGTCTGTCTCTGATCAGTTAGCTGAACATTACTGCACTTTTATATGCTGTGTTTCAAGGAATTTTTTTTCCTGATAAATTCAAAATACGTGTTACAAGCAATATATATTTGATTGGATCTCATGCCTTAATTTAATAGTATTAAAAAAATGTGTAAAACCAGAAATCAAAATTTGCCAAGTTCAGGAGAAAAACTATATTTAGTAATTTCAGCACTCATACTTCTCAACACCTTCTGAATTTAATGTGGTTTTTAATTTATTTTTTAAAATTAGCTCTTTCCCTTTATTTGTCATCTTTGAGCAGGAAATGGTTTCTGAATAAGTGAAGTAATAAGTGGTGTAGAAGTTTGGAAGAGCTAAAACATCATGTGGGAAATTTTGGGTGGTTTTTAATAGTATATATTTTTAAGGGAAAGGGAAATTTTGGTTTCGGAAAAGAAAAAAAAAGGAGTTGACTAGCATATTATGTTTGAGAAATAATGAAAAAATCTCTATTAACAATTTGAAAGTTTTGTATAATTACTTTTCAAACATTTTCATTATTAACTCATATTCCATATTAGGAAATTTCTCAAGTGGGCAGCAATTTATTTCATTTTCTGCCCAACTATGATTTTTATTCAAACTGAACCATGTTCAAGCCCTTATTGTGTAAGAGAAGAGTTTTTTCACTCTTCCATTGGTGAAATCTCTATTAACACCGATGAAAACTCAACCAGATTCTCACACTTTACATACAATGAACAATCTTTCATGTCAATCATAATTTTCTTAATTTTATCCTACAATGACAAGTGAATATGTTCTCAAATAATCATCAAAGGAGACAAGAAGTCCTTTCTTTCCAGTACTTGGGAACAAACTATACACAATACCTCTTTTCAGAAGAAATAAACCATGGAAATAATTGCTAGATGATGTATTAGAAGTTGGTTTTTAGAAGATGTATTGGGATGAACTGCTTTTTAAACAAATATTTTTTTCCTCACCTTCATATTTTCCTGGAATATAAAGGAAGATACACCTGTGTCTTGAAGAATGTTGGCAGGTCAAAAGAATTAAGGTTTCCAGATTGAAAAGAAATCAAGTTTTTAAATGATCTTGCTTTCCTTTCACTGGATGTCTTAACTAACTTTAATAATACCTGGACAACAAAAAAAAAATATTTTCTTTATTCTTTTTCCATCTACTGTGAATAGAATGATAATTCCTCTGTCTATTTTGTTGCCTTTTTAATTGCTTCACAAATACTGTGTTCTCAAGCAGAATAAGGAGAGACAATATGGTACAGATGTTAGAGAAATGAAAAAAATATCCATTTTACACAGCAACCAGTTCCAATAAAATAAAATTTTATCAGATTTATAAGGATATTACAAAAACAAATTCCCTATAGTGTAGGTCCTTTGAGAATTACAGTTTTGAAAGGATAATCCTGTGTCACCTTGGACAATTCTAACTCTATATTTTGCAGTGCAAGTCCAAAGACCAGTAACCACTTCAAGAAATGTAAATTATAAAAAAAAAAAAAACCTGTAAAGTACATTAAAAAAAAACACAGCCTATTCCCTGTGGCCTTTTGACATTTGTTAATTGACTATTAATTAAATTGAATCTCCTAACTTTTTTTTAATGTTGCAGGTATCTATTTGCTAAATTGCACAGATAAAAGAAACTCTTATTAGATAGCAAAATGTTTATGCCAGTAAAAATAATTTTTTGGAGGTTTGAAAGAGATGCAGATGACTTTAGAATCAAATGCATTATGAGATTTTTTAATAGTTTAGCTACAGGTGTATTATGTAATCTCTATAGGGAAAGATAGTTGCGTATATGGGGCTGAGGAAACTGTTATTAAGATACAGGTAAAGCTCACCAAAAATTTATTTTCCCTGGGAAAATAAATAATATTATATTTACTGCTGGAAAAAATAGACAAAGGCAAGTTTTGACCTGTGGGCAGTAGGTAGTGACTGGGAGGGAGCTAATGACATGCCCAAATTGTGTGTGTGTTGATGCTGAGGGTTTTGCTACTGAGCCCAGCCATGTCATTTGGTGTCTAATGCATCTGTGAAAGGCATAGTCTAAGTGTCCCTTAGTTTACGCCAGCTAGCTACTGAGGGAGTACATGGTACACTGGATGAGGTGCCTTCTACTGCAAGAAGCTCACATGTGATCTGGAAATCATAATGAGTTTATGATGAAGTGTTTACAGTAAGGGCAGAAGAGATGCGCTGACAAGCCCTGTATGTCTTGTAAATGCATGATCTAGGGAAAAATCACTCATTCTGAATTACACAGCTGCCTATTCCTTCATTGCTCAAGCTCCATGACAACCCACAGCACTTCCTTCTGTTCACATACACCTGAAGGACTTCTCTGAAATCTGGGAACAGTTTAGCATGTCTTTAGCATGTGAAGTAATATCCTAAGGCATTTTGGAAAGAAAAGACGGTGATCAAGTCTTACAAAACTGTAGTGAAGCAACTTCCTGATGAGCCTGTCTTGTATTTTTTAATTAGCTGGAGGCCACTGGATAATCATTTCCAATTAAGTCATGTGAGTCCATTCCTTGAGAACATTGTGAAGATGAAAAACTAATTTAATTTAATTAGTTTAATTAAAACCTAATCCCTGTCCATGTTCATGACTGCACATTCAAGCTTGGCTCATGTGCCATCCTCAGCAGTGACAGCTGGAGATAATTGCCACCCAGAAGCTTCTTCTTCTGCTCTACAGCAGAGCCCATCCCTCCCTGACACACTTCACCCAGATCACTTGGCTTTTAATTAGAAATTAAAGTTGCAAAGATTTTACAGTTCAACTTGTCTTGGGTGAGGTAACATGAATTCATTTGAATACCTCAGCTAGATATTCAGCAATCCCTGTGCAGGCACATAGTAGTGAGCTGGAGGAAGACACTGCTGGAAAGTGACATATTAATTAGTAATTTCATATCTGTATTTTTCCTGACTCTGCATTCTTGAGACCACAAGTGGTTCTCTGTTAACTACAAGAATCATGTTCAAGGTAATATTTTTTCATATAAATTAAATGGATTGTGAATTTAATACTTGCAATATTTATTAAAATGCATCTTTTTTTTAGTCAAGAAACATTTTGGAACTATGTACCAAGGCAGTTTAATGTGTTAACTGTGATATTTGATTGCTTTTGGTATTCAAAATAGGAATATTCTTTGATGAGCAGGAGTAAAAGAAATGTAGAAAGCCAATTACTTACTTTTAGCTTAACATTTCCACAAATGCACAATGACAGCACCTTCACTAGTCAGCATCTATAAAGAAGTGGTTTGAGATATTGACTAGCCTTTTTTATTACAAGAGTTTAAACTAAATAAATATTTTTCATCTTTTAGACATACAACAAGTATTCAATTCTTTTGGCTTCTTATGTTTGGCAATTGCCCTCTGCTCTGTGGCTTTATGTCCTAGAACATCACTAAAATATTCAATTGTCAATTTTATTAGAAAGATGATAAATTACACCCTTTTCTTCTATGGTAGCATCAAAAGATTTCCTTCTTCATCGTGTTGTTGAAAGACATTCTTCTGTAAAACAAAGCCTTTGTGGGTGCAGGTTTGTTTGGAGCAGGCAGGGCTCTAAGGTGGGTATCATCACTCCATTTTATTCATCAAAAGAAAGACAGGATTGATTGCACAAATGATGTTGGCTTCCGGATAAAGAAAGTAAGTAATGAAGATAAAGTTTATGTTTGATACTCATGGTCTACTGGCAACTATTTAAGGATCAATGTAGACCTCTACATAAAAGGACTGCCAGTAGTTGATTACATAATTTTCAAATTATGACCATGACATATGACAGCAGGATGGCAGACTGTTTCCTAGAGTGCTTCCTCCTTGCTCAGACCTTTTTTTGAACAGATAACTCAGGCTTCTTAAGGCAGTGTCTTTTGTTCCATGTATCGATAGTGCATTGCCTACATATCTTAGGGCTTCCAAGTCAAATTATAAAAGCTGTCAGCTTTTTCCAGTTCACATCAAAAGGAATTCCAGAAAAGTTAGGTGATTCTTTACATGGCAAAGTTCCCTATCTCGTCCTAATATTTAGCTCAAAGCATTGCAGTCAGGTTCATATAACATTAGCATGTAATATATTAACAATATGGCTAATGGACATAACAAACTCTTTAACCAGTTTTAAAGAGATGGGATCACCAACCATGCATTGGAAGTCAACTTCTGTGGACTTCTCTTCTGCTCTACATAGCCAAAAAACTACAGTAAATCTTCTTGTTTCTAAAATGCCATCACCTTAACTAGCAAACAGAGATCTGGCAGCTTATTCATATCCTTTATAAGAGAATAAGAATTGCACAGGTCCTCGACCATAAAAGACTGCACGTGGGAGGAGAGAGAAGTACAACATTTTACTGGCAATTCCCTTTCAGAAGGAAATGTGGGATCCTGCCCACATTTCAGTTACCTCAATGGTTTGGTGTGTTTGGACAGTGACAGTCTGAATCTCATAGGGGCCAGAATGGTAAAGAAGAAACAGTGAATTAATTGTGTATCACAACCACAGTGCTTCCTGTCATGCCCTTTGCTTAGGCCATGTCCAAATTCAGAGTATGACCCCAATATATTGCTACATGTGAAATAAGGGTGCCATTATTTCCAACTTTCATATTCCAGTTTAGTTCCTCAGAGTTCTTGGGCAAACCTCAGAGTTCTGGGCATTGTATTCTGTCACACCTCTTGCTCACTGATGGATAATATAACAGCAATGGACTGCAATCATTCTGTGACTCTGTCTTCTAAGCTACCAAGTCAGACATTGCTGAGAGGAAATGACACGCAGCTTAAGAAACTTGTTTATATACAAAATACAAGTGCAGAAGTGATCTCAGCTTTGTTGTTCCTGATAATACTCAAGGACACAGTTATCAAAAATCTCTAAATTCCTGTTTAATTAAGGACAGCTATTGAGTCTACCTCTATATACCATCTCTCAGTTTGCAATGGAACCTGGAAAAAATGCTTAGATGAAGTAGAAAAGTGACTTTATTACTATTAAAAGTGATATTATTACTATTAGAGGCTGTATATTAGAAAAGCAGGTCAAAGAGATTCCAATGATAAATTGAAGTATATGGATATATAGGCAAAATCATGGAATTTAAGTCAATTGCTGTTTCAGGCTCAGTTTCAATACTCTCAAAATACTGTCTTGCATAAAGAGATTGAAAGTTTCTTTTTCAGCAAATATTCTCTGATTTTTCCGTGTCTTTTAATAGCAGACTTACCTTTTTCCATGTCACAAATTTTCTGCTTGCCTACCTCCCCCAACCACTTATGTGCCATGATCCAGATGTTATTTATTAAAGACTAGCTCACATAATTATGTAAATGGCCTGTGTCTTTTCCTGTTTAGTTATTGTTCCTCAAGTCCCAAAATCTCTTTGTATGAATTCATCTCCCAATTCTGTTCAACTGAAGTAAACCAGCAGCTTCTTCCATGTCCAGGCATGTCCAAGACCTTCATAACACATCTTGCTTCTTTGGCACAAGTAGGTTAAAGAGGGAGAGTTTAGAAACAGCATTAATGATGGTGAAGTGGAAAGCACACATCCACAAATCCTTCTAAAAACTTTAGAAGGTGAAATCATAGTGCACTTGTGTGTGTGCGTTAAGTTAGTTCAAGATTCCTTTGACTTAATTTGCTGTTGTTTATAGAGTTAATGACAATTGTTTACATGACTATGTTAAGTACCCTTCCACTTGTCTCTGTAAGTCAAAAGTGCCGAGCAGAACTGGAATGACATTTCTGGATGGAATCTCAATAGTAAGAAAAAAGGAAATGGCAAAATTCCCAGGTAGAATTTTGACAAATCCACTAAAAACACTGGCACTTGGACTAGACTCTACAGGCTAATACAAATTACACTGTCAGAGGACAAACAGTTCTGTGGTGAAGGAATATTAGCCTTGATGTTGGCTGGCTTTTGGTGAAATTCTCTGTTCTACTGCAGGGGTCTTCCTGGGAAAGCCCCCACTCTTGTCCCTGAGTGTGTGGTTAACTGCTAGCAGTATGGGACAAATGAGTCTGAGTGCTGACGAGCTGAGGGAAGAAATGAGCAGTATTCCTGGACGCATTCTGGCTGCTTCGCTGCTGCATAAGCTGACAAGTCATCCCTGACGTCTGCATGGCCTCCAACCCAGCTGCAGGACAACAGTGGCTTTGGGGCACAGGGGAGATCAGCTTCCCAGGACTGGGACGGGAATAGCAGCATCACTTTATCTATGGGATCAAGGCATGAAACAGGACTCATGTCAAGGATTAAGTGATTTTGGACATCCCAGAAGCAGAACTCATCAACTAGGTACTTATAGGTAAGGCATGAGTGCCAGGTGAAGTATCAGCTCAGTTCACTCCACTCAAGTTCAAGCTGAGTCTTTGCCAGTAAATCTTCACTGTGTCCCCTGGCAATGTAATTTTCAAACACTTTAAACTTCTGATTAAAGCCAAAATGCAGCTCCCATTTCTATCCTATGGTACTTAAACCAAGGACTGAATAGCCACATTAGTTTGAACACTAAGGTTGCAGTCTTAGGGTTCAGCATAAGTAGGCAAGTCATCTCTTGGATCCACGTGTAAGTATCACATTTGCTCACACATCCCAGAGCCATGCAGACTGCTCAGTAGTGAATTTGCATCACTCGTGCTGCCAAACACAAGGCAAGATACAGCTCTTCCTCCCAGCACTCACCAGCCACTCCACAAACGTCAGCTCGAGCATGCAGGCAACAGGATCTGGAAGGGGAAACCAACAGCTGGAACTGTAACATTGTCAGCCATGCAAAAGTCACTGAGAAAGAAAAGCTTCCTAAACATCCAAAAGGCTCACTAAAATGTTTGCCAGCTGGGTGTGCTGCATCTCATGCTCTGTCTGCTTCGCCCCTGGACACAGTAAGCAGGGTGTTTACAAAACATTCAGATGAAAGCAGAGGATAAGTGCCATATGCAAGCTGCTGCTGCCAGGTGCAGATACAAACATATGTCCCTGGATTTGTGTCTGGATTTCTATGTGGAATTGCAAGCATCATACTCTATGAATGCAGTTTGGGATGCTCTTCCATGACCAGCAAAGAAACCCTGCTGCTGCCAAAGGAGAAGTTCTAGCTTCCCAGTGTTCCTGGCTGCCTTCCTGCATCCCTATTCCCATCTGTAATATCCCACCCCTCCTTCATGGAGGTTCTTCTCACCCCTTAGGGTGCCAGTGAATTTGCCAACTTCAGCAGCAAACTATTTTTAGTGAGGTTAGGGTTATTTTTCTGGGCTGTTTCCTGTAGCTTCAGCCCTCTGAATTGGTTTATTGAGGGCACAATTGGTACCAGAATAGCACAGGAAAACAGCAAGAGTACTGGCCAGGCTGGGAGGAGCAGGAGGACCCTGTTACAGCAGCAGCAGACTATTGGCAGAGCCACGCTCATCCTGCTGCAGCCTTAGACATAAACATTTGTACCACTTCACTCAGTGGTTCAGGGACCTGGGCTCTGACCTGGGTCATGCACACAATGTGACCTGACTCTAGCCAGGTTGTCCAACTCCAGTTTCCTTTGGAAGGAGGCCATGCCTTTCCCCAGGCCACCTTGCAGACTGCAGAGCTCAGCTGCTGTGGTGCTTAGATTATTTTTATGAAGTCCCCTATATGTTTTTTCTCACTGGAGAAGTGGTTCCTTTTTTCTTGTTTTTCTTATGTTCAAAAAGAAGTGGATTATTTTTAGCTCATGTTTCTCCTTTTGAACTTGCATGTGGGTATTGCATCAACACAGGAGAATTCTGCTTCCAAAGATGGATGTCTCGGAAATGACAATCACTAGAGATCTGAGTGACAGTGGTTCTGCAATCCCTCCACAAAGTGCAGTGCACCATGTTCAGAAAAGGACACAGGAACTGAAAGTAGGACTTCTGGTAAATTGGGAAACTTGGAATCTATGGCAGAGCTCCACATCACCTTCCATCTGATGTCATAGAAGTTTACTGAAAGGTTCTGCTGAAAACCCTTTATCCCAAAGTTACCTGTAGGGCAATATCTGCCATTTTTTCTTTAGTTGTGAAACCACCCTTGGCTAATAGGCCATGCAGACCAGGATATATGATCTGGAGTGCTTTACTGAGATTTTCACTTTGTGAAGTGAGGGAGAAAGGGAATGAAGCCTTAGATCCATGATTACATGGGCCAGGTAGCAGCACAAATAATAGTTCTGTAACAATGCTGAGATGTCAGGATCAAGAAAAGAGAAATGAGTTTTTTGTTGGCCATGTCACTAAAATTATCAGGTACAAGATGGGCTAAAGGAAAGGGTTCTTTCCTGGCATGCTAAGATCCTGCATGCAAGCCACATTGAGAAAACTGAAGGCAGTTTCTGGAGGTCCGTTCTCAAGTACTATGAGGAATTACAGATAGTTGACCCTCACAAAGAGCCAGGTCACTTCGGCACCTCTGAAAAATAGGGTAGTTTTTGTCCAGCCCACTTTAGGAATGAAGAAAAAAACAACATACTGTCCGATAATATGATTGCAAAATCAGGGGTTTTGGGCAAGGTAAACTGTCATGTGTTTGCTTGCTTCTAAACCCAAATTTGTTTTCTGTGTCTCTGTGGAAAATCAGAGGATGTTATAAGCTGAGTCATGCCATTATTGACTTTAGCAAGCACAGCACTGATATAAATAGTGAAACACTGGTGAGTGTTAGACAGAGGAAAAAGAGATTGAGACGTCTTCTAGCAAGGGTTGGTAGGACAGGGAGATAAAGATGAAGACAAAGATCCTTCTTTTCCTTGAGTTACTATATGTTATATGCTCCTCTGCTTTTCCAGTGGCTCCAGAAAAGGAAAAAGAAGATATGCAATTTGCTAAGGTAAGGATTACGGACAGAACTGATGAAATAATTTATTGAGAAAATGAACATAGTGATGTATTAGCTACGTAGAATATTTTATTACCAGATCTCTGCATTTGAAAAGAAAGTTTTATATTCTAAACTGTTGCTTTTTCTTCCCTCTCAGAAATATCTTGAAAACTTCTATGATTTTAAAGAAGAGAAACATTCTCTGTTTAAAGCAAAGGACCTCAACAACATGGCTGACAAAATACGAGAGATGCAGTCATTCTTTGGGCTAGAGGTGACTGGGGAGCTGAATCAGAAGACGCTGGACATGATGAAGCAGCCTAGATGTGGAATCCCCGACGTCCGTTCCTACAGCGCCTTCCCACGCAGCCCCACATGGAAGAAGGAAGATGTGACCTATCGGTAACGTACATTAAAGCATGCTTTCCTCCACACCACGGGGGAGCTTTGTGAGTGCTAGGCAGAAGTAATGTCAGCAGGTTCTTTACTATTTATTTCTGTATTTCTCCATATAAAAGCTCCATTCAGGACGAAAGGGACAGGAATGTGAAAACTATTCATGCTTCCAAATAGTGACGAGAATACCAAAATAGGAGTTTACATTAGTTAGCTTATAGCCTACTAAATAATATACTCAGTGGATAGAAGGAAGATCGAGTATATATGTAAGGGTTTCTGAAAGGCATAAAAGAACACTGTGAAATCTTCATCTGTTTTGTAAGAAAATATTTTGAAAATAAACCACTTGAGGCACATAAATAATTGTAACAACTGATTAAAAACATTTGACCTTGATACCATGTGTCCCAGTCACATGTGATCTGGTTGTTTTTAATTCCTGTTGTCTTTTATTCACAGGATTTTGAACTACACTCCAGACATGCTGCAAGCTGATGTAGAGGAGGCAATTGCAAGAGCCTTCCAGCTCTGGAGCAGTGTCACCCCTCTGAGGTTCACCAGGGTCTATGGCGGTCAAGCAGATATAATGATTTCCTTTGCAGCTGGATGTAAGGAGGCTCTGTTGCCAGGGAATTATAGTACTTGTCACTTTTTCTTGCCAAGATAATGAAAAGCATCTGATTTTCCCCCCCTTATTTTTAGTTCATGGTGACTTCTATTCCTTTGATGGCCCAGGAGGAACTCTGGCTCATGCCTACCCCCCTGGTGGTGGGATAGGAGGAGATGCCCATTTTGATGAAGATGAAAACTGGACCAAATTTACAACCTATAGTGGTAGGCAAACTTAAATATTGTGTTGACTGTTATTTTGTTAGAAAGTGTTGTCTTGAAAATTCTGTAAAGTCACATAGCCCATGGCAGTAGTTCCAGTATTTACTGAGATGTAAAATGTCAGCATACTTTAGTAAAACAGTTCTGCATCTTTTGATCTGGGATGCAGTCACAACAGTCCCTTGAAGTTAATACAGACTGCAGTTACAGCTCCATTGAAGGAAATGAAGTTAGCATGGAATAGCAACATTGGGTAATCATGACATCAAAAGAAAGGGAATTTTCACCCATGGATAATGACCTTAAAAGTCATAATATAACCTTTCATGTTTGTTTGTTTGTTTTCTGCTTGTTTTGTGGTTTTTTTTCCTGATTTAAAGTGATGCTCATCTTCAATTTCTGGAAAGGAAAAGTCATCTTGATTTTATTGGAGAATAAAATTAAATATAACAGTGAAGTGTTCTGGTTTCCAGCAATGTTCAGGGATTATGTTACTCATTACTGGTTTTGTGAAGTAGTTACCAGGAAAATTCCATGTCATGTACTATTCCCAAATTCTGATCAGGTGACTAAAACCTTCTCACCTGCTTTTCAATTGCTATTAATATTGAAGTAAACCTTGATTCTTTGTTGGAAAATTTCTGCAATATGAGCAAAAACTGTTCCCAGACTGGTTCTCCAGTGAGAAATCGATGCCTATAATTCAAAACTCATTTCCTCTCCAGGAGGCCAGAGAGCTCTTACTTGGGCATAGTTAGATTTTGCCATTCTCTTAAGATCATGAATGATATCTCTCATGTGAGAGAATAGCACCTGTATCCCAATGTCATGCAAAAAAATTTGTTTAGTGTCTGTTCTTTGTGATGGATCTTTTTTAGGATACAACTTATTTCTCGTTGCTGCTCATGAGTTGGGCCACTCGCTAGGTCTCAGTCATTCCAACGTTTTTGGTGCTTTGATGTATCCTATATATATGGCCACAGATACAAGGGACTACCAACTTCATCAGGATGACATTAATGGCATTCAAGCCCTCTATGGTAAGCAAGAAGCATCACTTTCTGGTGAATGATGGATAACAATTTATAAATAATTTTACCCAACAGATAAAATGTACTGAACTTCCTACTACAAGAAAGATATTGAGGTTTAATTTCCAGTTATTATTTTTGGGCAAATCTCTTGGGGTATTTGTGCCTAACAGTCTACACTGCCAAATGGAATCTATAGACTGTATTCATTCCAGTTAGTCAAAAGATCCAAAAGCCTTTCCCCAATGATGCCAGAAGAACAGCCCATGTCTGTAGCACTAAACTGACTTATCTTCTACAAAAGGGTGGTAATGTGCACAGCTGCCTAAACATTTGGCTTCACATGGTACAGCCTGAAATGTTGTGACATGAACTGCTGTGATCACCTTCCAATTCCATATTTACTTATTTTCCAAAGGACCCCCCAAAGAAACTGCTGCACTTCCAACAAAAGCTTTTCCCCCACAAGAACCAACTGAAATGGTACCTGCAGAAACACCAACTCAAATGTCTCCCACGGAAGAACCAACAGAAATTACACCCTCCAAGCCACCCCAAAGACCAGACGACTGTGACCCACATCTGACTTTTGATGCTGTCACTACTCTCCGTGGGGAAACACTGTTCTTCAAAGGCAGGTAAGTCCTTTCATTTCCACCAACATCTTTTTGTGAGACTCACAAAGGAAGCATAAAATTCAAGGAATTTATCCTCTCTTGGTTACAAAGGAATATATTTCTTTTTGTAAGTGTTAAGGCAACTTTGAAAAATTTTACTAGCCCATCTGGGCAGCGTGAGTAACATGGTTTACTGACAAGTGAGTATAATGGTTTAATCCATCATACCTCATCATCCATGTCTATTAAAATTGTGCAAGGCTGAATAATTCTAGTGTCACTCCTCAGCCTGCAACTGCTTCACTTGCATCACTGTTCTTATCACACCACTCCAGTTGTGGGCCCGGAGCTGTGGAAAATGTCACTGATGACTCTTACTGTCACTCTGACCTAGGATTCTGTACTAGACCAACTGCCCTGTAATGTCTAGAGGGAGACCCTGCTGTTACAGGGTGGCCTTGCTCAGTGCATGCTCTGACACTGCACTGCAGTGAGTTGTTGGCTGGGCATCCAGCTTGGTGAGAGCAAACAGCAGTCAGGTTCAGGGCTTCACCCCCTTCATGGCTTGGTAGTTGTTTAGATTGAATAAGCTACCCTTCATTACATGGATCAGATTTTCCTTTGAAAACACATGAAGAATTGTAGCTTAAAAACTTAATAATTTTCAAGGAGGAGGGGGAAAGAGCAATCCTTCCTTAAACTTGGTTTTAACATGTTTCTCAAGAATTTTTATTTAACATTTGCAACCAAACTGAAATGGTGCCAACCTATGTGGTTCATGGTGAAGAGAAAGATGAAATTGTCAGCACTTCCACAGATATCCTAGGTTGTCCTGGACAAACCGTTGGGGTGCAAATGCAGAAGCCCACAGGGCCACTAGCTGTAGGTGACCCTGACTGAGCCAAGGTGAACTTCAGAGGTCCCTTCCAACCTCAACTATTCTGTGACCTCAGAGCAACCTGTAGCAAAGGGCAAAGATCTGTGAGGGAGCAGGGCAAAGTGAAGGACTGCATCCCAAAAAAGGTAGTGTCTCTGCCTCATAGGGAGCACTGGTTCCAGCACCCAGACAGTAGAATTTAAAGTACATTTATGGACCCTTGATCTCCTAGTGAAAAACAGACAATGAAGCACTGCTTGTTTTGTTTCTGTCAGTTATGTCTGGCGCAAAAGTCCATATTTCTCAGAAATTGAGCATGACACCATCTTCTCCTTCTGGCCATCACTGATAGCTGGATTTGATGCTGCGTATGAGGTTGACAAGAGGGATCGAGTGCTATTTTTTAAAGGTACTTCTCTTACATTTCCATCAGTTTTTTATGCTTACATGAAGTTATAGCAATATTACTAATGTTATTTAATCATAATGGAATAAATATTATGCTAATATTCATATTAACTCTAATAATAAATCTATTTAAATTTTGCAAACTATATTACTGCCATTATCTAATGCTGCTTCACAACATTCCTACACTTTCTTTGGTCAGTGAGAGAGAGGGTCACAGCTGAGACAAAATTGATTGCTGCACTTCATTATCTAAATACATTTTTAAAGATAACAAACACACCTAGAAAATATATTGACTTTTTATTATTGAGTATATAATACTCATAATGATAATAAAAAAATAGAAAATCCAACAGCTGTGAGATATTCAAACTTCTGTGCGCCCTAAGTGAGTAATGTTTTCAGCTGGACATCTGTGCTGTATGGCGGCATTTAATACACAGAAAACTCTGGAGCTTGGAAATAAAGGAGCTCAGACTCCTCAAGAATCATTACAACTTTTCCTATTTTCCTGCAGATGACCAGTACTGGGCTGTCAGTGGCTACAGCATAGAGCCAGGGTTCCCCAAGCCCATTCAGAACCTGGGCTTCCCCACCAGTGTCAGGAAAATTGATGCAGCCGTTCATGACCAAAGTACCAAGAGAACCTATTTCTTTGTTGGCAACAAGTACTGGAGGTAAGGCTCTTCTCTCTTCTGTACAAGAGATAATCAAAACAGCTTTTTTAATCACATGATATAAGTATTTGTACAGGAAAATAATTTCCTCTTTTTGTCAGGCTTCTCAGCTGCTAAAAGCTGAAACTCGATTACTCATGTCTTTTCATGAAACAGTCTGTTACACCTGAGTGTTCACTTACTCTCACCAGGCAGTAATTTAGGGGAAAATTAGTTTTGTTTCATCATTAAGAAGCAGTGTGAGCTAGTATAACAAGCTAATGTATTTTCATTAGTATAAATATAAATCAAGTAGACTTTGTCATCATGTCAGGTATTCATTCAGTAGTTACTAAAGAAGAAGAAGTGCTCTGTGGAAATTATAAATGAAAACTATAAGTCAAGAAAGTTATAGAAGGAAATAAAAATATTTACTTCCTAAGAAAGGGTTCAGCTAAGCAGTCATCTTAGCCTAATAATTAGTCTGTAATACTATCTTGAAAGAATGCTATTACACCTGAAGTTTGCCTTTCTCTTATGGGGTCACTTCATAGATTGTGTGCTGTAAAATTAAAACAATAATGTTTGAATAATTATTTAGGATTATTACTTCGTATAAGTCCTATTCAGCCTTATTGTCAGTCTCAGGGAATGAAAGTAAATGTTCTAATCTGATATTCTGAAAACAGATTTACCTGGAATACTAAGGATGTAAATATTCACACAGCCAAGATTTATACAGCTCTATGCAGCCACAGATCACAGATACTGGATTTTCAACTGAGAATAGGCATATTTTGCAAAAAATCCATCTGGTATCAACATTGAATGTCACATGCTTATTTTCTGTTTCTATACAATTTCTTTATTTAGTTTCAATGAAAATACCCAATCAATGGAAAGAGGTTATCCAAGAAAAATAGCTGCTGACTTCCAAGGGATCAGCCATCCAATTGATGCTGCCCTTCAGAAAAATGGTAAATAAATTAAAATGTAATTAGAAAAAAAAAAACAAACCAAAACAAAAGACTGCATACCAAATATTAAATTTTTTGTTTGATTTTTTTAATCACCCAAGGAAATAGTGAATATGTTACAGTAGGTATACAAAAATGAAATATTAATTTGTCAATATTTTTTCTTTCTAATTCTAGGATATTTCTACTTTTTCCATGGATCGAACCAGTATGAGGTTGACATCAAGAAGAAGAAACTCATCCAAATATTGAAAAGCAACAGCTGGTTTAATTGCTAGAAATATTAAATGATGGTGCAGGAGTATATTTGTACCAGAAAGAGTTTTTCATGTTTCATGATTTTAAACAGTGTTATTCAGCTGTTCCTATGCATCTGAGTCTGAAATGATGGCCTCTGGCAATTCTAATTTAAAACCTTAAAATGTAAAACCCATTGTACAGTTTTAATTTATTTTGTTCTCCAGCTATTTATTAATCAAGTTGGTTTTGAGTAATAAAGTATTTTGCTTGAGTTTAGCAGTTCTTGTGCTCTGATTCAGCCCACTAGAGGGGCATATGCTACTACCACACACAAGCCTGAATGGCACCAGGACCCAACAACATTTTCTGCAGAGCTCAGTGCCTGTGGAGGAAAACTTCGAGAGGAGTACAGGGGCAGCTCTTGCAGGCAATTAGAAATTACCCAGGTGAAAAAGGAGGGATGCAAGACACTTAGGAACAATGTGGGGTAGGCATAAATGGTAACAGGAGATCCTACACAAGTGTATGTGAAGGGAGAAACTGGAGTTTAAGGACTCACCTGCCATGAACCCTGGCACAGGGACAGAAGGGTCAAGGCTAGGGTTGGGACAGGTAGATGGGAACATGGCAGTGGGCTGAAAGGAGCAGTGCACCAGTGCCACTGAGGGTGGTTCCAATGAACAGAGTTATTGGTACAGCAGGATATGAGCAACCAGAGAGAAGGGTAAGTGTCCAGTTTGGAGATGGAGATAGCATGCAGGCAGGGTGGGAAGTGATGGAGATATGATCACAGAGTCACAGGGAGTCAGTGGATTAGCCCTCCCAAGCTGTGACTGTGTGCCATGGAAATAGTGTCAGGCTGGTCGTCCACATCACAATGCTCAACAATAAAACAGAAACAAGAACCACTTCTCAGAGCAAATAAGCCAAAATGATAAGAAAAAGATCTTTATAACTATCGCAGATGAATCCACCAGATGAGGAGTGGTGAGATGCAGAAAAACACATCTGCTTCCTCCACTCTCCTTTTTTGGATCCCTCTCACAGGGCAATAGCTCAGTGTCTTTAAACACCCCTTGTGCTGGAAGACAGATTGGCTATAGTCGTTCCTCTCTTCGAAGGGTTTTGATCCCATCTCTTACAACACTGCTCTGATGATGTGATTGTACAAAAATGTTGACTCGCTATTACTGTTTCTCTAGCAGAATTGGCAAAGGCAGAAAGAGATGATAGGAATGGCTGATAAGGACAGCTCAAACCCATTTGGCAGAGGTATGATTTGTTCCTGGTTTTCTGCACAGGGCAGTTGTCTCAGACATCTGATCAAAGACATACTACCACCTGTCCCCCCATCCATAAAGTCGAAAGGAATCATGTGTCTCCCAGTGCACCCACAGGCCCACTGTGCCACTGTTTTCACAAGCAAGATGAAAGAAAGGAAGCAGAGATGATGCTAGGTTGGATGCTTTGAGAAATCTGGTCTAGTGGAAGGTGTCCCAGCCTGTCACAGGTGGGCTGGAATGAGATGATCCTTAAAGTCGTTTCTACCCCAACAATTCTGTAATTTTATGATATTGGAATATCTCATCTCTGCCATGTTCTCCTCATGCATGTTTTGTGCCATGTTAGATAAGATCTAAGTACCTCTAAAGCCAGGTTTAAATCCAAATTACATTACAAATCAGGCCATGTCTTAAAAGTCACCTTAACAACAGCCCCTACAGTTGTGTCAAGTAGGGACACATCAGCTCAGCATTGCAACAAGAACAGTGGTTCACCATGGTGAAGTCATGGACTGAAAAGTGAGTTCACCTGGCAGCAGTCCAGGCAGGGCAAAGACACAGGAAAACTGGTGTTGCCCCAACATCTCCCAGTGTCTTTCTCAATAGGTCTTCCTCTGTACATAGCCTATCCTGAGCAAACTTCAGTCCAAAGACTTTAGCTACCTCCAAGCTTAGGCAGGGTCCTTGTGAGTATTGTTTGTGCATAACCAATAGAATTAATTCCTTTTGTTTTTAAAAATGCCTACATACTTTGATATCCTAAATAGATGCTTTCTTGTATGTGAAGGCTACCTTCAGAAATCAGACCTTTAGGCTCTGGGTGCTGTCTAAGAACTTGAAAGTGGTTAAAGAGGAATCAAAAGGAACATTTCAGCAGCAGTGAAGCACAACACTGTAGATATTTACAATGACTCACATTAGATTAAAGTATTTCTCCTGCATAAGGTTAGTACTACTTTTTTAGTTATGACATCCAGGAAAAAGCAAAATTAAAATAATCCCTCTACCCTTGGGTATTAATTAGCTTAAACTCACAATATCTGCAAAATTAGTGATATTTACTTAGCTGTGAAGAAAAATGCAGCAAGTGTAGCCTGGAGCAGAAACAGATGACAACATGCCATGGATTCAACGTAGACAAGGGGACTAGTGAGATGTGTTAATCATGGAATTTCTATCTGTATTTCTACTTTGTTAATGTCTTAAACTTTGAAATGAAACAACACTACTTTCAGTTTCGGAAAAACCATGAAATTCCTGGGAAATGAAAGACATAGCTCAGATGATGTTGGAAGCATCAGAATCAGGAGTGGTGGAGCTGCCTGTCTATACTCAGTGAACAAGAGAAGATTTCTTGTAACCATGATTTTGACATAACACATAAATTATTGCTGGAAATAAAGGCCTCTTTAGTGCCAGCAGAGGAAATTTATCCATAAACCTAATTTCAAGTACTTTCCCTGTATGATTAAGAACTTTCCTTGTAATCCAAGAGCAGGTATAAAAATTAGAGTCACAAAATATAGCCTGTTTCATCTAAAATTCTTGACTGCGCAACAGTTGACCTAGACCCAAATCCTTGCATGTGAAATCTCAGGCAAAAATCCCTTAATGACTTCACTGACAGAGAGCAAGTGTAGCCCGTATGCAAGTTGACTGGAACTGGAACACTGAATGCTGCCAGGGAATCAGCATTACCAGCCTCAACTGTTATATAAAAGCCAGAAGTAGGTCACACACTTGTCTTTGTCAGCAATAAGATATTTTTGAGGCTAGGTTTGTGCTGCCAGGTCTGAGGGTTTGTAGCGTAGCCAGAAAGGAGGTGCCGAAGGCACTGAGTTAAGCAATGTTCATGGCAGCACAGGCTGAAGTTGTGGTTTTACAGCTCAGAAGTTTCCCCTGCACAGACCCGCTCACCCAGGTTTTGGCCAGGGGGTCCTACACTGATACCAGAGTTCAGCCTGGCCTGGACACTGATGGTACATAAAGCAGCAGAGAGGAGTAGTTTCAAGCTCTGAGTAATTAAGCCCTTGGTTTTGCACAGCAAGTCAACTTAGTTTCATCCCATTGAGGTTTCATGAGATGTTCTTTTTCTTTTCTCTATACTACATCATTAATTAGTTTTAAAACATATAAATTATGAATTAACAATAACATTTATGTTAAGTTTAATAAAAATAAACATATTGTGTTATATGTTATATATCTTGTGTTATATGGCTTGTGTTATATGTCTTAGAGTGGGGCTATGTGAAAACATCCAAGGCAGAAGATTAATTCCAAAAGAGGAAGAGATAAGGGCAATTCTAGGTGCTTACTCAGACAATTTTACAGGCTGCAAAAAGGAGAACATAGTAAATTTCACACTGACTTCTTTAAGCTATAACCAGAGATTGACATTATATATTGTGCTACTTCTGGATAAAGTCAACTCATAAAACAGCATCAAGAAGGTTTCTGTGATTATGGAATTTTCTTTATAAAGCATACTCTAGGTGATTGATCTCTTGAGAGAAATGGAAAATAGTATCAAGAAAAGTGAGAAAGAGGTTGACAGAGTAGCAAAAGTATGTACTTGAAAAAGCTGATAATCAGAAAACTATGTAAATTTCATTAATACCTTCCTAGATGGTTTTGATGCCTTTTAGTGACCCTCTCATTAGAGAGGAAGATGAGTGATTAAAATTTAAGTCTTACAGGCTGGAAAGTTACTTCTTCCTTCTACTACACATGGTGGCATTGAGGGAAGAGAAAAAAGAGTTGTAAGGCTGTTAGGGGCTGCAAGTACCAGAAGCTATTTCTGCAGAGAGGTACTATTGGTGTGTAAACTGCACAGGAAAACTCTGCACCAATTTTTGAGTTTTTCTCACCCATCTCGGATTCATTCGGTACACCTCACATAACTCTGTGAGTGGAGCAATTACCAAAACCTCCCTCAGGGGAATTGCTTTCCCTTGGCTCAGCTGGTCCATTTCTGGGTCATTCCGGAGCCTGTCCATCTCCTTCCAGGACTAGGGAGGGGTTCTCTCCATTTCCTTATGGAAATGCCTCAGGTAGATGTTTGCTCTTAGGGTAGGAATTCAGTTGTCAGTGACTAGATAACCCTTGTGAAGTCCCACCAGCCTTCCCTTGCTATTTCAGCTGCCCAGACCTAGCAGTCCTTCCTGTCCTGCCTGTGGATGGCCATAGGCATGCTGTGCTCTGGGGATCCTTCTGGTGCCAACACAATGCTCTTCAGCAGGAAATAATATCAGCAAATGTCTCAAGTGCACAGTATATTTATAAACTCTCCTTTCACATCTCTCTTACCCTTTCAGCACTGTGGAAGGGGTTTATCTGTCTGCACATTCAAAGTCTTACCTGCTCCTCAGTGCTGCAGGCTTACCTGAAATCCTGTGTCAGCCCTACACAGAAGTCTCAGATATGTAATACTGGCAGTAGACAGCTCTCTTCAGGACTCCCATCCCCACTCTGCCCTCATTTGTAGTAGTGCATGGAAGGTGTGATTTGGCATGGAGGAAAAGTGGACCCAATCTAGAGTGTGCTGTTGAGTCTCAGCAGTTCTTACTGCCAGTGACAGAAACAGAGAACAGAGGAATCCCTCTCTGACAAGGACAACTATCAAAGAGTTTGATACAGAAAACATCAGTGCTTTTTAAAATATTATAGTAAGTATCAAAGAAGGAAAATGTGAAATAAAGTCTTTGGGCAATTCTCTCAGACCAGTAGAAAAACTCCTGAATAGAAGTAGCATGAAAACATCTTGGCTCAATTTTTATATATGATAGGAAAAGTGATTTCATTTATATATGTTAATTTCACATTTTCTTGCAGAAAAAAATTTGTTTCATCCAAGTGCAAACCGTTTATAAAAAATTGCGGAAATAAAGCATTGCTTCATCAAGCAATGAGTTATAGCACTGACAGAACTCTACCAAGAGGAAAGATGCAGTAGCCTCTAAAAAAAACCAGTATAAACCCCCTGAAAAAAAAAACAAGCTAGAAAACTAATTTTCTACTACAACTAATTTTTGTTTGTGGTCTACAGCCCTGTAACATTCTGTGAATATTTATCTCTTTAGGCACTTCAACAACCCTTCTTTGAATGAAAAGCATTAAAGATCTACGTTTTAAGTTTTGGAGAGTAAGACTACATTTTAACAATTAAAAGGTGAATAAGCTCATTAAAAAGAACTACAGGTTTATTATCTTCTCATTAATCATATTTCCATGTTGCAAAAACCACACAAGGGTGGAACCGGATGAAAGACAGCACTGATCTGTTTTATGGTAAAACTCTTGTTTTGCATGTTCTGTTGCTACCTAGACATTGTGAGAATCAATGAGTCAGGGATTGGAAAGCTTTGTAATGCAAAAAAATACTATATAAAGGTGAAGAAGGCATGTGGCAGACTACAAAAAAGACTTCTATAAAGGCTAGTGGAAATGAGAATGGGATATCTCCCATTTCTTCTATTATGTGCAGCACTTTCTTGTGCTTTTCCTGCAAATACAAGACAGAAAAAGGAAGAAGGCATGCAGCTTATCCAGGTGAGGAAGGCAGAGCTCTGGGGAGTTTACCTGTTGTTGAACATCCACAGAAGTCTGTGTAACTAGCATAGAGCAGCCAAAGAGCAAGAAGGATAAATTACTGATGGAATATTTCTCAAAATGGATGTGTGATGACAAGGGCAACTTTAGCACCATCTAATTTTCTTTTCTCTTAGAGATCAATTGAATTCAATGATACATTCACTCAGTGTTAATTCTACAAATAATTAAACTCCTGAGTCAGTCTACAGTTGGTTTGTAGTTCAGGTGGAAATGTGGTTATTTATGTGACTTGTGATATTCTGAAACATAACTCTGCATGAAGTAAGTATAATATATTTTTCTGAACTATCACTGTCTAAAATGTGGAGAAACAGCTACTGAAATTTTATATTCAATTATGTATTTCAAATTACTTTCTCTAAAGGAGTCTAGGTAACGTTGGGGAGCAGGATAAGTGGAGGGCACATTCTCAGAAAATAAACTATTAAACAAATGCAATTTTTAAATGCATTTTGATAACAAAATATTTATAGTGATAATACAATGTAAGAAAACTACCATTAAGAGAAAAATATTTATACAGGCTTTAACAAATTATTATCCATGCTGCCATAGAACAGAAAGAAAAGCAGAAAAGGCACATGACTGACTAGTGTTAGTTTGATATCTTATAACCTATGAAAACAAACATCACTATATCACGGATTATTCTAGTTTTGGTTTTGGGTTTGGCTTTTTTTTTTTCATTAGAAGTACCTGGAAAATTACTATGGCTTTAAGAAAGAAATGGAACCTTTTGTTTGGAAAAGTAATAATGCAATGACCCAAAAACTAAAGGAAATGCAGGAATTCTTTGGGCTGGAGGTGACAGGGAAAATGGATTCTGACACTTTGGACTTGGTACAGAAACACCGCTGTGGAATCCCTGATGTAGCTGGGTTCTCCACCTTTGCAGGAGAGCCAAAATGGACAAAACATGTCCTGACATACAGGTAATCACAATGGAATTCCTCGTGTCAAGACAGTGTGAAGTACAGGGTGAGTGGTAACAACACAACTTGTTCTCTCCTATGTTTTAAAGAATAGTAAACTACACACCAGACCTGCGTCCAGCAGATGTCAATGCAGCCATCAGGAAAGCACTGAGTGTTTGGAGCAGTGTCACCCCACTGAGATTCATCAAGAAGGACAGAGGTGATGCAGACATAATGATCTCCTTTGTAGCCAGAGGTAAATCTCTATGTAACCATTATGAGTGATTGCCAAGTTACTGCCTATATGGAGCAGTTGACCTGGAATGATTTCTCCCATACATAGCACATGTGGAGACAAGCAGACTGAGAAATACAGCTCTTGCTCTAGGTGCTAGGGTTACAACTCTTGACACGCTGGAGGTGGTGGGGTGTGGTGCGATGGTGTGTGCATAGAGGTTAATGAAGGGGAAGAAAATTTAGGGAGCTGCTGGTGGCTCACGGGATCTATACCTGCTATGTGTGTACATGAAACCCCAGTCTGCTGTGTTTGGGGTTCGCTCCTCAGGTCACAATGACTTCATCCCCTTTGATGGCCCAGGAGGCTCCCTTGCCCATGCCTATGCACCTGGCAAGGATTTTGGTGGAGATGCTCATTTTGATGAAGACGAAACATGGACCAAAAGTACAGCGGGTAGGTAATTAGGTTCTCCAAGCCCTTCCTGAAGCAGGTTGCACATGGAATCAAGGGTGCAGTGTCTGTCTCCTCTCTTCCTTAAGAATTGTTTAAATTGTCACTGATTTGAAGGAGCATATCATTTGCCTAGCTATAAAAAGCCTCTGAGCCCCTGGTTTAAGAAGTTAAGGCCTCAGCTCAGCTTCTGCCATGTACTGGGAGGAGCTTTATTTATAATGGGGGCCCACTTCTTCCCACTCCTCAAATCTCTTCCTGCACGCTTACCTCACTTGCACTGGCTCAGGGTCCTTCTTCCACACTGAATTCTGCAGGATCTACAGGCTATTTCCTTCTACTCTAATATAATGATTCCACCTTTTTTACTTCTGACCAGAATTTCATCTCCAATTGAATTTCCCACAAGAAGTTCATTTGCTTGGGCAAGCAGTTCTGAAAGTTTCTGACCTACCTTATGCCCTTCATGTCATTCAGGAAAAACAGAAAGACACAGCTCTCCTGTTATGTGTTTTGTTTGATGTTTTTAGGCACGAACCTGTTTTATGTTGCTGCCCATGAGTTTGGCCATTCACTGGGACTTTCCCACTCCAAAGACCCCAATGCTCTGATGTACCCAGTTTACAGGAAATTTGACCCTTCAGTACTTCTTCATCAAGATGATATTACTGGCATACAGTACCTCTATGGTAAGTCAGAATTTTTCATCAACTACTGCTTGTAATTTCAAAGACTTCGGATGCCTTTCAATGACATTTTTGTGTACTGAATATACCTCAATGAGTTCACACTAATTTCTTCCATAAACTGCTTCTTTTAGGATCATCTCCTAACACAAACAACGATCAAAGGGAATCTACTGAGGTAAAAGAGCCAACTGAGTCAAAAGATCCTGCTCTGCCAAACAGCTGCAGCTCCAATCTAACGTTTGATGCTGTCACCACTTTCCGCGGAGAAATAATGTTCTTTAAAGACAAGTAAGTCCGCTTCTGAAAGTAAAATACGTGAGTATCACTTTTTAAATTATGCCCCACAGCACAGAAAAATAGCTTTTATTAACATATCAACCATTTTAGACAGGAAGACAAGACAGGGAATCAGGAGAAGAGATGTAAAAGAGAAACAAAGAGGATGGTGGAGAAATGAAGAGAGATAAGTATGAGGAGCAGGAGGATGACCTTTTGAACAGGGGATGCTGTGAAGAGAGAGGGGGAAAATAGCTCCTCTGCAAATATGTGATGTTTTCACTTCAGTCTGTGAGCAAGTCCCAAATGTTTAGCATCTGGGAGAGTTCAGCTTTGGCAAAACATATTACCAGCCCTGAGACACCACACTCTCTTTGCTGTCCTTGCTTTGAGAGAGCTGAGATCTTACCAGCCCTGAAAAAATACCTGCTTGAAAATCCCCTGTAGTGAGGATTTAGTATACTAATAAAAGAGAAAAATGGGGAATTTGTTACCAAAGTCTTACCACATATCAGCTTTGTGAAACAGATCTTTCTAAGCTCCACTTCTGCATAAGGAGAAATAAATGTTTTGACAAAACAGTTCATCTGACCTATTTTAGATGTCTGCATCAAGAAGAGAGCAATTCTACCATGGAAATAACTGACTTTACACTAAATTTGCAGGGAATGTAGTGTGACTAACTTGGGTACATAGCTGGGTTTAAGCACATAAATACTGCCCTGGTTGCCATGATGTGGTTTCATGCATTAGTGTGTATGAACGTCCAGTTTTATTTAAAACCTGTTCTATATTTACACAAGGCATATTTGGCGCAAACATCCAGCAGTCACAACAGCTGATTTTGAGTTGGTATCTTCATTCTGGCCACAGCTGCCACCTGGTGTTGATGCTGCATATGAAATTCCTGAAAAAGATGAAATGATCATTTTTAAAGGTAAAATGTTGTCTTTTCATTTTCCCATGGTGTCTTTCTAAGTAACTAAGAGAGTTTGCATTTGACTTCCAAACCACTAAAGCTCTTTCTGTAGGATTCCACAATCTTGAATTTAATCCAATAAATTGGTGTGCTTCAGTCACAGAAATAATAAAATCATTATCCAAGTTAAAGAACAACTATCTTATTTTTTAATATCCACATTGAAGATTTTCCCTGACAAAATAAATGTCATTATTTTTCTTCTGGGAATTTTCCTATTGGATTTAATTGTGATAATAGCATTAGTATGAAGAAAGACTGAAATTTCAGTTTTCAAAAAAAGTAATGTGGAGAACTATTATATTTTTTGGACTCTAGAATTATTTTCAATTATTTTAAAGTTCAATGATCATTTTCAAGTAACCATCATCTTTCATGAAAAAGATTGTGTCATTCCCAGAAGAAGATTCTCACAACATATTGCTATCAACTTTTCTTTATAGGAAATGAATTCTGGGTTGTGAGAGGAGATACCATACTTCCTGGATACCCCCAAAAACTCTACACCCTGGGCTTTTCAAAGGATGTTACCAAAATTGATGCTGCTTTTCATAATGGAATTGAGGGCAAAACATATTACTTCATAGCCGACAAATTTTGGAGGTAATATTTTCTCTGCTACTTTTCTAAGTAGAAGCAAACATAATCACATGATCAATATCCTGTCATGATTTAGGATGCATTAGTCAGATACTTTTTGTGATCTCTTTCAGTGTCACAACTGGCTGTGAAAAAAATATTTGAAAGGAGTTGGAACAGTGCTTTTAGTTTTCCTTTTAGATGATTTAAGCATTTATTTTTTTATTTGTTTATTTGTTTTCATTTAGCTCTCTTGGCTAAAAATTCATTGTACAGCTCTACAAGTCATCTCAGGAAATCAGGCAGAAGTTCACTATTCACATATCAAATATGTTTCTCTGGAGTAAGAAGGAGAGTGTCACCCACATTCCAGCTGCTAACAGATAGTTTCATAAAATTGCTGATAAATGTCACGTACTGCAAAGAATTATCTGCTGTGCATGGTTTTTGTATTTTTTCTTTTCAATCCCACCCCTACTGCTCAAGTTTGTTTTACAGGACATAGATTTCTAACAGCCAAAGGAAGTGCTCCTCTAATGCAATCAGTAAATAACCTGAATGTTTAGACAAACAACAAACTTCTCTTTCCTTCTACCGCAATGCCCAAATGTATTGTATACACAGAAATTATCCTAGAGTAATTATTCCATCACATATCTTTAGTTTAAGCAGAAGATCAGAGTTCCACATTTTGTAACTTGAATGATAAAGAGTTTGACCATTAAATCTCCTGCCAAGCAAATTATAGAAGGGAAAAAGCTTTCACAAGCCTTGTTATCCCAGCACTTATAGATAAACTGTGCCTCACCAAAAATGAAATAGCTTGCTGTAAGTAACTTAAGTGAACTGACTAAATATACCTTACAATTTCAGAAAAAGTACAGAGTTATAACTTTCAGAGTTATAACATGAAAGAAAACTTTTTATAATCTACTATCTGCCGCTCCTTTAGGCATGGTCTTTAAAACAAAAAATAAAAACCAGATTTTTGGTGATGGTTCCAATATTAGGTATACTTAGGTGCAGTACATAGAAGCAATTCATCCAGTGCAGCTCATAAAGCAATAATTAATTTATGGCGAATTGTGTCTCTTTCTACACTACCAAGTGACACTGAAAATCTTCAATGAACTTGGTTACCTGTTGATAGGTAGAAGACAATGAGCTGAGAGGAATTAATAATGACTTGTTTGTAGGTTTCATTGACTCCTGTTTGTCTGTAATTTTTCTCAGTTATGATAAAAGAAGTCAGTCTATGGACAGGAAGTCATTACTGATAAGAGATGCATTTCCAGGAATTCGTGGGAAGATTGATGCTGTTTTTCAGCATGAAAGTGAGTAACTGTTCTTGCCAGAAGTGCTCAGTGTGATAGGGCTGACAGTGCATAGGCAGAGACAGGTACCTCTACATGCTACTCAGAACCCACAGGGTGACCAACAAGACCCTGAAGCAGTCACATAACACCCCCAATGCTTCACTTTACCCCCTTGAAAAATGGTGATGGCACACCTTTGATGACAGCTGCACATCTAGAAAGGCTAGCTCTAAAGGAGAGATATATCTGTATTCATGCTGATGTGCACATCACACCATGAAGATCAACACTCAACACAGTGACATCTCAACGATGCACCCCGCTGCTGGGGGTCAGCACAGCTGGTGTGTAAGAGCAGATACTCTTAACTGAAGTAACTCACAGGATATATCTTTTGTAGAGTGACCTTGTGGGGTTCATCAAGTACATGATGCAACACATGCATGACTGTTTTGCTGCTGAGTGTGTCTCCATGCTGCTAGGCCATGCTTTGCACAGGGTACACCTGGGAGCAGATGCTGTTGGTAGCATGATTGTAACCAAAGGTTGCTTTGAGCTCTTTGGGGATGTTGTTAAAGTGTACTAATCTGTGCATCTGCAATATCATAATTCACCTGGGTTTGGTTTGGGTTTTTTTGGTTGTTTGTTTTCTTTTTTTTTTTTTCTAGGTTTCCTTTATTTCTTCAGTGGAAGAAAGCAATTTGAGTTTGACCTTGATAAGAAGAGAGTTACACGCTTCCTAAAGACAAACTTTTGGTTTCCATGCTAAGAAAATGAAATCTGTAATGGTGTTGGAAAGAATGGACTGTTATTGTGCTAGAAAAGCTTTTTCTTTTATAAATATTGGAACTTAAAGGTACTTCAGCACTAGTCAGCAGATATCAGTCCCTGCACAATTTGTGTTTCTTTAAATAATAGAACAGTATTTAACATACTGATGTGTATATACTTACTACATACATATGTATGTAGTTAACATCAGGCTAGCTAGCTTACCAAACAACAATGCAGTTTTTACTTTTGGTAGAAAATTGTGATTGTACATTGTGATTAATTATTTCTACCATCTACTTTTCACTCTTCTTGCCATACATCACCCTACACAGAGCCCTGTCACAGAGCCAGGAGTCCATGGGGAAGAGTATTTCTCTTCTGAATGCTAGGACTGCTTTCAACCTGATTTAGGTATTTCAGAGCTAAGTAAGAAGACTTAGCTCGTAGTTACAGTGAGAGTTCAAGAGTTCCAAAGAGCAATCCTCCCAGCCTGAGTGGTGTTGAGAGATGGTAATTCTTTTCTACACTGACTGGAGAGGCAGTTTATGTTGGACACCTGATTATAGAAGGCTAAATTTAAGTGTGACAAATTCTACACTAAACTGTTTATTGATATATGTCATTTCCTGTGCAATGTGCTCTCAGGGAGGTTGGAGCAGATGACCTCACTGTTGTCCCTTCCAACCTTAAACATTCTGTGAGCAAAGACTCATTTCCACAAATATAGGAGCAGAAGGGCACACTGGCATGTAGGGAAAACCCAGACACCACTGACCTGCCTCTGCTCCTCTCCAGTTTTCCTTGGGCTGGGGACACCCATCATGTGTCAATGAGAAGGTCTCCATCACCTCACCTTAGGGACTGGGGAGAATAGGGATAAGGATCAAAATGCATTTGCACATTTCATACAATTTATTTTGTCGTGTTCAAAGGGGACTATGGGAATGTTCAAAATTTATTGTTTATTGTACTGGGAAGAACAAAGGTAAGGAAATTAAAGGATCAAGATAGACTGGGGAGGAAAGGGAAAACAGAGGGATAAGTGCATAAGAGGGGTTGGTTGTGTGCAAACAGGCTGCAGTCAGCTGCTTTTTGGCCTTGCCCTGGCACGTTTGGTTCTCTCTTCCCAGTAAATCACATGTTATATGTAGATGAGCTATTTCTGTGTGAGTTTGGGTGAGTTTCAAGCCAGCTGAGGAGCTCAAGATAGTGAACACCAGCAGCTGGAGCATGGCTGCAAGCTACAGAGACGTGAATGTTCCTGGGAGTGCAGGAGGTGCAAGGCCAGCTGCTCTAACGGGAGGGCTGTGTGTCTAGGAGCAGCTCCTGAGGACCTCCACACTGTTGATATTTCCATGACATGGTGCTTTGCCATGGGACAGAATTTCTCATCAGAGGGAGGTGAGCAATGAGGTGGGGCCAGTTGTCCTTTTTATATCTGTCCAAGTGTTCCATGGTTTCTGTCTGTGATGGTCTCTGTGACCAGTCTCACGGCTCTCAGGACCCAGGGGGCAGACATGAACCAGCTGCCAGTTCAATACTGACATAATCTACCTGATGCTGAAGCCAGACATGACTTGTGGCCCACAATTATTCACATGGACAGCTACCAAGATCTAAGGTCTTAGAGAAGGTATCCTTTCTTTCATGCATGTAAAAAACTCTCCCAGCAACCATTGTCTCCCCCCACTGAACAACACCCCACAAAAAATGAAAAAAAGCTGAGAAAAAATACTTGTTCTATTTGATTCTCCTTCTCCATGAATCACAGAATCACCAAAAGGATGAGGCTGATTGAGCCTCTGGAGGTTATCATGTTCAACCCCTCCTGCTCAAGCCCACCTAGAGTGGGCTACCTAGGTGGCTTTTGGGGATACTGCTTTTGCACAAAGGAGACATTCCACCATCTCAATGGGCAACCTGTGACAATGTTCTGTCACTCTCACAGTAAAAAACATGCTTGCTGATGTTTAGAGGGATCCTCCTGAGTTTCAGTATGTGCCCATTGGCTCCAGTCCTTTAGGGACAATGTGATTGTATTCTACTTATGCATAAAATTGTACTGTAAGATTGCAATGAGTCACTTCAACATATTTTATGTAACCTTTTTTCTGATGCATTTCTAAAAGCCCTGGTAGCAGGGCTACTCAAATGGGGCACTCCAGTCACTGAGGAATCTTTATCTGAACTCTATCAGGGTCAAAAATCTATAATGACATTGTCAGTTTTGTAAGACAAATACTGCTGCCACACCTGCTGTAGACGTGGCAAACAAGGCTTTGCTGTCCAAGCAGAACTAAAGTCAAAATGATTAATTTTAATCACAGCACCTCAAGAAAAGGAAATGAGTAGGTCTGGCCAGTGTCTGACATTGCCAAGGTCAGAGAAGCGGGCTCAAGCCTTGCAACTTGAAAGTTTCTATTGAATTTAGGAAATATTTCTGTGCTGTCTATTTCTTTCTTATTAGTCTCCTTGTACTGTTCCTGTTTTTCCATTCTGTATTTACTTCATGTTTCTAGTATAACTTTTTGATTGGTGTCACAGCTGCAAGTCTTAATCAGTCCATGGTCCATGGAAAGTTAAAAAGACTTGGCTCACACTTTATAGTGTTCTAGGGTTTTTGGTTTTGGTTTTTTTTTTTGTTCCTTCAGGAAATTTCTAGCTGTTCTAGTTTGAATAATTTTCTTCTGTTGTTTCTACTGCTGATGTTCTTCTATGGTGTCTGTGCTTTGCACATCACTTCCATTGTGGATAGCCTGATAACATGAGACCAGGTAGTTGTAAATGGGATAATCTCTTCCAGCTCTGGTCTATCCAACTTTCTTTTGGAAATACTGTCTTTCAGATGAGATAATAGCTCTCAGAACAAAGCTGGCTGGTCCTTGACCTTTCAAGATTGTTTTGTAGTTTTCTGGCTGTCACATATTTATCTAATTAGTTCTTCTTTGGGGTTTTTTTGATGACTTCTGATTAGATGGAGTTTCTTTCTTTACCTATTTCTATGCACACAGATAGTCATACAAATTGTGAATATAAAGTCCTAGATCTGTGGAAGAAGTGGAGCTTAACTGACTTTAGTACTGTTTGTCTCAATATAGTTTAGTGGGTATAGTATTAGATGTTGGCATCATTTTTCTTCACAATTCATATTTTAAAAATCTCCAGTACCACTAACAAGATAACTTTATCATTTGAATGAAAACAGGCTTTTGAACTGAAGGTGATTGACCTGTATTTAATATCCTATGCTCTTTTAAAATATAGTTTGAGACCTAGGCTTTGAGTTAAATGCATTCATTGTCTGTGGTACACTTGGTCTTAGCATTCCACTTAGTTTTCTCAGTCTTCAAAACACACCAGTTTTTCCATATTCCAGCCAATTTCTACCCTGTTTACATAAAAACCTGGGTGAAGACAAAACTTTCTCTCACAAGAAACAGGCTTATTATCTGACTCTAGAATTCAGATTACAAGAATTTCTCTGTTTTCTTCTGTGTTTTGCATATAATGGTCTCATTTGTTGTGGTTTTCACCCTCTTGTCTTGGAGGACATTTTGCCCACATCTGAAAGTATATATTTGCCTTTTGCTTTTCAAGGACTCTATAGCGTGACTATCAGACAAAATCCAGACGGTCCAACATGGAAGTCCCAACATTATCCAACCAACCTGTTGGGCTTGCATGTTCTTTTCCTTGCTATTTACTGGGTTTCTTGGTTTCACACACTTATCCTGCCTGGAAGGGAAGAATGACCTTTGATAATGTTCTTGGCAGGATTACAAATATATGATCAAACAAAGTAGGTCTGTGGTGCTGACCTGAACTGAAAGACATTGTGTAGTGATTTAAACACTCAGACTAAGAGCAGAGAGTTTAACACCTCAGTAAACCAGACAAAGGCAACTGATAAGTCCTGGCAGAACAGAATAAGATTAAAATGAGTCTGTTTAAATATTGTCTGCAGGAACTTGTTCCTAGTGAGATGTTTGGTTTGGTTAATGGGAATGCTGTGGTGGAAAAAAACTTTCTTGGCAGAGGAAACAGCGGATTCATGGGTTCAGAAGTGTTTAATAAAGACAATTCAGAGCTGCAGAGATGCCTGTCTTAGGTGCCATTGATATTATAGAGAAAATACTTTAAAACTGGCAAGGAGCAGACTTTGTTTCCAGATTATTCCCTGACTGCATCTGAACTTTCATCTGGCAGTCAGGAAGTAAACTATCTCTGCAGATTCACAAGCAGTAGCTGTCTCATGGGATGTTTTGGCATTTGTGCCATGTCCCCAGCTGGGGGACTGTGAACCTATAGGAGTTCCCGTGTGTTCCAAATGGTGCAGGTCCTCAGGAAATATGCAGATTTAATTTGTAGATCAGTGTGGACACACTGATTTCTTCTTGCTGCCTCTTTCAAGATAGAATTTACACCTATACAGCTTGTGTGATAACCACGTTTAGAGGCAAAGGGCTTCAAGTTGGCAATGCTGGTTCTGCAGGACATCCTGAGACCTATCTGCCATCAGGGAAGTCAAGACTTGGGCACAACAGACCAGATTCCCATCCCAGGTAACAGCCCAAGCGCAAAGATGAAGAATGTAATTTGATTTTCCTGTGTTTAGGAAACAGGTGCTTGGCATGGAAAGTGGCACTCCTTCCCTTCTCCTTTTACTGAAATCACTGATGATGACATGTCTGAGACTGTGCCAGTCACTGAGGTGTAACACAGGCACTGCCCCAGTGTGGGACTGGTCACATTGAACTGCTTTTCTACAATAGGATAATTAGAACTGATTCAGCACCTGTCATCCTGAGCCCTATCATAGTGGCCTTTGGACTTCTGAGTGGTTTGAACTGTAGAATTGTGCCCAGCACTGCACCCTGGTTTGTAAACCAAGTGACTGATCATTCCCTTGGAGCAGTACCAACAGCAGTTCTATACAGGAAATGTTTAACACTGGATGACGTGAAGCCATGAGCTTGTGCAAACTTCAAGACAGCTGATTTGGAGGCTTGCCTTTGGCTGTTTCATCTCAGTATTAAAATGTACTGGTTCATTAAGGAAAAACTTCTCATGAAGCCTCTAACTTCAAGTATCTGGCAATCAGTAGAATATTGCTGCACAGTGACACGACTTACATCTTTGACACATTAGACATCACATGAAAAGTGACACCCTCCAAGGAAAAAAGCGGGTTTCAGGATAACATTCGAGGCTTGCTAAAAGATTTTTATTTTGTTGTTTCAAAATAGATTGGAAAGATATTAGAAGATTAGGATATACATAAGAGCACAGAATGGAAAGAAAAGTTCTTCCTGTGGGAATGATGACTATTTTGTAGTACCACCTGCTATTGAGAAAGCAGTTGCAAACATCATCGTGACAAACTGTAAAAGTAAACAATTCTTAGAATTATGAGGTACCAGTTTTCATTTTTGTAACATTAAAATTACATAACTATCAACCAATGTTCCCTTTTCCACACTAATTTCGTACTAAGAGACTTGGTTTAGGGAAACCCCACAGTGATTCACACTGTGAATTTATTTTTTCATTTCAGGGGTGTGGGTGGAAGTCATTAGAACATGTTACCAGAGATAGCTAGGGAAAAAGGGAAATAGATTAAAGAGTCAAATCCAAGCCCTAGGTAAGTGAGGTACAAAGTAAATCGAAATCACTGAGACAGAAAATGGTTTAAGTCTGGGAAATTCTTCTGGGAAAATATGTCTCCTCTTAATGCCTCTGCCTAAATGTCTTTTTTTAGTTAATTCTGAAAAGGGAAACAATGCTGGGTAGACCTCTGGCAGTACTTACATTCCTGTGCAGACCTAGAGACCTAGAGAGGGAGGAGCAATTAGTAAGAGTACCTAGAAAAGGGATATTTGAAGTCTCTCGTCTCAACACAAGGAATGAAGGTGCAGTTTTGCTGAGGAAGAAGTGCAAAAATAAAGCAGGATTATTACTAATACGGGGAGACACAAATCTGTAATGCTTGAGTGTACACTGGAAAAACCCTTGAAAGCACTGGCTTAACATCTGTGCCATCTTCTCTTCCTTAGAAGTGGTTTAGCAGGTGGGAACCAGACCTAGCAGGGTGATTCAGGGTGAGTGAGGCATTGATGCTTTTGATTCAGACAAGAGCTGCCTCTGAAGAGCTGTTGGGGATAGATGTAAAGTTTCCCTCTCTCCTTTGATTATGTGGAGATCCATGTAAGCAACTCTGGAACAACTCTGCTATGAAGACAGGCTGAGAAAGCTGGGAAGACAAGGCTTCAGGAACACATCATTGTTGGTTTCCAGTACTTAAGAGTGACTTGTAAGAAAGAGGTTTAGGGACTTTTTACAGGGGCAGACAGTGATAGGACAAGGGCAAATGGTTTCAAATTAAAATACAAGAGATTTATATTAAATCTTGGGAAGGGGTCCTTTACTTGGAGTGTTGTGAAACACTGGGACAGTTGCCACAGAAGCTGTGGATATTCCATCCCTGGAAGTGTTCAAGACTAGGTTAGATGGGGCTTTGAGAAACTTGTTCTAGAGGAAGGTGTCCCTACCCATGTTAAAGGGGTTGGAACAAGATAACCATTAAGGCTTCTTCCAAACCAAGCCATTTTATGATTCTAAATTTCCACAATTTTAAACAAACTCCAGGCAGGGACAGTGTGTTTGGAGTTGTCCAGATCTGATACCCTGATAGATCTGAGGCTGCTGCAGCTCCCTGACCCCAGGTCTGGCAGTGAGGCTGTGCTTGCATCCCAACAGGTACATACACATGTACATATGTACCCAATGGATTTGTGAGCACCCTGGCGTCTTTCCACTCACAGCACCACTGACACAGGGTCCTCCAGGCCTGGCCACACCCCAGAGACTCTCACTGAGATCCCCCAGACAGGATAGAGCCACTCACATAGGAAAATAACTGGAAATGGTGTTTAGTGAGAGGCCAGGACAGTGCCAGTCAAATGCATGTGCAACACAATGGTCCCACAAGAAAAATGAAGAATTGTGCAGACACCAGTTGGCACTCAGTAACAACCCTCATGAGACCTCCTCCTCTGAGGAGGTCTCAGTTTCATTTTGGCATATTCATGTCTCCTTCTGTTGGGATTTGAACCTTTGTCTGAAGGTAAGTGCTTGAGAAGAAGAATGTTGTGTTGTGCTAGCTGCCATACCATGGGAAAGCAGATGACTGAAACCCATCCTTCCCTTGAGTGTGGGTTCAAGGGAGCTGTGCCAAAGGACATGGAGTAGGAAGTCAGTGTAGATGGTGAAATAGGACATGACTTTGTAGCCCAACACCATGGAAATTACCAAGACAAGGGGATGCCTGCTGCTGCTTCTGTTTCCTCTTCCTGATGCTTCTTGAAGTTTTTCACTCCTCAAATGCACAAAGAGTTCCCACAGCTAGTGCTGGAGTACAGGATTTTCTAGTCCTTCCACTGGCTGCCTCGGAAATCAATTTATTTAAAGTGTCATAGGAAAAGGCTAGGAGTCCTCTCTGACCCTCTGCCCAACTCAGTATCCTCTTGATCACATTAAAATATGGCCACAGACCCTGCACAGAAATCTGCTAGAAGAAACTCTCTGTGAAAGCCACAGCACAGGTTTTCCTTGTGTCCCTGTCTCAGCCACAAGATGCATCTGATTAATGTTCTTCTCTTCTTTGCATGTATGTGTTCAAACATGTCTGTGATGCCTTCAGAAAATAAAAGGAGGAAAAAAAGAAGAAATAAGAAGTTAACTACTTCTTAAAGAAAAAAAAAAAAAAAAAGAAGTGAAGATATTGAATCAGGAACTGTATTAACCACTCTAGAGAAACACAGAAAGGAGAAAAAATTGCAGGGTCATAAGACTAGTTTAGAAACAGAGTTAGAAAAGTTCAGCAGCATTTTACAAATCCCAAAATCCTTTGAGCTGTAGCCAAGTCTTTGGAAAAGTATCCAACACACAAAATTATTTTTTTACATGTCTGAATCAAGATGGAATAATAACCATCATAATAAACAGTAATTAAGTCTCCTTGGACTATGAACATGAAGTTGAATTCCTTTAGTCTACAACAGCTGTACCCTTTAAGGAATTCTTCTCTTAGTCGTTTCAAATCCCAATTTCTGCTTTTCAAGTGTCCTGTATTAGCTTCAATCACTCACTCCAGACAAGCTATGTGACTCGCATTGAAAGACATAAGGCAATTTATTTTTCCCAGGAGTGGTGTAAGCTCTGCGGAACTTAGATGTAATTAGGAGGTGATACATTACAGTGAGTGTAGCACCTCATATTAAATATATTATTTTTCATGATATTTGGGAAAGTAAGTGAAGAATTTCCCAGCATAATTAAAATAATCACATTTATTTGTATTTCTCCCTCTCACACTAACATTTACTGTTTCTCTTTTAAGGTTTTTATCTAATAAGGACAGAAACATCAAAACCATCCTGAAAGACGTCCAGCCTGTTCCTGACAACCTGCAAAGTTAGCAAACACACATCTTCTGCAGAACATTTACTCTGATACTTGCAGTTAGAAATGTTTTCCTCAGTTTAGGAGTCTACACTGTCCAGGATATTTAAAATTCTCTTATCACTGTTAGGGACCTGGCCAATACAGTCAATGTAGTATGGAGAGCAATTCTTCTCATCTAGGAGTCTGTGTCATGTGGTCAGTTGAATCACTCTCTAGAATTCATTGTCCAAAATAGGAACTTGGAGACCTGAATACCTTACAGCTATCTACACTATAAAACACTCCAAGTAGATTCCACCTCATTACTCATTTGCTATATTTCAGGCAATCCAATCCAGGGCTGGATGCCATGGCACAAGAGCTATGGAGACCTGTATCCTTCCAGGGCAACTGGAGATCAGGTGTGATTCCCTAGAGAATTTCAAACAACACTATTGTTCAGACAGTTGATCCCAAACCTCATGTCTAAACTTAATCACTATTGTTTAAGACCATGCTAGGGTCGTGGAGAGTGGAGGCTGCTAATTTTTTTAAAATACTTTCTTATATTTACCAGCTTTTATCATGGCTCCTCTCACTCTTTCTTCCATGAAAAAGTGAACACAAGGTAAAGAATGGCTACTTTATTCTTTTTTTTTCACACTGATGAAAACTCCTCTTGTCTTTCACGGTATCTTTTCCTCTCATCATCTCACTCTACCTGAATTGAAACCACCATTGCAGCAGAGGCCTTATCCATGCTGGCAAGAGTAGAAGTGTTACTTACCATACAAATGGGAACACGGATTACATATTCCATTATCATGACCAAAATTGTTAATATCACTAAAAAAAAAAGTTGAATCGTCTTAGCACTCACTTCTGCTAACATCCTTAGATTATTTTAGATAGAACTGTTAGATAACTGTTAGATGACAGTCCTCCTGGAGTTATGCTGCTGGTTATTCCTAAAAAAGATTGGTTCTTTCTACTGTCATTTGTATCTTGCTATTACATATTGCTACATAATATTATATAGTCTGTTTAAGGTTAAATAATTTGTAACCTTTGTATCATAATTTGATTAACTATCATACAATATATTATGTTGCTCTTAAATGTTATTTCTTATTATTTCTCCAGTTTGTCAAAATATTGTGCCATAAATAGTCTAAATTCATGATTCAAATAAAAAAAAAAATATGAAATGTAGTTCCGCATTTTACCTGAAAAACATTTCCTTATTTGTTAAACATGCTATAAAATTGCCCAAACCAGAAGACTTGGGCAAAATAAGGATAGCAATATTAGTTAAACACCTTGCGTCACTACCTGGTGATGAAACTGCTATGTATCATTTTTACTAATCAGAGGATATTATACAGCATGAGTCAGGCTGTCATGGATTTACTATCAGCTATATAAACACAGCTGAGAAGTGTGCTCAGTAGGTCAGGAGTGAAACTGAGGCAGACAAGCTTAGATGAGGATGAAGACCTTTGCAATTCTCTTGTCGCTGTATGTGGCCGTCTCCTCTGCATTTCCTGTGGCTCCAGAAGCAGAAGGCAAAACCCTACAGCTCGTAGAGGTGAGCATTTTTGTTTTAGTGCATCTCTAAGGGAAACATAAGGTATTCTGAGAGATAACTATAATTGCAATTCACAGAATATGGGTGGAAACTAAAGATGTGACATTTTGCAGAGGTTTTAAGAGAAAGTTTTTCCTGGAAAATGTGCAAAAATTATGTGGAACTTACTTACCCAGAAGTCATCTGAATATTGTATACTTCACTCTTGGTGTTGTCAGTAAAGTAATAACAAAACTACTGAGGCATGATTTTTTGCAGCAACAGTCGAACTCAACAGCAATTTACATTTCAGAATGTGATTTTAAACTTGTGATATGACTGGTCTTAATAATATAAGGAAGGAAACTTGCTTGAAGCAGGCATGTTTTTCCATGTTTCTGCTGAAGAGATCTCTTGGAGAATGTTTTGGAAAAAGGGGACTCACATAGACACAACATAATTTGTTGTAGACAAAATTCTTGAAATTCAGTGGGAAGGCCTGAGTTTCTAGTATCATATTCTGTAGCTAAAAATAAAATGCATGATTCACCAAGTCTAATTCTCTAGCAGTAGTCACCTACTTTGGTGGGAGTCCTGTCTGTGTAGAGTCTCACTGCCATCCTCATTTTCCTTGGATGAGACCAGTTATAAGCTCCCTTGTAAGCTTTGTTGTTAGAGTAATTGAGCACAGTAAATAATGCAGAATTAATTATTAATAGTAGATATTAGATTCTAAGACATTCCTGATATATTTCATCAGTGAAAAAACAAATTCAGAAATTTATAGAAGAACTGTACTGAAGAAAAAAGGTTGTTTGTCCTGGTAAACACAGGGTATGTCAATATGGAAATAGTTTAAGATTACTTCAAAAATTTTAAGTGTTACCAAAGACAGTACACATAAGTCATGAGGCTTTTTTTCTTTTTTTTTTTTTTTTCTAACTCTGATTCAGAGTTATCTACAGAGTTTCTATGACCTTCAAAAGGATCACAATCCCCATTTAAGAAGGGGAGGTGAAAACCCCCTTACTGCAAAGCTCAAGGAAATGCAGTCATTCTTTGGACTAGAAGTGACTGGAAAACCTGATCTTGACACATTGAAGGTGATGAAAAAACCCAGATGTGGTGTACCTGATGTAGAGAAATATGTGTTCACACCAGGGAATCCCAAATGGAAAAGAAATAATCTGACATACAGGTAATCTTTACTAATCTGGTTCAAAAAAGTACAAACCTAGCACACCAGCTTTGGGGTGGGGGGTCTGAAGGAATCACATTATGTCATGTACAGACATATGGAGTGATTGAGTGATTTCTGGAAGAAGACAGATACTTTAGAAGGGAGTATCTAAAACAAAGCCTTCATTAATTTTCATTCGTGAAAGATACCTCTAAGATTTTTGATTTTTTTTCACAAGCAATTATATTTCAGCTAAAATGCTGAAATTTCTACTATTTTCTAAACAGTATATTATGTTTTGGGTTTTCTTTGAAGGATTTTGAATTATACCCCAAAGATGAGACGAGCTGATGTAGATGAAGCAATCAGAAAAGCTCTCAATGTCTGGAGCAACGTGACACCACTGACATTCCAAAAGGTTGAGGGGAAAGAAGCAGATATAATGATCTCTTTTGCTTATAGAGGTAACAATGATAATGTAGGATATTAAATATCCATCTGAAGTTATAGAAGTAGTTTAGGATTTCAACTAATGTTTTACCCCTTCATTTTAGACCACCGTGACAATTCTCCTTTTGATGGTCCCAATGGACAGCTGGCTCATGCATTCCAGCCTGGTGAAGGTCTTGGTGGAGATGTGCATATGGATGAGGAGGAAGCTTGGACAAAAGATGGAAGAGGTAAACTTTTGTGGCTGAATCTATATAGTTTTAACCTCATACAGTCTTGCCTCATGTGATGTTCACTCTTTCATGGGCCAGACTACAGGAAGAAAAGTGAGGAAAAGGGACAGAGCTTTTAGTTTGTAATTGCTTGCCCTTTCTTTGTTGTTGTTTTTTATTGCCACTTTTAGGCATGAACTTGCAGCAAATAGACTTTTTAGATCATAGTGGCATTTATAATGTATAAATATTTACATCATAAGGGCTTATAATGATTTTAAGATCAGCATTTTAAAATACTTTTTTGTTCAGAGGAAAGCTATAACTTGGATACAGGGAAATTTGTTGGTAGACTTCTGAAGGCAAATTCTTTCTTTTTCTTAACTTAGCACTTCAAAGTTTAGTGCTAACTAGGGTGTTCCAAGTATCACTGGAACTGTAATCTCATTGTTTGTTTTGAAGTCCTTTTTTCTGTTGGATTACTGCCAACAGTCTCTCATCATGGACATGATCCTTGATGTGAGCTGTTTATGTGAGAGCAGGGGAAACAACTCATGTTTAAGACAGAAGGGCACTAGAGAAATGACAATGAGAACACAATTAAAGCCAGACATTCTTTACATACTCATAAAGCTCTTCTGCAACAGTGGTTTTGTGTTGTTATGATGATAGAATTACGTACAGTCTCTCGTGTACCTCTAGTCTATATTAGTTTCCCATTTAGTCAGTTGTGCTGAGCTTTGAAACAGATTTTGTTTCATGTGTTTTTCATCCTACAGGCTACAATTTGTTCATTGTTCTTGCCCATGAGCTTGGCCATTCACTGGGTCTGTCTCATTCAAATGATCCTGGAGCACTTATGTATCCAACTTACTCCTACACTGACCCCAATGAATTCCTTCTTCCTCAGGATGACATTGATGGAATTCAGGCCATATATGGTAAGAAATATATATTTATTTAATATTTATTTGGGAGGTTGGTGAATGGTAAAATGAAGGTATTTAAAATTCCACCAAAATGAGAAGTTTAGCAGTTTCTGAAAAATGGATAACAAAAGAGAGTAAATACCTGGAAGCTGACGTCCAATCCCACAAAAATCTCATTTTGGAAAAGATAAACACAACTTGTTTTATCAACTTTAGAAATCTGCATTTAATGACAGACTCTTACTTCAAAATTATAGCCTTTTTCATTTTATATAAAATGTGTTTTCTGGGTCTTCAGAGACCTTCTGAACCCTCTCCTTATATTTCTCCACACTAAATGATAAATATTCATCCTACAGGACGGTCTAATGCTGCTGTGCAGCCAACAGGGCCCATAACTCCAGAAGCCTGTGACCCAAATTTGACATTTGATTCTATTACCACCCTACGTGGAGAAATAGTCTTCTTCAAGGGCAGGTAACAACAATAAGCATATATATGATTTCTTTAAAATATTCAGTAGTTTTAAAAATTCCATAAGGGAAAACTGTCCTTTTGGAATGTAATACAAAAAGAGAGGCACTAGAGGATCATTCTCAGATCATTAATCCGAAGAGCCCTATTTTACAAGAGCAGGGAAGGTGAAGGGAGCTTGAAGGTTGTTTTCCAACTATTCTATCACTGTGCCCACCACTGTGGCAAACTTTTCTCTGAAATTGATTCAAACAAACAGCAGTCCAAGAGCACCCATGTATCTGTTAGCAATGTGTCCATGAGTACCACATCCATCCTCAGTACAGAAGCAGGGACAGAAGTGAAAGTACTGCCAGGGAGAAGGATGTCTGAGCCTTATTGCCCTACAGAGAAGTAGAAGGTCTTATATTCAATTTGCTTAATTTTTAGCACATAATTGAGGAGCTAAAATTACAAATGTCTTTGCTCTAGATTTCTTTTGCACACAGTGGATAGGGTTATACTCATCTCCCCTTTGCTGTACTCCAGGAGCTATAATAATTTTTTTTTTAATTTTTGATAGGAGTGGAATTATTTTATGACCTAAATTTTGTTTAAAACAGATACATGCTGCGCAAGCATCCTTCAAGGACGGAGACAGAGCTCAATTTTATCTCACTGTTCTGGCCAAGGTTGCCATCAGGAATTCAAGCTGCTTACGAAAACATTGAGACAGATGAAATTACAATTTTTAAAGGTAATTGAATCAGAAGGTCTTCACTTTTTCTGACCTGTTACTTCCTGCTTCTTACAAACTATGCAGCTGCAGAAGTTAAAGTGTTTTTAAGGAAGTAGAACAGATAATCTTACAATTCTGAAAATAATAACCAGAGGATCATATTGCTCTAATGGATCTCCAGGCTCATAATCTAGAAACATTTGCCCTCTGTTATAGTTAGTGCCCTGAAAAAACAAGTTATGAAAACAGCTACCCTTCTTCAGGTCTAGTTCTCTTCAGGTAACAGCACTTTGTGCAGAAGGATTTTTACTGAAATCAATTGACAAATACAGGCATTTTTATGCTACAGTTATTGATATGCTTATTAGTTGTTATATTTTGAAAAAAGAAATACAAAAACATGTTGATGGAAAATTGTACGGTGAGACGAAAATTGTTCACTGAACTAACAATCAGTCCTTCTTTTTCAAGGTCTCAAATACCCTTTAAATATCTCAAATAAATTCATTATGCGCATAATGTGGTACATGACCTATTACCATATATAAATATGTTCATTGCATCTAAAATTACCAAAGCATTTTGATTAGACATGTGCCTTCCTTAATACTTTAATTTGATGCACATTGCTTAGCTTTCAAAATATTATACAGCTCTATAATCAAATAGCATATTACAGGATTTTAACAAATTCAATATCCCAATCCAAGTTCAATGGTTCAACTCATCAAACTCAAGCCCTCCCCCAGCTGTTATCCAGAAAAATGCCTTATATTACTTTTTTAAAATTCTGGGAAAAGTTCTATGCAGCACTCCTCATGATTATAAAGAAAAGCTATTTCCCCCGTCTGCATGATTTACTGCCAGTGTAAGAATTAGAAACATTTTCTACAGTAGTAAACTGAAAGAAGCAATACTGACATCTAGACACATTGTCTTCCAGACATCTAAAACACAAGTAAATGCTTTTAATAAACAGCAAAAACAAATGAAACTTGCTCATATTTTTCAGAGGATAAATATTGGGTCATCAGAGGGTATGATGTTCTACCTGGCTATCCCAAACCAATCTATCGCCTTGGGTTCCCAAAGACTATTAAAAGAGTTAATGCAGCTTACAATGATGAAACCACAGGAAAAACATTCTTCTTTGTAGCTGACAGATACTGGAGGTAAGATTTAATGTTCATTTACCAGAAGACATGTTTTCATTTCCCTGGGGACTGATGTATTACTATATAGTTTGAGTGGATTCATGTTTAAACCAGGCATATTCCAGAAATTTTAATATGTTTCTCTGGTGTTTAAAAAAAATTAGACATTTGCTAGAAAATTCCACCTTTTCATTAGGGTTTTTTTCCCCAAACATTATATTCCCATAGCAGGCTTATAAGTACTTCCACCGGAATGAAAAGCTACCCAATAAAAGAGTCAATTTCTAGTAGACTACTCACTTTTGCTCCACAACAGTGCTACTTTTTTGTGCTATGTTGTGATAGTGACCACTTTTAATTCACTTTTCAAACAAAATGAGTCATCAATGCAAAGTGTTGTAATTTAATTCCTCCACAAAGTAATTATAAATATTCTCCAATTTTAAAATGGCTTGTATTTCTAATTGAAGCTCATGACAAATTTCAGAGAGCAACTTTGTTTAAGAAGTCTACCATTGACATTCACTCAACTATGGTTCAGGACAGTGCTACTGTCTTCTCCAAAGTTTTATGTTTTGTTTTTATGTTGAACTGGGTATTCAGTGCCTTGAAATAGAAATTCATTTTATGTGCAACTGGTGACCAAGGCTCTGCTAGTCCAGAAATACATAAATAAATTTCTGAGCTGTCTTTCAGGGTCCCTGGGAACATTGTGACAAACTTTACCATAGGCAGAATTTTCAAATCTCAGAGAAATCTTTAAGAGAAAGTTTAACTTTTCTCTTTTTTTAAGTTTCTCTTAAAGAACTTCTCTTTAAGAGAAACTCAATTTGGTTCAAGAGAACCAAAAAACTACTTAAGTTAATTTCTATGAGACTTCCTAGTAACAGTAGAGTTGCATGTAAGTCAAATTTGCTTTTGACTTTCAAAGTATTGTCTGCTTCCTCATAAATTATAATGACATTTCTTTTTCTAAGATATGATGAAAAGAAAAAATCCATGGATCATGGGTATCCCAGGAAAATAGTCTCTGACTTTGGAAACATTGGCAGAGTTGATGCTGCTTTCCAGAAAGATGGTGAGTGAAACTTACCTTTAACCTGTGTTTATATGATGTTGTTCTATAGGTAGAACGATTTTTTTTTTTTTTTTCCAAAAAACTGTTATTAACCTTAATGAAAAGGAAATGAAAAATATCAGGTATACATGGAATGTCTATAATGGTTTGTTTTTTTTCCAAAACACTGAAAACAGTCACCTGTGAAATATAATTGGATTACATTTTACTTCTAGGCTATGTGTATTTCTTCCACGGAACAACTCAGTTCCAGTTTGATCCTCGTACCAAACGGATTGTTCGACAAATGAGGAGCACCAGCTGGTTTAATTGTTAATTGCAATGTTTTTCCACATGCACACTGTATGTATTTATCTGCTGTATTTTTCAGCATTTCATGATTCTCAGGTCAGAACGGATTTCTGTTCAAATTCTATGGCAGTATAGTCTTAATAATTATTTATTTTAAGCCAAATAAATTTATATAATTTATCACAACTTCTCCTGTTACAGTCAAGTTTCCTAATAAATTATATTTCTCATATAATTTGGTCCTTGATGTCTTTTTTGCCCTGATGCTCAAGAGCCAAGTCTAGCTTTTGAACACTAAAAAATGTATTCTGGCATGAAATGTCAGGCTTTTTCACAAAGACAGAGAAAGGAGGACACACATGTCTCTGAGCCCCCCACTCCTCACAAACCCTGGTGAAAATCTGATGGTTTATTAGTTGGGTCTCATTATCATCAGCGTACAGATTTACTTCCACTTTCTGTTCCTCTTACCCCTTCTTCTGCTCTTAGACTAGTCTCCAGGGTGTACATCTTTTCAACTGTGGGCAGAGGGCAGCGGGGAAGGGGAGAAGGAATATTGTCATGGGTTCAGGTTTAGAAACTGGTTTCAAGCCTAGAAATGCAGAAATGTAGATTACAAAGGACCCCTGACATAAGAAACAATCACTTGCTTCCAAAGGTAGCCACATCATATAATAAACAAATAAACTTCTTTAATCAAGGCACTTTCTACTCTCTTACTATTCCAGTAGTTACTAAATCCCACCTAATTCCAGTGAGTTAGAGAATCAAGAAGTTTGCTTAAGAGATGAAAATTCTTAGCCAAAAATACTTCTGATACAAAGATTCATGAAAAGGACAGCTTGATTTCCAGTTTAACCACATTTTCTGTAAATGCCCTCAATTAAAATGGTGTTTGAAGGGTTATTCATTTTTTCTTCAGTCTTTGCAGCTCAGCTGATAACACAAGAAGCCATATGAACAGAACAAAATGTATTATATTTTATACCTGTATAATTCAACAGGCTTCAGAGGAAGGTTTAAGGTTAGTGTAATAAAAGTTAATATATTTTGAGAAAATAATGTGTAGTCTTATAAAAACATATCTGTATTTTCATTACTTATCTGTCTGTATTAGAAAAATCTTAAATTTTATCCTTCATAAATTAAGAGTAGACTTGGTAGTTCTTATTTTTATTAAATTCATTATATATCAGTCTCAATACTATTCAAAGATAAGAAATTGTTTTATTGAAAATTAATTTGATCATATACTTTATAAAACCTAAGAAAATATTACAAAATAATAAAAATAGATTGCAGCAAATCAAAAGTTTTAATTAAGATGTTTATTTATGTGAATCTTGTTCTCACATGGTGTAGGTATCAGGTTTTTAATATAATGCCTCAGTAGCAATGCTATTGAATCAGATTTTTCTTGTGTAAGCCAGTGCTACTGAATGACAATTGAACCAAAAAAAATTTTAGAAGTATATAAATCTAAATTGATTGTGTTGTGCTCTGCATTTTTAGCAGAAATTTTCTGCAAATTTAACACCAGGTTTGCAAGCAAAGATAATATTTTTACTAGAACAATTTATATTTAAAAATAAAAACTGAGGGCATATGTTCCCTGCACATATGAAGTAAAAGCCTAGGATCCCAAGGTGATGTCAAAAGAGTTTCTCAGATTTAGAGCAGAATGCTAGTACCTCTCTAGATACATATAGTGGTGAGTACTCATGGGTCAGTGAAAATGGTAAATGGGAGATGAGGGGTGAGGAGGTGGTTATGTTTTAGAGGAAAGAGAGATAAAGGGCAATTTACAGACCAAGGAAAGTGAAGAAGTTAAAAATAGGATGATGTTTGTAATGTAATAATTTTAGTCCGTGCCTTTTCCCATACTGTCCAATTTTTAGTTGCCAGACACAGTTTTGAAATTCACTTTGTGAATTTCCCACGAACAGAAAGACAAGAGCTCAAAATGAAGTGATTCCCCTGTGAGAAATCTGTCCCGTGCTTATGTGAGAGAGCATTTCCTCTGCCTGCGGGAGCGCAGTGATTGCTCCATCCCAACCACCCCATGAAGAGGAGGGCACATCTGGTGCTGGCCACTCTTGTCTTCCTTCAGGCACAAAGCAGGCTTTCAGTAATTAGGAATTGGGGTGTTTGTCCAGAAAATCACCTGCCATTTTCTTTTTCCAATAAGTTTACCTCTATTTGCTAATTACTGTACCCTGTTAAAGTACTGTACCCCTCCCCAGGGTCTCACTACAGGTGTGGCGCATAATTGTATCATTAGTAACAGATTTGCTCAGCCAGGAATTCAATTCCCTAAATGTGTTTACTGCATTTGCAGTTCTGTGAGATCTCCTAGTAACCCATATAAGTATGAAGCAGGACTCGGGAGCCTATCACTTCCCAAAGGCCCCACTACACTGTCTCTAGGGACCTGTATTGGCATGGTTGAGTCCTGCCCTCACATGCTGCAGTCTGCTAAAAGTCCATCAAGAGTCAAAGCACATTTGCCTCTGCCCCATGTTTTTCACTCAAGCTGAGTAGCAATTCGATTTTATTGGCTCTGTGGAAGGTTTGAGCCTGAAGTGTAGTGGTGCAACTGTCCTGCCTGAACAGTTCTCTAGTGCCATTAAGGTACCTAAAAGTTTCCAGCTGGCTTCCAACTACCAGTCTAGAAGCCACAGGTCCCCTCTAGGTTCTGGACCACAGCCACCAGCGTGGCTTTCTTTTTAGAGATCTGTCTTATGTTTTTAAATGGATATATTTTTTTGCCTGAAAGGTCTCAAAGCTAGAAGGAATGACCATGGTGCTACAGTCTGATATTGCTATATTCATGATATGCTATATTCATGCATATGTCAAAAAAAAAGACAAACACTAGTCAGGGTTTTTGCGCCCAACATATTTTCCCATGGCATTAGAATACATTTTTGGAAAACATGTTTTGTTGATACGAATTTAATTTTATAGGAAAATCAAGAACTATGGGCAGACTTGATATGAAGTGGGAGAAGTGATTTTCTTGCTTCCCACTGTGGCTGGCTCCCAGATCCCCACAGTCGTCTGCCATGTAGCAGTGAAGGGCAGAGACAATAAGAGCAGCTGGGTTAAGATCAACTGCATCTAACTTTATGTATTTATTTATTAGGCTTTCTTCTACAGCAAACAGAAAAATACATATCTCTGGAGAATGAGTCAACCAACTATCTTAAAATAGGGTCATCTGACCTCTACAATGTCTTCATTCAATCTAGAGAAGTTGAAACCCTTGATTTAGACTACTTATTTAGTTCAGCTGATATTAGTGTTTGCTCAGAAGACATTTGAGTGACAAATGATGGAGATCTACATCACAGAAAACATTACCAGGGTTTTGCAACATGGCCATCTACACAACACAGCAGCCAGTTCCCACTGCCCAAGGGAGAGAGACCGGAAAATGTTCACAAGTGATGTTTCACAAACATGTCTATAGCTGGCCTTGGGGTCTGGGAAAAGAAGAAGTTGTTTAAGCAGCTGGTTACAGTTTCCTAATGCTTATCTTTGACATTTATAAGAGTTGGTGGATGTTGAACTACCTCAGAACTTTTCCGCTCTTAGAAGACAGCAGCAATGTGACCCCTGCTTTAACCCAGAAAGTTCACTGCCTATCCTCATCACATCAGCAGTACTGGAGATGTTACACAGAGCATCCCAGGGACCAGAAATACTGCTGCAACATGGTCATGATCTTAACACTATACCAGCAGGGACTCAACATTCCTTATTGTTCACAACATGGGTGTCTGTCAGGTAGCTGTCTAAATGTGCATTATATCAACAAAAATCTAGTCAATATGGTCAAATACATACAGAACTGAATGGGACCCATATAGTGCAATGATAATAATCAAGAGAAAGGGTTTATCTTTATTGTTATTTTAGGTAGCTGTGAAATGCCTTTAACAACAAGTTTAACAATGAGGTTATGGGGATGAAAAAATTCATCATTAATGCCTCCAGATGGAGAAAAGTTGTCTGGAAGGGACAGCAGAAAAAGCAAAAAAATGGAAGCATGGATTTCCTGAAAATCCACAGTCCAACATGTAAGCATTTCTTTCAACAGTTTTGTAAAAGATGAGTACATGCTGTGAGAGCTCCTCTGAAGTGCCAAACACCTTCATCTCCATTTGCTGCCAGTGGAAGAGGAAGGTGCTTGGCTGGAACAGGGTGAAATCCCATAATTTGTCACAGCCTGTGTGACTCTTGAAACTTCCCTTATTCTGAATTACTTAAGACAGGAAATAATCATATGCCTTGTGGTTAATGTGGTTAAACTGAAAAAACCCTTTAATGATGAAATAGCAGATTGAAATAGATAGATAGATAGATAGATAGATAGATAGATAGATAGATAGATA
>CM031857.1:40704417-40762536 GCA_018697195.1 Certhia americana | reverse complement strand
ATAGATAGATAGATAGATAGATAGATAGATAGATAGATAGATAGATAGATAGATAGATAGATAGATGCAGACAGAGATATAAGATTATTCACATCCTTTTGGCTCAATTTATAATGTAAAATTGATCTCATTTATGTATATCTTGGATTCCACAAGAATAATTTAAAAGAAACACACTGTTTCAAAAAGTTGCCAGAAAGATGTGGGTAGGAAATTGGAGTTTTCTTCCATTTTCCAAAACATTCTGTCTCACTTTATGAATCAATTTGAAAAGAAAATATTCTGCTGACAGTAATTTCTCCCAAAGTCAGTTTTGGGGTTTTTTTCATGGGATTCATACCTCATGCACAATTCCCATTTTCTAGGCTGCGAATGTAGAGTACCCCTACGTTTGGCAGTCCCAAATCACACAAGAGTGTTGGGACAACATAAAAGGTTTTGCATTTGTCCACCACTTAATCTGGCATGAAATTGCTCAAGTTTGTCAAAGTCAGTGTAAAATAACTAAAATTGAGTGTTAGTTTTGGAAGGGTAGCCAAGCGGCTCAGATGTATTCAAATCCCAAGTGACTTCAGATGACTGTGGAATCGGATGGGTTCAATTAAGTTTTATTGTGTCAATCTGCACAGTGTTATAGCTTGTGTGGAGGGAATCAGAGCATGATGAGCTCTGAGTCAGTCTACAGCTGACTCTCCAAAGCACTCCATAACCATACAAACTGGGACAAGAAAAAGGAGGCACATGGAGCAGAAAGCAGTGGGCTCTCCTACCAGGTCAGGGATGAGAGTGAAAATGAGGGCTCTTTCACTTTGGCTTGTAACATGCACAGCTGTTTCTAGTGCTCTTCCCATCCACCCAGAGAAAGACAATGAAGATGCAAAGCTTGTACAGGTAACTGTATTGCCCATATCTGGGATCTTTTGAGCATTCTATTTTTTGACCTATTCTGTGTGTTCCAGTTGCACAGCGGCTTGCTGCCTTTCTGAGACAAAGCTATTGCACAGAACTCTGTTGCCTGAACTTTGCTAAAGTAGGATAAATCTGTACAAACTGGAAATGCCAAGTAAATAAGAGTCAGGAAAATGTTGTCTGTTTCTTCTTAGCTATGATCCTCGGGAAAACATCTGCTGTGCTCCAAAATCACAGGCAGAAGTTTTGCCAGCAACCTACACAAACAACATCAGTCCTAAGGTATTTATTTATTCAAGAAACAGCTCAAAATGTGAAACGTGTAATTTTTTTTTTTTTCCACTAGAACTATTTGAATAAATTCTATGCTATTGAGCCAGATCCAAATCAGCTTGGATGGAAAATAAATGCTGAATCTGCAGATGAAAAACTTCAGAAAATGCAACAATTTTTTGGTTTGAATGTGACTGGAAAACTGGATAATGAGACATTAGAAATTATGAAGAAACCCAGGTGTGGAGTTCCTGATGTGGGTCTCTATGGCTTCACTCTGCCTGGCTGGAAAAAAACCAAACTGACATACAGGTATTAGTTCAGTAATTATTTTTTGAGTTTAAAGTTTAGGTTTGTGGCTATCTAAACTTGTTATATTTAAATATAAATTCTATAGCAATTGTTTCCTGTTGGGAATACAAAAATGTTTCTCTCTCCACAGCTGTTAGCTATGCATGCTCCTGAGAGAAATTTCTGAAAATCAGGCTGGGTGTTTTACATTTACTGGTTCAATCATAGTGTTTTGCATGTCATGTATCACTCCTGACAAATATTCTGTAAGCCAAACAGAAACGTCAGTTGCACCCTGTACAAGCCTCACTATCTTTAAAATTTGCTGAGACAACAGTGTAGACAGCTGGGACACAGAAACCTGAGGAGGTAACCTTCCTCATGCTCAAGTAACAACCTCCTGGCTAAGGCCCATTTTAAGAAAAAAAAACTGATAATGTGTATACAACTATTATTATGAAAAAGACATATTGGACAGTAACCACACACTCGAGCACACTCAGTTTTCACATATCAAACTCACTCAGCTCAAGATGAATCTTGGGACCTAATTCCTTACAGGTTGCTTTGTTTCTTTTATTTTCTGTTCATCTTCTTAACAATAATAGGGATGTTACTTTCTGCAAAAACTAAATATTATACTTGAATTCTCATAACTGTAGAATTATGAACTACACCCCAGATTTGAGCAAGGAGGACGTGGATAAAGCAGTTGAGAAAGCATTTAAAGTGTGGAGTGCTGTCACCCCGCTAATTTTCACTCGCATTCTTAAGGGAATAGCAGATATAATGATTGCTTTTGGGACCAAAGGTAATATGAATACTGTAATATACATACAATGATAAAATGAATTAATGGACCTTTCAATAGTCATAACCTAATCTCAGTGTTGTATCAATTTCATATTATTTAGTTCATGGACATTGCCCTCGCTATTTTGATGGCCCCCTTGGAGTTCTTGCTCATGCCTTTCCACCTGGCCGTGGCTTAGGTGGTGATGTGCACTTTGATGAGGATGAAGACTGGACCACAGGCTCAAGTGGTAAGTTCAAAAAGGTTTCTGAAGCGTTATGCAGATGAGTAAATTCCATTCAGATTTTATTTAAGTGAAGGAAGAGACTAAGATGAAACTCTTATGGCTGCATTAACCATAAGAGCAGTTTGAGGATATTACAGGGCGTCCTCCAACTGGGATGCTTACAATGACACATAAACTCACCTTGATCTACTCTAGTCCTTATTTAGCTTTGACAAAAATACCAACAGGTATTTTTATTCAGGTAGGAATGCCAGAGATACAGGCACTCTTACTTGAGGGCTGGTGGTGTCCCAGAGTTTTACAACCCTTGATAAAAGGTACCAAGGCCTGTGCTTTACAGCAGCTCTCAAAGGACATCCCCACCACCTAAAAATCAATACAGCCACCCATGTTAATGAAGAGTCCTCACTAGAAATTCCAGGGTATGTTCAACAATAGGCAGCAGAGGTAGGAACACTGAGTGCCCAGCCTCAATCCATCTGGGACATGTTGGTTCCACTCAGACTCCAGGCCAGCCCTGCAGCACATGCTGCCTCTGACAGGTCTGTCAGTGCACAGGCACAGCACCCTCTGGTACTACAGATCCTTTTCTCATCCACTTTTTGAGATGGAAATCTGCAACAAGAAAACCGAGGTCAGGAAGAGCAAGGAGCTAATGAACCAAAAGGTGCTGTAAAACCACTGCACAAGGAGGAGAGTGTGGGTTTATCGTGGTGGAAAAAAAAGAGAGGGATGAGGGCTGCTCATGTCATGTGATTAAATGTAATGTTTTCCCCATACTGGGACTGAATGGGTCAGCCCCAGGTTTTCTGCTGTTCCTCAACAGCACAGTCATTGCAGTCAGACATTGCAGAACTCAGAGCACTTGGAAGATTCATGAGAAGGGAGGACTGACTGGAAATATGCGTGGAAAAAATGAGGCTTTATTTTGTTTGGGTTTTTGAGAAATTAATGTCTTGGCTTCAGCCAGCCTTTCTTGGGCAATCGATGACCAGTCCTCTCCACTGCCACAGACTTGTGATCTTCATTAAATCTGTTGACATTTCTGGATCTTGGTCTGCAGGGCAGATGATCATTCTTCCCTAATTCAGAAAAGGCGTGTTACTTGGAGGGATGCATGTTGAAGGAAATTCCATTTTAATTTATTTATTTTGTTAACATATTTCACTGGGTATAAGTATGCAGAAGGATAATGCCTTCAGATTTTAGTTTGACAAATGTTTGACAAATCTCTAAAGAAACCATATTCTTTAAAGTCCCAATGGTAGAAAGGCAAAGCATTCTGCTAACATTCTATTTTTTTCTTGTCTATTCATAATCTCACCTTTCTTTCTCAGGTTTGTAGGAGGGAGAGTGACACACAGAGTGACACTTTGATACCTGCAGTGAGCAAAGAGTGTGTCCTCCTGCCTTGCCCTGGAGAGTTGTTAGTTTGATCTGACTCACTATCTAATCTGTTCTACCTCAGCCAGGAAACCCTGCCAGGACATTCCAAAGAGCTGCACCCACACTCACCCCCAGATATCTACTCATGACACACACACACTTTCAACAGCTAACAGAAAGTAAGAGGGTCAAAATCTCTCCCTTCTAGTGGGGGAACACCACAATCTTGTCCAATACAAAAATATGTTCGTATAGATGTACTCCCTAGTGAACGTCAGTATATTGTATGAAAACAGCCACTGAGCAATAACCCTGCTGTGATCATATCACATTTACTGAGCAAAATGTGGCTGATCTCTTCATTCTATCTATTTCTTAAGGGTTCAACTTGTTCCTTGTTGCTGCCCATGAGTTTGGCCATTCCCTGGGTCTCTCCCATTCTAACGACCCGAGGGCTCTCATGTTCCCCAATTATGCCTACATCAGCCCCAGTGAATTTCCCCTCTCTCCAGATGATATAAGTGGCATTCAGTCCATTTATGGTAAGTAAAATCCATGGCTTTAAAAAAAAAGGTAAGCAGGGGAGAAATAATCTCTTTATAATCTCTTTCACAAAGTTTCACCATAAACTTAATCATATTCCCATAATATTAAAAAAGAAGCAAGGTGTTAAAACCTTAATATTTCTACAATTTGGTGTATTCTTTCCAAAATGTCTCCCTCAGGATCTTCACAAAACGTCCCAGATAAAAGGCCAACTACCCCTACCACACCTAAAATCTGTGGCTCCCAGATGTCTTTCGATGCTATAACTACACTCCAACAAGAAGTCATTTTTCTAAAGGGCAGGTAAATACTGATAAGACATTTGTCTGTATGGGGTTTAATTTTTCATGATTTATACAAAGACTGAATACTTTTGTGGTTCGAGATTTACAATGAGACAAATGGATTTCAATGCATGGAAATAAAAGTTTTAGCAGATAGTTATTTGCTATTACTAATATTTTTACAGTATCCCCTGAAAAAAACATGCGTCATTTTTTCCAGAAAACACCTCAATCCCAATGAGACCTTATTCCCAAATGTATAGATGGTTTCACTGAGTAATGACTTGTCTAAATTATGCAGCTCTTTCCTGAGAACCACATAAAGGTTTTGTTTGGAAGGTACCTCAAAGATCACCTAGTTCCAAGCAGGGACGGTTCTCACTAGAACAGGCTGCCCAGAGCCCTGTCCAACCTGGCTTTGAACACTTAATTACATGTTAAATTCATTTTATTAATGTAATTAAATAACAAAGAAATAAGTAGGTTTGACAATATAGTTGAGCAAGTCTCTCTTCCAGACATCTTTACAAGACCAAAGTCATCTGGAGAATTCATAGTGTGCTGAATAGCTTACAGTAAATCCCACCTGGGCTCCCAATAACCCTCTTACTATATGGTACAGGAAGAACCTAAAGTAATCAGCTGCTTATAACTGATCCCATTAATCAATCAGTACCAATGAGAAGGGTAATGCCAGAAAGAAGCCAGAATAAAAAAACACTTCCCAGTGCAGGGAGTTATTTCTTTTCTGACACATCAAGCCAGGTAGCGCCACTGACAAGAAAGAGCTTGTAAATCACAATGCTGTTCACATTCTTTTACACATCTAAAAGTTTCTGTGGTTTGTTACGTACTACAAAACCTGTTTCATATTTAAATCAGGCACTTATGGCGGGTATATCCTGATAACTCAGAAGCTGAACGTGAATTAATTTCTGCCTTCTGGCCAAATCTGACTCCTAGTATTGAAGCTGCATATGAGAACACAAAAGATCAGATCCTACTTTTCAAAGGTGAAGTATGAAATGAATTTTTTCCTTAATTTAATTATTTGGGAAGAAGGGATATGTGCATAAAATTCACTTTTCACATAAATAAAACCTCAGAATATTTCGTCTAGTTTTCCTACAACCTACAATGAAGTAGTGCATTTTATTATTTACTGTCTGAAAATGACTGGCAAAACTAAATATTTGAATTTCTCTTAACAGGCAACAAATTCTGGGTTATCAGTGGATATCAGGTGTTGCTTGGCTATCAACACGTTGGGCTTCCCAAAAGGTGTCAAGAAAGTTGATGCAGCTGTTTGTAATAAAAATACAGGGAAGACAGACTTTTTCATAGGTGACAAGTACTGGAGGTAAAAAGAATTGACAAACATTTTCCTATTAATAACTCAAATATAATCTGAATAACAATTAAAGTGAACATGTGATAAAAGAGAAAGTAGACTTCTTGGGTAACTGTAGGTTCCCTCTAAATCCTATTCCCAAACTGGCATGAGTGAGTCTTGCTACCCAAAGAGCAGGCAGGTGGAAGATAGAAGTCAGCTTGGGGAAGCTGAAAGATTCCTTCTGTGTGCAAGGACAATGGCTGCAAAGATCTTCCTCAGGCAACCAGGGCAACCGTGGGTCACACAGATTTTATTGTGACTAATTGTGGGGTTCCTCAGTGATACATACAGTGTCAGCTGGATTTTGAGATTCCTGTGGTTTCCTGTTTTTTGGTTTTGATTAATTTGGGTAGGGTATTTACAATATCTTGCATTGTTATTTTACTGCCTTGGTCACAAGACAATAGCATGCAAGAAAACTGCAACACACATTTCTTACCTAGTAACTCATTCTCTCAGCCTCAAGTGCCTGTGAAAAATATTTCTTGTATCCAAGGAGAAGTGAAACAAAGGCTTTGTTTGCATGGGTTTGTTGGAGTTTTTTTTCCTGAGAGGGTTCCTCAAACCTGGAAGAACATTTTAGGTTCTCCTTTCAACTCCCTTAATTTAGCCCCATCTCATAAAAATCATCCTGGCTCAGTTAGGAAGAACTTGATTGTATTAGACATAAGCCAGCTTCCTTGCCTCCATCTAAATTTGTCAGCTAGTAGAGGACTATGTACAATATCCTGCCAAAGTTTGAGAGGAGGAGTCAAAATTCATGCTATAAATATGTGCTGTAGCAGGAATTAATCTGTCCAGTTTCTATGTACTGTCTGTCACACTGTTATCATGAGAGGAGGTAAATCCCATCCCTGGAGTAAAAAATGTGGGTCTTCCTTCAACTTTCCTTTCTTAGCATGCTTCTTTGGAGCTGTACCTACCTTTATCAGCCAACAAGTAACAACCACATGGAAAACGCAATGGCCAGTATCCTGTAGCTCTTTGCACAAATAAATAACATAACTTTGTCTTGCAACCCTGGTGAAACCAACTAAATTGCAGATGGTGGGCACCTTTTAAAAGCTACTTAACTCTGTGCAGAACTGAAGTCTAAGCACTGGAAAATTGCATGTCTCCCTTCATATGATTTAGGTTTGATGAAAACAGCCAGTCCATGGAGAAGGGCTATCCTAGACTGACAGTCGATGAATTTCCAGGAATTAGTCAGAAGGTTGATGCTGTTTTTCAACAGAAAGGTAAATGAAATGAGCTTTTAAGTAAAATCAGTTTAGTTCTAAAGATCTTGAGTTCTGAAATTATGATGAATGTCATTATTGCTGCATCATGCAAAAGAGAAAAATGAAGAGAGGCTCTCCTGCGTGTACAAAGATAATTTGTCATAATGAAGCTATTTCTTGTATCCATAACATAATGCTTTACTTTTTCATTCCCAGGTTTATTCTACTTCTTCCATGGATCAAAACAGTGGGAGTTTGACCCTATTGCTAAAAAAGTTATCAGAGAAATGAAGAGTAACATCTGGTTTAACTGTTAGCATCATTAAACTTTCTTACATTCACAAAAGACAATAAATACCATTCCACACATCTCAGAAATTGTTTGTATGCACACTGCTCTACAGAATAAGCAACAGGACTAGTTTTCATAAAGGCTTTTCATATACTTAAATTAACATATCAGCTCAAATTTCATTTTTCAAAGACTAGAATAAAATTGTGTTTTTCCCATAAGTGGAAATTGTACAAAATAATTTTTTGCTTTATTCTCCAGATGGTTTGGGGATTCTTTTAATATTATGACAATAAACAGGTTTAGGTTGATGGCACCTGTTTTCTGCTTCATCCGTTGGAGGCATTCCACATTTCTGAGGTGTGAAAGGCTGCAGGTTAATATGCTAATATCCCTCCAGCATACAATGTTTGTACTTCGCCTCTTTTCTCTCCAAAGAGCAAGCTCCTTTTCTCTCCATATCCATGATACAGTCTTTTATCAGTCACTTGCTTTTCTGCATTCTGCAGAAGATGCATTTTCCTGCATCTTGTCCTGCTCTTCTTAGGCTATTGCAGCCTTGTCCCTTCCACATCACAGCAGCACTTGACCACCATAATCACCCTGAAGTCCCAATGTCTAAATAAGTTATATCACCCTGATCAGTCTTTATAGCATAACAATTAACATTTCATCAGTGTCTACTTTTTCTGAAGCTGTGAATTACATCCTTCACAAATCAGCCCTGTCCTGTTCAAGAATAGACTCAACTACCAAGTTATGGAGCACAACCTTTACTCTGCTGACACAAACTACGTGCTTTACATACATCTGACATTCATTGCATGTTGCCATGCAAACTCCTGACAAAATCAGACAAAATCTATAGAGTCACAGTCATATCCTCTCCAGGTATTTCTTTTACATTTAGTTCTGGAAACATGATTTAGGTTTGATGAAAACAGCCAGTCCATGGAGAAGGGCTATCCTAGACTGACAGTCGATGAATTTCCAGGAATTAGTCAGAGGGTTGATGCTGTTTTTCAACAGAAAGGTAATTTTCAGGTACAGACACACAGAACACACTGCCAAATTGTTGGCAATACTTCATGCATGGCTGGAGATACCTGAGTATCTGGTTTCAGTTCTGATTTGTCCTGCTGTTCCCCAGTTTCCACATATTTGTTTTACACACCTCTCACATGCTTTAGTAAAATGTTTCTTTCTGTTGTGTATTTGACCCCAGAATGAACCTTTCCCACCTGATCTGCTGTAAACAGCAGCAATACCACCATGCTGCTGCTATTGCTGTGAGAAGCCCACTGGCTTTGTTTCCATTAGGAAATCAAAGTAAAGGATCAAATGTGATGTTTCATTAATCTACAAGTCTAATCATGGTGAAAAACATCACCATTTAGATCCCTAAGAAAATTTAAGCCTAAAATGGTGTGGCATGATAGACATTTGAGGGAGATTCAACTGACTGCTGTCCAAATATATGAGCTAGGGAAGACCCCTGTACTGAAAGAAGAGGAAGAAATTTTCCATGTTATCTCATCTCATCTCATCTCATCTTATCTCATATCATCTCATCTCACTCAAGAACTGTGCTGGGGCAAACCTGTGTCTTCAGCCTCCAGGGAAAACAACATCTTTGCAAAGGAAGGCTACCCAAGTAGCTAACTTTTGGGCATATAAGGCTGGGTGAAATTAATAGTATCTTTGATGAGTATCTTTCAGTTTTTATTCAGTCTATGACATCCTACATTTCTCCTCTATGATGTTTGCTTTTTTGGCAAGTTACAACAGCAGCTTGTTTTTTATCACCACAAGACAGTGATGAAGTAGTCTGAAAACAACTGCTTGCACTGCCAGTGCGGAGTGATTGTGATATCTCACACAAAAAGAACAGAACATACTGGAGGCAGATGGGACAGAGACAATTCCTTACCTATTTCTGTATTTTCAGGATCCTAAAACTCTTCTTCAGCATTCAATTAAATTGATGGCTGTGTAGTAGAAAGCACAGTTTAATAGCACAGTCACAGAAGCTGCCAGGTTACACCCAAGTGTTTATACTCAGAGGTAAGATAAGTCTTCCACACACAGTCTGCTCAGTGTGTAATATGATTGTAATTTTAACTTCAAGAATCGTTTAATCATTGAGTCATAGAGGAGATTATTCTGTTCTTTGCCACACATAGGCAAGTTCCACTCACTGTCTTCAGATACATAAACAGACATCATAGTTACCCTGTGCTTCTTCTTTTCCCTGTGAAACATTGTTTCATAATTTATATAAATCCCTGGGTTTAAGGCAAGTTAATCTTTAACAGTAAAATGTTAATTTTAGTTTATGGAGTTTTCTGGAGTTAGTTAATGGAGTTTTCTGACTGGCAGCTCGGCATTCTGTTAAAGCAGTGGGGGTTCATGTTCACAGGTCACCTGTGAAAATAAATAAAGCAATCAGTATTGCTTTGCCTTTATCAGCAAAGAAGGCCTAAAAAGTCATTCCCAACACAGAAAGACTTGATTTCTGATTAGTGGTAACTGTTTGGTCACTCATTTTTCCCTGTCATTTTATTGGAGGAGTAGGAACCAGAATAGGAGTGTCAGAACAGAAGAGAAAAGTGCTTACTGGTGGTTCTGTCCTTCCATCTCTGCCAGGAGCCTGAACAACATGGGATTATGTCTTGCACCTCACCATATCCTCCCACATCCCTAAAGAGTTTCCAACACCTCTTCCCCTCTCCTATGCTTCCTATAGCTCCTCATAATGCATGTCCCCATACTATATTTAAGTATCTAGCTGGGCAATGCTGTGTAGTTACCTGTGGAGTGACCAGCCACCGGTCCCACAGCCTGGCCCAGGGATGAATAATCTGTCTTCCCATCAACAGGGTTTTTTCTCCTCTAGCCAGCTGCTATTTTCCACAAAACCAGTAGGAACTGTGGAATTTCAGTTTGGCTTGGAAAATCGACCAGTACCTCCAGCTGCAGTGGGACCAGATGGAAACACAGACACACAGAAAACAGGATCCCATGTGGTCAAGCTGAAATAATTTTCTCAGCATTTTTACCAAGCATTCTTTTTGCTTTCCACTGCAGATTTTATTCAGTTTTATAGTATTGTATTCCCTCTACTGTTGACAAGAGGAGTTTGAGAAGGCAGACAAGGAAAGGCGGAAATGACATATAAAGCCAAGGAGACAGATAATCCGCACTTGTCTTTCCAGTTGTTTCGTGTCACTAAGAAAAATGGTCATCTGCTTCTCATCCAATTAATGTTTTTTTGATGGCTGTTTTTCAAATGAATGATAATATCCTAAGACGATGACACCGAACTGAAATGAGGAAATTATACATCCTAATTTAATGTGTTACTGAGGCACAAAAACCACAGCATTCCTGATAGATTGTCCTGAAAAGTCCTCCTCACTTCTTTGCCTTCAGGAACACGATAACCTGACACTGGCATGGGAGTGTTTCAGCTAACAAAGTGGGGCAGGAGCTATGTATGATCAAATGCTTGCTAAAGCAGAGCTGAAAACCCACATCTTACCGTTTCAAGTGAGCAATTCTCTCCTTTGCTCTCAGGTGACAGACAGATACCCCAAAAGCCTTGAGAAAACTGGTACTGATTTTTTTTACTTTAAAGGTACTTTAAAGGAAAAAGAAAGGCAGGCATGGAAGCTGACACATAAAAAAGAACTTGTTATTACCTGGTTGTACATAACCATTCTTCCCTGTACTCACTTATGACTTCTCTTGATGCAAATTACCCAAATCCCATAACAAGGAAAGGAAGCTGAGTTTAAGTGCTGATAGCCAACATTTTTTTTTAACAGCTCATAAAGTTTGAACCTTTTTGAACACTGGTCCATCAGACATGCCAGAGCCATACCCAAAGCAGAGAACTGAAACCCAGTACAGACATTGCAGGTGCTGAAACAGGACATCGACAAGAACTGCAGATGAGTAGTACAGTTCGGATGAGGGGCCTGGCCAAAGCAGGGAGAGCACTTTTCTGAGGTCAACACACAGAGGCAGAGAGCGATACAGGGTGAACACTTTTCATGACAGCCATCTCAGTGATCTTACTGAGTGCACCTTGCACATGTACTTTGCAGACAGGATCTAGAGGTTTGAGAGGTGAGTTCTGTGGTTCTGGCTGTAAATCTGACTTCATGGTCTGTCTGCACTCATTGATTAAATCAACTTGGGATAAGGGATGTCTGGTGGATTTTTCCTCAGGCATCCCAGGCTTCATATATTTTTACGGTCTTTAAACACTGTATCTTGCTAACTTTAGGTAAGCATCTTGCTAACTTTAGGTAAGTTAGTGGACATAAATCCATGTGTGTGTTTGTGTGCTCCTTAAAGTATCTTGTTCCCATACAGGTGTGCGTGGGTCTGTGCGGGCTCTGTGGGGCTCTGCAGCCTACAGGGCCTAAAGGAGAAGGGAAATGGAAATGCGTTCTCTGTATGAGAGGAACAAAAGCTGTGGTGGAACCAACTGCCATACAATCTCCAGAGTAATGAGCAGCACAAGGTTCCAAACTACCAGACAAAAGTCCAACATAGGCTCCTAAAGACTAGGTCTGGGTCTGGAGTGGGTAACTCAGCTTCTGGATATTGTGGCTGTGTGCTGTCTGCTTGACCTTGGACTGATGAGACCTCCAAAGAAAATGCTGCTGTTTGCAACAGATTGGAGTTACGAACTTCACCTTGCCGAGCGCAGCCTAACAATTTCCATGGACACAACCCGCAGGGACCAGCTGCCACCCCGCGGTCACCGCTGCCACCTAGCGCTCACAGCGGGCACCCCGCGCTCACATCTGGCACTCCCCAGTCACATCTGGCACCCCACGCTGACATCTGGCACTCTGCAGTCACATCTGGCACCCCGCGCTCACAGCCGCCCCAGCATCTGCTCCAGGGTGGCCCCCGACAGCTCAGTTCCTCCGATGCTTAACTTCAGCTGAGCAGTTACTCGGCTCACTATTTTCTAAATAAAATTTTGCATAAAGGTATTTTATAGAGAGAAAAGTATGTGAGGAGAAGCACCTAGATTTGAAAATGAAAAATACTTTTGTTAAATCTATTAATAGGGTAATTTAAACTGAATAAGCTGAGCTGTGTGTTTGCCATATTGGTAGTGACTGAAAGGGAAAACATAAAGAAAAGCACTGAGAGGGTACTAGAAACTAGGTTCTGAAGGACTGAGTTCCCTAAATTATCAGCAACTATTATAGGAACTGCTAAAAGCTGTTTTGCCCTAAACTGAAAGGGTTACAGTGGTTTGCATGAAAAATTGATACTTAAAAATGCAAGCATTTTCAACAAAGAAATACTTACAGACATTTTGGAAATGCCATTATTAAACAGAACAACTTGGTAGCAAAAATGAAAAATATATAGTTTACAAAAGGAACAGAAAGCATTTTTCAAATGGGTCTGTATGCGTATAATACAAATAAATATCCATATATTTACCTCTAGCTATGTTTCAGGCTATCACCATTACTTTTATAACTACTGTTTTTGATTTTCACCTAAGATTATAGAGTACATGATTTACACAATAAATATAAGAACTCTTTAAATCATGATGCAATTTCTAGTTTGGTTATAATTTTCCAAGCAGCTGAACAGTGCATTTATCACTTCATACTACTGTAAACAGGATTACTGTGAACAGACCAGGCTTTTAGTGCAAAATAAATACACTTAGTGTGAGGAAGTAAGGAAAGTTTGCACTGATCTCAGGAAGAGACCAGTGTACAGGTGTGTTCTGGAGCAAAATTCTGCAAGTCAACAACTGTTTGTTTATGGAGATGTACAGAGTATAGAAGGAGAATAACTGTCAGTACAGATGTCTTTTTGATTTCTAAGTGTGACAAACTCTTTCCTCATTTCCAGGAATACAGTGCAGCCTGTGTACATCATGAGCCAAAGGACAGGATTTAATTAGAGAAGAAGGAGCTGATTCAGCAAAGCCTTCAACCTCATGCCAAAATTCTGACATGTATTTAAGTAACACCACTTTTGAAATCTTTTGCACAGTCATTGCCCTAATGGGACATCTGTGCTCATTAAGACCATAGAAATGTACTGCTCCAGCAAAGTTCACACAAAGCATGGCCGTTCCTCAAGCACTTGGCTGAAGAAATGTACATTCACAACAGTACATTCAAAGTGATCTATGTGCAAATGAGAATGGACCTCATCATGTTGCTTTCTTCTCCTTGTAGTCCTCTTGACTCTGCTTCCCAGAGCTTCACTCCCACCTTGCAAACCTTTCTGCCTCTGCCTCTGGTTTTGCAAAGATTATTTTCGGGTACAGATTACTGGAGGCCATAATTTTGGGAATCAGTGCTATCAAAAGGTGAGGTCTATACAAAATGCAAATTGTACAAAGTGAGATACAGAGGTCTTTATTTCGTTCCTGAATATGCTGTGAGATATTTTTGCAGATATAACATTTGCGTAAGGATTTGGTTACACTGTGTAGACCAAGTTCTAAGCATGTGATTTCCACCTATATTTTTGTGGCTGGTATCCTCCTGAGTGGATCTGAGCCTTTAAAGATGCTTAGCCATAGGAAATGTCTCTGCAATTTGGGATGAATTTGAACATTATTATGCCATTCTTAAAGCTTTAAAGTGAGGGTGAAATGAAATGCTTGTGGGGAAAAAAATGATCCTGAGCTTAGAGAACATACCACCAAAAGGCAGGAATAAAGATCTTATCTCTTAGAGCATCTCTCTGAGGAAAGGACAAAGGAACGATGGACTTTAACATGAGGATGATTTTGAAGCCGGCTTCTTCATTATATTCACTTGCCTTGCATATTTTGTTGGGTTTTTTGGGGGTTTTTGGGGGGTTTTTTTGTGGGGCACTTTGTGGCTACAAAATCCAAAATCCTGGTAAGACCTGTCCACATGCCTAATGGAGACATCTGAGCTCAGATCAGTGAATGGTCCTTTGGACACATTCAAACCATGTGGCCAAATACCAGTGTTTTAGCATCAGAAGTCAGCCCAAGTCAGCTACTGAGTACTTTCCCTGTGTGTGGCTGACAGCAGAGACTCAGAGAAAAGATGGATATAGATCGCAGCTAAAGTTTTTCTACAACACCTAGCAAAAAAAGGCACATGGTTGTCTCCTGAAGGAAACTTCCAAGAGCCTTTTCCTCCTTCAGCACGGGGCCAGGAACCATTCTCAATGAGGCATGGACTACATAAAAACCTGATCTCTGTACCTACTGCTAGTCACCAAGGCTGGACTGACACTGTAAGAGAAATACAAGGCTGCTGGGGCTTTTTTGGCACACTGAAGAAAACAAAGTGTGAACACTCTGTAACATGGCACAGGTATGAGCCACTGGTTTGCAGGACAGAAGGATTCATATCCTTTCTCTTACTCTAAAGACAATTTTCTTCCTTCAGCTATGGTGCCATACTCCTTGGCTGACAGCTGGAATTACCAGCAGCATGTGGCATCTGATGAAGAGGCAGAGGTCTTGTTTTATTACCACACTTAATAAGTATATCTCCATGCACAGTAGTAATTTTGCTTCTCTCTTTTGAGAAAAACAGTGGAAATAATAATATTTTTTCTGGTGCTATTGCTAGACAAGGGCCTGTACAAGTCATAGCTGATGTTACAACACAATCTGTTTATTCAAAATAGAAAAGTTGAGCACTACCCATCTGCAAAATAGTATCCAGTAAAGTTCTTTAGACTTCTTTGCCATATTTCTATTTGCCTTAGAGAAAGATAATGCAAATAACTTGAAATCATCAAAACCTGAATGTTTGATACCACAGACAATGCCAAAATTACAATTACCTTTCATTCTGAATCAAATCTCAATCAGCATATTATGTAAGATTTCAGTATAAATACACTATATTGTCTTCATACTAATAAACTATTAACTCAGTTTGCATTGCCAGACTTTTCTAATAATCATATGTTCATCTAGATTATTTTAATCATCATTTCATACATTAAAACCTGTAAAACTTATATTGGAAAATACTCAGTTTTTGCCAATCAAAATATTGACGTGTCAATGAGATAAAATTGCTTGAATTTTTCTGAGCTCTTAGGATATCTTTGACACGCATTATAGCCAAAAGAGAAGGCATCAGTCTGCAAAGATGGCTGCAGCAGCATGACAGGAAATCTTAAGGACATGCAGGTATTCCTAGCTTGTCAGGTGACCAGAAATGTGGGCTACAGCACTATGAGAATGAAGGACTCAGAGACCATGGTGTGGTGCTCCTGACATAACAAAGTACCAGCTCTTTTCAGGAGAGGCCAAATGAATAAAGAATACATGAATGCACAGGTGATGAGTTTCTGGCAGATTTTCTGGCTTTGGAAATGAGTAGGCATTGTTTGGATGATTTAAAAGGACTTTTGACTTTTTAATTTTTCCCAATGTTGTCTACGTTTTGTATTTCAAACTTTTTACCTCTGTTGTAAGCTCAGCAAGGACTTTGCTGTAAGTCTCTAAGATTTTTTTCCATAAATTACTAGTACTAAGAATTAAAGGAAGACTGTTATAAAAGGGCACAATGCAAGTTCAAATGCCAAATGTTTTATCTGTTTTTAGTGAGAAACACACACTTGTCACTGCTCCACTAAGTGCATAGCATTGCATTAAGAAGACTGCAAATTTAAAAGCATAGACTGTTATCAGAAAATGAAATGATCCCTCAATAGGAGATCATGAAGGACTAGAATTTTCCTACGGTGTGTCATCCCCGGCTTTCTTTTTGACCTCGTCCCTATTGCACAGCACTGCCACTAGATGTCAGATAATGAAAGGGCCCCACTGGTCCCCACAAGTGAGTCTGGTCAACAGATGGACTGGAAAAAATTATTGCACAGGGTAAGAGGAGTTGCCAGGTAAAAACAGGTAGCTATTGATTTTTAGCTGTTGATGGTATTAAATTATAGGTTTTCTTGGACAAATTGCACTGCTGTGACACACAAGAACGCAGGAAAATTCCTGAAGTCACCTTCTTTCTCTTCACACTGTTTTTAGAGCATCTTTCAAAATGAACCCTGATTCATTACAGCAGCTGTTCAGCATTATCACAATGATAACACTAAATAGAAATGGAATAATAATGAGACTTAGAGCTTACCCAATGGAAATTCAAGTGAGATAAAGAAAAATAAATTATCAGATCTAATTCCTTCAGTCAGTATAGACTTTCCTGTATTTATGTCTCAGCTGGCTCCGTGGCCTTGCCCTTCAACCCCGCATTTGCAGCTAAATTACAATAACTGTGGGGTTTGGTGGAGAAACATGTTTACATCCAAGGAAGCTTTCCAGCTGGACACTGTAAAGGAAAGGAGACTTGATACCTCCTCTATGTTATGTCATGGAGTTGATGAATATTCTCCATAACAGTTTAAGGGAAGTTTTGCAAAGATCAGAGCTGGGAAGACAGTCCTGGACCATATCCTGGTACACAGCAAAAGTACAAGCCTCAGACCATGATTGCCATTACGATCAAAACTTCCCAGGACAAGAGCTAGAAAGGTTAGGGAGAGGGAAAAGGCAATGTTCTGCATAGAATAGAAAATAAAAAGCTTCCCACTTTTATCAATAAAGGTCAAGCTCTTTATTCTGTGATTACAGCAGCTTAATCTGGTTTCTCTATCCAGGTTTATAGGAAAAACTGTGCTTAGGAGAACTTAATTTTCTTCTAGTACCTTGTATAAAATGGAATGATTCAAAGTGATTTGGGTCACAGTGAATGATACTAAAAGCAAAGCTGGTGTCAGATTTATGCCTTTGCAGCTAGAGAGGGAAAGCCATGGGACATAATGCATACAGTGTTGAATTCAGTTACTTGGGATGTGTTTAAATTGCATCAGAATGGTGCTGTAGCACTATTTCACAGCACTGCACAAGCTTAACCCTTCAGCTGAATACTCTAAGTAAGCACAAAGCATTGTATTTGCACTAGTGGAGACACAGCATTTTTCATAGATTTGATTTCCTTCCCTGAAGTGTCTCAGTGATTGATTTCCAAGCAGTCTTTCAGTCACTGCTCATGCACCTGCTCTTGTTATCTGCTTCCAAGGCTTATGCTGGGTTATCTTTCCTTTCAAGAAAGAAGCGCCTCAGTTATTCATTAAAAATAGAGTTTCTGGAATGTTGTGTCAGAGTGTTCTTCCTCTTTCCTCTCCTGTTATTTGCTACGTCATTGTGACTCTATCCCTTTGGTAGCTCATGTGGGACCCTGGCACATGCTTCTGCCCCAGTGAAGGGTTAGAAGGGGACAATAATTTTTCCAGCACAAACTTGCATTTGGATATGGTTCAGGAATCAGTAGAGTTCAGAGGCTTTCATCAAGAAATCAAGAAATCTGCATGTATCTTCCCTGTTTGAAACACAATTTTAGGTAAGAAAAGAGTGGTTTCCATCCTATTTTTTTTAATAGTACAGTAAGAGTCAGTGTTTGCTCTTTACACCTTTGATGGCTTGCCACATTCATGTGGCTAAGCATAACATACCAAACCCTGCTTTCTTGTCTATATCACCACATTTCCTCCCCATCTGATAGGTCATCTGTCATGCAGCTGGGTCTTACCAAATTCTTCTCCCTTCAGGATGCTCTGATAGCACATCCAAGTTTTAGTAGCCTTTATTTTTGTAGATGGTAAGTAAAACCAATACGAATGTTAGATGAAAGTCATAGGTCCAGCCTTAAAACCCTGTAAAAATTGCAAATATTTCTTTTCCCCTGAATATTCCACTGTTTCATAACATGTTTTTGTGGCTAGGTTTTTCAAGGTTTTTAAGAGCATATCCTTTCAATCATCTCAGTCTGCTTGGGTGAGTTTGCTTAATAGTGCCACTGAAATCTAATACCATTTGGACGTTCTGTTCAATGTCTGTGGTCTGTCCAAATACACTCCAAAATATCCTTCTTCACAAGGCAGAGTTAACACTAAAGTGTTCCATCTGTGTGCTGCTTGGTCTTTAGTCAAAACAGCAACCAGCTTTAAGCATGTCCAAGGCATCTGACAAGCCATTGATTGCAGATCTCTCTGCCAAACCTCAGGCTCTGCAAACCTACAGGTTACATTTTTTCTAGTCTGCCCCAGAGCTCATCTTTCCTCTGTTTCATTTCAGCATCCATATTGACTGTCTTGTCTGAATAATTTTGGAGACAAATCCAACAAAATTTCTCCAGTTCTTTGATTTACCAGAGAGGTCCAACTATAGCCATAGATCTCTGACACAGGTGACTGGTTACCCCCCTAAGCAGAGGTTTCAGCAGCTGGAGAGGGTAAAGATGAATGCACACCATTTCTACTAGAGCATCAATCAAATTGTCATTTAGAAGAGGGTAGACAATGCTTGTTTTGATCCATTTCAGCCCAAGTTTACAGCAGAAGTCCCAAACCCTAGTTCTTTCATTGAGCTTTATTGGCCTGCCACTTCAGTTACTGTGAAACCAGTGATCAAGGGGACCAGAATCTCTTGTGTGAAAAATGTAAAGTTCTATCAGACAAGAATCAATCAGCATTGTGCTAAAAGCTGTGACATATAAACAGATCACTGTTTCCACTGGGCTTTCTAGACTTTGAGCAGTCAGCCTGTTTATATCATTTTGGAGCAACAGTCCAGTGAAATCCTGTATACTGCAGCCACCCACAAGCTGGTAGAGAGTCACACAGGACTTCACTGGGCTTGTACCTCTGATACCTTAAGTTTTAGTTTTTATATTTTTTAGACTCTCTGCTGTTTTGGTGAGTAGTTTTATGTTTCATATTAAGTGCTACTAAGCTCTCTTCACAGAGCAGACAGACAAAAAAATTCCTTCTCTAGTTTGGTACAAAGGACAACTTTCAGGCCCAAGCACAAAAACAAGGATGAAGTGAGAAGGAAAAACAAGGAGGATGGAGCTTCATAACCTGAGCTATGGTTGAACAATTGATTCTAATATGCTGATGGACCAGAACTGATGAAAGTGTGAGACCTTGTGATCGGGTGTCCATTTTGTGACCATTTTGGGTTCATCTTGGATATGATCTGGCTGGACTCTTGTGTGACCCAGGTGTACCCAACTGAGACCTTTTAATAAATACCTGCTTTATCCTTTTGCTCTGTTAGTCTCTGTTCCAGGTCAGCCTCCAGAAGGCATCACCTTAATGACACTTTGCCAAAAATAACTAATGTCAGAGAAATCCTTCGGAAAATAAAGAAAACTTCCTGAAAAAAAAAAATGCAATTTATGCGATTTTTATTTTGCATCAGGAACTGAAAAATGCCCCAGATTTCATAAACTTGTTTCCTTATTCTTTGTGGCACATGAGTCATCTCCTAGATCTGTTACAAGACTAATTTTATTACCACTCAGTCTGTCATTCTGAGGCTCACAGAGGATGTACCACACCTGCAAAGATGCCTGACAGGCCAGAGGTAACATGATTGTAGCTCAGCTAATACATTAATCAGTGCTGGGGACTGGTCTCCAGCTGTAGATACAACCAATATTACCAGATCAAAGAGCAATCATGGGACTGAGGTTACTAGAGTGATGCATATAAGATGGCATTTCAGATGGACCCTAAAGCCTAAGGCTATGTCTCTAGCAGGAGATGTTGTACAATTGGGACCGTTCACTGACATGATGTCCAAGAGATGTGAAACAGCCCACACTCAGGCTATTAAACTCTCTTAATCTGTCAGGTAGTTTGTCTATTTCCAAACAGGTTATTTGGGAATTGTCCCTGACACATGACGTGTCCTGAATAGTGCCTGGGAACAACCCAGAGGGTTGGTATGGAATGAAGACATGCAAAAGCCATTTCAGCAATTTAGGAGGAAAGAGGATTGAGATCTAGTGCCTGGAAATGTTTTTCAGTACCACAGAATTTACTGACACCAGCCATAGCCTGAGCATCATTCCATCTCTCTCAAAGTCCATCTAACACTGGGCTCACAGATGCCAGTGCTGCAGTTTTCAGTGAGGCTCACTGGCAAAATATTTTGTGGACTATTTCCTTTGAATTTTATGCCAGTTTAGTTTGTTTCCATATAATTTTATGCATGATGGAACAATTTATGTCTGCAAGTGTATTCAGATGACTTTCACAAGAATTTGCATCAGAGTTGCAGCTGCAACCATTTCACAAGAGGCAACAGCAGTCACTTGTAGGCAGTCATCACACCACAATTATAAAATGGGAAGAAATTATAAAGTAGGATAACCTTTGGAGACTGCTACTGCTCATTCAAAACAGATGTGAAACACTTTGGTCTAGTGGTAGGATGAACAGAGAGAAGACTATGCTGGAGAGCTGGCCCAGTAAAATAGCATGGAATCTTTTCCAATGCACACAAAAAAGCATGTACATACATGTGTGGGTGTGGTGTGCATACTGATGTAACTTTGAGGAGAAAGCAGGCAACATACTGCAGAGATGCTCTGTGAGTGATAGCTGCACATGGGCAAGCTGAACTTAGCTGATATGTAGCCCTTTGACTCTCTTCTCTCCTCCTTCCACCCCACAAAGCCTCCATCAAGGTGACTTTGGGTTCACCATGGCTAAGACAGCAGTCCTTGTTGTAGCAAATTCAGTGAAGATTTTCTATGGCCTCTTTTTGACAGATTCTTTATACATGACCTATATTAGTGTTCCCTCTGCTGCTACTCCAGCAGTACAGTTCTGACAGATGCTTCTAATCTCCTTTTCTAAAGGGAACACAAAGTTGAAGCTGTGAAGGAAGCCACTGCCATGTGCAATTCATCAGAACATCATTATACTCAGTCCAGACCTGTAATTTACTCCAATCTCTGGACAGTAATTTAGAGGATACCTCCATTGAACAGAGGTAAATCCAGCAGAGATTGCTCTGCCATCTCTCCTTCCACCCCAAGACTGCCAATTTCATAGGCAAGGTGAGCTCTACACTCAAGCCAAGGTTAAACATAAAGCACAGGCATGGTTTATCAAATCATGGCTCCTGCAGTTTTAGAATAACAGTGTCTAGAAGATCCACAAAATATTTATCACATATTCTTTCACACAGTACAAGGCACAAAATGGTCCTGAAATAAACTGTTCAGATAAAGATCTGTGAACACAGAAGAAGAGAGAAAAAGACAACACAGAGATGTCCCCCGAACCACACCAGATGAAAACAACCTTTGTCACAGAGGTATCTTAAGTCTGAGGACTTAAATCAGCAGACAATGTATTAAATGCATGTAGCAGATCCCTTCTTACCTCGAGCACATTTTCCACCATCACTGCTGCTCATTCTCTCTCCAGGAAGATGTTAGGGAAAAATATGTACAGAAGCCAGTCTAATCAAACCTGTGTTTAAAATAGAATTGATCATTCTTAAAATGCTCTTCTTTCATCTACACAGAAGTGAAATTTGAAATATTTACATGAGTTAAGGAAGTAAATAATAAAAACACCTTAAAACAGGTAAAATTATAAAAGAATCAGTGGAAAAGCAGAGTTGTTTTCACACCTTTTCCATCCCAATCAATTTTGATAACTTATCTCTCTTATCTATCACACTGGTTTTTTCTGGCTCATCTAAATAATTTTAATTTTCTCTCTTTTATTCTTGTAATGAAATGGGAGAAATGAACGCTAACTGAAAACTGAAGACAGAGGAAATTACTCTAAAAAAAAATTCTCCATGATTTTTACAAGAAATCTTTCTGGAAAATTCTGACCCAGCTATCTTAAAATCATATCACACTTACTAAGCAAATGAAATAGGTTGCACAGTGAACACAATGTTATTACAGCTGCTGCAACCACTGAGCAAACATATTGATTCATTCTAAAGAAACTACACTCGAAAAAGCTATAAAATCTTCATAGGAGGTATTGAATTCATTTGACTTGGTGAATAGAGGGCTTGTGTGTTTTCTGGCATAGGAATGGGTAATAAAATAAACATGTATGGAACTAAACCAAAGGTCTGTGCTACTGCAGTTAGGACGTAGCAAAGGTGCTGCAGAGAACGTCTGACTTTCTTTGAAGAATAACATTAAAAGTATCATCAAAGATTTAAATCTGTTTTTTCACATCTTCTTTCCAGTGAGTATTAACCTTAGAGAAAAGCAGCCACCAATCCTAGAAACTTCCCGCATTTCCTAATGATGTTTCTCAGTTGCAGTTTCTTTAGTTTTCTTTTTAGACCAGTTTCCTATGGCTTGCTATAGATTTTGTACTTAGCACATTACACCAGAATCTTCAGGTGTTTTGTTTTCTGGCTTGTTCTTTCTATTTTTTTAATGCATGAGAATGCCTAGCCACAGATTAATGCATGAGAATGCCCAGTCACATATTACGTGAACTGTACTAGCAAAGTGAAATTGTCTGATCTCAGGTGTGTAGATGAGGACTCAAGGTTAGTCAGCCATAGCAGGGCTGCTGGGAATGTGCAAGTGTAAGGGTTGCATGCTCTCCTGAGGGAGAGACAGCAGGAAGAGGAAGGAGGGGATTGTTTATTATCTCATCATATCTGCCCACTTTCGGATATCATATATTCAAAGTTCTCTATCAAAGGCACTATTAAGATCTCATTTGTCCCAGCCCATGGCAGGATGCTAGGAAGTAGACAGTCCCTTAAAGTCCCGAACCATTCTATAACTTCATGATCATATGATTGTAGTGAAGAATAAACTTTCCATTTTAAATGCATTTTCAAAAGTATGAAAAATAGAGCATTAGCTGCTTGTAATAATTGGCTTTTTCTTCCAAATCTATGATTTAAGAGTTAAAGAAATATGGGAAACAACCATCCAAAAAGTATTTGTAAAGACTTCAGAGGAATCATTAGCAAAATAGATGCAACATTGAAAATGAAGGGTGAGTATTTATCCTTGCATCAAACAAGCCTGATCCTGTCAGCCTGTGCTCTGTGGAGGTAAGGAAGATAATATAAGCACATTGTCTGTTTCCAAAAATAACACATTTATTGATTTATTTCTGTGATTAAGCTGAATGTGAGTTTTTTACCAGCTGCTATAACAAAGATTCTGAAATGTATCAGCTCCATATCCAAGCCATGTAATCATCAGGTTATTTCAAATCTCAATATATATATCTTCTCCCTGGGATCTGCTGTCAGGACACAGGGAAATGGTTCAAAACTGCACCACATGTTCAGACTGGACATTAGGATGCATTTCTGTATGACAGTATGCTCAAATACTGGAATTTCCTATAGAGGTGGTTGATGTCCCAAGGCTGTCAGTGTTTCAGAGGCATTTGGTCAAAGCCATCAGTAACATGTTTTAACTATTGGTCAGCCATGAAGTGGTCAGGCACTTGGGCTGGATGAACAGTGTAGGTCCCTTCCAGCTGAACCATTCTAGTCTAATCTTGCCTAATCTATAGGCTATATAGTCTATAATCTATATAGTCTATTCAATTTTAATTTTTACTGTCACGGGTTACAGTGTAAAGTGTAACCCAAACTGTATATTCTATCACCATCTGATGAAACTGGGGGGGTGCGGGGGGGAGAGAAAGGTGTGTATAATTGTCTGTCCATGGCCAACTGTCAAAAAACCTGCTGGAGCAGTTTTCTTATCTCTTCCACAACCAGCCTCCCTCCAGGGAGAGACCTTCTGCTATCTCACTGATAGAATTACATTATCCCACTGGGAAATGCTCCATCCAGGGGGAGGAGCCAAGTACTCCTACCTGGATAAAAATCTGGGAGTTGGAACACCAAGCCAGCTTTTTCCACTGGATTCTCAGAGGAAGACCAGGCCCATCCATCATCACTGGACCTTCAGTGAAAGAACTCCATTCTTTCTACAGGAGCATCACTTCAACAGAGCCACATCTGCCACTGGGACTGCAGCCACCATTGAATGGGACTGCCACCAACACCCTGACCCACAGGGTGTCAGGTTGGATCCTGACTCTGTCAGGGGGTTTGCTTTTTTCTTGTAATACTGCATGTTTTGTTTTGGTTTGTTTTTGTTCTTCTAATAAAGAACTGTTATTCCTATCCCCATATCTTTACCTGAAAGTCCCTTAATTTCAAAATTACAGTAATTCAGAGGGAAGGAGTTTACATTCCCCATTCCAAGGGAGGCTCCTGCCTTAGCAGACACACATTGTTTAAACCAGGACAAAGGCCTACCATAACAAAGAGGTGACTAGTTCATGCTGACCCCATGAATGTCAAGAGCAAGTAGGGATGTTAGTTTTTGTACTGACATCAGTATTTAAGAATTAATTTGACAGTTAATTTGGGTTGTTTGACAATGAACGTATGGAGATTCTACACATAGTGCAGCCCAGATAGGCAAAACTGTGCTGCCTTCAGGCACTTAGTGTCATCAGCTCAGGTATTGCTAAAGCTGGGGTAACACAGATTTCAGTGTTAGCTCATGATGTAAGCTTAGTCTGAGGTGAGGGGAGAGCCATCATTGCAATAAAAAAAGGAGGTCTCAGCGAGCTAGAACTTGGTCTCATCTCCCAAGTGACAAGTGATAGCACAAGAGAAAATGGCCTCAGGTTGTGCCAGGGGAGGTTTCCATTGGATAATAGGAAAATGTTGTTCATGGAAAAGGTGTTATTAATCACTGGAGTGGGCTGTCCAGGGAAATGATACAATCACCATCCCTGAAGCTGTTTAAACAGACGCTTAGATGCAGAGCATAAGAACACGATTTAGTGGCAAACACAGCAGTGCTGGGTTAATGGCTGGGCGTGATCGTGCAGGTGTTGTCCAACCTGAACAATTCTAAATAGGTAAAGAAATCCCTATAAAATACAGAACTTTTTTTTTTTTTTTCAGAATAAGTAATTTAGTAATTCAATAGTTAATTATCTTTTATTCAAAATGTAAATAACTTTTCTAGACCATGAGATAGCTGAAAAGGGACTTGTAACAGTCAGGCAAACAGTTTTTCCTGTGGCAGGCAGCAATAGCTGCTGACATGGATTCAGCACAAGACAAGTTCTGCAGATGTTCAGAGGAATCAGTCAACAGTTGATGGTGCTCACTTCTCAGGTTTATAAAAAATATTTTTACGTGTGTCTCTGCTGATCGGCTGTTTACCGCTGACCCGAGAATGTACAATTTTGTTTTCCCAGCCAGAGATCTTGAAAGAAAGGGTTGCGAGTCGTCTCTTCTTACTTTTTCTTCATAGTTTATTATTTCTTATTATTACATTCTCCTGCCCTGCAGAGACCTGTGCAGCAGGACACATTCAGGCACTCTCCCGAATACCAAAAACGCAATGCTAAATGCCCAATGCTAACTATAGGGTGGCGTGGATATTTATACTACAATCCATGTAATCAGTATTTATAATACTTCTCCAATAACCATCACCTTTGTTAGAAAGTCATACTCTACTCTAAGCCAACTATAATGTAACACCTCACTGCAGAACATGGAGTCAGATGAAGAAGAAGGAAGAAACACAAAAGCCATGTGGACCTCTCCATCTTGTCTTCACCTGCTTACCATCCTAAAAACCTATATATCTAAAATTTTCACCCTGTGATAAAACTACACACTATTCTACTATCTAATACACATTCTTGAAAACTCTGCTTCATTCCAAATAATACAAAAAGCCCTTTTTCCATGAACAAAGGTTAAAAACACTGTTTGTCAGAGATCTTAAAATCTCTTAAACATGCAAAGAAATATTTCTCGTAATTCCAGACTCCAACACTCACTGGGACTCACATCTCACACCCTTCCACAGAGGAACTGCTTCTCAGAGCTCTGTCTAGAGGTGATTATGAAACTCTTCTCAGTGACTCAACATCAATCGTGTGGTTTTGCCAACAGACTTGTTAGCCTACAGAGAGCAGGGAGGGCATTTCGTGAATGCAGACAGGATGTGGCAAGTATGAAGTTTAATCCCAGAAATTCTTCACCAAGTGTTTCCCTTCATGACAGTAAGTTAAAGATGCATGAGAGTGAATTTGTCTGCTCTGTTTGAAACATCATTTACAAACAGGCTAAGATTAGGTAAAGGACCCCAAGAAGAGTCTAGATTTGCCGTTCCTCTAATGAACAATTTCTTTTCCCTTTTTTTCATTTTCCTCATTTTTAAGGATTTTCTTACTTTTTTTTTGATCCAAAGACCTATAAGTATGCAGAGAGAAGGAGAATGTGATTAATATTATGAAAACCCAGTTTCTAGAGTGGTTGCTATAGCAATACTCAGCAGAACATCAGATGGAGGTAGAAGAAAGTAAACACTGGACCATGAGGTCAAGAAACAGGTTTGATCCTTTTCTGATCTCTTCCTTTAATGTAAACACAGAGAACAATGAGGAATGCCACAACTCAGCCTAACAATGTAACAGTATTCCAATGAATGCATCTTTATTTAATCAGCATTGGTATTTTGAAGAGTTTCAGTCTCATCTCAGAAACTCCCGGATGCAGAATATTTTTACTTTTCTTGTACATGGAATCTACTATAATGGAATTCAATGAGAAAGTCTTTCTGGCCTCATCTCAAAGGCCTGCATTTCCAGGGAACAACACGACAGAATGGGAAACCATTGAAGAAGCTGTGACTAACCATCTCCTTTCCCAAAAGAATCAGAAAATATCCCGGAGAACAGCCCTCTGGAGGAAGTACCATCTTCTTGTGGTTTAAGTGGTTCTATGCTAGACTGATGAGCAAAGAACCAAATATTCACCCCCATCCAGTATATAATTTTGGACTACAATCTACAGCCTCTTCAGCCTGTGCTTTTATCAATACAACCTTGTTTCATCAAGGAGAAGGTGATGACGGAGTAGAAACCACTCACCACTTCTTCATTTTTATTTTGAAAGAGTTTACTCTGTGATCTTATGAATGGGCCCCAACACAGTAACTGCACAATTATTTAACTGTAAACAGTGATAGAGAATTTGCATATCACTCATTAAAATACTGAGGAATCATAGTTTAAAGTATGGATATGAATGAAGTCTGGTGCCTTTTGTTGTTGTTCTGTTCTGTTGTCACAGTGGTGTGCATTGTTAAAAAAAAAAAAATAAACATATTTAGTGTTTGTATTCCTTCCTTTATGCCTTTTTATGCCACTCATGAATTTCCTCTACCAGAAACTGTTTAATTTAATCCAAGACACTGGATGACTGCCAGAAGACTGGCCAATGGATCTATGTTGCAGAGAAACTGCAAATGTTTTAGACACTTTGCACCCAAAACAATATAAGTAAGAACTTTGCTGCCTCTATTCCTTTTACTAGTGGATGGAATAAGCCATTTTGACCCCCAGGAAAGCCTGAGACCTAGGTATAAGTGGAACTTAAAGCTGTTTTGCCTTCCCTCACAACTGTGGAAGCTATGCAGAGGACAAACATATTTCATGTCTGGTATTTGCAATGCCTTGAAGGATTTTTAGACTTTTCCCCTACTTCTTGTGGATGATCTTCCTTTTCTAGATAGACCAGAACAAAACTTCAGAACAAAACTAAGAGGAAAAAAGCTATGGTCCAAAGTTGGAACAAATTTATCCCTGCTTCAAATAGCCTTCAGTTTTGCACATCCAAATGAGTGTCCTGAATGCACATTCCTTTATTTTCTACTTCCACCAATGAAAAGTCTTTTTCATGTCTTGCACTTTGAGCGAAAAAAAGGGAAAACATGATTTGTCAAACATGCTGATAAAAGGAAACATCTATTGCTGTTATTGAATTTAGCAGACATCAATGAGCAATCCCAAAACTCAGGATAAACAAAAACACTGAAGCAGCTGTGAAGAGTTTAAGAGACTTGTTCAAAGGCACAAAGTGTTAAGCAAGTACAGTAACTCTGTGCATCAGTGTCCATAAAAGACCAACTAAGATAAAGGCAGACTACTTTTTTCAAGATAGGAGAAGCAGGTGCCATTTTAATAGATGAATTCTCCATCATATCAAGATCTTGAGTTTGGAAGTCTGATTATTTTCAGTAATAAATTTCCTAGATGAAAATTTGGAGAAACCATATCACCATCTGTCCAACAGAACAGAATCACCTCAGACAAAGAAAACAGGACATTTAAACAAATTTTGGCCTTGTGAATAGAGAAAGGAGAGGAATATTTACTCTATGGAGGAAAACTAAACTACTTTTGGGATCATATGCACTAAATAATTGATTTGATTTTTGTACACATTCAACGTTATTGAATAAAGACATTTTAAAACATAAAAATTGATAACAAAGTAAATATAAAATGTATGCTATAATTACAAGTTATCAAAATGCATTTTCTAAGTAACATTATTATCAAAGTAGAAAACATATTTATTTGTGGACTTACAAGTAAACACTTAGTTCACATCTATAATTCTTGTATTTCATAGAATCATAGTATTTAAATATTTTTGCATGGATTTGTAAGTATGCCAAGAAACTTGAGAGATAACTGAATTTTAATGTTCAATCAAAAGTGGCCATTTTCTAATAAAAAGTTAAATAGAATATTAGAAGCTACCTATTTTTTGTTATGTAATGTTTCTTGTTGGGATTTTCACTGCAACTTTGCAAATTTTAACACAGCATATTAGATATGAACCATCCAGGTACACTGATTTTTCATTTATTTTCACATTAAAATATTTGAATCAAGGAAAAGATTGTGAAATATTCAGGCTTGCACAACAGGAATACATTTTTTCCTCATACTTTGTTTTGGAAGGAGCATGGACAAGGTTCTTGCTTTTAATATGCATGGTTTATGAAAATAGTAATAAGCTTATTTAATGTTGTCAATGGAAATCTTTTGAAGAATTAGATAAGTTGAATGGAAAGGTAAATTTTTTTACCGTTTCAGCCTGAGAAATGATCTACCACGACAGTTCTCAGCAAGATAATGGCTTCTTGCTTATTGCAAAAAAAAGGAAAAAAAAAGGTTACAATGAAACAATTCTTTACCTTGTTTATGGGTTGCGACACAGTGACAGCTGGTGAGAAGGGGGCAAAGAGATCTGAAGGGAAATGTGGGCCTTAGTGAAATCAGTGATTTTTATCATTGGCCTCGAGGGGTCAGAGGCTTCCTCTGAGGCTTAAGACTTGTGGAATCCAGGATCCCAAAACCTTGCTCCCGCACATAATTTATAATAAGGTGAAATGTGTCATACCACACTTATGTAACCAAACTTTGGCACAATAAATCCATTATGTATGTGTTTTCCTTGTTTTGAAGTTTCTCATTACCTGTGGTTTACAATAATGGCTCCTCTGTTATTCGTGCGGAGTACACAGTTGCACAACTTGGAGAAAATTAAGAGAGCCCTGTGCAATCCACCTCCACTCAGACACCACAAAAAGGCTCTGCACAGTCCCAGGTGAGCACTGGCACTTGGTGTTTGCCCTCCCCTTAGTGTTTCCCCTCTCTCTAGTCGAGCTGCAGCACAACACACTCCAATCCAGAAAGCCAAGGCACAATGAAGGTGCCGAGATCATGTTACCACATAGCAGTGAACAGTCTGGTTTGGGACAGATGTCTTTGTCACTGCTGTCACCCCCATTTTTTTATTGCTGTTGTACCTTGCCACAAATGAGAAAGATAAATGTTGAAAATGAAGAAATTCTAATGTAACCTGAGCACACCAAGCAAGGAAGAACTTAAAGGACAGGGCCCATGTGAAAGACATTCTGGTCCACTGAGTTCAGAGCTTTCTGGAAAACACCCTGTAAAAATTTACCAAGTTCCCTTTTGAAGACTCTCCAATTATTGCTCTTCTTGCAAAAGAGCTGTTCCAGAGCTCATTCCTCTCATGCTTAGAAACCTGCCTGGAATTTCTCTGGGGTTTTTTCCCCCCAGAAATTTCTATATCCTGTAAATTCAATTATCTTCCCTCCAGTTTAATCCCTGATATGTACTTGAATAAAATAATCATGTGTCCTCTTCATTGCAAAGATGCAAATCACTGCTGTCAACTGTCAGTAGTTTGGACTTTAGCAGTCTGCTCTCCCATTACATAAATTCTTTTACACAGAAAATCGTTCCAGAGAAGAAAGCAAAACACCTGTTCTATCAAAATTCAGCAGATTTAGCTCTTCCAACACCAGTATAAATATGACAGTGAAGGAAACTAGTAAAGTCCAGCTTAATATACAATGGACATCTGTGGAATTAAGCCATATGTGTATTAAAACTATGCATTTATCAAGTACTTTGCAACACAACGTAGATGAATCATCTTTGATTACCTGGGCATATAAATAGCTGTAGGCTACAGTTTTTAATTACATCAATGTGTATTTTAGCTATTGCTAATGTGTATGGAGATATCAGTAGTATCAGTGCCATATCTTCCTTTAGTCAAAACTTCAACTTTTTTCTGACTTTTTTCTGTTTCATCTAAACAATGATGTCTTCCATGGATTTGTCTTATTTTCTACAAGATATGGATAAATATACTGTAAAACACTTCATTTCATCAGCTTTGAGAGTTTCAAGTGATTTTACCCCACACATATTTCTGCCATCCCTTGCAAGCTGCTTACAGTGAAAGACTTTGGAAGGAAATGTCATTCAAAGGTGTTTAAGGGGATGGCATTATTTTGTCCTCACTCTGTAAACTTACTGAACTTTGCTTTCATTTCTTCCTAAACACACATTTCAGATTTATACTGCAGTATTCATATTTCTTCCTGATGGTAGCCATGTTCTACAACACTGTGATGCACTCTTACTTCAACTTTTGAAACTGATAAATCCAAGGGTGAACTGGAACTTTGTTGTTGCTCATGAGTTGTGCTACTCTGACTTCCCCACTCAAAAACAGGTCCCTCTGATGTGCACACAAACCAAAATCACAGCATTCCTGGATTACCACTTTCCTTTGAGGATGTGAAGACAGGCTGGGAGACTTGGGGTTGTATACCCTGGAGAAGGCTGGGAGACTTGTATACCCTGGAGAAGGCTTCAGGGATATTTATAGTTGTCTTCCAGTACCTACAAGGGACCTGCAAGTGAGTTGGAGAGGAGCCTTTCACAGGGGCATGTAGTGATAGAAAAAGGGGAAATGGCTTTAAATTGAAAGGAAGAAGCTTTAGATAAGATATTAGGAAGAAATTCTTTACTGTGAGGGTGATGAGACACTGGAACAAGTTTCCCAGAGAAGTTGTGGATGCTCCATCCCTGGAAGTGTTCAAGACCAGGTTGAATGAAAGCTTGTCTAGTAGAAGGTGTCTCTGTTCATGGCAGGTAGTCAGAACCAGATGTTTTTAAGGTCCCTTTCAGCCCAAACCATTTTCTGATTCTGTGAATCTACGTGCATAAATGAATTAGTTCCATTTTACAGTTCTGCACTCCGTGCACAGAAACATGTTTCACGTTACCCAACAGGGCCTGCTGCCAACCAGCATCACCTGGTTTAATACGGAAATGCGAAGATGCATTAAGGGGTGGATGGAACACTCATACAAAGCTAATGTTTGTGAAACCAAGGGTTTCATTCTGAAAGCAAATGTGAAATTTGAGGAAGCCATAAAGGCTGCCAAACCCAGCAAATCCCTCCTCATACACACCTCTTTATACCTGCATTCTCAAGTAGGGGAGTGTTCTTTCTTAGACTTCAGTTCTGCAAATGCTCACACATAGAGAAAATATGTTTCCTCAGAGCAGTCTTGCTGTTTTCCCTGAAAGTACTTCAGTGTGCCAAGCTAAGCAAGCACAAAGAAATGTGAAGTACACAGACCTTCTTTTAAACAGTGTCTTAATTCTCCCTTTTTTTATGGCACTGTAAATCTCATGCATACCCTCTGGAGTTAAACTAAAACAGGTGAAAGTGACCAAAAGAATAAAATCCACCATAAGACCAGGACCTAAAATGGACACAAATGTCAAATTCAGTAGATAGTTCCTTCTCAAGATCCTATGCACCATAGATCCTCTGTACAACACCTCAGGGTGCAAACATAACACAACTTATATAATATTAGCATGACAGACATCCCCTACCCTTTCTGCTACTGTGCAAAGACAACAAGAAATGTAACATCCAGAAATCTTTTTCTTCTTTCTTAATAGATCTCTTAAGGAATCATATTATCTTGTATTGAAATCCAGGCCCCAATGAAAGTCTCCAACAAAACTGACACTGACTTTAAGACACAAATGATAATACCTTAGCTGATGTGCTTGAAGGTCTCCATGACAACCAGGAACAACCAATGGAAAGTACAAGGCAAAGCACATAAACAATAGGCCCTGCCCTGGCAAAAAACTTCAACATTTCAACAAATATGTTCAAGAATTCATTTATTTTGCATCACTTAGACATGATCAGTCCAAGCCTTCAGGTAAAACTAACCTTGATCCTGTTATTAGTCTGGGAGAAAAATGTTGTATTCTTCAGAAATGAATGTAATAAATACAATACCATTCATTCTGGAAAGCAGAGAGAAAGATTTTCTAATTCCAGCAGAAACAGGACATTCTGATTCATTTCTACCAGTAACAAGGAAGAAAAGGCAATCTCTAGCTAAACATGCCTTATAGAAGAAATAATTTCCTTCTACTGCTTTGAACTTTCACGTGAACACAGAATCCTACACCCAGGGGAAGGCTACAGGACACCTCTTCCATGCTTGGTTAGGTGCATTTGTATCTGATTAAGGTTTTTAAGAAGCTTCCCTGATCTTCATAAAGTGCTATAACTTTCATCAGCCACTGAAGATTTTCAAATTCATCTGTGTCCATAACAGACAAAAGGAAAAGGATGTAGTTTCATTTCTTCTTATCTGAGATTTTAAATAAACAGATATAATCTGTCTATTGTTTGAATCATAAACAACTGTCTGTTACAAGTGACCTTCAGCGTACTATATTGAGTAACCTACAGAACATGTAACATATTAAGGTACATTTTTTTTAATGCAAGGATTCTGTCTCACCTTTTATAATACCTGTAGAATAGAAACTATCAAGAAATGCAAAAGTTTCCAATGCCCTGCTAAAGAAAAAAAAAAAAAGGTGATTGAAGTAAACCACATAATTTAAGTATTTCATGTGTGCTTTCTTCCACTACTAGCAAAGAATCAAAACTGTAAAAATTCAAGTGCTAGGTAGATTTAACATTTTGACTATTATTGTTAATTTTCATTTTCATGGAGGACATGTGGTGAACACAGAAGTCCTGGGTTAACAGTTGTACTTTATGATCTTTTCCAACCTGAATGATCCTAAATAGGCAATGAAGTCCCTTGCAAATAAGCACCATTTTTATTTTACAAAAAAATAATGTAGCTAATAAACACTTGGCTGTGCAGCTTCAGTAGTAGAAGCAGAAACTAGAAGCTGTCACAATCTTGGAAAAAGTTCTGAACTAAGGATCAGAAATAGATGATATAATCCCCATTGTGGAGGAAGTCAGGACCCATAATTCAATATTTTCTACAGTTTGTTTCAGCTGACTGAAGCATTTTCTACTGCCTATTTTAGAACAGGATAAATAATTTCCTAATGCTGATTGTTTGTCATTATTTTCAATAGAAAAAGCACACTTGACCAGCTAATATTAGAGGGCTACCTTGTTCATGAGCTCATAGACACTGATGCAGCAATCAGACAGGGAGCAGTTCCCCAACCAACTGACTCATACTCATCTGCCCACTCATCCTCTAATTTATCCACAAGAGAAAAAACAAAACAAAAAACAAGCAAACAAACAAACAAAACCCAAGCAAAAACATACACAAACAAACCCATGGAGGTATGCAAATTTAGCTGGCATAAAGCTGAATGCCTGGTGGAGAATGTAGAGAAGAACAAAACAGTATTTTGAAGAATAAATAGGGTGGAATAATAATATAACCAAGAAGGACCACTGGAAAAACTTCAACATTCTAGAAATTTCTGAATTTGTATTTTCTAGGGATCTCAGACACTGCCCATGAACAATTGAATAAAAGTTCTAGGAGAAGAGAGTGAAGATGAGCTGTTGGAAGAGAGGTGTGACACAAACTACACAGGACTGAGAGGCAACACTGTGGCTCATTTCATTGAGTAATATAAAGAGTGAGAAGACATTTTCATATTGTTTTGTAAGTAGGTTCAAGAAGATGGAGAATGTGAAGATCAGTGACCCTGTAGATCTGAGATGAGGTCACAGTAATTTGCCATAAATGAGAAACTATGGGTTTAGAGAGAAAATGGTAATCTCCGGTTCATTGTCATAAATTTGTCAAAAGGTATAGGTTTTCATTATAATTAACATTTCTGATTAGTTATTCGATCCTTCCTTCCAGTAAGTGCTCAAAGACTAATTGCTGTCCATTGTGCAAAAATTCACCCTACACAAAAAAAAAAACACACACCTGAAAAGTAAAATAATGTGATTTTTAATGAGCTGTCCTGTGAATCAGGGAACACAAAAGTATCTCCCTTCATTGCCTTTGAGTTCAACAAAGTCCTTATCAGACAATTCCACATAATGAAGCTTCTGCATCTTTGAACACAAAGCTCAGCATAATTGGATCCCTGAGTTATGCAAAAGTTTCACTGCCGAGCCAGGAAGTACAGCTTCCTGTGAGCGGTGTGACAAATCGCACTTGACAAACTCACATTAGTCAAAGTAAACAGTTTTGAAGCTTGCAACCTCGTCTTCAACAAGCTGTGAAGAATGAATGTATTCATTAGCAATCTAATGGTCAAGCCTAAGTGCACTGCAGGTTTGCAGAGAGATCATGTCCATAACAAGGTCATTTAGAACTCCCTAGCATAGTGTTTGTGTAACTCTTGTCACATCTAGAGTTGAGGAACTGGGCTGGAAAATTTGATTTGAGAATGTGAAGAGATTCACGGTGGGAAATGCAACCCAGAAATCTATTCTTTCAACTACAGAAGGCTGGCATCCTCGCTAAATGCTGGTTAACTTAAGAAGTCCTGGGACTTCTCAGGAGGGAACAGGGTTTTGCATGATTAGGTCCTAATTGGAGGAAGTGCTTGCTTCAGTTTCATATAACACATCTAGCTGCACATCTATTGAATTTTCTGGACTGGATTTTAATGAACAACTCTTTGGCATATAATTTCTTTTTGTTTCCTCCTAGCTAGGCTTTTAGGAAGAGTAGAAGATGAAAGGATTGTTCTTCGTCCACTAAATTTCAATTTAAACCCACTAAATTGATGTTCCCCAATTTCTGTAGATTACATTCTCCTGGCAACAACCCAGAAAGTAGAGAATAAGATTGTTCTGGGTGTGCTGAGAGAGGAACATTCAAACAAAAACACTTGTTTGCCATGAAACACATTCCGACACATTAAGTACATCCAGTACAAATGGTAAATGCAAATATTGCAAAAGAATTTGCTACAGAAGAGAAAGTTGTCAGAGTATCCAATACACTGAACTTCAGAGAGCACAAGTTAGGGCCGACTGTCCAAAAATTGCCCTTTTGTGTGGTGTTAGTCTTGCATTAATAATCCTTCCTACTGTTTTAAGACAATGCCAGAGGTACATCCTGTTAATGCACAGGGATGGCCCAGTAAGATCACAAGGAGTTAAACATTCAAGCCATGTTTTGACGTAGCCTCTTGAAGTCCTGACATTCACCTTATCTCATTTCAAAGACAAGGAACTGGTTATACAAACCTAACTTCCCAGTTAAAATACCCATTGTCCCAATCAGATCCCTGTAGAAAAAGTGCGTACCTTCCTTTTCAAAACATAAAGAACATATTTGAAGGTACATCTTTACTCCAAGAAAAATATCCAAATGCCCAAGAATCAAATCCTACAAATATTTACCATCAGGGTAGCTGCATTAGTAGTAAGATTACCGGATAGGGTGATCAGCACTAAGTATTTAGAGCAATATGTCTCACCTAGTCTCTCAGTAACTGAGATTTGCATTTGGACATCAGATTACAGATGAACTGGTTTGCATCAATACTCAAAAAGCCACTTTTGAAGGTCTCCTGGTGTTTTAGTCAAATGAACTATTTTGTTTGACCTGAAATATTTTATTTGCTTCTTTTAAAATTTTAGGTACTGTAGCTTTGAAATATCATCAGTAGCATAAAACAGATTATCTCAAAGTTACAAAATAACCAAATATTTGGGAAGGGCTGAAATTATTTAATTAATTGTGCCTGAGCTCACTAACTGTTCTATGCAACATGTAAGTGAACTATTTTAACAGATAACTCATTTCTCTGAAGGAGTTCAGTCTATTCTGTTTCTGCCGCTGTTTGAAGAGTATTAGCAAAATGCACCCTCCTCTGTTTCTGCACTGCAGGTACATTTTGCACAAGGTGTGTCCACACATCACCAGTCATTAGTGACAAGAGACAAAGTTTAAGTTTGACTGGACAGAATCTTTGTTTGGAGTTATCACCAGTTATGTAGAAGTACATTTTTTTTCAGTCTTTGAGTACATTCAAAACTACTTTCTTCTTAAAATATTTGATCCATCTACTGTCATACTGCCGTCTCCATAATAGTCTTGGGCTTAGAAGTGGACTCCAGCTTATACAAAAGATAAGTACGTATAAATCACTTACAGGAAGACTGAATCACATCCACAGAGCCAGAGAAAGACAGTGGGGGAAACTGGCTGTGAGAAGGAAGTTCTGTCAGAAGCTAAAAAGCTAGTAGCTCAGTTTTCCTGATTTTGTTAAACTCTGGACTGTAGTTTTGATTAACTTTACAACACAAATCCAAAGGAATAATTTAATATGATTTTTCCTCAGCAAAAGGAATTGCCAACTCTTTCACAGCCTGGAAGGCACCAAATTAAAGACTCTTTGGGTCCCACAAGTGCTGTGTGAGGCTGCAGACTCTGTGGGCCAGTTCCTGATCTCACTGCCCTGGCCAAGCTGCAGGACCACAAAAAACCCTAGTCAAGCTAGTGGGAAAGGGTGAAGAAAGAAGTTATTTGTTATCAACAAGAGTTGATATCTATGATGCAGAGCCTGTACTCCTTACTCAGACAAATCATCTCCTTCCAGATGGAAGATGAATAGGCCTACAGTAGATGGAGGGGGCTGAATTTGCTCCCAGGAATTGATCTGACTCAAAAGGGTTACTTCAGGTTAATTCACAAGCCAGCTAAGACCCTCATAAGTCAAAGCCTGAGGTTGTGTTACCGAAATGAAAAAGCAGAACAACATGTCTGTCATCATCAGACTGCACTACCACAGTATCATCCTTTTGGATGGTTTGATTTTGGAATAACCATTGACAAACACTACATAATTTTATTTTCAAGAATAACCTTAGATACTATAGTGTTCTCAGCTGCATTAAAAGCAGAGCAGCCAGCAGGATGAGGGGCGTGATTCTCCCATTACCCTCTGCTCTCGTAAAAAGCCACCTGAAGAGCTGCATCCAGGTGTGGGGCCCCTCAATGTAAAAAGGATGTGGATCTGGTGGAGTGAGTCAAGGAGACAGCCATGAAAATGATCAGAGGGCTGGAGCAGGCTGAGAGAGTTGGGGGCTGTTCAAGGTGGGAGAAGTCTCTGGGGAGACCTTAGAGATACCACCAGTTATCTACAGGGGGCTACAAGAGAGATGGAGGGGAACGGCTTACAAGTCCATATAGTGATGGGACATTTGGGAATGGCTTTAAACTGAAAGGGACGAGGTTTAGATTAGATAAAAGGAAGAAATTCTTTGCTATGAAGGAAGTGAAACAATGGAACAGGTTACTCAAAGAAGTAGTGACATCGCATCCCTGAAAGAATTCAAGACCAGGTTGGATGGGACTGTGATCATCCTGATTGGAGAAAGGTGTCCCTGCCCATGGCAAGCTGGGCTGGAACTAAATGATCTTCAAGGTCCCTTCCAACCCCAACCACTCGAGGATTCTATAAGTACTTGTGAGGTAATATTTTCTCTTAATGACTGGCTTCTGTGTCTCCCGACCACAACATGTGCCTACTTTCAGGCAGACTGACTCCTGTCAGTTCCTTCCTGCACTTGCAGTGTCCTTCAGCTCCCTCCAGCACTCATTCTGAACAATAACTGACATCCAGAAATGGCTTCATGTCTTTCAACAGGATACCCTGAGATGTGGGTTGGAGTGGCAAATGTGTGGTTAAGGCATGAGGTTTCCTCTGTTCCCCAGCCTGTCTTGACAGCAGTTTCACTCATTCTGCCTTCCTTACTCATCACTACTCAATGGTCAGTGCTAGTGGAAAATAGAAATCGCAAAACCTATATATTTGCTTCTGAATTTGCATTTGGATTTTTTGCCTAAAATACCATGATTCTTAGGTTTTCTTTCAGAGGCCAGACATATTGCCTCTTGTTTTGACTATCTAGTTCCTGTCATGAACAACCTCTGGACCTGCTGTTTTCAAACAGCAATATCTGCCACAGGTTTATAGGTAGTTCTAAGTGCTAAGAGCTATGTTCAGTGTGTCAGGAAATTGAACAAATTAATGCAAACTTTCTTTCAGTTTCATATCCGTCGAAAATTGGATACTCTGAAAGTCACAAAATTAAACGGTCTCGATGTGGAGACATAGCAATTCTCTCCCTCTTCTTGGTTTCATACAAATGTGACAGCTTTTTCTTTGTCATCCTTACACACTGGCTGCAGAACTAATACTGGCTGCATTGCTCTAGAGTTGTAGAATTGCAACACAGTAGAAAGGTGTCATTTTTTGCTACCTGAAATGCTTTACTTTGATGAAAATTTAATTAAGTAAAAATTTTAGAAACAAAAAAATCTATTCAGCAAATTGAATATGGTCTCTGCCTTCTGCATTGTCAGTGTGATTGTCATAGTCATACTTACATAACCTCACATCTTTCGAAATTTCAAAGAAATATCAACTAATACATGGTCAAAATATATTTTCACATTAAATAATAGAAGTGAGAAAGGAAAGAATAACTATGGTGTCCAGCTGAGCACTATGCAGTGTGTCTGTCAGAAGTTTCATTCTGTGATGCTATCGCTGTGCTGCTACACCCAAGGGAGCTCTCTGCTTGGACCTCTTTCATTTGCCAGTGCATTTCCTTCTCCCTGAACTATTTTCTTGGGAATCAACTTGAGCATCACTTCCTGGTCCTGCATTGCAAAAGTACATGTTCTCATTAGCATTTAATATTTGAATAAATGTTTTGACCCTCAAAAGTGCAGGTCAGAAAGAGATGGTCACACTCTAACAACATCTCTGTTTACTTTGTCATTCTGAAAGCATAAGATGATGACATTATCCTAAATATCCATAAAGTAAAATAGAGATTTTTCCAGAATTGTCTGCACAATAAAATACCACTGCATAGTTCAAAAACTAGAACCTTTTTGCTCTGCTAGCTAGGGCAATGTTATTATAATCGTCCAAAATAAATATTTGAAATAAATCTGATTAAGAATTTTGCTTTGACAGAAAGGATAGTAAAAGACAGAGGTGCTGAGCATTTTTAGGCAAAAAAGACTTCTGACTTCTTTTTTAAATCTGCTTCCTGAAGCCACATTTTCAGTCAAAGTTCATTCATTGCTCAGAGAAATTGAACGATGTTGTTTTAGAACTCTCTATTTTACAGTCACTACAGAACAGACACAGAATTTCAAAGCATGTGGCCAAAAGCCAATTTTTTCTTAATCTATTAGCAGATTGTAACCTTTCTTTTATGATACGTGTAGACTTTGAGCAGTGCTCTATATCTATGTCACCTTAATTTTAGATTGTAATACAATTACCTTCAGACTAATAAATGCATACCAAAAGAAATGCAAAGAACGCATCCCATGTCATTCTCTTTAAGCAATACCTAAAGATAGATTACAGTAATTCTTTAGTATGTGATGTGCACCTGTGGCTTCCTTGTGTTGACAGACAATTTCCCCACACAAAGGGAAATTCCAGTGCCAATGTCTTTGAATATACTTAGTGCTATTTTTATGAGGCTATAAACTAAACAGAAATTCCTAGACTGGATAATAAAATATTTGTGTATCGATATGGATATTTTTTAACTTTCCTTATATACAATGATACAGATGCATCAGGAAGAGGTGACAGAGTCAAAAGGAACTCTAAGGAACTCAAGGGATGTTACACCTCTAAATTCCTTATAACTGCAAAGTGAGGACGCCAATATCAGAAGAACAGCTTCTAAAGGTGTTTGATTTCTCTGTGTTGGTGGTTTGGTTTTGATGTTTGATTTTAGTTTTGTTTAGTTGGGGTTTTTCTTTTGCATATCAACTGTCAAAGGGAAGGTTTTCTTCTTAGAGAAGTGATGAGAATCTTCCTGCTTATGTTGATGCCTTAAATTTTAGCTTTCATATTTTTCCAGATTCTGTACTGCATTAGTATATAACTCCAAACTTCATATAGAGTGTTAGCAAGTTCTCCTCACAGTTTAGATAAAACAATCCTTTTCCAGCCTGAGAACCAAGGACACGGTTGCAGCTTCAGGCCCAAAAAGTATAAACAACAGTGAATTGAGGAGAGCAAACTGGGAGGATTGGACTTTATAACCTGAAGCTGTAATTGGACCATTAACCCCAATATATAAATGGACCAAAACTTATAAGTGTGAAAACGCATGACTCAGAGTCTGTCTTGGGTGTAGCCATGGCTGGGCTCTGTACTGCCCAAGGTATATCCTTTGAAGGCCTTTCAATAAATCCCTACTTTATTCCTTTAATTCTGTCTAGCCTCTGTTCCTGGTGTTCTCAATGTCACCTTCTCATGCAGGCACTGCTGAGGAAGGATAACCTGTTTTGGTCTTAGCACACACAGGGGATTTGAAAGTAAGTAAAGTTAACAGGGAAGAAAAATACAGGGTTTGTTATCCTCTAGGTTCAAATTACACTTATTTCTGCTTGAACTGAGTACAAGAACTGCCAGTTAAAATCCAATACGCATTTTGCTAGAGCAACAAGACAATTTTTCTTTTCATTTGGTGGATCTCCTGTTGTGCTAGCACATGTACAAGGATGTGAAGGAGAGGAAACAGAAGACTATACTCACTGAGATGAAGAGGAACTTTGGAAAACAGACTGTGTCCTACAAGCTCAGTCATCTACCTCCTACCAGTAAAACCTTTCTGATGATTTCCATGAGCTCTGGATCCGGTCCAGAATGATGAAGTGGCAAACCAGGAAGTGTGAAAATCCAAGGCCACCTGTGTTCAGTAGTTAACAAACCTGTCAGTCAGCAGGTAGGTCCATACTGACCTTCGTTCAAAACTAGGGGATTTCCACCACAGATCTTCTACTACAATACATGCCACAGGGTTGAAGGGTAACCAGTTCAAAGGAATCAGTGGGTTAAAATAACATATGGGTTTGACCATTTCCTTGGTCATGTCCACAGTATAGAAATTTTTCAGTACAAAGGAAATTCTCCTCTTTCTGTTGTGCCCTTGGGCCGGAATACATGCCTTGCATGGCAAGTTGAACTGAAACGTTCCCCAGGTGTAGGGCTAAACTTCTTTTCATAGTATATGAAAAACTTCATAGTATAATAGCATTTATTCTAATCTACACATGGATGAATAATTTGCTGAGGTCTGGAGGTAATATAATAAGTGTAGATAAATGGAAAATATGAATGTCCTTTACAAATATTAGTCCTGATATGAGAAAAAAAATCAGTAAGAGACCACTTGTCTAGTGAGAACTTATATGTCCCCTGAAAAATTAGCTCAAGAGCGCCTTTTACTGCGTAACATTCTGGAACAAATCTAAGTATTTTGATACACATGTAACAGATTGGACAAAAATCCAGAATGCAGAATAATGGGTAAATTATATACAGTGTTTTTTTGCTCCAGCAAGAAAAAAAATCCTGCTGTTATGACTACTTGCACAGAGACCTTACTGAAAAACTTTAGATTAAGTTCATAGTCCTCTTCACATTATTATTTTCTTGTTTCTTCTACCTCTATTTTAGGAGAGAAAACTTACTGTATATTATTGGGAAGGGATAGTTTAATAAACTATTGACAAGCAATGTGCCACCTCTACAAGCTACATCCAAAATAATAAATCCCTATTCTGCATTTAGTCAAATTGTCTTACAAAAAGATGTGCGAGCTCTGGCTTATTGTTTTTTAAGGCAAATCAGTGTTTTTTCAGTGGATTTTCGAACTTGTTTCAAAATTTTTCATGCCTCTCGAATCTCGCTCTTCAGGTCATCTGTGAACTGACACTCAGCAAGTCCCCAGCACTCCTTGACTCTCTCTAACACTGCAGGAATAGTCAAATGAAAGACACAAATGATTTGAAAACACCTTGGATGATTTGCTAGTAAGTACTATCATGGGAATAGTTGCAGAGTGCTTTTTTGAATCAGCTTTTTCTGTGAGGTTTTGATCCAGTTCTCTCAAGCAAAACTAGATATAGACGTTTTCATTGCTCTGATGAAATTCACAAAATACTTCAAAGAAATATATCAAGTTTTCTCTGGGATTAGGAGAAAATTCAGGCTTTGAAAGAGGAGTTGGCTGGCAAATGTAAAGTTGAGAGGAAAGGTGTAAGTGTAACACTTATTTTTATACCTACATCTCAATTTACAGAATACACCAACTGGCTCCATCAGTCAGCTGTCAGTAGCCCTGTAAATTACTCCCGTTGTGCTAGGAACAAAACCATGGTTGTTCTACGATGGCCATAGAGTCTTAAAACTGCAAGCAGAGTCTGCTGAGGCCACTAACATCCTGCAATCATTGCTACAGAACACAGGGAAGGAAAAGCAGATGCTCCACAGCCATTTACATTGACATCATGATGGTTTGTGCTCCAAAATATCAATGCTGGCCATAGTCCATCGCACATGTTATTTCCTTAACCTCAACCATGCTCATAGTCTTACATAATTTATAGGAACTATGAGAAAGTAAAAACCAATTAAGGTTTGTTCAGTTTTTTTTTTTTTCCCAGATTTCATTTACCTTTTTTCCAAACTCTCAGGAACATACATACAATTACTAATAAGAAAAAGCCCTTCCTGGATGTTAGTGTCCAGAAGCATCAAATGGATATCAAGTGCATCAAATGCAGCTGTTGATATGAATACGGAGCACTCCTTTATATGCATGCAACTTCGAGTGCTTGTGTACTTTGCACAGGTTCTTTCAGGATACTACCACCTCTTGTACTGCAAGAAAATGAAGCATGCAAAGTCAAGCAAGATAGTACCTGAAAAAAATCACTCATTTGCTTTTGCACCACAAGTCTAAAATTCAGACACTGTCGTTCTGGTTATCTTGCTTCTGTTGGCCTTAAACCAGACTGGTCCTTAGGAATGAAGCTCCAGTCCTCCAGAGAGAGTGCTAGACAGATGAGTGGTGTCTTTTAACCTGCTTTTCTTAAAAGTAGCCTCATCAAGCCATCTGCTGCAACCTCAGCTACCTTGGTATTAGAGCATTTGCCCTCCCTGCTAAGCAGAATCTATTCACAGCAGATACTTCCTTACCCTTTGCCAGCATGACCTGTGTAGCTGTGGGGTGTTTATCATGTCTTTCTTCAACCCTTTCTTCTCTAGATCTAGCAAGCCCATTGTCTTGATCATTTCCACGGAAGTCATGTTTAAAATAACATTCCTGTGGCTCAGCTCTCTGTCCCCTTCATTTGGTTCCCACCTTTCTAGATATATGGTGCACAAAACTGTGTGAAACTCTCCTCAGAGATGTACCAGCACCCCTTGGGGCAGAACAATGATTTCATTTGTTTCACTTCCGGGATAATGTTTGCCTTTTTCAAAAGAGTAAAACACTCTTTTTACTCCCATTCAACGGGTGATCAACTATTAACCAGTTACTCATTATGCCTGGTGATCTGCAATATTTAACCACAACCACAGCACATGATTTTAATTCCTTTCAAAACTGCACTGTTTGGCTGGATCTTGGAGGTCAAAGGATAGGTTTCCAATTAAAATGTGTATCACTGATACACAGTGTGACACTGTCTGATTTACTGTGCAACAGCAGATTTTTCAAGTCTTCAGTGTTTCTATCTATGATACTTGTATTTCACATGAAATTATTAATTTAAAAATTCATTATTCATTTAAAAATTCTCTATTGCTTTTGATTCAGAACTTAACAACTTATTATTGACTTATTTTCTGCTATTATGATTTCATACCAGCTATCTACTATTGTAGGATTCTATTCTTTCAGTCCCACAGAGATAAATATATTTTTATAATCATTAAAATGATAATAATAATCATTTTATAATCATTAATGATAATAATCATTAAAAGCTAATGTAGCTTCTGTTGGTTTGTCCATGCTATGTGAAAGAAATCCAGCTGTTGGGAAGATGCTGGAATCTTTGAAGCAGCTGATTAAAGTCCTAGTTCTCACCAGACCACTCTAAGTACATCAGGGCAGCTTTTGCCTATCTAGTCCAGCTGAGCTGTATGAATTGCTTGTCCATCCTCACCCACTCTGCAGCATGGTAAGCACGCTATAACTCTGTTCTGTTTGTAAGGTAAACAGAATCTGAGAATAACTAGTTACAACTATTCAGACTGTTGTGTCAAAAAAACCAACCAAACAACTAAGAATCCTGGAAAAACGCACCCATTTTGCTCCTGCCTTGCCACCAAGCTGCAGCTGTGTTCCCTGTCAAACTAGAGGAGATATGTGGTTTTGAGGTCTTTCAGATTTTACTTCTACAAATCCACAGTCATCTCATTCATACATTTGAGAGCACCTTCAATTGTCTGAAGCATGCATCTGATATCTAGTCACTGACCTTAGTCTAGAAGTTCTCCCATTCATGACAGTGATATGAAAGCTGTATTTTATTCTCTTTGGTGGTGTTCAAAAGATGTCAGTGGCAAGAGTGTACACTTGCCTAGATGAAGTAAGCAAACTACTTCTTCCCACACAAAGAAATTGCACTGCAATGCCATTGTCTCATGGTGGCTAGAAAACTGCTGAAAAAGATACACACTCATGTTCAAGTGGGTTGCCTTCCCAGTTCATTGAGGAAGTCTGGATAGCTTCCTGATCTCTGAAAGGGCGCTTCACATCCCATGATAGCTCCACAAGTGAAGCATTCACACAGTTCAATTTGTAACTCAGTAAAGTTGCATGAGGTTGCATCCCTAAAGTGGAAGCTGGCAGAAACTGGTTTCAAGAAGATTCATCATTACAGAAATTTCCCTTTTCACAATTAATGTAATTTTTCTCATTAGTATAGGCATGTTCAGGTCTTTCCTCTCCACAATTTCTCCTCTTGTGTATATCCAAACATAAAATCTCACTGTTCAAGTAGCATAATATCCCCTTAGCTGCTCACTGTATTCATTTGCTGCTTGCTCACCACATGAAAAGTGTATTGCCATCCTGAGGTACACTCATGTCACACTTTCTTCCACTCATTGCATTAAAATCTACCCATTTCATTTGTCCTTATGTGTGGAGTCCTTAATGACAGAATCTCTTTCTGTATTCTATAATTACACCTGGATTGCATGTTAGGGTTTTGTAACTAAAAAATTACATCGTGCGAACAGCTTGCTAGCACATATGCACTCTATAAAAATAAGTAAATGACCATGTCTTCTAATTTTACATGTTTCTCCTAAGTTCAAGCTCCTATTACAAGACAGAGCAAGGAAATAAGGCACATATAAATTTATAAAAATATTGTGTAGAAACAAAAGAATCATGGGAAATGTCAGACTGCAATAGAGTCAAATTCTGTAGAGGTAAAAAAGACATTATAAGCCATAGAACAAACAGGTCAGCTATACATGAGGTCCAACAGAAAACACTGTCCATCACCATAAAAACAGTTGATCAAACATTAAACCAAATTTGCATCCTAAAGACCTCTGATACAAGCATGTGAACTTTGTTTTCAAGCAACAATGCCCACAGCTTTGGCTTGTTGGGCATCTCAGGAGTTGTTTTATGATCAGCTGCAGTTTTTGATTGGGCACATATGGTTTAGGGGGTTTTGAAGCCTTTTGAAGCCAGGTGTGGCAAACCCTGGCAGAATTCTCCAGAAGCCCACTCCTCCTCTTGCAATTAATGTAACTGCCCTCAGTGTTTAAGGTCAGATGTCCTGAGTGAAATTAGAACAGTAATAATTTTTTTTTTTTTTTTCACAAGGAACAAAAATAACAAGGCAAGGAATTAAGTCTATTAATTCTACAAATACTGGTGTCACCAAGTGCATGATGCAATTGTGCTTTAAAGATCTGTCACTTTTGTCTATATTAAGTGGGGGAAAAGTCACCCTTGCTTGCCAAAAATATACACATTTCTGAAGTTATTACATATTTCTTCTCAAGATTTGGGAAGCTGTTGTAATCCACAGCACAACAGGTACAACAGCCTATACAGTCTAGTGTCTGTCCTGCTCTGACCTGGACAGAGCACACATCCCTAGGGCAACACTTCTGGTTTCACTGTACACAAGAGATGAATTTCAACTTACTATAAACTACAGAAAAACAGCTGTATTGCAACTGTGTAAAGCATACTGGGTTTGCTTTTTTTCCCTCCTTGTCATGGTACAGCCATGGATCTGTAATTAGTGTGATGGGGGCCAAACTCCTTCCACCTTTGCAGAACGTCAACTGATGACTACCTACAGAGCAAGGCAGAATTACAGCAGGCTGGGGCAAATTAATCCTGCCTGCAAAGGTGCTTCTCATTTGTAGAAAAAAAAAAAAAAAAAAAAAAAAAAAAAAAAAAAAAAAAAAAAAAAACAAACAAAAACTCCAAACACACACACAGAGCTCAAAAATAGGAAAGTAAGCTAATTTCCTCCTTCCATAAGAATTTAAACTTGCAATATGTAAAAATGCAAACTTGATTTACAGTGAACTTCTGCAACATAGAATGAGGACTGGAGTGAGTCTTCTTTCAATGTGCAATCTCCTGTTGTTACACATTAATGTAATAGATAATTAAGGATTAACATACACAAAAGCCTATTGTTCCTGACCTGTGATCAGCCATAGTCACCTGGCAGTGAAAACTGCCTCTGGAAAAAATGTAATGATGTCAATTAGATTTTAAAGGGCTAGGGTGCTGGGTGTCTCCAGGAGTGTTCCATGCTGGACCAGGTGTGTGTTTCCAGCCTTGTATTCATCTGCACTTATTGCACTTGAGTTCACACCAGGATCAGCTGGGCATGAGCCAACTGTGTCTCTTTCAGATGGTGCTGAGCATTCCACTGAGGATGCTTAGCCTGCTGGACCAGACCTGAACTAGTCTGGGATGTTCCCCTCCCACACAGGCACCCAGGCCTCAGCACTCGCTGTTTCACCCTCTACAGCCACTTTAACTCTTTAGTACAGACAGAGACTTTGGTTCACTCGAATGGGGTTTAGTTAAGCAACCACTCAGGCTAGCGAGCAGCTGCATGAAAAAGTTTTCTAAAGTCAGCAAGGCTTCTTTGTGACTCATTCTTCACCATCCCAGTGCTAACAGTCCTTATTTGGTTGTGCACTTTTCAATGGTTGGATCACTTTTTAATGGTGCCAAAGTCCAAATCCGCCAAGTTGGAAAACTCAGTGTAACTTGCTTTTTGGGAGCCAGAGGCTGCAACTCTGCTCAAGGAAAGAAGTTTTTGGTGAAAGAGAACCTCAGTGGTATTACCAGATTTACCAACAAAGTGTTGTTATTGTCTTTTTACTGAGTTACTGGAATCCAGACAGGGCAATAGTAAAGGACCTGTCCCACACCTGGAGTATCTGCCTAAGCAGCAAACAGTTCCAGACATAAATCAGTGCTGGGAATCATTTGAATAACAACAATAACTTGATGAAACCTGACAACTTCCAGGGAAATGGAGTACAATTTTTTTTTAATCTGTGTTCACATACAGCTGGTTGTGATCTTCTGCAATCCTTGTGGCCAAATCTCAGCTCGAACACACATGAGATAAATCAAGCTTCTACACTGATCTTATATTGACTACATTCAAATGCAATCTCACACCTTCTGTACTAGAGCATAACACCAGGAGGTAAGCCTGTAATTCCTCTGGAGCTGCTTTACTGCTTTTCAATTTATGATGAAACCTTTTATCAACTCTTTGGTATTTCAGGGCCATTGAATTTTTGTATAGAAGTATGATTTTTCAAATCAGGCTAAATGCAAAATTTTGGTTGATGTTGTTTATACTCCCAGCATTTTTTTCCAAAGACCATATCCATGAGGCCCAGCACAGTTCAAGTCCTGCAGTGTCAATCCTCTCTTTCAAACCCTGTTTTCCAAAATAACTGAAGCCCAAACTCACCATGTTGCCCCAGATCCCTTGCAGATCATCAGGATGTGTCAGGAGGACATTGACTGCTCCTCAGTTTTGGTTACAGACAGTGTGTACAGACTGAGTCCAGCATGCTCCCCATGCTGTAACAGCTTCTCTGCCTGTCCTTGCAGCATCATTACATGCTCAGTCTGTTTTAGGTGGGACTCTGTAGCTCACTCACAGGATTCTGCTGCTGGATTACAGGCAGTCTGAGGTTGCCTTAGTGCAAATGCTAAATTGGGGAGGTCTACATGAAGTAATATGGTTTTGCCAAGACAAGATGTATGCAATGTTCTAGTTTACATCTTGCTTCAATCATTTAAAGACAGTGTTGAGATAGACATACAAATGGATGTGGACAGCCAACTACAAAAAGTGAATTTACAAATGAAAGCTGACTATGGGAGGTTATTTAACTTTTCCTGCCCAGAAAGGCTTCAAATCACACTGCAGTGAAATGCAGCCGTCTGACCTCTGGTCCTCTTCCTTTCCCCATGTCTTATGCATTGCTTCTGGGAGACAGAAAGACTGCATACAACTAAAGGTTGTGACTTCTATTTAAATGGAGTAAATTCAATTATTCCCAAGACATTTCTGAGAGATCCACATGTCTGTTAGCTGTAGGAAAAATACTCCTTATCATTGACCAAAGGATGAGACAAATCAAAGAATTGAGTGTGTCTGAAAGTCACACAGGTAGGTAAGATTTACAGGAATGTAAATTTCGTGGTTTGTTGCTTAAGATTATTATTGTAAAAACTTATCTCTGTATTTGTACCTTTTCCCACCAGATGTCCCAATTAAACTGTTGTGAATAAAAAGTAATTAGAGAAACAAAGCAAAGCAATTATAGACACTGTGAGAAGTTGGTAAATCCACAAGTTGAGATGTGTTAAGTTTGATTGCTTAATTATTAGTGACATAGATGTGCTATATGTCATCACATTGTTTGTGCTGAATCTGAACATCTAATCCCTTCCTCGGGCCTTTCCTTCCCTAAAGCAGTGAGATCTTGCTGAGAAATAGCTCAATGCAGCTTGATCCAGCCAAACAGGAGAGAAGAACTGGCTTGTCTTTCTCCTGAAACGAGCTGACGCAATGCCAAGGGGCCCTGGCTCGACCCTGGTGCCCCGGCAGGAACGACTGGAGGATTTTAGCATCACACAGCCTGCAAAAATGGTGCATACCCCAGTATCACAGGTGCCAAGATACTCCTTTGAAGGGAGCCCCCTCAGGGGTAAAATCTATGGAAATAGACTGCAAGAGCTAGGAAGGTTCTGAATCAGACTGCACCTCATGGGACTTAGCTTCAGAAATTGCAATGCAAAAAACAAAACATTTCACTCTGCAGAGATATTTGTCATGTTTGAATTTTATTTTTAGTTAGTCAAATTGAATAACCAGATAACAGAACAAAACCAATCATGTGTCCTGCAGATGCTAAGAAAACAGGTCTATCCTGTTTGGTAGGACTTTAAATACAATATTACATAATTCACAAGTGACCCAAACAAAATATTTCTCAGGAATTTTTGGCAATACTTTTTTGCTTGATATTCACCACAGTGGGTAGAAAACAGCCAACATCTAATCACCACTTACTTGCTCCCCATGCATAGTGGGAGAGATTAGGAAGTGCAGGCAGTTTAATAAATGAAAAGATGGGGTGGAGGGAAGTGTTGCACAGACTCACTACCTGCTGCAAACAGATTGATGTCCAACCAGCCCCCAGGCAATAACCACCTTGGAAGACAACTCTCACTTCACCTCCTTCTTCTGCTAGCCCAGTTTTATTGCTGAACATGACATTATATCATGTGGAATATTCCTTTGGAGAATTCAGGTGAATTGTCCTGGTTGTGTCCCTTCCCAGCCACTTTTCCACCCAGCTACAGTGTGAGAGCTAAGCATGAGCAGAGAAAGCCTTCACACTGCAGGAGCACTCTTCACCAATACCCAGAGCATGGGGGTAGAACACCATACATACTGCTGTGAATGAATTTAATCTATCCCAGATAGATTCATAACACTCACAAAGATATTTGAACCGTTCTTGACTTGCATGAACTCTGTTGTCTGCATTCAGATTGGGCAGAATTCAGCTGAGCCTCCTGCCCAAGTCAAATGACCAAGACAATGGTCATTCACTACTGAATCATTCATTTCTACTTCACTTTTTCATCCTAGTCATGCTCAAAGAAGATTCTGGTATTATTTTTTACTGAAATACTTTTCTCTAGAACTCAAAAGATCTGGTGTCAATCAATGAGTTCCACAAAGGACATAATTTCATGAAGCATTCTTGATCACAGCAGGGTTACACTCATCAAAAATGTCACAGTGTAAACTTCTCCATGGCAATGTTGTAAGTCTTCTTAATGGAATTTGCATCATGGGACACTTTTATATTCACCATGTGGCTACAGCAACTTCAATTATTAAATGTTTCTACGGTGTTACTTCTGATCTCCTTGAACTTTGTCCACACAGGTCACACTCCCCAACACAGACACAGGTTCTCTGATGAATATGAGTCACATGACTATGATTTTTGTGCAGGAAATTATTTTTCCTAACCCTTTATATTTTTTATTACTCAAGATCAAGACAAAGCAATAAAGTCTGCAAAATTCACACAGCTAAACTTAAAGAAACAGAATATGTTCCTTTTTGATATTGATCTTATTAGTATTTGATTGATTCATGCTGATTTTGAACCCAAAGAAATGAAAATTCTTTTCACTGAATTTTTTTTTATTTCCATTCAAGCCTAAAGTTCTCCAAAATCTCACTTTTTGGGGAAAAAAAAAAAAAAAAAAAAAAAAAAAAAAAACCAGAGTTTGGAAAAAAAAAAAAAAAAAAAAAAAAAAAAAAAGAGACCAGAGTTGGCAAGCTTACAGCAGAAAATTAAATAAAGCATAGAGCTTGTCCTTTTTCATCAGGCTTTTGAGTTTAAACTCTCCTTTTTAGTTTTTCTGATGGCCCAGTTAAAGATATGTGAAAGTTGCTCAACAGTCCATCAGGTCTCAAACCCTTCATATTCTTCTTGTGCCTATGAGGAAATAACCAGTCCCACACACTGGAGCCATGGAGTTCAAAGTGTTTTAAACACATCCTCATGTCCTGCAACCCAGACCCTGGTCCAGATCCAAGTTTACTACCACAGTCAGACGTAAAGGCAGCTGTCGAGGAAGAAAAAGATGAACCTACTCCTAGCAATAAAATGTTTGGATTTTTTTAATCAAGCCTTAACATTCAGACATGGATTAATTTTCTGTAAGGTACAAAAATGTACAGAAATGATCACACATTGGTAACTAGGCTGTTTTCAATAGTGGGTGACAGTATCATCACTTTAGCAATTGTTTCAGTTGTTGATGTGCACTGTAGTCTTCTGCATAATTCAGCTACATGAGGTATAAGTCATCTTTCTATGAAATGAAATTCTTTCTGATTGCATCAGTTCGAAGTTCATTGGATACATGCTAATAACCCACAAACACTTCCATACATGTTCAGCTTTAGCAGTAAGAGCTCTCCTAGTGTGAGAAATATCAGTCTTCTTTTCCTATTTATGCACGTTTCCCTTCAGATTAGAGGTAACATGGTCACAAAACTGCACACCCTGAGATAAAAATCATAAACCAGCCTGTGGACTGGTGTTTCCTCAAAAACTATCCAGTGCAATTTAGTGGAGTGAAGCTGGGACTAGTTGGTGTCAGGGAAGTTACGGCCACCCTGCTCCATCAGTGCTTCATGCAGCTCTCTTTGATTGCACTGGTACAGCAGAAGGTCTAAGATAGGTCCACAATTGCTAGGGAAAGTTCCTCTCTTTTCCCTGAGAGCTTTCACTTACTCTTGTAACTTATATTCTATGTCTAGCTCTCAAATGTAAAGAGACTCTTCTGAAAGGCCATCATCCCATTTGGTAGAAAAGGGACAAAGGCACCTGATGTCCTCATAGTTCTAGAGGCCACTTTTAAAGAGCTGTCTCCTGATCTCCATACAAAATGCAGACACCTCTGGAAGTTTTCTGAACTGGGCAGTGCTGTTCATGCTCCCTATGGAATTGCAGTGGTTTCAGAAGGACAGCGCTCACACCCATCTCCTCTCTGCCTCTACATCGACTGATAGAGGCAGGCAGCCAAAGGGCTCTTGCAAAATGCCTTTGTGTATAAGGAACATGGGAAAAGTGCAGTGTGAAGTGATTACACAGTAACTGTACCGATAAAGTTACAGAAAGTGAACTTCCCTATGACCCTGTGGTTTCACTACTGGAATAATATGAAAAGAGCGAGACAAAGCTGGCTGCTAGCTGTGATGTGACATCAACAGGGAAGTTACAGGGAAGATTTGTTTAACATGCTTTCATTTACTTCTTAGAGCAGTGATGACATTACACTAACACCACCAAAAAGTGAGTCACATGTGTAATTGCTCCTTGGAGCTATCAGGATCTATATAAGGGGTTTTAGCTCTGGTCTTGGAAGACAAAAAGTCAAATCCCTCCTGCTGCAGCGAGGTTCCTCATCAAGATGGGCACCATGCACTACCTCCTGCTTTGTGCTGTCATCTTCCTACCTGAGACTCCTGCTTTTCCAGTACAACTGAGACCAGAATCATGGAGCAGCATAGACCTTGAGAAAGTAAAGGTATGTTACATGGGTGGAAACACAACTACATTATGAATAAACTGATTTTTTGATTCAGTTGCTACATTCCTTTCCTACCTGTTTATATTATCCTTGTCTTACATTATAACAACAGTTTTTGCAGATGTGATATGAAAATAGTTTAAACTTGCTGACTAGCTTAAACCTCCTAAGACTAACTTTAAAAAGAAACCAAGTTCCAACTTGTAAATAAATGAGAGTGTGTAATTTTAAAAATAAATCAAAGATTTTATGTGTACTGTGCTGGAAGACTGTAGATTTAAATGCTCAGTAAATTGCGGTAACTTAAAAGGACTTCTTACTCAAAATGTTTCATTGATGTTACAATTCTTTTTATATATGCTGATCTATACTACTGAGAGAGCAGAATTTGGTAAATTGAAATTGAAAGCTACAAATAAAACTAGACATGGATGATGCAGAATGATGAAGCAATTCAACCAAATGTAAAATGCAATTATATCCAGATATAATTAATTTTTATTTTCCCTCTCTTCTCCCAGGGATATCTTGATAAATTCTTTCCAATTTTTACAAAAACACAAAACCTAAGCATAGAAGAAAGGATTAAAGAAATGCAGAAGTTTTTCCACCTGACTGTAACTGGAAAATTAGATACAGAAACAGAAAAAATAATTACACTGCCCAGATGTGGTTTGCCCGATGTAGCAGAATATCAAACATTTCCTCAAACTCCAAAATGGAAAAAGACACATTTAACTTACAAGTAAGTGATGTTTCAGGTTTTATGGGGAAGGAGATTGTGTTGTATTTAACTAGGTGGGTTTTCTTCACAGCCTAAATGATATTAACCTGTTTTTCTTTGCTGACAGGATTCTCAGTTATACATCTGATCTACCCAGAAAGAAAGTGGATGATGCAATTAAAAGGGCATTGATGGTATGGAGTGATGTGACTCCACTGCACTTCCGAAGAGTCTATGGGAGCCAGGCAGACATTGAGATTAGATTTGCACGTCGTGGTGAGAATACCTATCATTTTTAAAATGCAATGGTCCATAGCTAACTCAAAGCATGCATTTTTATAACCATAGCTTTAAGAAAGAACAATGAGTTTGGAATTAAATCAAAGCCTGCATAAATTTTATCTTCTTTATATCATGTCACCATACTTCTGTGTTATGATTCAGTTTTACCGAATCATATAAAACTGTTAGAATCATAGAAAACTGTTAGAAAAATCCTATCAGAGTCACAGCTGTGAAATGATGGGAGAATTCAGCTTCAGAACAAGACACGTGTTCAAGGCTCTTTTTGCCTTGATAAGAAGTGTAAACTACTGGGAAGAGCTCTGTAGAGCAAACCAGCAAGTTCTGAAGAACCAGCCTCCACAGGCTGGATTCAAGCACGTTAAGGCAAGTTTTTTTAGGCCTAGATCTAGTCTGGTTCCCAGAATAAACACCCTTTGGCAGCAGGAGTGCATTATGTTCAGCCACAGGACAGAAAGTGTTTTCTGGTTGGTTTGCTCCTAGAAGGAATGGTATGATGCACCCCAAGATTGCACCAAGGTGCAGCAGCAAAAGCGTGGTAGGTGGGGGTGAGCAGAAGAAGTCCCTCCTGAAGTCTGTCTGTGATCTGGAATAGTCTGTGGATGTAGCCCTACCTTTAACTTGTGCCTGGCATGTAAACTGACTCAGCTTAGACAAACTAAATGCCTATTTTTAGGTTATCTGACTTGTACTCTAGATCCATTGACAATATTTTACTTGAGCTCCATTGACTGTAAGTGAAGATCAGACACCACATGGCTTGCAAACAGATGACTACATATAAACACCAAAATGTCCAAAGCCTGTGTGACACTGATGGGAGAAACATTATGGTGCCATAAAGAGGTGACCTAATGTCCCAGTCAAAGTGAGAAATGATCCTGCAAGCTAAAATGGGTTATAATCCCATGTCACACACTAGGATTAGGTCTCTTCTGCCTGTGTTAGCCGTGCCCTAAGGGCCATCCACATGGTCTGTGGGAAAGGACACAGGATAGCATTTGATTTCCCAAATACTCCTCAATAAAGTCAGAGACTCATTATGAAGGAGAAAGAAATTTTTAAGTTGGTACAACTCTGATCCAGTTCTTGCACTCAAGGTAGGAAACAGTAAGATTCCACCTGCACTATGACAGAAGTAGATAATAGACCATACCTCAAGGCTAGGAATAAAGGAATTTATCTCTTCAGAAACATGGTTATCTATCCCAAATCGCCATGTCACACTAAAATCAGTGCAAGTTAGAATGTTTACAACTAATATTGCCCAGCACTTTTCAACACCAAAAGATGTCAACAACAGTGTTGTCAAGTATTTATTCTGAAATAATCCCTGAGTGTTCCCACAGAACCACACTTCTGAAAAAAGCTCAGGAAAAAAAATATTCAGCTCTTTCTGAAACATGCAGCAGATTGAACTATCAAGTACAAGATTTGAACTTAAGTCATGAATCCCTAAGCTTCACTTCTCATTTTTGCAATCTTGCTGCCATTGTAAGACTTTTTTTAAGGACTGCCAACCAGCAAAACTAGCACAAACCAACAGCATGCTTCAATTTGCTGAATTTAAATATGACAGCTGATCTCATCTGATGACATTGATTTATTTCAAATGCAGCGCATGGTGATGGATCTCCATTTGATGGCAAAGGCGGCACGCTGGCACACGCGTTTCCACCTGGAGAAGGGCGTGGTGGAGATGCTCATTTTGATGATGATGAAAAATGGTCAGATGTCAATCAAGGTAAAACTCACATGTGTATATGAAAGGGAAAGGCAAATATTGTACATGTTGGAAGAACACAACCACAGGAAGTGCTTTCAATTACTCTTCATCCTTCAGTACTTCTTCAGTACTAACATTTCTATACTTTTCAACTTTTTAAGTACTTTTTAAGTAGTTGTGCTTCATTACCTTGAACAGCTACATAAAGCCTGTTCTGTCCATATTTTAGAGCACTTTTTGCAAGCTAAACAAGGACTATGAGCCCCTGTTTTCTATATAAATTGTGAAAAGGTAAATTGACTTGCTTCTAGGAATGACCAAAAGCAGTCTGAAGGAGACTCAGGGTGTTTAGGCACATATGCAAGGAAGCAGTAAATTTTTTGATCAGATATTACAGTTATATAAGAAAGCTCAACAATAATGGATCAAAAGCCTGGGCTTTCATTCCAAGATGAATTGAAATATTGAATTGAAATATTGAATTGAAATATACAAACTCTCCTGCTATTTCAATTATTTTTTTTCTCAAAAAGGAATGCCATACCTTTAACATACATTTATGTGCTTCTATGTTGCAGATGTCAATTTGTTCCTCGTTGCTGCTCATGAATTTGGCCATTCTTTGGGGCTTGATCATTCAAATGTCCGTGGAGCTCTGATGTACCCTCTCTACTCATATCAGGACCCAGAAACCTTTGAACTTCCAGCAGATGACAGGAGAGGAATTCAGAAGTTATACGGTAAAATCATGATGAAATTTGATTTTCAAGACAAAACTTACTGGGGTACAGGCTTCACTCTCCCTGATTGCAAGGTCCTCATCATATTACCAAAAAGAAAAAAGTGAACAAGCTTGGGAAAAACAAACTTCTGCATACTCTGTCCACTCACTGTATTTCCTCTGTAGCCTGTTCCCACTGCAACCAAGAGGTGACAAAGCAGCAGTGCATGGCCTGGTGCTCTGTCCTCCTACACATCTGCATTCTGCCAAGCAAATCTTGGGCTCTTGCTCTGCAAATGAGCTGTTTGTGAGTGGTGCTGCTGGCAGGAAAGGAAAGGTACTGACTTGGTGCCACTCACCAAGTTCAGTAAAGACGGAAAATCCTCAGCAACAAGGGAACATAACTAGAATTGACCCCACAGGACAAAATTTGTAAGGTTTGCTTTTCTTTAGGCACCACCTGAGTCAGGGTATGCTAGAGGAACACTAGGAATAAAACATAGCTGTCTGCATTGCCAATTATCAGTAAATTCTCTATGTTTTGTGCTTCTTTTCCACAGGGAAGAAGTCATCAAATTCTTGAACAATGTGCTTAACGAAGATCAAAGAATTCACATCTCATGTTTTTTGTGTTCCAAAACAATTTTAATCCTCTGGCTAATTAAGATGGCAAACTCCTGAGCTGCACTTTCTCTCCCTGAATTTTTATATTGATTTATTTGCACTTTACACAATTTCACCTAACAAAAATAAATGTTAAAAAAAGTATAGTCTGTTTTCTAAGGTTCTGTTTTTCCTTCTGGCATTTCACTGAGGGATTAAGTTACTCCTGCATGCATGATAGACAGTCAGAAAAGCATCTTTGTTCCTGGCTGCTTTCAATTCCCGTGCACATCCTACCACTTCACAGTATTGAAGAGGCACACTCAGATTCAGTGTGTTTCCCATATGGCTCACACATAGAGGAGATCTCCACAGTGTTTCCTTCAGTAGGGGTTGGGACGTTTTGCCAAAGGGAAAAGCTTTTCATGATTATATCCTCCTGGCTTTCCAGAGAAGCAGATTTGAGAAGTAGTAGACTGGGATTCCCATTGTCCTCTGTGATATTCAAACTCTCTTGGGTACTTTCAAATAAAAAAAAAAAAAAAAAAAAAAAAAAAAAAAAAAAAAAAAAAA
>CM031857.1:40661116-40703500 GCA_018697195.1 Certhia americana | reverse complement strand
GAAGAAGAAGAAGAAGAAGAAGAAGAAGAAGAAGAAGAAGAAGAAGATGAAGATGAAGAAGAAGAATGTACAAAACAAATGATGCACAATGCAATTGCTCAGCACCCACAGACCAATGCTCAGGCAGTGCCCAAGCAGAAGCCTCTGGCCAGCTTTCCCTCTATTTATATACTGAATATGACATCCGATGGTATGGAGTATTCCTCTGGCCAGTTTGGGTCCTAGCTGTGTCCCCTTCCAGCTTCTTATATCCCCCAGCCTTCTCACTGGTGGGCTGGTGAAAGAAGCTGAACAGTCTTTACTTAATGTCAAGATTGCTGAGCAGCAACCAAAGCACCCAGTGCAATATCAACATTAGTTTGAAAATGTTCCCATCAGTTGCCAGCCATTTCTTCCACACAAAGCTCAAAGATGAAGTAGCTGGTGCCAAGTGCGTATTATTCTGAGGGCACAGGTATCTTGAGGTAAGAGAAAAAACTTGAAGCCCCAGAATGGAGGGTCAGATCCAATCTGTATTAAAGGCTATGAAGGAGGGGGTCTTCGATCTATGTGGATGCTTGATCAACTTGGGTAGACCTGGAAAGATGTAATGTTGACAGAAAGTACCCTGTCCCCTTGGCCCAAGTCCCCACAGGGAACAACGCACAAAACAGAGACACACCATGCTCTTTATCAAGCTTAAGTCACTTGCTAATGCTTCATAAATAGAAAACAGCCATAGAAGACAGACTTTCTCAAAGACTGTGCAGAAAAAAACACTCCTAAGGCCACACTGAACAATTCATCCACAGTGCTGGGGGAGTCACTGTTGTAAATGAAGCCAGGAGAACAAATACTTGATGGTAAGCAGCAGATTTGTTTTATATTGTACAATTAATATCCTTATGAACTGAGACAAATGGGATAAAATCCAGATGTGCATTCCTAGGAATACTGGCAATGTTCTGACAATTTGACACATCTGGGAGACAGCTTCTTGTGACCACGTGAGGTGACTGGCCTGCAGTAGGGCCAGCACAGGTGGCAGTGAGGTACCCTTGTGTCTTGAAGGATACATCTTAAAAGAGGCAGCAGCACCAAGTTAGCATGGCCACAGCAAGTGAAATAAAATAGAAGCCAGGAATTTTGTCCTCAAGAGACAAGAAAGGTACCACTGATGAGGCTGCCAGCAGCATTTTACTTCTTGAGTTCCTGTTGCGTTTCCATTCCCATACAGGACCTCTCGTTGGGGGAAAACTGCTGCCATTGGCACACCTAACCCTGCTTAGCAGGTGTGAAGTGTGCAGTATTTGCCTCCATCTAGTGGCACAGCTCGGCAAACTGCGCAGGCTTTGCCCCCTGTTGTAAAGTGCATCCTGTCTGCGAGCACATAGTTGGGCAGGTACCACCACACATACCATCGCTGGGGGAAATCAGGGACAACAGCAAATTTAACAAACGTAATGCTGCCTCTTCCTTCTTCACTTTATCCCACTGCATTCTGTGTCAGTTTTTACATGCTCTCTCTAATATATCTGAGGATGTCTACGAACCTTATGTTACTCAAATAGCAGCTTGCCCCTCCTTTTCCATACCAAAGAAGAAATGGGTAACCACAACATATTTTAGTTTGTTGGAGATTTGAATTTTTATTTGCTTTTATTACTGGTTTGTTTGTTTGTTTGTTTGTTTGTTTGTTTGTTTGTTTGTTTGTTTGTTTGTTTGTTTTAATAAAAGTATATTTAAATGCATCTTTGCTGTTCCATGTGGGAATTGAGAATTCTGAGGAGAGATTTTAAGAGCTCTGACAAACAGTTTTTAACCTTTGTTCATGGAAAAAGGGCTTTTAAGTTCTGGAATGAAGCAGAGTTTTCAAGAGTGTGTATTAGATAGTAGAATAGTGTGTAGTTTTATCACAGGGTGAGAATTTTAGATATATGGGATTTTTAGGATGGCAGACCGGTGAAGGCAAGATGGAGAAGACCTCATGGTTTTTGGGCTTCCTCCTTCTTCCTCATCTGTTCCATGTTCTGCAGTGAGGTGGCACATTATGGTTGGTTTAGAGTAGAGGTTAACTTTCTAACATGGGTAATAGTTATTGGAGAAGTATTATAAATACTGATTACATGGATTATAGTATAAATGTACACACCACCCTGTGTGGGGGATTCAGGGTTTTGTGCCTTGGACTGACCTACAGTGAAGAGCTCTGATGGTCCAGAACAGAATGTATTGATAAGAAATAATAAACAGTGAATGAGAACATCAGAAGAGACAACTCATGGCCTTTCCTTCGATCTCGGGGCTGGGGAAAAAAGACTCTGTTTGCAATCTTGGGTCACGGAAAACAGCCGGCATAGAAAAACACACTAAAATATCTTTTATAAACCTGAGAGTTCCATATTGTAAAACAAGCTGAAAATAATTCTCAAATGTGTTAACACTTCTGATGGGTCCTTTGACCATGCACATGCAAAGGATAAGCTCTAGTCCTGTACTATCTAGAACAGCTATTATGGGGACTTACCAGTCATTTAGGTACCCTGAGCCCACTTCATCAACACAGAGTAATATTCTGAGAGGGCAAAATCAATATCTATTATACCTGGTATTAACAAGGGAAAAAGATCTCAGAAAAATAAAATTAATTATATCAGCAGCCTTGGCAATGCATATTAAAGCTGTCACACATAAAAAGTTCACAGACATGTGATTGGAAAGACCTGATGAGCTGCAAAAGTTTAAGTATGCCCTGTCCCAGTAATGTCCTCTTGGCCATTTCTTCACAGCATTAACTGCAAATTTAATCCCAAATCTTTAATCTTCCAATTTAAAGCATTTGAAGACGCCTTTTTATTTTTTGTTTTTATAAAATTATATCTACAACAAAACCTGTATCAAACAGGATGCTCTTAATGGAATCAGTAGGGTGTTTTCAGTTTCAGCAATGCCAGGATGAAGTAGCTCCGTTGACGTCAATGGAATTATTTTGGGTTTATCTATTAGAGTAAAAAATGTTAGCAAAGGACTAGAGAAAATATTATCTGTTTTGGCTATTATTACAGCAGGAACCACAACAATCCAGAGAGCTGCAGATAATCACTGTTTGTTGGAGAAGGCTGAGGAAAATTATTAGGGGGTGAAAATTTTTACAGACAATAAAACAAGAATCATAGAGAGAAGCAGCAGGTTGCCCAGGTATATAGAAAAATATGGAAGTTTATCCACATCAGGAAGACAGAAAACATTAGAAGTCTTCTACCTGGCCACATGAAATGACCTGACAGACCTGCTGTACTGTGTGCAGTGAGAGAGTCAGTATTTCTTGCATCTCAAAAATCAACGCACTCTCAATTAAATGTTGTGGAAGATTTTTAACAAAGAAGGATGTACATTTTTACATAGCATGCAATTCAGTTGGAGAATTCATTAACACAGGGTACTCAAGGACAGTGCTGAGCCAAATTCATAAATGGAATTTGGAAGGTTTGGAAGATATATTTATGTAGCCTAACAGCTACTAAGCATGAGAGCATGGTGGCAAATGGTGGCTGCCTGTTTTGCTGAATACCCAAGGAAAGATCCATCTAAATTTATCCAGTTGTGCTAACATTGCAAGACTTACTATAGGGAAAAGGAACCATAAGGATTGCATCTAAAATTTTAGTAACTGCCTCACATTTGAAGATAGTGTGGATCTACTTATCTACCAAGATTTCAAGTTCTTTTCGGAATCATTGTCCCACTGCCAAAGAATACCACCCTGTTCTAAAGCCCATAATGAGGCTGAAAGAATCTGTAGTACCACTGTGGGCTTTCTTTAGATGAATTCTTGCGTCAAAGCAGAGATACCTAGGAGCAAAGTAAGGAGGTGCCAAAAACCCAGCTTGCATTCAACACCAATCGACACAGTTCAGGCATGAGTTACAGACTACAGTATGAATAAGCACCCTCACAGGAATGCCAAGAGTATGGGAATGCCATTCCATTAACTGTTGTTTGTGTAAAAATTCTGAAGGTAAAATTGAATCTCTAAGGTTAAATGTCTTTTATCTTCAATTACAGGACAGTGTCATGGTAGTTCTCCTGATTGCATACTACTTTTGACAATTAATTCACTCCAAGTTCCACCAGTACTCTGAAATGAATGGTTCCCCAATATAAAAACCACTTATTCCTTACAAAAATGAGATTTGTAAAAGATCAAAAACAATGTTCTTGACATTTGTGATTGGACATAGGATCAGGAACAGCCTAAACCAGTACTATCTCGTCTTTCCTGGAAGGGAATCATTCTCATTATAATCACAGTATTTCTGCCTAGCACATCCTTTCTTGTGATGGTTACAACAACAACTCACAGCAGTTAAGGATAAAAGGGAAAAATATTGCAAAATACACTAAGAGACTTCCTAGTGTTACTTTAATGTTCCCAATGCTGCTCCATTTTTGAATATTTGCGGGAATACGCAGTATGAACTGACATTGCTTTGAAGTAGAAAAGTATATAATAATGGTGCTGTTGTTGGTGATTTGGCTTAGCAGAGACATTTTTGCCTCAAAATTCTTTTAATATTTTCTAGAAGTTTCAAATATGGATAGAAAGAGCAGTAGAAGAGTGGGAAAGAATGATAATGAGCTGAAGAATTGTTTTAACTTCTCTCTTATATGGTTATATTATTTTCTTCATTCCTACCTTCATTGCCAGAAATAGGAAAGGGGATTGATTCTTTGCATAAAAAGATTTAAGCTTTTACGTCCTGGTAAATAGGTAATATTTAGGTAATAATTAGGTAATAATTAGGTAATAGGTAAATTAGGCAATAATTTGAGCAGAAGTCAAAATGCTGGCACTACTCTAATATTGGCACAATACTCTTCTAGGTGCCCCTTCACTTTACAAATAAAACTAAATCACTAAGAGTTCTCCTTGAGATAATATTCCAAACCATTAGGGGATCATCCAGTCCTGATGCAAAAAGATATATGGTTTAATTTAGCAGTGAGTAGAATACTTTATGATAATAGGAAGAAATCACTTTGCTTACTCATTTTTGCTATGATTATGAAGCAAAATGTTTGCATCATATCACTATCAGGCTGCTTCCATAGTTCCAACAGCTCAGAGTTCATACACATTGCAAGTCATCACCAAGAGGATGGATAATTAATGGTCAGTACTTTCCACTGGGCTATTTGCTCCCACAAGATGATGTCTACAGCACAGAACTGTGGATGTGGGATGCTCTGTACACACTCCCTGTATGTAAAATGAGGAATGAGACCACCTATTTGGAAGTGCCTGCCAGCTATGCAGATCTAAGCTGCTTGCCAGGTCAGCTCCATCATTTTATCATGTTCTCTCATAAAACCTTTAGAAAAGCCCGCACAAATTCCACCCCCCATTACACTGCCCATCATCATAATCTGGTTTAAGACTGGATTTCAAGAAAAAAGGTGCTTAGGAATCCAGCTTACCTATCACTTAAAACTCTAATCCTAACCTTTGCACACTGTCATCCTGAAATTTTTATTACCCTGCTATCTCTTAGCTCTAATTTCTATTGTAAATCTTTCAGTTAGCTGTGCTTTCATAATATTTATATGGTACCTAAAATGATTGGCCTTCAGTTGTCTTTGTTTGGCCTCCTTGTTATTACAGAAGAGGAAGCAGTAAAAAATAATATTCACCCCTTTCCCATAAATTAATTATATGCTAGAAGTAGTACCCTGACACTAGTTTAAAAATCAAAAAAATTACCTAGCAAGAACTTCACTGTGAATACTGGAAGTGCATGATCAGACCAAACACATTGTTTTCAAAAGGATCCCATGTTTAGAGTATTTTTGTCAGCCTGACTGACGTTCCTCCAGGCACCTATAGCTCTGCACTTCACATGTAAAATGTTGCCACTACATCTCTTTGAATAAAATATATTGCAGTGCAATCTCCTCATCCATTCTGAGAATACCACAGTTTTTTCACATCTTCAATCCCATTTATCACTCATGAGATCAATGTTTTCTTTTACCAAGCAAACAATGCAAAGAACCTGCATAAATGTAAACAGACATTTTATAAATCAAGTCTTAAGTGCATTTTTATTTCAAATAATAATTTAAAGACTTGAAGAAGAAATATTATCTGGTAGTTTGTGCTATCAGAGAGATACCAACTGTAAAAGCTACATTATTTCCTGTTGGCACTTAATTTCTAGGCTATGTCTATAAAGCACAGGAAAAAGTACCATTTTTGTAATAACTTCAAATTTAATTTCAGATATCAGATGATATAAACTGTGCATTCACAAGCTGATGTGCATCATCCAGAGCCACAGATGCTTCAAAGTGTACCTGCTTCAGCATGGGCCACAATCCCTCCCATAATCACTGCCATAGATGCTTCAACATACGTTCTGCTGCGGACTTGGCCATGGCCACAGGTGTTTTGGGGTGTCCTGCTCTAAAATGGATTCATCCACAGGCCATAGTACCTTCAATTCGACCCACTGGGTTCCAGCCTGTCCAGCACAGCACTACAGACAGCAGCGATGCCCAGGCCATCTGCGGTCCAGACGTGTTTCCCTTGCTGTTATCAAACTGCTCCCAGGCACAGCAGAATCAATAATATGATATTCAGTACAATACTACAGCAAGCAGCAGAAGAAAAATATAGCTATTAATGAGCACTGGGCTCTAATATACAGTCAAGCAAACAAGCACAGGGGCCTGAATGTACTATTATGTAGATTTGAGAAGAAACAGAAGCCGAATCCTCTGGCATCTAAAACATTTACAAAACTAAGACTCACATTCCAGCATATTGCAGCAGTGACCTAGTTCACATGCATTTTCATAGCAACAACAGATATATCTGCAGTCTTTGCTTAAAAAACACCAGTCATAATTACTATCTGGAAAAAGGATCATTTGAAGTGGTTGAAAGCATTTTAAGACTATCAATACTGAAGGCATGGAATTCTATGATTTACAGATTTTTCAGCTGCTAAATCACAAGCAGCATTTCTTGCTTTCAGAAAATGTTTGGTCTGTGTTTTATACATCAGGACAGATTCATTTTCTTGACTGTTTTTCCTCAACTGAAATAAGAACAAACAACAACATATTCAACACTTACTAAAAATTCCATCTTATTCCAGGATACCAAATAACATTAAAATTTAAAAATTAGGCAAAAAAAGGAATAAAACTTGGCAGCCCTGTAGTTGAAGTAGACTGACTGCTCAATTCTGCCTTCCTTTCAATGCACTGTCAGAGTGCTAGGCTCTGAATTAATACAGTCCAAAGTTAGGAATTCTTTGCAGCCAATCTAGAAAGCTTGGCTATTTAAAAATTAAAAACAATTATATTTTTACTAATCAACAAACACTTTTAAAGGAAGCAAAAGGACTGCAAAGCAAGCTTATTAGATACAACTGTGAACATTATATTGGTTGTACAAAAAATTATATAGGGATTCTTTTCAAATAGAAAACGAGACGTCTGAACATTACAGATGGGGATGGTAGTGAAGATCATATAGAACAGCCAGGCTTGGCAGAGGAAACCTCATCTGATGAATTTTTAAGTGCTTTAACTGTGGAGCCTTAATGTAGCTGTTTTTTAAAAGAAATTTTGTCATTTTCTGGGCCTTCCATCAGCCCTGGCTCCTCCAGTGCCAAGGTGGCTGTATCACAGTGGACAGAATGTTGGTGGTGGCTGTGGCAAGGGCCACGAGCCATGTCCTTGGGTCAGTGGAATGAGGGAGGAGGCAGAGTTCAGCCTGTGGAACATGGGCTCCATGCAGACCTCAGAACAGAGTAATTTAAAGTCCACAGTTGGAATTTCTTCTCTGTCACTATATTTCCACCTATGGCTATTAAAGCAAAACATTTCCCTGTTTTGCTTAGCCCAGGGAGGCTTTAAGCTAAGGCTGTGGGAAAGCCCCTCTTACTTAGGGTGAACAAAAAGCTCATTCCCATCACTCGCTGGGAGTTAATATGTTAATGTTTCCAGAAAGTTCATATTTCTTGTTACTCCCATTGGTTGTGTTACCCCTGTAGTGTTTTACATATTCCTAATCCTCATTTCCCATTGGTACCCTTCCCTTTGACTCTGCCCCTAGCTAAGCTTATAAAAGTAACTGTTTAACCCTGGCCCTCACCTTCTGTAGCACTCCCCATACTGTCTTCAGCTTCTTATGTGTTTTTGTAGCTTTTTATTTTCTCATTATTAAAGTTCTTTTGTTTCGGGTCACTCAGTCATGTCCATCTCTCTTCACTCACCACCATCCGACTTTCGCCATGCAATCCTGCAGTAACACCCGGTGCAATCTGGGCTGGTGCTGCTACATTTCACTGTCTTACATTTTTTCTCCTAGAAGACACCCACTGGGCATGGAATTCCCTATAGATTCATCTGAAGATGCATATGGCTGCTATTCTGGCTTTATTAATTGCAATATTAGTGCATGAAATCCAGGGCAGACTTTATTAAACAGTTAAATAGTTTTCCTCCAGTATTTCATTATATAGATTTTAACCCTCTTCCAATTCTCAGAAACTCATAAATCTAAGTCAATGACAACAAGACAATACTGGTATCTTATGAAAATATATTGGTAACTTCCCAAAGTCATGGTACAATCTAAGTTTTGACATGGCAATTTTTATGCTTCAGATGTCTCTGCAGTAGATTATATCATGAGAGCTAGCACAGCACTCTTTTAATTCCTACCTAGTTAAATTTTATTTGCCATCTTTCTATGATTAAGTTTTATTTGATTAAAAAAAATAACAAATATTTGAATAAAAGATACTGTTACTCAGATAATACCATGCAACTAATGCACAGGAAGAGAAAACTGTTCTAGAGGAGACTCACAGACTTACACTAGGAATGTAACCATCTGTTGTTTTCTTTCCTTTCAAGGCACACCTCTCCCAGAAATATAAATTCATAGAAAAGAAGTGCATAAAAGTCATGTTCTTCAAAGATAAGTATGACACCCTCATGTCACTCAAAGTGTTGAGAAAAGAGATAAAACATAGAAGGACTGTTGCAAAAAGATCTGTCAGATAAATATTAGTCATGTTTTTAAAACACCCTCTGAAATAGCTTTTTACCTTTTTAGTTGCAAGGGCATGCCAGCCTGTGAGCTGACACATTCTACAGCTCCTAGAAAGCTTAACAATTGCACCAGACCTAATCAGTCTGGGTTCACGAGTTTTGTTATTAAGATCAGTGCAAATAGAAGCCAGAAGCAGTAGCAGGAGGATTTATCATATTCAACTAAGAGCATCCATCTCAAAGCAAAGAGTTTTCCTGGCCACCCTGTCAGTGCAGTACACTCATTTGTATTATCCAGCTCCTCTAGACTCTGACAAGATCAGCAAAAGCTGCTTGTCCTGCTTCTTCTTAAATAACATCATCATTTAATATTACTTTGTTATTAGTTATTATGAGAATTGCTAATAAGTTTTCTTATTATATCTACTGTTTCCTCAACCTCTGTGTTTGCTCAAGAAATGAAAAGCAGAAATCATCCCAAATATCTACACAATATTCAGCTTTGGAAAAAAGGACAAGTATTATTTTCCAGAATATACTAGAAACTGAAATCTAAAGAAAACACAATTTTTATTGAATTGTGTTCTGCAGACTCTTCTAGTCCATATTTGAAACCATTTTCTGCCTGATTTTTGATTTGTTTTTTCTCAGTAAATGGCCCTGATGTCATTAATTTTCTAGTAGGTTTGCAATCAGGTCAGATTAGTATCTCTGGAACATTTTTTTCACAAAAATTAACACATAACCGGCATAGATGAATGGGTAATGGAAACAAGGAGAGAACTAGGATCCTCCCTTTCCCAAACACAAGAGAAGAAGAAACCAAAACTTAAAAAAAGTCAGTGAGCACAAACCAGACTCAGCTCCAGTACAAATTCAAGAGAGCTGAATACTCCTTGCAACAGCAGAAGTCATGCATGACCTGCAAAGGCCAGAATTAGGGCTCAGGCTCTTTTGAGCTGATGAAATTATCATAATGCAAAGGCAAACCAACAGATTGGTAAGAAAGTCAGGATAGTTTTAGCAATGGACACTGTAAGGTGCTGATGCTTCATGTGGGCACTAATTCTTAAAAAAATATGGCTAATCCTGGTTGTGTCAATAAAATTTAGAACTTAATTCCTTACTTTAAGAAAAGAATTGCATGAAGAAACCCAGATTTGCTAATGGTCCAGATTAAAGAGATTGATACTTTGGTCACCCTGTGTTCTTCTCTCTCCTTCTACAAGGCTCAAGTATTACCTTTGTGTTGCCAAGTAGCAAGGATTAAAGCTGCCCTTGATAGTATTTCAGCAAAACATGTTGCACATTCTTGTCTTTTCCTGATTGAAATACTTTGCTGTAAGCTAGCAGTGTTGCTCTAAGTCCGACATCTATGAATATAAAAATTACATGGGATGTGAAGCAGGGTGTCATCTATTATGTTTGAAATAAGGCATTTTGGGATGGAGAATAAAACTAATTTAAAAGTGGGGTCTGTACAGATCAGACATCAAGCTAAGTACAGGCATAGGAGTGACTGGGAGTGACTGCTCTGGTTGTAATCTAAATTAGTGTTCTTTAAGAGAGTAAGACAGCTCATCAAGTATGTCAGCTAGAAGAGATGACAGATTATAGAAGTGAACTTCCACGGCACAACAATGGGTTACTAGCTGATGAGATGTACAGAAGACTACAGTGTTCATAAAACTTTCACTGATAAGTACTGAGTCCACTGTTTTGAACACTGACTGGAATTGGTACTTTGGGTTCCCAGCTTTGCTTTCCTGAGGACCAGGTTTCATGTGTGAATAAAAATAGCTTTCCTTCTTCAAGCTGGATGTTCCTGGTTTTTCATTGATCAGTCTTGTGAGTTAACTTTGTGCTGGACATGTTTTGTTTCACTTTTGCAATCTCCCCAAAGCCATTTTAACATCTCATGGATTTAAATGAATCTGAGATGTTTATGTTTAGGATGTTCAGACAATTCTGTTGTGAGGCTTTAATTTGTAAGCCTTATGTGAATGTCCTCACAGTTTCACATCTACCTCAGTAAGTAACAACTCTTACCCATCAAGGACATTCCTCTAAGAGGTCAGATGTACCTCTGAAAGAACTGCCTTCAGGCAGTTCCTGTCAAAGCTCTGAGTGCTCTGGCAAGCCTAAACTGGTAATAACAAGCCCTGACCAACCTCACCTGTGACCTCCACACATGTCTATGCTCATTCACCCAGCAGCTCTATTTCAGCTTTTGCCTGAGCCTTCAGTCCCTGCCTGAGCTGTGCCTGTCCCCAGCTGCCCTGATTTAGAGACTGCTTTTGCTAAAGGGACTCCAGACTGACAGAGGTGCCTTATATCATGTCCCCCTGGAATGACATTAGACTTATGACACAGCCTTGTTTCTAAGTCCTCTCCTGGTGTTCCTTCCCAACTGGACTCCCAGGATCAGGCTCATCACCTTGACTTGGGGTGCTGGTGGACCCAGTCACTATCATCACCCTGCCCTGCTTAGGTCCTGTGGAACTGCACCAGGTGAGGTCCTGTGGTTACCCTCAGCACCCATTCTCACTGCTCCCTGCCATTGGATATCATACAAAATTGAAAGGGGGGTGGGGGGAGGAAAGAGTCCTCTCACCAATCCTATCTTTACCTGAGAATATATATAGGAAATCATTATTTACACCATGTACCAAAAGTGCATGATTCCTCCATCTAAGTTTTTGCAGAATGTTTCCTTCTCAGTGTAGGAACAACTTCTAGCTACCCCAACGCTTTGCCAGAAATTCCCCGTCCACAGAACAACAAACACCAAAATGAAACAAGACCACACCAAAGCAATCAACACAAGAACTTCCAGCACCTTTGCCTTTTCCCAGCAAAGAGCATGTGCAATTGTGCAATCTGCCTCAGTGCCTGCTAAGTCATCCCTTCTAGGTTAGCTACATGCCTATCTCCCACAACCCCATGACTGCTCTTTGTTCCATCTATCTTAACTACTCTTTTCCTGCAGGTACACAAGTTAAGCAATGTTAATTACGATGTTCCCAAATAAATTGTTTCCAGTCTGGTTAAGCCTGATCACTGGATTTCTGCAAGAACCGAAAGACTTAGCTATGATGAAGATATATCTTATACATAAAGATATAACCTCTAAATGTATGTTAGTTTAATAAAATATCATTTTTCCTCACTATAAGTTTTGCCTCTGTAACCAGAGGCCCTTATACTTAGCAACATATGGATTACTAGTATTTCTAAGCTTTTCTAGAATTAGATTAGCTGAAGATACTAGTTCTACATCCATCATAAAGAAAAGCTTTGTAGGATCATCTCAGAAAATTCACAGTAAAAAGGTGCATACTGGGTACCTTAGTCATGAAAACCACACAGGAAGCTCTGCATAACAAAGGCTGGAATGCTGGAAGTACAATACATGCAGTTATTTTCACTGAGAGCAGACTGAGGGTCTAATTAGACTAGAATTTAAAAAGAATAAAATGATTATTCACCACTCACTTGCTGAGACATACAGAGTAAATGAATGTCTGCCTGTAGAGAAGTGAGTTAGGTTTCATACAGTACCTGAGTACAGCTTCACAACCTGCTTGTGAACTCTCAGGTGAGGCACTTCACCCTCTCTGGCTCAGATATGTGGCCTTACATGGGAACACCATTGTGCAGCAGTGAACATAAATGCAGTAGTATATGTGAAATATTCTACTGCGGCTTTGTTGCTGATTTTAATTATCCTTAATTAACTCCTTAACTAAAGATAGTTCTTTAAAAATATTGTCAAGTTGTTTTCACTCTTAAGAACATATTAACAAATTTCCTTTGGGGGAAAAAAAAATCCCAACATCACTTTTATGTTAAAAATACTCAGGAAAAATTTGAAAGGACTGAACACGGTTATTCCCTTTTACTTTTCCTTATCGCCTTTGTAGTCGGTTTCACAATTTTCCAAGTATATCGGAAAATTTCAGGATGTCTCCACGGCATTAGCGCTGGTGACTTAAGAGCCTCCAACAGCCAGCGGCTGTGTGACAGCAGCGCTCGGACGGACGGAACAGCGGCACCTCGGGAAGGCGTGCGCAGTGAATCCAGGTGTTGGTTAGGTGGATATGATTAACAAGGAAGGTAAATGCACTCAGTTGAGGCTCTGCTGGCAGATGTTGAATGGTGTTTGGAAAACAGATAGCCTGTCATCACCAGCCGTGAGTGCTGTTCGCAGGCGGCGCTCCTGGAGCTCGGCCCTGTTCCCACAGGTGACCGCAGAGAGCCGAACTGCAGCACCTGGTGAAGCACACACATCGCTTAGCTAGCCTCCCCTTACGGGTACCGCAGCGTTTCGCCGCCCAGCCTGCCGGAAAATGCTGGGAGAAGGGAGAGAGAGCGAGGAGCGCACCTCGCCGCTCCCATCCCCGGCCCGGCCCCAGCCCCACGGCCCCGCCCCGGCCCGCCCCTCGCCCGGCAGCGCTCAGACCGCGCCCGGCGAGCTCCGGCGCTCCCTCCGCGGCCATGCGGCTCCTCGGCGGCACGTCCTGCGCTCTCTGGGCGCTGCTGCTGCTCGCCCGCGGCTCCCGTGAGTAGCGACCCGGGGGGACGGGCGGGGATGGGCCGGGCCGGCCGGAGGCGCTGGCCCTGCGCCCCTCGCAGCCGCTCTGCCTGGCTGCTGCCGCCACAACTCCGCTGGGCCGACCCAGGCCTCGTCCCATCGCTGGGGGCCGGAGCGGGGCCGGGGCTGCCCCCGAGCTGCCCCCGAGCGCGCCGGGGCGCGGCAGCGGACGGGACGGGACGGGACGGCGGTCGCTGGCGCTCTGCTCCCGAGCGGGAGCCGAGGTCGCACTGCCGGCGTGTGCCGGAGCTGTGGCAGAAACGGGGAGGAGGGGTAAACATTCGGGATGTTTGTTGAGTAGGAACAAGAATTAGGGAACAACGGCCCGAGTAGCGTTTGGGTTGGCGGTGCGCACACCCGCAGGGATGCGCGGGCGCGGCTCCGCCCCGGGACCGCAGCGTGCCGGGACCCCCGGTGGTGCCCGGCCGGGGGACACGGGGGACCCCCGGCAGGGCCGGGCTGGGAAGGGCCGCTCTCCGCTCCCCCTGGCTGCTGCTGCTCTCTGGGGCTGTCCTTGGGGCGAGGGACTTCGGGCTCGTGGTGGCCGCTGTGCTTTGTCGCGCTGCTGTCAGGCGCTCGCAGCAGTGCCCCTTTGTAGTGGCCGGTTCTAGCAAATGCGCAGCCTTGTGCCCGGGCTCAGAACACAGTCAGGAGATCGGCGTTGACAGGCATTGAAATAAACCGAGAAACATGCAGGTCTGAGCTGCCGCAGTTGCCTTTTCAGAAGACTGAATTGTCCCATACGATGCCGCACAATTTTCCGAAGTAAAGAAGCCAAAAGATGATGGGTACTGTAATTAACCTGCTGTAAATACTGCTGAGGAATGTCAGTCCAGCAATGTTAATATGCTGTTGTTTAATCTGGTGAAGTTGTAATATAAATTAATTTTTTAAAAAAATAGAATGAAAAATGTAAACAGCATTATAATTGCCCTTCCAAAAGAAGAACAATTTGTTTTTAAAAGGAGTCTATGGGTAACCTGTTTATTGCTTTGCTAAGATCTTATGGCCTCCATTTAACAACGATAGCCTGTCATTTCATGTGACATAAGATAGCACTGATCTCTCTTCTGTCATGCTGCTTCCTGAGTGCATGTGTTGATTTAACTCAGAATATAGTCACTCCTGTCTCCTGGAGCAGGGCTGATCTCGTGTAATTCTTGAAACTCAGATCTAGATCTTCCTCTGTATATGAATTAGTTGTCTGGAGCTCAATTATGGCATGTTGAAAGAAGCTGTGCCCTTTTAAGGCTTAGTTTAATGCATCTGTTGAAATAGCTTTTTTTTTTAACTCCCCCCCTTTCCACTTGGAAACTTCCAAAAAGTACTGCTGAGATTTGTGTTGATTTCAGCAGAAGTTTGTGATTATCTAATCAACACTACAGGAGCAAGTGTGAACCCCATCAAATACTCTGATATGCAAAAAGTGAAAGTGGCAGCAGATGTGTCCTCACTCAGGTTAATATTTTTGTGCAGACTGGTTATTTCAATATAATGCCACTCTTTTACTCTGCTGGACAGTTTATTTCTATGTCAGTCAACACAGTGGAAGAAACATCATCAAAATAACATGGTTTAGGAAAAATCTATCCCACTATTACATAAAATCCATACGGCTTCCTGGTACCTGAGTAAGGAGAATCCCCTCTCCCTGTCAGGAAGTGGCCCCCACCCCCTTCCTGCTATGTTGAGAAGAGATAGCTAGCGACATCTTCCAAGAGCTTACTTGTATACAAAACTACTCACAGTAAAAAACCCCAGCACCAGCAGCAACCTCCAGGCCTGAAAACAGGCATGGTATTTTAATTTTAGTGTATCATCTTCTCTTAGAAGAGGTTATATTCATATAGCTCTAATATCTCTGCTTTAACCATTCCACAACCTCAACTCTTCCTCATCTGGATTTCTTAGATTACAACTTGGAGGTCATTCTGATGGACTGCACATTATTAGTGCCTCTGTACTTTTGGGGTTTTAAACCAACAATAGCAGAATGACTTGGGCATAAAACTCCCCTCTGTGCCTGCTATACATTAAGCTTGAAAAGAAAAAAATGTCCAGAGGGAATTTTATATGTGACTTTTGACATGTCCCCAAAACTAGTATATGAAGTTGTGCTTAGTGAAAATGAGAGTTTATATACCAGCATTTTCTGCAGCATAAAATTTAGCTACACTAAAGTATGTGATTCCTTAGAAATGAGTTTATCTTTCGTATGAAGGTTGGAGTGAGCAAATTGACCTTTGTCACATGCAGGCAGTTGAATGACTTTTGCCATTCATTTGTGTTTCTTCAGGGTTCAGCTATGGAGAATAGCTATTTGGTATATGTCTAAGCTGGAGACTGCAGATTCCAAACATGAATGTTATCCACTGTGTTGATTTTTGCAGGACCTGGCAAAATAAAGTCAATTTAACATCCTGTCCTTCTCATTTTTAGCAAGTATCAGAGCTATCTTTTATCACTCACTCTGTATGTATTTGTTTAACACACAAGAACAAATCTTCAGTCTCTGCCACTTCAGAAAGCCAAATTCCAGCTAAAAAACTGGAATAACTGGACTGACTTTGCCCTTTTGAATGTTTTGCATATCCAAATTGTTTCCATGACTTTTGACGTGCTAGAGCAACAAAACCACAAGAGGCCCTGAAAGCACTCGAAATGCCAGGCTCTGACAGGGGCTTTCACAGGAAACACACTTGCCTTCAGATACACCCCAGCCAGCCACAGTTCTGTGGTTTTTTTAGCTGCATCTGCGCCTGACCTTAAACAGAGCAAAGCAGGGTTGTTGGACAAAAATCATGTTGATCCTGCATCTCTGTCCTTATCCAGTATGTGGTGCTCTGGTCCAGTTTTAAGTTGTGTATATCGTTGTGTTGGTTCCATTTAATCATGAAAAATGAAAACAAGAGATCCTTTCTTTCAGTCCCCTCTCTTCTGGATCACAGGGAGAGTAAACCTCAGCACAGAGTTTATCTGCTTACGATTCATAGGCCCAATTTTGCAGCTGATGCTGTGGCTGCAGAGTTCTGCTTCTGCTCATGCACAGGATGCTGCAGCTGGCTGCTGGCTCTCTCCCCCCCTTCCTTCCTGTACTAACCCGTGTGTGTCTATACCTGGGTCAGTGTGGCTTTCTAACCCTTGCACTTCTGCTTCCTGGCAAAGGCCAGAACCCCTCCCTGTTTTGCTTTGGGACAGTTGAACTGGGAAGCCTGTGGTCTGGAATGAGAGGTTCTGCTTGTCAGAGCTATCACTGCATAAAAGCTGTGGTGCTTTGTGCCTTGCTTAACCCAGGAGTCCTTTCTGCTTCCATTTGAAGTCTCCTGCTTACCACTTCAGTGATACATGCAGCTTCAAATTCAAAAGCACAGTCTCAGGATAGAAAACACTTTGGCAGTAGTGTCATTTTAAGATGTTCTTTTATCTCCCTTGTCCCATTCACTGCCATGTGTTCCAGTGTGGCATATGCTTATGCAAAACCCATTTAAGGAGTATTTGTATTCTGCTGGAACAAATGCATGTTATTCAAACTAAGAAACTTAGCAGTGTTTGTGTTTGTTTAACAAGGGAAAAAAAAAAAAAGCATCTTTTAAGCTTATTGGATAAGGTCCTCAAACTTTTCCAAGGTGTGCAGTCCAAGCTAATCTGAACTAAACTAATACAGTCCTTCCACCTCTATTTCCTGCCCCTCTCTTTCAGCTAATTATATAAGAAGTCCTTTCTGTTAGTTAAAAAAATTTCTCTGCAGAAAAAAACATTGTGTTCTGTAGAAGAGGGACGTAGTGTCAGTTTTGTGGAGGCTTAGCTTTCCCAATCAGATCATTGTTTAATGTGGGGGAACTTGTTGTGATATAGAACAGTTTTTGTAGGATTGGGTCCGCTCTGGGAAAGCTTAGTTTAGCAATGTCCCATCCTTTGTTTGTTTGTTTTCCCTAAGCTCTCTAATTAAACAGTGTAACATACCTTGCAGTGCTGCCCTCAGTCTTGATATTACAGGTATGAGATACAATGAGCTATTTTGCCATTTGTATTTGCAAACTTCACCATTTTGAGACCTTGACCAAAGTTTTGTAAATATGAAGAAAATGCCTTATTTCTTGTGATACTCAGTTCAGGTTATTTTTTTGTCTTTCACACCATATTGGGTGATCAAAACTAGACTGCTTGGCAAAGGCAAAACCCACAACTGATCTCTTGTATGTGGTGATTGTCAGTCTATTCATTCTCTGTGGTTTATCTTTAAATTTTACCCCTTCTTTGGAGATGTGATCCTTCTCAGTCCTGTTCCCCATCTGCCAAATGCTCAGTGGTTGCATTTAAGTGTCCTTTGCTCCAAACTAATGTAACTTCTAATTAGTTACTAATGTAACTTCTTAGTGGAACTAATTATGTTACCATGTTGTGCATGTAGGGTCAGAGCAAGCACCTATCTGTCTGAAAAGGCCATGCGAATTTCACAGGAAGAGATTTAAATGAGAAGTTCTTTCTTTTCTGCTACAGTTGGTGCAGGTCAGATGCTATTACTGAAGGGAAGTGTCTGACTTTCTGCCTCTTTTAGTCTCATTTCATCTCAAGGAAGGTAAAAACTTGGGGTGGATGATGAAGAAGATAAAGCAAAGGATGGGAGGAGTTCTAGTTCATTTGATGGCTGGGTAGTATAAATGATGTCACTTTTAATGTGCTCAGAGCAGGCTGTTGTGCTAACATGCTTTTACATCATCAATATGATTGACTCCTGTCCATGGTAAATTAGTCATTTACATCCCCAAAGCAAGTGGCAGATGCTATACCTTTTTTTCCTTCTTCTACCTGAAATGATCTTATTATTCCAGTGTTTTTGAATGTAGGTAATGAAGACACAAACAGCACTAAAGACATGAACAGCACTACTCCGATTCCAGGCGATAGGTCGACAGGTAATACTTCTGGCATTCTGTTGCTGTTCCTCAGTAGCATTGAGAAAAACAATATGTATTATTGTATGCCTTAAACTGTCTTGTAATAATTTGCCCTTTATTTTATTTTATTGAATTGTGAGCAGTTGTAGGGCAGAAGGGAGGTACTCTGATTGTCACATCTATTCTGGGGCAACTAAAGATATTTAAGGGGAGTGGTAAAACACAATTTAAGTCTCATGTCATTGGGTACACCAGAGCAACAGAGAGAGGAGAAATAAAATGGGAAAGTATTGTGTGTAGAACAAGAAACACCTGGCAACATCAATTTACAGTTAAAAGGAGAATAAAGAAGTCTGCTAGATTAGAATTCAGTGATCTTCAGATAAAGGCAAGGCATTTTTTCATTTGAGTCATTTTTGCCCTGTACTACTTCAAGTCATCTTATTTGCTGTTGGCCAATAATACTCTGCTCATTAACTCACCCTGCCTTGTGTTGGTTGCAATGCTGACTCACACCCAAATTCCAGGCAGTAGATGTGGCTTCTTTGTACCTGTATGAACATGCAGTCCACATCCAGAGCTGTCCCAGGGTTGCAGAAGTAAGCACTTAGAACCTGGGGAAAACTCAAAGATGTGTTCTGGTTACAGTACTGGGCCTGTGTGGAAAAAATTTAACCCCAGGCATATCCATGACTTATGCTGGGATAAAAGTCAACATATGCAAGAAAGAATGTGTTTGTAATTGTACAGTTACAGACCCTTTCTCAGAGGCAATTAAATCTGCAATTTAATGTCCCAGTTATGTCAGTATAAAGGTTGACTGTGCAGTACACAGTGTGGGGGGCTACTTGGCTGTGATTACCAAAGAAAAAGCAATGTCTTTTCCGTACCCCCTACCATTTTTTTGGTACGAAGATGTAAATTTGGTGCGTTTGTTCTTAACCTTATTTTTCTCATAACATGCAAGCAATTGCAGAGTTTTAGACTAGACTTTTCCAGTGGTAAGAACAGCAGATCTATTCAAAGGAAATAGGTGTAGGTCTGCTTCTTGATTGCAGTAGCTCTGTTACTCTCCTCTCAATCTCTGAGGCTATATGCTTTGTTTTTCAGCCATGTTGAAAAGGAGTAGAGCTTCTGCAAGGCACCTTAACCCTGCTGGTGTGGGAGGGTGCTGTAAAAGATGACTTACTTCAGAGAAAAGACTGACCATAGAATGGGCATTCACAACAGAGCAAATTGAAGGGAGGAAGGTATATAGGCAGTGACACTCCCAGGAACAGCCCAGTAGATCTTTGCCAGGAGGAAGGGACACTTAGTCCATGAGAAATACAGAAGAGAGATGCAGTGATGAGGATATAAGTGAGTGGGAGAGTGCCTGAGAAGCCTAGAAGTAGGAAGGAGGACCATGATGAGGAAGGAGGGTCAAGAAAGAGAACTGGAAAAGAAGTGAAACAAAGGAGAGAAAGGCCAAACCACTAAGACTGGGGTGCATTTTATGTCTGGAAACAGGTACATTCTTGGGACCCTTTTTGTTTAGAGAACATAAGTATGCAGTAAGATGTTTCTCATAGTATCTGTGTGCCCCTACTGACTAGAATATATTCCCAGTATCATCCCAGTTTGCAACAGAGATGCAACAAAATGGAAGAAAAGACCAAGGGACAGAAAATGAAACTAAAAAAACTGCCCCCGCCCCCCCCAATAGTGCATAAATAGGTTAAGAGTTAGTGACAGTATGGCTGTTTTGCAGCAGATGGAATAAAACGTGACATGGAAGTGGAAGACAACAAACAGAGGATGTGTAAAGAATCAGATGCAGACTGTTTGGGCACTGCTGTGCCTACAGTGTTAACTATGCTCTTGCTGCACTGAGATCTGGAAGCATTTTGCAGAGGGATAAAAGCCATCTGCTTTGGGATGGGCTACTTTCTGCTGTATTTCCAACTGTAGTCTCCAGGCACAGATACCCTGAGGACGGTATTGTGTTGTGGGTACCTTAATTATAGTATGTTAAAATTAATAATACTGATTTTCTTGTTTCTTTTCTTTCCTTGAAGACAATAGCAGTATACCCATTGCCACTGCATCATCCACACAATCTACAGCAACATCTACAGGAGGTATGTATCTGTTCATTACTATGGACCTAGAAGTTACTTACAAACCCTGATATACTACTGACATGCATCCTTTTTAAAGAATAAAAATTAACTCAGGCAGTCAGGGTTTGTTTAGTATAGTGTTCAATGAAGCCCAGCTGGTTTTTTGGGGGGGAAAGTAATTTAGAAAATAAAAGATAAAAGGACAGATGTTGCTAGCAAATATTCTTTCATCTTCACTCTGTAAAATAGTATGGGAAAGATTTTTCAAAGATAGAGAAGAACAGATTTGTGCCTGATTCATGTCAGCTTCCCAAATTCTCCAGCTGCCTCAGATAGCACCTCCCAGTGATGTTTTGAAGTGACTGATGCTAAATATATCATGAAAGATAGGTCTAGAGATTAGACAGATTTTACTGTTTAAAGTTGCATCACCAAAGGCTGTAATCTTGAGTAATGAAAATAAAAAGGATTGCTACTAGAAAGGAGAGGTGGTGGGGGGGGGGAAAGTAATGTGCAAATGTGTTGAAATTCCTCATAGATGTTTGGATTTTTTTTCGTTGTGACTCAGGTTTTCTGTAGGATAATTTAATACCCATGGAATGAGTACCAACTTTGTGTAACATCATTTTATAATGTTACACATCTAACAGATAGCCATTGTATTGCTCAGAAACAGAAGGCTCTTTGACTCTCAGAAATCTCATCTCAAAAATAGCCCACAGAAAACTGCTTGACACTTGCATTCAGATTTGTCCTTCTTTGGTGTCACTTATGTTAGGAATGTACTTACCAGGTGTGCTTTTATGTCATATAACTGTAGATAGTTTCCTTGCTTACTACAATGAGGAACCATTTGATATTTATGGATCATTGTGCCTTTGGGGAGTTTTATCTGTCAGTATTAAATGTGCCCTGAATTTTATCTGATATATTTTACGCATGCTTCATAGAGGAACTGAATTTTCGTAATTGTAACAAGGTAAGCATGAAAGAATGAATATGATGTTCCAGTTGTTCCACCTCAATGAATGCTCATTTCAAAGGGTTTTCTGGGTTTATGGCACAATATAGTTATAACATTAAAGAACAGCAAAACAAATAACATTTACAAAGGAGTCTGTATTTTGGTATTTCAATAGTTTTAATGCTAAACGTCTCAGAAGTGTTGTAGAGGCTAGTTCCTTTTTGCATTTTTACATTGTTATATTGATGAGTTTTTTGAAGTTTTTGATGCTCGTATCAGTACTGGAAGCTGTGATACTTACATCTTAACAAAGACACAGTTTTGTATGTAGTTCCTCGTGTTTTACACAACACAAATCTTATTCTACAGAAGCATTTTAAATGTATTAAAAAAAGGCAGAAATTGAGTATCAACGTTACTTGGGAATTGAGATGAAACTATTTTTCAATTATTCTAATTTTAGACTATTTCAAGAAAACATGGATATAATTAGATATTTGGAATGCCATATTGAAAAACTTCTGAGGTGTTATGAGCCCAGCTTGTGTGAAGCAATAGAAATAATACAGAATTAGACAGCTGCAAAGGAGCTGTTTTTCTCTAGAAATTCTTTCATACATAAAAGCTATTTGCATCCTACTGTCTGCTTAGAGAAATGTTAGTTGCAAAACATACTCATGTTTCTTGTTAGTTCCTTCTTAGAAAAATAAGTAATTGTTTTACAGACATTCTATCTGGCTGCCTTCCATGAAAGTTCTAACGATTTTGCTATAAATAGCAATTTCTATTATTCTTGAGTTCTGTATTAAGGTGGGTTTTTTTTCTGAACAGTTCAATAGTGTTTTTTGAGGAGGAAAGGGGAAGTGTTAGGTATAAATAAAGTAAAAGACAGTATGAAACTTGAGAAAAAGCACTCCAGCTTTTGTTTTAACTATGGCAAGACGAAATAAATTACTTAAGCAGTAAATTTACTTCAGTTGAAGTTTTATCATGTTTTATCCTTACCACATGAATACAGAATTCTCTGTGGTGAGTTTTAATGTATATGGAACCCTAGTAATGCTAGTGTTTCATTCAAAAGCAAATAAAAGATCAAATCATTACTTAAATTGGGGGGTGGTGTTTTCCTGCAAACCCTGTTCTTGTCAGAAAAGCTTTCTTGTCTGAAAAAGCAGGTACCTCAAATAGAAAGTCACTCTTAATCCGGAATTTTATTGCGTTTTAACATATTTTAAGTTAGGCATGATTCTATGGAATTGGGTTGTTACCAAATAAAAAAAAAGCTGACTCACCTAAAAGTTATCATATATTATACAGGTTTTCCTTATAGCCTTTCCTTTAAAGAATTCTTGACCTTGAAGCCCAGAAATCAGAAGTTAGTTCTTCCCAAGTCAAAGTCTGTATGCGAGCCTGAATACTGTGTAGTGGCATTGTCATTGTTATTCTGTCATTCTGTTTGGGCTTGATAAATATGTTCTTACTCAATGAGTGTACTGCTGTTTATTTCTATGAATTTTTCTGCGTGGTATCACAAAAATTTCCCAGGTGTGTCCATCAGTACTACTCATCTGACCAGTTCCAGTCAGCCCAACACCACCATCACCACGTCTGTGACCCTGACAACTCAGCCCACCAAAACCAGCCAGACAGTAACACCCACCACAGCTTCACCAGCCACATCACCACAAACCAATAGGACAGTGGTGACCACTTCTAAGACTTCCTCCACTTCTGTAACAGGTGAGTTTGCGGTTCAGGAAGCTCATAAAGGCCTTGGTGCACTTTCACATGGGTTGTAGAACAGTTAGTTTTACAGCAGTGTGAAAAAAAAAGAAAGAAGGTATTTGCATGATGAAAAACAAGACGGAAGTGGGAATTGATTACTAAGCTGGATACAATAATGTTGCTCTGAGAACTCTGCTTACTTAGAACTCACTTAACCTGAGGGACTCGCCAGATTTAGGAAAAAGAAAAAAATGCAAGTGGTCTTATCCAGCAGCCACGAGCAAGGAGATCAGCAATGTAAAGGAGAAGGCCTCTATTTTGAATATTTGAGTACAACTTCTGTGTTTGTTCAGCTCTCCTTTCTGCAGTTTATTTGAACTCATCTCTAATGCTTCCTTTTTCACACCTGACCTGGATCTCAAAATACGTCTTCTGGCTTGGTAAAAAGACTGAGTTCTGTTAGCAATGCAATGACTGTTACCCTAACAGAGAACAGAGCATGACTGTGCCTGAGTAACCCCTTATGTAAAAGTTGTCAAATACAGTTTAACTGTACCTGGCAATACAAAAACAGTGAGTGCAGAATTCAGTATTTCCTTGCACTTGGCTGTGTTCCTGTCCCTTTATGCTTGCACTTCTAAACACATTAGGAATGCTTATGTATCAGTGAGGCATCATTGGCTAGGTAAAGGTGTCACCAGAAGAAGTTGACCATGTACCACTCTGTACGTAGCAAGTACAAGTAGAACTGGGCACAGACTGGGTCTTTAGGTGGGAGTCTGTAGCAGATGTAACCAGTTCTAGCAGCAAAACAGCTATGGATTATCTGAGGTCATGTTGTCTGTGTCAATGTTTGTGTCAGGCTGCAGGGCTGATCTCACTTGGAACTGTGAGGGTACAATTCCATGAGACAAGGCAGAGCAATCCCCAAAAGCTCACTGCCAAGTGTTCTACTCCCACCATGTAACTACAGTGATGGACTTGGTAGCTGTTGGACCCCTCTTGCAGGATGACTCAGTATGCTCATCTGACTAAAAGCAGCTTCCTTTTATGCTTGGGTTCATTTCAGGCCAGATTAGTAAGTTAAACTGACTCATGGAGGGTATGACAAACACGAGAACTGGCCTAAGAAGGGCAGGAGCTTGATGTGTAGAAGGAGGAGAGAGGAAAAGCAGGGGGAAAAAGGGAGATGGAGAGAAGGAGCAGTCGGTCTTTCAGAGACAGCAAGCAGTTGGATCAGCTGTGCCCATGTCAAGAATATGGCACTTAAAACCAGAGCCCTAGGTTTCAGTGTGCTTGGCTTGTCAGTTATCTTGGTTAAATTTGTCTAATTGGGTTTTTAGTTGATAAATCCATGGTGAGGGCAGGATGTAGAGTAGTCCCTCAAAACACAGTTTTTGCAAGCTCTGTAAAATGTGCCTTTTGTTTTTTTCTTTTCAGCCACATCAAAATCAGAGGCTGTTGTAGTCAAAACCTCCAGATTTGATGTAGGCAGTTTTGTAGGTGGCATTGTGCTGACTCTTGGAGTCCTAGTCATTCTCTACATTGGATGCAAAACTTACCACTCCAGAAGAGGCATTCAGTACAGAACCATGTAAGTTCCCAAGGGGTTGTCCCTAGGCCATTTATTACTTTCTTGAGGGGGCAAAGGAAAACCAAATCGGCAGAATGAGCTCTGATACATTTGTTTAATGTACATTATATTAATACTATTAAGAGATTTAACTCTGATATTTTGTCTTTCACCACTTCTACCATTCCTCATTAGTATTATGCCTCTCTTCTGTGTGTTTTTTTTCTCTGATCTATTATATAAAATAATTTTATTCTTTTTAAAAGGATCCTTGTTTTTTAGCTAGTCCATGAATAGTTAACATTTCATTGAAACTTTCTGCAATTTGCAAGATTTCTTCTTCCTCCTAGACTCTGTCTATTCACTCTTTGGTGTTTTCCTCCCTCTTGCCATTAATTTATTCTTATTAGTGAATTCTAATCAAAATTGTACCGTCTCACTTGTTTATGCTCATCTCTACTCTAGACTTCAGGACTCAACCACATTTAGTTTAAGAACTAGGTTGCTTTTCTTTTCCTCTTCAGTGTCATCCATCTCAGTCAAGAAGCTTGTTTTAAGTGAGTTGATGGCATTAGACCTGTTAGGGTACTGGTGTTCAGGCCTTTTTTTCCTTTCCATCTTGACTCCTTCTTTCTGGTCATGTAATGAAGTCAGTCCCTGATGCACCTTTACCCCAAGTGGTGCTTGTGTATGGGTACTGTAAAATTCACATCAACAGTATCTTCAAAACAAAGAGAACTTGCTGCTGAGCTTGTATAATGGCTTTGATTAACTGTTACTACTGGTTATTGGTAAGACAGATAGGATAAACAGGCCTGAGCAACAGCTGATGTAAGAATACATGAATGACATGTGAAAGACAAGGTGTTAATGAGTCCAGTGAAGCTGGAGGAGTGTTGACAAAACAAAATTGTTCCGCTGACTTCAGGCTTGGCTCAGAGAGGAGTGTAACTCCCAAATCAATGTGTCCTTACTCCTTCCTAGCAAGGCATCCTCTGCTCACAAAATGACCTTCTCAGCAGCAGCTGCGTGGCTCTTTCTCATGCTGACTGTTGCTTGTAGTACAGAACATTAATTACTGTGTTGTTTCTATTACAGTGATGAACACGATGCCATCATTTAAAGAAGACTTCGGAGAAGATGGTGTTGGAAATGCACTCTGTCACAGCTGTTGTAACTTCTGAAAGAGTTTTCTTTCATAAAGATGATCACAGTCTCTAAACCTGTCTTGGGTGTTACCCTGCAAAGTGTTGAGAAACTTTTTAAATATCCTGATTTTTTACATTGGCTCTTGTAAGAGGAACTCAACACTTTGTAGAGATGGTATTTTCTTTTTCCAGTACTTGTAACCAGATTTAGAGAAAATCACATATTGAGTCATTTTAAGGTACACACAGAGCTCTCTGAAATTAGCTAATTACTAGCACAGGCAATTGCATCAATGCAATTCTAAGTACAGGGGTTTTTTTTCTAAAATTTTGTATTAAATTGTATTTATTTTGAAGTTTGGTGTGAACTGTAGTTTAGAATCTCGGGTTTTGAACAACTCAGTTTTAATTTCTAATAGGCTTCAAAGGAGGTGTGGTTAGATAACTGTATATAAGGTGACAATGAGTACTCTAAATGTCAGTCATTAGCTCACCAGTGAGCTGCAGATTCTTTCCTAAGTAGGCTGTATAAGGAGAGTAGCTGCAGAAAACATGGACAGAATGGAAGTATCTATCCATAACCCTTTTCTCTAAGAACTTCTTTTTTCCTAATGTCTGAAGCTTGTGCAATTGAAGATTAAATGAAAATGGAGAAAAGTAATTTTGCCATTATAAAAAAATTCCAAAATTAGCTTTTAAGTTGAAGGTAGCAATCACTTAGCTCTTGGTTTTTATTATTACAAAGCTGTCTGCAGTGTTTTAGCAGAATTTGATAATCATTCAAAGTTATATAAAGAAGGGAAAACCTTTAAGACAGCATTTTGGCAGACTACAAACTGCGTTTTTGCAGCTGTTTTCAGAACTTGATCCTACTGCACAGAGGTCTGGTCAAAAGCCCAGCTGAAGGCAATGGGGCATCTCTGAGCACACCTTTAGCTGAAGGCTCAAATGTTCTAGGGGTTCTGTGCGAGATGGCTGGTGCTGTTCCCTGTCACTTCTGCAGGCCCACTCAGGTAGATCTACTGACTTCAAGCACATAGGCTCCTGACTTACACTGTTGTAAGGAAAACTAGAACAAGGATCAGGAAACAGGCCTGCACCTCTTTATGTCGCTGAATGACTGTTTGGTCTTGCTCAGGCTTCACTTGTAGACCCATCCCCATTGAAGAGGGTTGGTGTGCTGGGGTTTGACTCTCCTGGTTACTGCTGGCACCAGTCCCTCATGCAGGGCACAGGGGAGATGGTGACAAGTGAGGAAAGTCACAGTGGGAACTGCACATGGGAACAACTCATCAGGGAAAATGTAACTACTCTGGAACAGATTATTTTCTTAAGCAATAGTTTATTCTGACATGCAATGTTAAAGTGGCCCTATGGAGTTTTTCCTTTTTCACATAGAATAGTAAAGCTGTTTCCAAGGCACAGCCAACTCCAGCAAACCTTGGCTAATGAGTCATCTTACTAGCTACTCACCTGAAAAGGGGGTAACAGGGCTGGTAACAGGGCTGTTCCATTTTTTTACTGTGTTTGAGTGTCAGGGGGAGAGGGAGTGATTTGAAGTAACTTCTGTATTTTTTCTTAATTGTATTGTTTGATAGAATATTACTGGACTTGCCTTGAAAAGTTATGGAAGTAATTCTTTCATAGAACTGTAATTCCTTCATAGAAATTAAGATAGTTAAGTGCAACTCAGTTACTGGGATTGTCTCACCTCTGCTGTACAGACAAATAAAATTAAATCTTTGGAGTTACTACATTAATTACAGGTGAATTTTAATTTTTTAGCTGGTTTTGTAATTCCCTCAGTCCTTTCCAGTCATAACCATTAGATAAGAACTATTCACTATATATACTTCTAAATGCTAGAATACCAGAGCTAGTGCATTTTTGCCTAGTTCAGTAATTTTTAATTTATTCTGTAATCTCATTACTACTCATTACATTGCTAGTAAAGCAAAAGTATGTGCTTAAGACTTTAAAAGTGTCAGTGCAAACATAAAACCAAACCTCCTTTCAGGTGTTTAGAATTTGGACCAAGGGCAGTGCAATTGAGAAATTTTACCTTATATTTCCTTTCCAACAGGAAGTGAAACCTCAGTTTTGTTACTGATTTGTAAAGGGAGCTGATGGGTCGTTCAGCCCTTCCTTAACTGAATTCACTAGTACTTGTAAAGATGATTCAATTGTTTTGAGCCCATCCCCTCACAGGACTGTGTGTGTGTGTTTTCTTCCAGTGCTGGCAGCCAAGCAACGCCATTCCTAATTCTGTCTGCCTTAGGAGCCCCTCTGGTGACACATCAAAGAACTGCATTTGCAGGGTCACGTTTTAAGCCCATTGCCAGCATTCAATTCATTATTACAGTTCTTTCACGCACCCCCTATGCAAGCACTTTACCCTTCATCTTCATGCGTTTGTGCTTCATGGTGAAGTGTTTTTATTTAATAGTACCTGCTGGAGTCAGTCACTGACTACAGAACATCACCAGCTTAGGTCAGCTTTCATGAATGTTACTTTTGCCCTTCAAACACATCAAGATCAACCTCACAGTCACATCTTAGGGCTGCAGCATTCTGCCTTCATCCCACAGGTCTTTCCTTTTTATGCAGCTCTCCTTTAGCCTGCATTCCAGTACCGAATCATAGCACTTCCAGTTGAATTGGTTTGATGGGGCTCTGCATCAAAGGCTTCAAAGCAGTCTAGAAATGCTGCAGTGCTATACTGGTGTTTTTATTTTTAAAAAAAGCCATTACTGTTAAAGCAAGATCATATTGCTGTGACAATATTCAGTAACTTGAACATGATCCCTTTGTAAATATTTTATACCTTTCTGTTATGTTCAGAGCTCTTACATACTCATGCCACTCTATTTTTGCCCTGAATAGTTGCACAGTATTCTTAACATGCTTTGTTGAAAAAGATGTAAGCAACAATATGACTGTATTAGCAAAAGTGAAGTGAAAGGGCAGTACTAACTGGAAATTGCCTGGAGAACTCAAGAGGTTAAAAATTAAGCTGAGATACAGAAACAGAGGGAATGAAAATGGACCTGTGGAGAAAGTAAACACGTTTTCTAGACAGCACTGAAGGAGTCCCAGTTGGTGGTCCTCAGAGCTGCTGTGTTGTTTTCAAAAATGTTTGTGCTCCAGCTTAGAATACTGCTGTGCTCCAGACACAGGATATATGCTTGAAGGGTCCCAAGGCAGCAGTGAGGAAGCTGAGCTGGAACATCAGTAAACACTGTGATCACATGAGAAACAGAGATGCAGGACTGGGGATTTAGTGTTGACTCAGGAAGTTCACTGTGCAACAGTAACCTCTGGTGACAACAGTTACTCTTGAAGTAGTTCAAGGGAACTGAGAGCACCTTCCCTGTCCAGATTGCCTGCCTAAATTCACATACATGAGGTGGAATAGTCAGAAAACTGAATTTCAAGTTCAGTTCATCTGCAGCATTAAACATGACACTGCATATCTTAGCCTCACTAGACTACAAGTGCCACAAGGCAGAATTCAAGGCACATAAACATACTATTTACAATTTTCATGTGCCTCTTCTGGTGTCTTGTGAGGAATATAGCGAAGAATCAAGTTCTAAAAGCATAGTACTATCAATACTAACCACTTACACAACCACTAACTCTCTCAGGCACAAAAAGCAGCAATATAAAGATTTTTCTTTTATATCATGCTCATGGCGTTCTTAGGTATTTCCTACATAGCAATTCATTTTGGCATGTAAGAGCAGTGCTCTGTTATGACAGACAGGTGGCAGTCTGATCACTTGTGGGCACTAGAACTACATGATGCCTTCAATTTGGAGAACACTGGGCTTCCTGGTCAATGCTTAAAAGCAAACAGAAGAGAGATGTGCATTCAGACAAAGAAAGCACTAAAAAAAAATCAGGAAACTGCTAATTAGAATAAAGCTGCATGGCACTGGCTTCACAAAATACGCAGCTGCTACTTGAGAAGCCTCTGTATCTTTTAATATCTCATACTATATCAGAAACCACAGAATCTAGCTACTTCAGGCTAGATCCATTGCAGCTATGATAAACTTCACTCCAGCAAAGAATCTGTGCATTTACAGCAGTTGGGAATACAAAGCAGCTGGGATACTTACTGCCTTCTATCTGCATCCCACAGCAAGTCTGACCACTGAACTCCGATGATACTGAAGTTCACATCCTCCACACCCTCCAAGCCTTGCAAACACACACTGTCAGCTCATGACAAGCCATGGGACTGAAAAATTGGATGTCAAAGAACTTGAGCTGCTCAGTCAGCAGAGCTGCACAGGATGGTAGAGGTAGGGGCCTATTTATTGTTTAACCCAGTCAGAACACTGGAAAGTGCTTTCAAGGAAGGAAGTGGATGCAGAATGAAGTGTAAGCATGGTCAGCTGGTTCACAAGTGGCAGAAGTCACTTGACCCTCTCCCAGTGAAACACAAGACTGTTAGCCACAGTTTAACTTTTTGTCAGGGTTGTTTGCAATGTGCTACAGACAAGCCTGACTAGAGCTTTCTTGGAATAGTCCTAAGGAGTGCATAAGTGGTCACATGCACAGTATTATCAATCAGGTCACCCAGTCCTTACAGTGGGGTGGAGCAGAGAGTCAGTCATAACATACATCAGCCTCCCTGCCAAAACTAGGTCACAGAGGTTTACCCACTAGTTTATAGATCAAGTTCTTCCACTTCCCAAAGCCATTCATATGCCTAGTGCAGAGCTAGTGCTGTTCGAAGCTGCTATTTCAAAACATTCAGTGATGGGCTGACAGGTATGTTGCAGGTCCTGAGGGAGATGATACACACAGGCATCACAAATGACACTGAACACTTTTTAAAGCCCTGTATATCCTCTCATCGGATTTATATATAGCTAACTGCAGTGTCTGAAAGACTCATCCCACACAGTTTTAAAGAAAAATGCATTGCTTAAAAAGTCTGCCTGATAGTATGTTTTTTCCTACCTTCTTCCCTACTCAGAATCAAGGTAGCAGTTTCACACTCCTCAGGTAAGCCTGACCTCCCCCGCTCTCCCTGCAGGTTCATCTTAATCTGTAGAAAGTACACTTGGTTCTAATATTATTAATTTCTCATCTGGAACAAATTAATGAAATTTCAAGTCCTGAGCTTTCTTACTTAAGAAGTTTTCACAACCTTTGACAACTTTTTAAGTCGTTACACAAGACAAGAGCTTTTAGAGGTATTTCAAAACCAGAAAAGCACATTAATCAAAGCTGTTCAAAACTACATGCTAAATGTAAACATTCACATTTTTAGTAACAAAAATAAAGGGAAGATATGTACATGTAATAAAGTTGAACAAAAGTCTGGATTTGAAAGAATTACAGCAAGCCAACCTACAGGTAAAGAATCCAGGTCTGGACTGAAGACTGTGTTATCCACTCAGGCTCTAGGGCCACTGTGGACTGAAGAAGACTGACTTTAAATGAGAGCCAGACAAACTGACTCCAGCACTGCAGTATTAACCTGGCAGTATTCTTCCAGTGACTGACATGAAATCCTTGCAAACTACCTATGAATACCTTTCTTCACTGGTATCCACCATGAAGTCTAGGGCTACAAAGCTGAAAAGGATAATGGAGTCAACCAGTAAGGAAATAGGAATTCCAAAACTATCAGCTTAAAAAACAAAATCCAAGACTTCAGAGGTGCCTAGGAGATCCTATTATTTACCTGCACAATCCTTATAAAGTTCCAAAAACAGAAAAGTAGTTTTTACGTTTAATCCCTAGCACAGACTGTACTTTCTGTCTCATCTTTAAGGTCATGAGACCAGGATTTCTGTCACTTGAAACATCAATGCAGAAGGAAGTACCAGATGCTGTTGGGATTTTGGGGGACTACTGTTTGCTTTTAAATAAAGACGAAATCACCAAACAGCAGAAAAGTTCACTTCCCTGTTCAAAAGTGAAAGAGAGACAAATGGAATGAAGTTTTATTGTACTTTGCAGGCAAACAACCCCAAACTGTTGTCAGGAAAAGACAGCATTCTAATCACTGCAGTTGACAGAGAAAAGCCAACAATGGCAACAGAGTAAAGAAGCCCAAGTTTGAGAAGTAGAAATATTTTAATTCATAGAAACTATTAGTAATATATATTATACAAGTATCAAGACTTGAAAAAACTTTGAAAGTCCTGCTGTTCCTTCAACAGTTAGCCTCTTTTCTCTTTAAGTCAAGAAGAAAGCCAAAACAAAGCACCTGAAGTTAATTAACATTAACTATTAATAACAGCAATCTTAGTATATTTTCTCACATCCACATGGAGAAAAGTCATGAGAAAAGTTATGCATTTTAGGAACTTAGCCAAAAACTTCTTTGAATAAAAGTGACACTAGTGAAACTACTTTCCCTACTCAGAAAGGAACACCACAAAAACCTCACCCTAATATTGAGTTAGTTTTATGAACAGAGAATCTTTGGCACTGAAGGCCTTCTATACATAATGATACACACATCATAATGAGGATACACTTTACTATCACAAAGCTTTGTTAGGTAGTTGATTAATCCTCTTCTATACCACAATTTTCCATTCTTAAGATACTGCCCTCTTAAGCTTCAGCAGTTGGACGATGGCGGGAAAAAAGACATTTTGCAAATTCCCCTCTTTACGAAAGAAATGTCCGGACTGTACCCTTTATTGTCCCCCTGCAAATAGGGCATTTCCTAAGGGATGGTGCACATTCTTTGCACACCACTAAGTGACCACATGGAATAAAAACAATAGAAACTTCTTTGTCCATGCAAACTTTACATGTTCTTTCTTCTTGCAATCTTCTTAATTGTTCTTCCATAGGTAAACCTGGAAAAAATATTTAACTTTTTGTCAGTGTGACTATATATGAATATATCAAAATATGTTTATTTAGAATGTAGCCATGCCCCCTTTCACCTTTTATTTCCCTACCTGTATTGACTAAATATAGATGGCAGTGAACATTTTTCAGAGCTCAGAAAGTGGCATGCAAGGAACTAGTCTGTACTTTCCAGTTCTGTGAGATGATGGACAGCCCAGGGGCTGGAGGCCAACCAGCATTTTAGCAAATGCTGCACTTTTCTTGGTTGGATATCAGAAACACAAACACAGCCTGACTGGTGGAAGTGAGCTATATCCAAGCATGTATACTTTTCTTCAGTCTCCTAACAGATTAAATTGCAGGACCAGAGCAAACTCAATCTCGTGTCTGACAAGTTTTTATCTACACAGCTGTTGGTTAAGCTGGACCTCAGGACACCTATAACCTACTCTGGAAAAACATAGATGATACGTGTTCTGAACTGCTAACCAACTATTCATTCTCCAGTCTTATACCAAATGCCTGAATGCTTGTATCAGGAACAAGTCCAGCATGTGCTGCTTGAACTGCTGAGCTCCAGAAAGTTCTACATCCTGTGACGTGCAGAAGCATGAGCAAGGCATAGGATACAGGTTAGAGCTGGTAGACATGCACATGCACTTAACTTTTGGTTAACTTTTTCAGCCCATATTACTAAAGCAGAATCAGTGAGAGGGTAAAGCACCAAACCTATTTCTTAACTAAAGTAATTTTCTTTTTTATGTTAGCTGTTTGTTCTACAAAAGTCTTTAAGATAAGAAGGTAGAATTTAAGGTACCTGAAATATCTTCTGTGGGAATATATTTGATGGTCTTCTCCACTAGAATAAAAGAAAAAAAAATCCTTATCATTTAACTAATCTATGTTCAAACAGCATCTGTTTGTTTCTTTTCATTTAGACTGCTGTGAGAGCAATGGTTAGACTTCTATAAAAGGATGTCCTTTAAAAACGAAAGGAAACCAGACAGACATACCAAATAAATCTTTGTAGAGCACAGGATCACAATCTCGTAGACAGTTCCTGAAGATGCTGGCTGCTTCGTTTCCTTTCACTAAAATTGTATCTACCAGTTCTCTTGCCTGCAATGGTATCTGAGTCTTCTGCTTAATAACATCATGCTCGAGTTCTGTTATCACTTTAGCTGATAGTAAACTCCCAAGGATTGGGAGTACACATGTTAAACGTTGGAATAAAGCCATTCGATTCTTCTGGATCAAGTACAAATCATCTGGAATGTAAGGGGAATTAGATAAGAGAATTAGGAATACATTACTCCAAGTTGCACTTCTGTATAATAATTGATACATTCTTTAAACTCTAGTTGCAGTGTTTGCTTATTACACATCGTTAATAAGACCCTCAGCAACTCCATATTTGCAAGACTTACACTCTCTGGACAAGTGCAAAGAAAAACTACAACCAACTCATCGACATGCCAGAGGTTAATTTTGTCAGTGCTAAGCTGTAGAGAAAAGAAAGCTCTTCTAAGAAGTGTCCAACACATTTACGTACAAGAAAACCAGAATACAGCACAAACAGACTCTCGAGACTATCTTTAATACTCTACCACAAACAAGAACAAAAAAAAATTCCAGTAGGATTAAATGCTGAATCCATCTATAGTTTTTTGACCGAAATGCAAGAAGGAAAGAAGCATCCTTAATTCCATTTATAATTGAAAAGTTTCATTATGCTTCACAGATTCAAAATCAGAAGGATTTCTTTAGGCTTCAAAACTTACATGGCATTGAAGCAACAGTAAATGTTAAAGACACATCAAATAAACAACCTGCTCTCATACATGGGCCTGAGTCAGACAGAAAAACAGATCTTTGGCCATCTTACAGAATCTGAATTTGTAGAAGTTTGTGGCCCACTCTTGGAGGTGGATATGGTGGCTTATTGATTCGAGTAGCTTAAAGAGCAAGCAAATTTGGATAAAAATCACTAGTGTTTCATTAACAGCAATATAAAGGCACATAAATAAAAAAAAAAATGGCTTTGGAAAGAAGTGGTGATTCTGCACCCTTGGCCTCTCCTATGTACCATTCTCCTATAAGGGAATGAAACAATTCTCAAACTGCTTGATAATGCTTTTTTTTTAGAGAAGCTGATCCTAACTTTTAAGTGATTTTAAATCACTTAAAAATATAAAAATTATACATATTACTAGCTGCTTCAGATTTCAGTTTTATTTATGCCTGATGCCTACCTGATGCCACTTCTTCCAACTGCTTTTCTTTCTCTTCTTCAATCTTCTCATCTTCAGCCATGAGCAGATCAGACACAAGATCATTAACAGTCTTGTAGTTTTCTCCACTGGCCAAGATTTTACTTTGCACTGTTTGCTTTATTAGCCTTCTACTGAATCCCATCTCCAAGGCAGCTTTAACCACAGGCGTGTTCATCATGATTGCATCTTCTGAACGGCTCTCTCCAGGTTCAAAACGAATAACTAATCAAAAAGGGAAATCCATGTGTATAATAAAGAATAAAATACCCATACAACCCCAGAAGTCAGACATATCAACATTACCTACACACATGAACACTGAGCATTAAAAGGTTTCAACTGTTTAAAGAGAAAATTTTTAAAGTAGTTTAAAAAAAGGAAGCCAGTCACTCAGTCATGGATTGAACCCAAGACAAACACCAGTCCATGGCAGGCCTTTGTAAAAACCTGGGTTAATCCAGAGAAACCACTGAGAATTTCATTGTGTCCTAGCAGCCTTTTTTATAATTAGTTATTTCTAACTTCAGCCTTGAAAAATGGCCTGGGAGTGTGCCAGAGGTGGGGGAGGGAAGTCAGAATTTATAGTACAAACAATTGTTCCATTCCAGCTCTTGATCAGTAATTTGCATTTAATTTAGTAAAACCAGACACATAGGATTCTGACTCATTGTTCCCAGTCAGCAAGGTCCAGGACAGCAGAAACTCCCAGAGGGTAAATAGGTTTTTCCACCATAATGAGAGTCCAGCCTAGAAAGACTTCACTATTATCAGCTTGCCCTACCTTCTTTTTTCTTCCTTAACTGCTGCTGCTCAGCTCAGAGCATTTACCTAGTTATGTGCCTAGAGATGGAATTGCATAACTGCATAGTCATGACACCCTCTAGCAACTGTCCCCCCAAGCTCAACACTTGCTTTGCTTTACCCAACCCTGAAACAAAAAGAAACAGCAACCAAGTGTGTAAACCCAAAAATTTCAATATGAGCTGCTAGCATGAAAATAAGGAAAATTAAAAACAAGATCTTTTAGAGGTGTTTCCTTGGAGTTTGTCAACAAAACATCAAAATGATTAAACTTTTAGGAAACTAATCTAAGAATTGGCTATCCACAGCTAGTTTGCTTAGCAATCATTAAGTTTGCAAAATGCTGAAGAAGTTTAAAACAATGCTTTAATATACATACTTGGAGGATCAAGGTTTTCATCTACAGGTGGATCAGAGGTTGACAAGAGCTGTAGAACACAAGAGCACTATGTTAGTATTGAAGGATTGCTCTTTCCTCTATGAACCTTTCTAACATATTGTTCTTCATCAATCCTGCTAAGCTTTCTACCCATTAAATATTTCACCTGCAGTTACACAAGTCTGCAAATTTGTGCAACTGTACAATCAATAAAAAGCTGGTGCTGACAACTTCCACATAGAGAAGTCTGGTTACTCTTGCCACAAGAATTATGAATAGAAATAATTCACACATGACTGATTTCTGAAATAATTACTGATCTGCACTGTTCAGTGTAAAATCAGAATTTCCCTCTGCTAACATAAAGGCGCTCACTGCCTCCTAGGACTATCCATAAGTAATCTGTAGAGGTTAAACTCTACAGTCCAAGACCAGCCATGGTTCAGCACTAGTTTCTTTTGTGTGCTCATTAAGAGCATTTATGATGTTAGAAACACAGGAGAAACATACACAGAAATGAAGCAAAAGAATGAACTGAACTCAAAAAAAAAAAAAGAACATAGCACTGTTCAACAAGGCAAAACCAAAGTTAAGGACAGTAAAAGTTTACCTGTTCAAGGAGATGAGGGAATCTGGCCTGAATTTGACTTACAAACTCTCTTCCTTTTACACGAAGCAGATACTCACACCTGAAATATTGACAAAAGCATATCAAATGATACTTTCTACTTGCCAAAGGGAAAAAAAAAAAGAAGAATTAACAAGTTTAAACCCAACAAGTTTAACAAGTGTAAGTTAAAAACATCTTTCTTCCTTCAGAAGAGAAAGAATACTCTTAACTGGAAGCTTGGTGCAGCCTAGTATCTGCTGACACTTAGATAAAGTTTTTCCATGACATTCAGCTGTCAGCAGGCTTATGTTTATAAATGCAGCAGCTTTACATTCTGCTACCACTCATAATCAAAATGGCATGTCATGACAAACTATACTGTATCAGAATCACTACAAAGTCCAGTGGCAAACTGTTTCTATCTTACATCCCACCATTCTTATCTCCTACTCAAATGATTCAAAAGAAAGAATTTAACAAAATATAACACCATTTTATCTTATCAAAGCCAGATCTGCTTCACTAACACAGATTTATCTCTTATGTACATATACTGACAGGCTTAACACAGTAAGAAACAGTGACAATTAACCCTACATGCATCATATAGTCCAGCAGTAGCTGATAAATTGCCCATAAAAGTCTATCTGGAGATCTGCAATGAGAAGAAGTATTATTAACTTCCCTGAAATTAAGTGCAGCTATTTCCGTAATGGAGGTGGTGATTTCCACGGGCATAGATGGCAATTAGGTATGAAATTGCCATTTAATTATACGTGACATTAAAAAGTTATTTCTGTCCTTTTTCCAGTAGAGACATACTAAAGAGCCACTGACACCTTCTTCACAAATCCTTCCACATGTAGGAACCTAACCACACAAGCAGAAAAACTGGTTCAAGAGCATTCAGCATAGGCACAAAACCAGAACCAATGAGCTAAACATTCCTTCTACTTCATTCCTCAGCAGCCTTTGCTCCCCTTGATCAGCTTACTGACTTGCTTCTCTAACAGAGAAAAGTAAGCTCATTAACAATGCAGTCTGCTGTTAGTGATCTGGGGACACACACAGCTTATAATAATGAAGGGGAAAACATTATATGCTGTGGTTAATGAAGAAATGTTTTATTTACACCCACCTATCAGAGCTTTTAGATATACACTCATTACATCCAAATGAAAGAGTGAATCTGTACATCAAATAAAGTTAAATAAAACCAATAAGTGCAGTATATATCTGCCAAAATTAAAACATTTAGGAATATGAACAAATTATGATAAAGATTTTGCAAGTTACCTTGGAAACCACTTTGCATGCTCAATCCATGGATCATCTCCAGATTCCCAGCACCTTAACCCACCATCACAGCAAAAACACTTCACATCATCATTGCGACCTTAAAAAAAAAAAAAAAAAAAAAAAAAAGTCAAAATATCTAGCAAATATTGACATGAATTAATTACTTGAAAGTAAATGTTGACATAGCAGTATGAATAAGACTGGAGAAGTCTGGGTTCCTTACCTACATAGTAAAAGCCAGCATCTGCAAGCTGTTCAGGCTGAACTGGAATTCTGGTTGGCCAATTCACAAATGTTTTAACACGTGCTTCATGGGTTTGCATGCTCACATTTGAAACATTGAAACTCTGCTGGTCTCGGATAAGGTTCTCCACAAAAGGGCAGTTGGGATAGTGTCTCCGATGCTCTGACACAGCATTATCTTTTGGTTCCCAATTACACAGCTGACCACCACAGGTAAAACAAGCAACTTTGTCTGCTGTTCCCAAGTAATAAAGTCCGGCCTTTGCCAGATCAGTGGGTGAGAGAAACGTCAGTGGCCATGAGTGAAATGTGCATAGCCTAGCATCTTCTGTCCTCATAGAAGGATTGTGCAGCTTAGGGCTCAAGAATGCAAGGTCTTCAGCTGCTCTAGTAGTTACTGGGTCTTGAGGAAAACTGGAAAACGAGCCACTGAAATATCCAACCTGTTCTAAACTAGGAGAAAGTGCTATGGAATGTAGAGACGGTGAGAGACTGCTTGCAGCTGAGGGTGAAAAGGCAGAACGAGACGACAGTCCAAAGTTGTTAACTGAAAGCATTCTTTGAACAAAACTGCAGCTAGGATACAGCTGCTTATGTTTTTCCATAGCATTATCTCCTGGCTGCCAGTTATCCAAGGTTAAGCCACAACTGAAGCATTTAACTTTATCTTGCACACCCGTGTAATAAAACCCAGCCCGGGCAAGGCTCCTCTCTGACACTGGTGTGTTCATGGGGAAAGTAGAGAACGTTGACATCCTGTAGAGTTCACAGGACAGATCATACTTCAGTTCATCACACAGAGCACTCTGCCTCATGACGCTAGCCAAGAAAGGGCTATCTTCCACTATGTTCATAATGGACTGTTTTGGGAAAAATGGGACAAGTCTTCCTCTGGGAGGTAGTTGTGTGCATTAAAGGCAATTTGGAACAAAATTGTACAAAATTGTACACCTGTACAAAAGCAATAGATACTTTAAAGTGTAACTTCAAATGTGCATATGAATAGAACTGACCTCATGATTTAACAGCCTTTAAACATTTGGGAAGTTCTTGTACCTTAGTTTTTTAGCTTTCACCGCAACAGCTTCTCCATCCCAGTTTAACAATTGAAGAAAGCAGGCTGAAAAGCAATTTCCATTGAATCATATAAGCATCACATGCTTTACTTGTTCTGTATATCTGGGAGAGCAGTAACAATTTGTCAGACTCGTGGAGGTGGGATCAAATGAGGAAAAAACCTCAAATGGGTTTATCAAAATCCTTTGTCAATAAAGAAACTAAACTGGGTGGGAACTCAAACAACATTGTTTATCCAGAACATATGTTCAGTGATTTAGGGACAAGATTTCACCTTAGACAGCCGATAAATATGTAGCTTATAAACACACAGTTTGTAAAACCTCACTAGGAGGCTGAAGAGTTTATTAAGTCCAAAGGGCACACAAAATAAAGAGACCCTGAACTAAGGTTACTAAACTGATCTTGTATATTTGCTAATACTGGACTCCAAAAAAACCCCTCTCAATTTCTGCATATTGTTGTAACAAGTTGTTAAGACTAAAGAAGTTAGTTAATACTCAACTACACATGTACAGAATACTCAGCTATTAGAGAAACAAATCCTATACACTGTCTCAGACAAGGATAAATTCTCTTTATTAACAAACCTGGGATAGCTCCAGGCTTGTCTACAAGTCAGCACCAAATTAGTAGAGCATTTAGTTTTAACCTGGTGCCTTAGCCTTAAGTACAGAGTTATCAAATTTAACATAAATTAATTGCCTTGAGTTGAGACATTCTGATGCTTTATATTGCTGAATTAAGTTTTTTCTGTATGCCATGTTTATGGCATATAGAAGTAAACAGAACTCCCAGATTAAAAAAAAATTATTTGATGCCTTGGTTTCTTTATTTCTGCACAGAACTACCTCCCAGAGGTAAGACTGAAGTCCCTTCTAAGGTGCCTACGCCTCCATGTTGGTACTGACTGTCCTCAAGAAGAAATTGTAAGTATCTGAAGTTTCAATCACTCAATTTTTTGTGGCAGAACAAAACCTGTAAGGAAGAAAAAGAGTGTTTTAAAAAACACAAGATGAGGTGCATGCAATGTCTATGCAAATAGCAATTACACAAATAACAAATTACACAATAAGCTTTCTGCAATTATAGAATGTTAAGGGTTGGAAGGGACCTTAAAGATCATCTAGTCCCAACCCCCTTGCCATGGACAGGGACATCTTCCAGTAGACCAGGTTGCTCAGAGCAACATCGAACCTGGCTGTGAACATTGCCATGATTGGGGTGTCCACAACCTCTCTGGGCAACCTGTTCAGTGTCTCTCCACCCTCACAGTACAGAATTCTTTCCTAATATCTAACATCAATTTCCTCTTTCAGTCTGTACCCATTACTGCTTGTCCTGTCACTACAGTTCTTGATAGAGCCCCACTCTGGCTTCCCGGCAGACCCCCTTCAAATACTGGCAGGTTTCTATGAGGTCTCCATGCAACTTTCTCTTCTCCAGAATGAACAGCCCCAAGTTCCTCTGCCTGTCTAATGTCCGTTTGAAAGTTTCAAGGAGTCAACTTCACACACTGTGATACGGAGTGGATTTCACACACTTCATTTGCCTGTTATTGACGCATATGCAGAACTGTTTAACCCACAAGCAGAATTTTTTTGGCAGATGGATTAATCATGCTACCTAAGCACAAGCTGCATAACTAGAGGTATGATCCTGTACTAACGAAGTTGCATCCATTTAAATTGGCTTAAGCTTGCAGATTCCCAAACAATGACGACACAGTTTTCTAACACCTAGTTAAAAAGAGTAGTGCATTTTCGTTTTTAGGTAAATCTAATTATATTTGAAGCAAGGACATCGGCAAAACTGAACTTCCAAAAAAAATTCAGATATCGACAAACACAAAGTTCAAAGGGTTTTTATATCTGTAGCTATGAATAAATATAAAATTATGTATTTAGTAGTTCTGGTCTGGAGGATCGGTTTTCAAAGAGCTTTTCCAGGAAAGATCAGTCATGATGACACAGCACTGCAGAAACAGCCCCCTGCGCTAAGGCACCAGATGCTGAGCACCAGAGCCCGCATGGCGGGGCCTGAGCTCGGCCCCATCCCCGGCAGCGACAGCCGCACGTCCCCCCGCGGTTCCTCCGGGCCTCGCTCTCCGCTCCCTCTCCTCCCGCGGGCCCTGGCCCCGCTCCCGAACAGCTTCCAGCGGGCCAGCCGCGCTCCCCTCCAGCGCCGGGGGCCACAGCCCGGGGCCGCACAGCTCCTTCAGCCCCGCCGGCGCCCTCACACCGGGCTCGGGCACAGAGCTCAGACACCCGCACCCCCTGACGGCCGCGCCCTCCCGGCAGGGCCCCAGCCTGGTCCTACCCCCCGTAGCACCCCCGTACTCACGGCCTCCGAGTGGGCCCCCACAGCGGCCTCCAGCAGGCCCAGCCGATATACGGCGGCACCGCCCCGCCTCGGGCACTCAGCCCCGCCTCGGCCGGGTGGGCTGGGCTGGGCACGGCTCGGCTCGGCACGGCACGGCCCGGCCAGGAGCTCCCGGCGAGTCTCCGGCCGTCGGCGACCGCTGACGGGGTGGGCGCAGCCCCCCAGTTTCCAGGGCCCTCGTCACCTCTTCGGGGAGCCGCGCTGCGGGGGAGGCGGCCCCTCTGTCAGCGGGTACTTTCCTCTGCCCTTTTCCCCGGGCGGGGGAAACCCGAGCGTGCTTCCCGAGCGGGGATTTTCCGCCCAGGGGCGCTGGGCTGGCGAGCAACCGGGAAGGGGAGCGGCCGAAGGGGCGGCACCGCTGTCGGCAGCCCGGGCCCGCGGCCCCCATTGTGGGCCGTGCCGGGACAGGCGGGCCCGTCGGTGCCGGTACCGCGCTC
>CM031857.1:40495274-40661106 GCA_018697195.1 Certhia americana | reverse complement strand
CGGGCCCGTCGGTGCCGGTACCGCGCTCCCATGCCATGGGCCGTGCCCAGCGCCGCTCCCCCGGGTGGGCGGCGGGCACCGGGCTCGCCGCGAACCCCACCGCTTCACCCTTGCTCCCTGACAGCAGCGTAGAGCGCAGTTGCTCGGCAGCTTTTCCTAATACAGGCAGCTCTGCTGCCTGCCGGAGGGGAAACGACATGACCCGTGAAGGGCTTCGGTCACTTGAAAGCACCGGGGAAGAACAAGAGGAAGACAAAATAAGACCATAAATTTCCATTGGAAGGTTTAAGACGGTATCTCTGCATATTGAAAACCGAAAATCTTCCTCAGCATCTGCCAGAACGCTGACCAAAAGCTCAAAATGTCCTAGCACAGTCATGGTCTGGCATTTCCTATGAACAAACAGCAGATAAGAGATTTTAAAAAGCCCCGTTCTGTGACGACAGATTGGTAGTAGGGTGTTTACACAACTGAGAACTGAAGACTAAAAATAAGGAAGTGTAACAGCATTATGACATATGACTGACTAGTAGGTAATTTTCTGTATCAGAGTTCCAGTAAGATGAGCTTACAAGAGACTCATTCATCTATTTTCTAAAATTCTTTCAAATTTCCTGCCATTCGGGATGACATTTATCACATATAAACACTGGTGTCAAATTTGAAGTGCGACATCTAGTACAGCACAGCTTCTACTGAAACGCTACTTAACATGTAATGATAGACAGAGGAGCATTTGCTTTGCAGCACTTGCAGAGGAAAAAAAGGAAGTTAAAAACATCCTTTTAATGCTTAAAATGGTTGTCAGATCCCTGATATGTTGTTTTAAGGAGGCTGCTGACATGGGGAAGAGAAGGTTCAAAAATAAGCCAGCTCTTCAAATACCTTTTATGAGGAGTATTGAGGTGTAGTTTTGTTTGACATAAGGAACTGTTCCGTGTCACACAAGGAACTGAGCTCTGTGTTTACGTATTGCAAGTGCTTAAAGATTTACTGTTATCCCCAGTGTCGGAACTTCAGGCAGGACTTCCCAGATGAAGTTGTACTGATCTATTATAACAGATTCTTGACGTTTTACTGTACATTCACCCTAAACTAGTTAACCCGGTGTTCCTCCTTAACTCTCCTCCGTCCCTCCCTTATGCCACTCCACACCCAGCGACTATCTGCCCTTGCTCCTCTGTACCCTTGGTCTCCTGCTAATCTGGCAATAGAAATTTCCTCCCCTCCCTGACCTCAAGGCTGACAGTTTCAGGTTCTCCCTTTGTGCTTGGCAGCCTCATGTTACAATGGAGGAAGGGACAGGGAGAAAATAAAAAGCAGGCGAAAATGCTTATGATAGGATAAAAAGAGGTGTAGGCTGCCCGGGCCTGTCAGCACTTTTTGCTTGCTGTTTCTCATTCAGTATATAGCGCCCCCCCCCATTCCCAGAAGAAGTAATTTCTTCGCTTTTCAGAGAAAGAACTAACAGGGAACTTTCACCAATTAGCTGCAATGGTGGATTGTCCTTCACCCAAAGGACATGAAGTAAGAATACAACTAAGGGGTTCTTCTTAGCACTGAAATTCCCGAGGAACAGTGCATTATCACTAGCTGTCTAGCTTCAGCCTGGGGCCATGGTAACTCTCCAGAGGCAGAGTAAGAGGACAGCAGTGGTGCTTAAATCATAGCCAAGCTAAATGCATGCTTTGGCTTTGGGTCTCAGGCTGTGGCATATCACTAGCACTGTTCCTTATTCCAGCCCTTTCACCAACTGCAGCAACATTCCAGGAGCAGTCTTGACCTAAAAACCAGTGAGTGTGTGGGTGAAACAAGGCCCTCTGCTTTGCAGACTCTTAGCTCTGGAGAGGGGGGAAGAAGGCAGCATTCAGATAAAGCTCTCCTCAACCAAAGGAAACTGCAGAGATCAAAGTGTTGATAAAAGTGCCTCTGCCATATTACCAGGGTAATATGAAATATGAAAATAAACCTCATGGTAGTGTTGACTGAAATAGCAAAGTTGGGAGAGCAAATTTCTGGAGGTGGAAGACAATGACCTGGCAGCATGAGTGCAGTATCACACCAAGTAGCACAGCCAGCCCTTGAAGTACCTGATGCAACTGCAAGTCCTGAAGTCTTCTCTGAAAGCCCTGCTGAATGTCAGTTCTCCCATGCCATCATCCTCCTCTGATGCATTCTTCACTTTACCATCTTCCACAACATTAAAGCATCTGGCTTATTCTGAACTCCGTAGTGTTGGCTTCACTGCAAGCATCAACCCCCATTCCAGCAGTAAGGAGTAGGTTTTGTCTTATGAACTGACCTAACATGGTGATTAGGGTTCCACAAAAATCTTAAGAAGGAATTCCTCAACTCCTTCAGGACATAAGGGGGAAGATAATGATGAGAGAAATAAGGGAAAAAATATATTAAGGAAAACTTTGGAAAAGCCAACTTGAGGCAAAAAATACCAGCTGTAGATAAAGTTGCATTATCTATTCAATTTACGAATGAAGCCAAGTCCCCAGAGCAGAGTATTTCTGACTTCCTGTAAACATGAGATCAGAGAAACTGTGTTATGATAATCTATGTGGATGCAACTGCCCACTTCGTTTTGACTAAACATAGCAACTTTCAAATTTTTATTTTTTTTTTTTTTTTTTTTTTTTTTAGCTTTTAGTCCAGGTTTGTTTCACTTATGCCCAGTGGGAACGGACTTTAAGTTTGCTCAAAACCTCCTCTTCATCGGGAGAGGCCTGAATGACTTAACATAACACAGATTAGGAAAGGACTTGAAGTTTGTCTTCAAAACCTCTCTTCATCGGGAGAGGCCTGATGAGCTTAACATCCACAGATTAGGAGTAGCCAAAAGATGCACAGGAGATAAGAGAAAATTAAGGAACATTACCTCTCTGGTGTAGCTGGAGATACCTGGTTCTGGGAATAGATCATTAAAACAACCAAAGAATGAGGACCAGATTAGCATCAAAGGCAAAGGGACCAATAACCAATAGGAGATCGAATACTCAGGTTGTGTAGTTTAAGACAAAAGAATGTGAATTTCTTTAGGATTTTTATATATAAATATGTGAAAAGTCTGGTAAAGAACCATGTGAATGATTTTCACTGCACAAGTTGGGCATGTGTTGATGAAATAATTTCTGTTGCACTTGATTCTCTAACGCTGAAAGTATTTTGTTACAGAGTTTCTGTTTTTCCTATAAGGACAAATATAATATCTAGCTATTAAGGGCATCCATGACTCATTGTGATAACCCTAAATGTTCAAGGGAAAAAAAGCCATCTTGCCTTTCTGAAGGTCAGTACATTCACAGTCTGCAAAGTTTCCATTCCCTTTGCACACAGACAGGAGTTTTCTTTTTCACATCCTCCTACACAAAGGATCATGAGTAGAGAAGTTTAGGTTTACCTAAATCAGTTGTGGGCTTTCTCACATTTAGTGTTCAGATAGATTCTCCCTCAAGAACATATCAAAGCCTCAATGAATAAGTTGAGGCTTTTAAATCAGTCAAAAATTCTCATTAATATTTACTTGGAAGATAAAAAATAATTGGAATGAATTGCAAGAAGATCTCGGTAAATGTTGAGTTAATTCTCTTTTTAGATTGGAGAATCTGCTCACTTTTCTAAGTTTTGTCTGCTTCTAGGAAGACAATTTTGTTCTCCTGGTGGTATAACAAACATACATTCAGCAGGAGATAGGAATGTGAAGAATGCCAAAGCAGAGATGACTTCACTAAAATAAACCACAGTCATGTGGAAAGAGGACCACTTATATATCAGGGAAATAAAAAAGGCTTCTATTCAACTGCTTCATTCAGTTCAGAGCCCTACGCTCCTGTTTTTTTCTAAAGGAGTTGTCTTTCTAAACAGCAGGTTGTAAGCTTTGACTCCAAGTTACTTCTTGCTGTCAGAGTAAGACAATTTCTCCAGATCTAATTTACCTCATTTATTCCCCATTATCTCTCTGCAGATTTTAAACCTTCCCAAGGTGTTTAATTTGCTTTAGTTGAACCAGCTGTTGTTATTCATGTTCTTGGGGATTTTTTTAATGTCCATACTCCTTTAACTGAAAGAGAATCAAATGTTGCACTGTTTAGTTTCCTGAGGACTATACTGGAGGTTTTCTACCAGGACGGCTGCTAGGTTCAGGAAGGTACAAGTGATTTGTAAATCATGCTAAATGTGATTTCTTAACACTTTATCTTGAAAATGGGTGATTGCCTTGACAAAGAGTTCTGTTTAAAAGGCCAGATACCTCAGAAATTAAATTATCCATTCAGAGGCTACAGATACAAGATGAAGTTTCCCAAAGTATCTTCATCACCGTTTCAAATGGCACATAAGCACATGGGAACACAGTAACTTCTACAAACCCACATACAAAGAGGAGCTTAAGCTTTCTGTTGCAACATGCAAAATAAGGCCCTAATTCTGTAAGCAAAACCAGAAATCTGATCTCTGTGCCTGCGTGAGTTCCCAATGCAGCTCATGGGGGAACTGATTTGTGATTTACAGCAAAACCAAAAAAACCCAAGCCCCTGTGTGCAAACTGAACAAGCCATAAATCAGCTCTCCGTGAACAACGATGGCACAAACAGTTGTAGGAGACACAGGATTAAGTGACAGGAGTGGGGGCTGCTTGGGTTAATCTTGGGCTGCTTGGTGCCAAATGGTACTAAAACTGAGAGAAGCCTGAGAGAAGCTGAGCTTTCCATTTTTGTATTCTACTGCACAGTACTGTTTTTGAAGAACAATAAGAAGAGAAATAAGAGGAATCACAGTTGTACTGAAAATGCTTTCACTTTCACTTCTTAGGACTTACAGGAATAAATAAATTAAAAGTAATGTAGCATGCACTACTAAAAAGAAGTTTATTTTAGACATTAAATTGTAATATTTTCATGAGAACATCACATAGTGAAAACAGAAAAAGAGTGATGTGTCTTTGATAAGGGTTAAGCTAGTATTTTTTGGCTAGTAGCTACAAATTGATTATTAACTTACATACCAGTACCCGCTGGATACATGTAACAGGGAGGGGATTCGTGTGAGGAACAAGTGCCAACTGAGTGAATATAAATGACCATTTATGACAAGGTTAGAAGGCTAGGTTTCTAGAAGCTGGAATATGCTGTCACATTTTGACAGATTTGCTGTTAAATTGTTCAAAGAATTGAAAAATTAATGGGGGGGAGTGGACAGACAGATACATTCTTAAAAAAAAAATATGACTGCATAAATGAGATCCCAAAATCAGGCTAAAATGACGCAACATGTCATGCTAAATACTCACTTGGTTCTTTTTAGTGGATTAGCTAGAAAAATTGCTCTGTTTCTGGTGTGCTTATTCAGAAGGACCACCTCAGACTCCAAAAACAAAGAATATACTGACAGGGCTTAATTTAGCATCAGCCAGTGGCTGCACTGACCTAAAATCCATCTATCCCAGTACCAGCCAGTACCAGCCATCCCTTGTACCAGCTAATCTCTTTATGTAATGAAAACCATCTCAGCCTCTAGTACAATAATCTGGGCCTATTATCTGAAGTTCAATGTTACTAATTGTGATAATCCAAAAGGTCACTCCAGTCCTAAAGAACAAAGATTTTTTGGGGGGAAAAAGAAGTTTGCGTGTAAATTGAGACTTTCTTGGGTCAGGAATTCAGAGTGGCAGTGAGCACAGCTGTCTTGGGAAACAGGAGTTTGATGCTGTGCTCATTATCCCACAGTGCTGCTGAGACAGAGGGTACAGTAGCCTTGGAGAAGCAAAGGGTCCTTTGTTTCTCTGCTGACTTATTTCAGCAGAGAAAGACCTTTTTCTGCTGAAAAAAGCAAGGTCATAAAGACTATTGAGATCAAAGAATGTGAAAAGGGTTGAGGTAAGATTCTCCCATCCTTCCATTGGGCAAGATTCAAGAAACAAAGCATCCCATTCCTAACACACAAGACAATAAGAACATGTTTTAAACAAAAAGAAAAACCTGATAAAATGAGCTTGTACAACATCTGAAAAATTAAGCCTCAGCCTCTGAGGCTTTAAATTTCTACTTTAAAAAAACATTAATGTCTTAAGTCAACATGAGATGGATTTTATCCTGCTCTGAGGATAAAGTACATATTTAAAACAGACTAGACCACCATTCTGAGACATAAGGTGCTGTTCTCCCTTCAGGCTCAGAAATTGTGGAGATTAAATTACCACCTAAGGGCTGGCACAGAAGAAGTCTCCATATCAAATGTGTTGAGGCCTTAGGCACACAGCATGATTTCTAGCACCACCTGCACATTGAGAAGTACAGATGCAAGGGTCTGAATAAAGTACCAGTGTCTTGAGGCTTGATACTGGCCTCTTGCCGCTCCCTTATGACTTCCTTAGTTTGATTTTAAAGAAAACTACCTTTTATCCTGTTTCAAAGCTCTTCCTAATAGAGTTTTGAATGTATATCTAACTAGAAACATGGTTTGTCTGAACTTTGTCAAACACATACTGTAGGTCTCCAGAACAGAACACTGTCTCTTTCACTTGGCCACACAGTTATAAGCACAAAATAAGCTACTGTGAGAACATCTCCAAAATTAAGCAGGTTATCTTCCTTTGAAAGTATATACAAGAGTTTGGCATTGGCCCCAGACTGTAGGAGTTTCTGGGTTTTGTGATTCTGTTTTTCTTGCTTGGAAACAATAGTGGTATTCATGCCTAGGCAGTTCATGAGGTTGCAGCTTCTGAGGCTGTGTTTCTCAGTACACAGCAATGGCTAAAAAGATGCAGCATACTTCAGTGTTACCACAGTGATTTTCCTACTGCTGGCTCCTGTGGAGTTATTAAAGAGTGTATGTGCTTTAAAATGAAACATTGCTTGTACAAACGAAGCTACTCAATCCTGCATCCAGACATGTAGACTTGTGGGCCAAGACTTGGTAGACTGAAATACACGTACTTTGTGATTGTGAGCGCTATTCTTTTGTTCCTGTCCTTCAAATCTCTTTCCCCCTCCAGTCACCTCTGCTCTACCCAATGCTAACCTCCCGCACACAGAAAATGAGCGCGTTTATACAATATCCTGTTTGTCAAACGTTGTTTTGTCCCTTCAGTTATTACACACAAGTACTCTTCAGCTGACAAGTTGCCAGCTGCATTGTTCGCAGGTTGTCAGGCCTCCCACATTACAGTGTACCTGCCCAGCCTCAGAGAGGAAGACTATGACTTTTTCATAGACAAAAATAAGAAAAAAAAATTGTCAACCAATTTCTTCTGTTCAATAAATAATTGAACAAAAGACAAATCTCTGCAAAGCGATGAGTGTTTGTCTTCTGTAACATAACACTATGGCAGGCACTGCAGTGAGCTGGAGAAGGCAGGCATGCCACAGCAGATTCAAAAACAAAAAGGGCTGCTGACCAGCAAAACTCTCAGGAAAGATTGTAAAAGGGTGCAGAATCTGAATGTCAGGAAAGAGAGGGACAAAGGTTACAATGATGCAATTGCCAAGAGAGAATCACCTAGTAAAAAGTGTAAGGGCAATAGAATAGATATTTATATCTGAGCTGGTCCGTCTTTATTGTCAAATGAAAAGAAGAACGTGCCTTTAGGATGTGTTTTTGTATTAAATCCTAAAATAGACATTTAAAATGGATTGCATGCATCACCCCAAAGTGTGTTTTTCTTTCTGCTGATTGTTAAGGAGGTGAGAGTGTTAAGGCACTAGGGACATTGTTCAAAGGTCCTGCATTTTTGCACCATCATTAGGGGGCAAACATAACTAAAATCAGAGGACAAGGGAAAATGATAAACGAGTCAATGGTTGTTCCAGATATACACGTTTTTTAGTGCATGGTTTATGTAGCAAAGGCAGGAACCCAACAGTTGTTCTCAGGAACCAGACCTGTGATCTGCTGCCATTTCTAGGAACCACAGAAAATACAAGAAATTCCATAGAAGGAAATTATGAGTAAACACAGCAGCTCTTCAGATACTTTCTTCTTTTTGTTTCTGTCCATATTTCACTTTTGTTCCATCAAGGACAGAATTTGATTAAAAAGTGCAGAAAAAAACTCCCTAAAATTCTTCCTTTTGGGGTAGGAGATCAGAACAAGAGTTAGTTATTTTGGTTTCTTTTTTAAAGCACTGTTTTGGAGTGGGTTTTTTTAGATCATGAGGAAAGAGTCATTGTTTTAGTGGTGCAATTACGTATAATGAGCTATGGCAATAACCTATTCCTAGGAGGACTATCTGCAGGTGTCCTTTGGCAGGCCTCAGCTCATAAAATACCCGCCCAGGAGGCCTGGGCTGGGTAGCCACAGGCACTGGTCCCCAAAAGCATTTTCTGAGCAGCAAGCACCTTCACTTGGACTGAGTTAATCCTCCCTGTAGTAAGGGCGCTGTCCCCACTGCCATGCCTGAACATGAAAATCCAGGTACTCACCAGCCATGGCAGCTGCATTTCACATTAGCAGCAGTTTGGCCATCTCGTTCTCATTCTGTATGTAAATACAGAAGGTAAAATAAAATGCAGGAGGTGACTGCTTTAGAGGCAACCAGAGGGAAGGGAGGGCTTAGGGATGAACAGCCATCGGGAGGGTGGTCCTGCAGAAGAGCCCAGCAGTGCATTTCACACGTCAGAATTTTGGAAAGCTGAGCAGTTCAAAGGCGGGTTCAGGCACACAGAAACTTTTGACATACTTACGAAATGTGGCATGGGGCCAAATTTCACAAACAAGTAGTCAAGATAATCAAAATTATCAGGCTGCTCCCACCAAGGGCTGTGTTTTCCAGAGTATGATCTATCATGCAGCGTGACAGTGGTATTTTATTGCCAAAGAGGGTTCAGTGGAATCCTCAGTGAGATTTCAGAATGGTTTCTGGGAACTGAACTTTCCAGAGGGCAGAATATTTGACAGCATTACCCTCAAAGTTTGTGGGAATTGTCTTTGAGTCTGAAGGGATGTGAGAGTTCATGGATTGAATATGGATCTCTTGAGTCCATGGAGCCAAGGACTCAGAGGAGCAATGCACATCACTGCTGCAGAGCTGGAGTGTTTCTATGGCAAACATCTGCTATTCTAACAGAACTGTATTCAGCAAAGTCCATCCCTGTGGTTCCTTGGGGTAGCTACTGTTGGAATTACATAATGTTCATGAATGAGACAGGGACAGCTGGAGTAGCTGTCTTGAAGCTTTTGTTCCGTTATAATTATCTGTCTCATTTGACAAGGTTGGGCAAGAGAAATGGAACAGCCACTTCAACAGCAGCCAAGGATGCCTTTGTTAAGAGTGCATTTTAAAAACTTTTCAGCCAATTGCCAATTGCTAAAGCTTTACAGACAGTTGCTTTAGCCAATTACTAAAGGCTCACGTACATTTTCTTCTAACAATGCTTTCTTGTAATGGTCTAGAACAATGGATAATAGTTCATTATTAAGCATACATATTTCTACTATCTTGCTTAGCATATTTTCTAGGCCTTACCTGATATTGCACATAGTTCCATCATTTTCTGACCTTGCTTACTTTTAACTTTCTTACATTTCTGAGATTTGGTTTCTCACAGCTTTCTAACAGTTTTATGGCTTTCCTATTTTCCACAGCTATGGTCATCCTAAGTGCTGCAGACCACACACCTCAGTGGAAGGCTGTTGTGAAAAGACACAGCCAGACTGCCTCGCCTTCCCCTTGGCATTCCCCATCAGCTCCTGCACCCAGACACTGCAGAGCCCACAAGGCCGTGCTTCCCCCATCTGTGCCCCAAGAGGGAGCCCCAAGATGGCACAGCCATCTCTGTGCCCGAGAGAGAGCTTACAGGACCTTGTTGGCTTGCAGCACAGAAGCCAGGATTCAGGCAAATCTGAGTTTCCTGGGCAGCTGTTAACTGGAAGAGATACAGCCTGGGCAGAGCTCAGACACCACCTGACTCAGTGTCACCCACATGACAGTGTGGCATCCAGTTCAAAGGACAACCAGGGCAGGTCATGTCCCTGCCACGTGGCCACATTCCTGGGGCAGGAGAGGGTTCTTGGACTCTTCACTCAGAATTTGATTAAGAGGTCTATGAAAATGAGCAGGTCATAGGCTGTGACTTAGACAATGAACCTCCAAGGCCACTTCTGGTCCCAGGAAGTTAATGAGGAAAAAATTCATATAAAGAGGAAGAACAAAGTACAACATTGCTACAAGGATTTAACCACCTATGTGCCAAGTGCTGAGGATGCCTGGAATTTTTTCATCTTATTAGAGTTTAGAGGTACTATTGCACTTTTCAGAGTTGTATTTCAAGAATTCATAGAATTATAGAAAGGCTTAGGCTGGAAGGGATCTTAAAGATTGTTTGGTTTTGGCCCCGCGGCCATGGGGAGGGACACCTTCCACTAGACCAGGTTGCTCAAACCACCACTAACTCAGTTCTGAAAGTTTCCAGGGATGGGTCATCCACAACTTTTCTGTTTCAGTGTCTCACCACACCCACAGGAAAGAATTTCTTCCTAATATCCAATGTAAGCCTACCTTCTATAGTCACATCATATGCTATAAAGATTTTTCCTCAATGACTTTAACTTCAGGGAATCCTCCCCTTCAGTCATACTCATACAATTGCCATTTTTTGAGTGTTGACTCTGAAAATTAGGGCTAAGAAACATTCCTGACACTTCAAATGCCAATCCTTCTCATAGTGTGCCACTCTACACAGTGGGCTCTCTGATGAGTGCTGAGATTCAGCTCAACTACAAATTAGTTTACAAGAAATTGAACCTGAAGAGGACTGGGTATCACAGACTAAACTTATTTCCACTTTTTTTTTTTTTTTTTTAATCAGTTGGTTAACAGGAAAAGAATATTTCCCCACTCAATTTTGCCTAGCAGAGCCAATTCTTCTCTGTCAACTCCTTTTGAAAACAAAAGTAACGACCATGCTTCATTCAGTTTTCCTCTAAAATTAACACAGAATCATAAATTAATTAAATTATGATCAACATTAGAGAAGAAGATCATGGATTTGCTAATCTCATGTAATGTTAAACTCTATGTAATTAGGCATGACAAGTCCTATCTCTATTCCATTGGAAACGTAGGAACAGGGTACAAAGCAGAGACCCAGGGAGCTGATTTGGTTTCCTGACCCTCGGATTTGCAGAGGTAGATTTTAAAGCGGTGACTTGAACATCGCACTGAGCACAGACACGGCCTGACACAGGCTGGTGAGAAAATGCCAAAAAAGGGGCTGGTGGTGTTTTAGCACCACCGGGTGGACAAATAAGGGAAAAAGTTCATTTTTGAGACTGTGTGCATGGGTGTCCTGGCAGGAAATAGTCCCACTTAGGAACAGGTGCCCTGAGCAGTGTCCCAACCTCACCCGTGCTGTTCTTATTGACAAGTATCTCAGGAAGTTCTCACACATCTCTTCACCAAATTAGGCATTTCTCTTACACTGCATGGGATCCCAGAGTCTGAAAAGTCTTCCCAGAAAACATTAGATTTGCAAATACAAACATGTTATCTGTAATAAATATGACCACAATAGAAAAAAACACGATCTATAACTTTTATTCAGAATTTCAGTTGCCTCAGAAATAGCTCAGACACTTCTCAGTGTTTTCTGCCAGTTTTGTTTCTCCCTTGAAATCAGTGCTCTGTTAGATAAAAGAGTGGGTTCCTTAAATCACAGGAAAAAAACCTTGCTTAATGTAGTGTTTCAAAGTGTTTCTTACACCTTGACTATTCTGTGGGCTTTTGGACAGTAATTGTTGTGGGTGGCTGTCTTTGGAAAGCTTTTAATGCTGTTCAGAGAAGATATATGAAGACATGTAGCAGCTGTAGCTACGCGAGAACTGCTTTCCCCTAACACCAGATAAGATAGTTTGTTGAATTAAGTAAAAGTGCTCTCACCCTCCCACCCATATTCTGTGCGCTTTACTGGCACACTTCTGCCTAAAGCTTTGGCCAGTTCTGTGCCCCGTGACTTAACTGTTATGGATCTGTTCTCTGGATTACACGAGAGATTTGGATTACAGCCCAGAGAGCCCTTTGTGCTACTCCACAAATGCACATGCTGTCTCTTTATGGGGCACTTACCTGTGGCTGACACAAGCCAGGAGAAAATGACAGCACGGACACTCTGGCAGCGGGATCCTGCCCAGCCCATGTCCCCCCTCACCAAGCGGGTGGAAAGCAGGCAGAGATGGCTCCTTTCTGAAAGGCGATCTTCAGGTTGAGGCGGGAGACAAGGAGTGGCAAAGCTCCCAAAATACATCCTCTAAAAGGGTTACACTTGGGGGACTGGTGAGTATCCTTTGGGATACCTGACCGCACGGCTGTAGCCAAGAGATCTCTCCTGGCAGCAGCTCCAGGGCATACTACACACACCCTTTCTGCAAATTCCACATTTAACAGCACGTTTGCTGCTTGCTTATCACACACAGCCTGCTTAAAATAGAAGCATTTGAGCTGACGCCTCAGGTCCTCTCAGCTTTGAATGAAGGAGGAAAAAATCCCCTTCAGGGATTTAAAGCGCACAAATTGTAGTTCTTGCTAATCTGTGTCATGTACTTCTCCTTTGTCCCGCTCACATGGTTCTGAGGGTCAAGTGAACTGCTCAGTCAGGTCTGGAGGCAGATTCTTCAGTTCTTTATAAGACATCAGAATACTTGAATCCAAAATAACTTAGTCAAAGACAACTAGTCACGTGCCTAAAGAAAGTGAGAAGGACTCTGACAAATATTTCGCATGTTAAGTAGTTTGCTGAAAGAAAATCCATCTGCCACTGACAGACATGGCATTTATGTCTTCAGTCTCAGCACTCTATAATCCTTGGCTGCTTGATAGCTGAAGTATCTATAGGAAGATTGGCAAATCGTGGCATTAGTGCAAGTTGTCTATAACCCAGACATGTACTCATTTAACACTTCAGGATAAGGAGGGAATTCACCTCTGCACCCTGGGCACATGAACTGTGCACCAGACTACCAGGCCAGGGGGGTTCAGCATGGTGGCCCAGGTGCCAGGAGGGCTGGCTCACCCCCTCAGCTGATGGCACACAAGGGCAGACACAGGAGCACGACTCCTCACTTGCTCCTGGGCACTGCATAACTCACGGGGTGCAGACCTGAACACACTGAAACACTGAAATTATTCCAAATCAGCAGGGATGGGCAATCAGTGTGTTAGATCCTGTGCAACACCCCCTATCACAACAACCTTTCTCTCTTCTAAAACAAATAGTAAGTTGCAAAGACAGCTGGGCTGAAGGGAAGTCTCTGAGCTATGGACTTAAGAAAAGCAAGGCAATGAAATCCCTGAAAGACAGTATTTTAACAAACGTGCATCCCTAGAACTTCTTGCTGGTTCATTCCAAGAAGCTTTCCAATTCTTGCTTTACCTGTTGGCATTTTGGATTATTTGAGTCCTCCTAAATGCTGCATATAGGGAAGGTGGGTGCCTAACACAGGGTCCAACCTCCATTTGGAATAGGAAGACCCTTAAACATCTGGTTCTCAACATCTGGGAGATCTGTTATACAGCTTGTTTAGAAAACACACTTGGTTCTGGCTGGAGCAGAGGGCCTGCATTTTGTCTCTCCTCCCTGGCACTGCCCAGCTGTTTGTGTACCAACTTTCTGTGTAAACAGAGCTGCTGCTGCCAGGTCCATTCAGCAGTTTCACAGGCCAGCATCTGTGACCTTGCAGTTCCCAGGCCTCCCATGGAACAAGGCTGATTAAAGGAGAGATTTTGCTATCTCACAGCTGTTCCTGCACCTCACAGAAATAGGAAAAGATACAAATGGACCACAAATGCATTTGAATACAATGAAGTTACTGTTCCAGCTCACCCAGCTGTGGTAATGACTTAAGGAAAGCAGAGTTTGTGCCTTGATTTTCATACTAGGAGTACAAGGGCTTTAAAAAGCACAGATAGAGTATATGACTGAGGTCTCTCTTACCCTTCTTGCCATGGGGCTGGCTCAACCCCTCAGACTCTCTCACTCACTGCAGTTCAGAGCTGTAACAACGTGCTTCATTTCCCAACTGAACGTACATGGAAATGCAGCCTAGAGACCTGAACTTGTCGGACTTAAGAGCATTCACCATTGCCCTGCCTCTTCCCTGCCTGCGGACCAACCAGCGTCTCACCCTGTCCCCCACCCCGACCATCTGACCCTCCCCAGGAGGCACCAATAAGCAATTGACGTGCTCATTCTGTGCTTGTTTCTCACAAAGACCATTCCATAATTGGTTAACAGAAAACAAACATGGAAAGGAAACAGGACAAGACCCAGCCAGCAGGTCCCCAAACCCCACATGCCTCACACTGTGACACATCCCTGTAATTCATGCTGCCTCCTACCAAACCATCCGATTACATGCACCTTTTTCAGAAGACAGTGAAGGAAGAAACCAGAAAGTTGAAGCATGTAAATAGAGACTAAAGTCATAGAACCCATAAATAAAGAAAACTGTGCAGTTCTGATTTTCTGTCTTGGTCGCCTTTCTGACAACATCTGCAAATATCTTCAGAGCAGGATTGAGCAGCTGTGCAAAGGTAGATGCCTCCTCAATGCAGTGTGCTCCCTTTGCTCCAAGTGAATGAGAAAAGAGGTTTGCACTCACAGAAAACCCAGGTACTTGCATTGATTAGTGTAGACTGTAGATTAGTTTAGCAGAAAATAATGTACAGGAAAGTGCAATTGAAATGCAACAGGCTATTTTTGAAACAAACGTTCTTGTGCCACAATTGCAGCTGGTGGAACAGTTCTCATCCCAACCGAGATGCCAATTTGTATGACCACACTGAACCGCTGGTGTTGGCCAGCAGCTGGGTAACTCCACATCACAGGGATTCATCACCATTAAACAGGCGCCAACGATTTAGATTTAACTTTTAAACGATTTAACTCTTAAATCATACCTACAGTTAACCTGAGAGCTTTACAGATGCAAAAACCGGGGGCTGGTATCTGGGGGCTCAGTGTGAGAAGCACCTAGAGCTACCATAAAGTAGTGCCTGGGTACTTCTTTTTAATGAAGATTATGGTCTAATTGAGCAAACACCAATCCAGGGAAGCCCCACGGCCTATGTTATGCTAGATATTAGATTAGATAACAACGAATTTGTCTCCTGGATTTACAGCTGTGAAATGGCTGAATCCTTTCTACAACTGACTGGGCAACATTTAACCCTCTGTGAATCCAAAGTAGAGCTGGCTAGCCAAGTTGTCCTGTTGGTAGTTTATCCTGTGTCATTGGTGAGCAACAAATCTCCTAAGTATGCCACTCGTATTTACTATCTTATTTTTAAGCCTGTATCTGAAGGTGATATAAAGGAGATTCAAACAGCGTCTGTAGATGGGTGTTACAGACTATCAAGACTTTTAGTTGCCTTTATCTGAAGCTCATTCATGTGCAAAATTGTAAGTCAATATTTCTTCCTTGCTTCTCAAATGCAGATTTTCTCAGTATCAAGGGTTTAAAAAATCATTACAAAATACAGAGGGAATGAAATGAAGCATCTATAAATATTTGGAAAGAAACTAGGTTTTACTAAAAGTGCCTCTTTAAAATGGAGCTACTATAATCTAAGATGTCCATGGCTTCCTCACTGATTTTTTCCCTTCTTCCTTTAAATAATGGTTCATGATCTGGAAGCAGCTTTACATAAACTGCCCAATGAAACTCAGTATCATACATGTTAATCTAGTCAGGATTACATGAATTTGTAGGCTTGCCTCATTTCCATAACCCTTATTAAAAATGAACCCCAAATATTCTCAGCTTGTTGAGCAAACCTTTTCATCTTTTCAGAGATGAATATTAGCAGAATGAGGAGAAAAGAGCAAAAGACAAGGGATCTCAAATACAAATGTCACCCAAAGCTGACATTAGAGAGCTGATAGGAGAATACAAGAGTGCTGCTCCAGATGGCAGGAGCTGCAAAGGAGGAAGAGCACGGCTGCAAGGAGCAATGAAGGGAAGCTAACGATAGATGAAGGAGGATGAGAAACAGACACTCCAAGGCATGCATCCAATTCTTCAGGTTATGTAAAATTACTTTTACCATTTATGCACTTCCTTCCTTTTCTGGGTGATGCACATTGCAGATAAAGTTGGTAGCAGTGCTTGCAATTACCCTGCCTGGCAGTTCTTGTTACAAGCTCCTGCTTTCAACTGCTGCTAAGTTTGTTAGGTGTTATGCATCCAGCCTGAAATATCCTTTGCCAAGGCTTGGCCTTGGGCTGATTCTTTCCCCTTCTATTTTCTTTTGGGAGGAGGAAGGGGGGAAGGCAGTTTCAGTAAAAATGGTTATGTGGTTTCCAGGGCAAGATTAGGCAACTGTTTATTTGAGCAAAAAATTGAAATTTGGCAAAACAGGGGGGTAGGTCACCTCAATGCCAGAAGACGTATTCAAGTTATAAATGTGTTTTTAAAAGTCTCAGCTCATGTAGTTTAGCAGAGACTTGTCAGCTTGGCAGATTAATTTTCTGAAGGTTGTGTCAGCACAGGGCAAAGTGTGTCCCCTGCCAATTTCCAGGCCCTCACAGGACTGCCCCCAGCAGAGCTGGATGATGCCTGCCTTAGTGCTGCCACAGGCCCTGAGCAGGGCAGGAGCCACCTCTGGGTGCCCAGGCTGCCACTGCCTTGGGGCACTGAAGGCTGGAGGTGGGTGTGAGCGGGGAAGTGAGGCTGAGGTACCAAGGTAAAAAGGCACTTGGATAACAAACCATGGAGAATCAGACTGTGATGACATAAAGAACTGAAAAGATAACTACTAATGACCCAGCCTAGCAAAGAGGCTAGGAACTGAAGCAGGGACTGGTGAGACAAGAGGTGCAGGCCACCACTCCATCTCAGGAGGATGAGGAAGGAGGGAAGGAAAGACATCTGGGTGATAGCTACCCTGTCCTTTCCAGAGCCCAAAGCAGAGCTGAGGTCACCTCCAACAGGAATCTGGAAGTCAACTGGCATGTGCAATTTTTACTGCTTGCAGGGTCTTCTGCACTGGCTGAAAACCTGCAACTACTTTTCCTTATTAGGTCTAAAGCTCCAATTCTCCAGCAGAGAGATGGATTAGCACTTCTCCTCATTGGAGCACCTCAGCTTGGAATCACAGCAAACATATCTGCTGTCATGCACGCTCTCCCCAAATGCTGCAGGGGAGATGAGGAGTGAGAAGTGGTGCAGAGCCAGACTAGCTGTCTGTGCTCCCTTCTTCTTGCTTGGTGAGGGAAAGCAGCTGTCCCTAGGCTGGGCTGCACAGAGGTGACAAAAGGCCCTAATTTTCAATCAAGATAAAGCTAAAACTCTGTCCCGGTTATGCCAGCATGTCTTCATTCTGGCACCTCAGCATCTTTCCAATACCACTGCCACCAGTGACCATTATCCCTCAGGCATCAGTTCCAGTAACATCTGAATATCCCAGCACCCTCCTGATAACTCAAATCCAGTGACAGCCCTCTGGAGCCCTTCTGGCTCTTGCCAGTTATTCTTGCTGTTATTCTGTAGCCTCCACACACTCACACTCCAGCCATCCCCACATCACCATTGACCCTGCCCCAACAACCCCCTCCTCCCTGGTGCTGTCCAAGACTCCAAGGTCTAGCTTCTAGTGTCACTCTGGACATCTTCTCCAGCCACTTCCTCCTCTTCGTGCAGGGGGAGGTGGACACAGAGACCTCACCAGCAAAGCAGCACAACACTTGTCTGACTTTTCTAGGTACAGCCCACTGTCCCCAGGGTTGGGGTTCCTGCCAGCAGACCTTGGACACCTGGATTCAATCCAGTGAGTATCTGTTTCCTTCACAGTGATGGAGAGAACTGGATACTTTTAGGGTCCCATTGACCTACCTCACTTTAGACGTTTACTTGGACTGCCTCAAAAGCATCATTACCTCTCTAATCACTCTAAGTGGAGAAAAGAATTATCTCAGTTTAGATGTGTCCTTGCTCATAACACAGCTGGGGTAAGAAATGCCAGGATGGTAAGAGTTATTGAAAAGCAGAAATAAGTAAAAGTTCCAGGAATGATTTCTCTACCAATTCCACCCTTGTTCCTAGAACACACCATTCTTGGGGGGGGATGTTTTAGAAAACATTTAAATGTTATCTGTTGTTCAGGTCAGTATGTTCCAGTTTGATCAACTTGACCAGAAAAGTTGGTTGAAAGTTACAGAGACTGCAGAATGCATAAGACAACATCATACTGGAGAACTCCAGACTGGGCTCATGTCTGTAAGTCTCTGGGCAGTTTTCCCTGTTGAACACAATAGTGTAAGAATGGAAAGGCTCAAAGAAGAGATGCAAGGGCTTGGAGGTTTGGGAACAATTTCATACAAGTAGTACTTGAATGAGCTACAGTTTGTCTTCTCCAGAATAGGGAGAACTAAGAAGAAAAAGATGAAATATAAATAGGAATAAAGTGAATAGGAAATTACTCCTCACCCTTTCTTGTGTGACAAAAAAAATCAGACAACACCAAATGAAATTTGTAGAGAACAAGTTCAAGACAAGTAAGATGCAATGACTATTTTCACAAGAGCTAATCAGGCAAAGAGGTGTGTTACTCCTTGCCACATGATGTAGTGAGTACTGAAATGCTCACCATCTGTCAGAATAGCATCCAGGGCTCCTCCACCATGCTCAGAGTGTGCAGTGTGTGACAGTAGCCCGGTACTCTGGCCTTCAAACAGAGGTGTGTGTGCGTGTCTCCCAGTGCTTCCAGCCTCTCTGCTCTTGGCCACAGCAGGCAAGGGGCTACCTGCCTCTGCAGAGCTTTGCCCTAGGTGCTTCTAGGAGAAAAAAAATGGAATTTAAACATAAAAATTCAGAAATGAAAACACAGTGCACAAATATGTAGATAAATATATCTAAGACTTTTTTTCAGTTGATCTTAAACAGTTTTCAAAGTTTTACAATAGAAAAACTGATATTTTGTGTGTGTGTGTGTGTATTGAAACAAGAAAATCACACACACAAGTAATATTGTCTTCCGAACATTAGTCTGAGCTCCAGGTTTCTTTTGCATAGCATGGGCTGGTTGCTCATTCACTAAATATTTTCATTATTGAAAATATTTCATTATGATTCTGTAGGGAAGTTAATTTGTAGCCATACTTACTTAATGACGATATTACGATGAATAAGCATAAATAATGTATGTGAGAAGGCAAGATAGAATTGCCTGGCAGCCTTCAATCTGTTATTTCTTTGACTGCTAACTTGGCAATTTGTGTGGGACAAGTTATAAACCAACTAATCTCAAGGTAAGGCTTTCATTGCCTACACAGTGCAGAGTGTATTAATTCTTTAATTTCATTCAGGTCCCAAGTATTGTCAGAATGCCAGAGTTTCAGTCAACATGAATTTTCTTACTGCAAAATCTTCTTTGTTTAGTTTAAAATGGAGCTGTCAAATCTCCTGTGATGACTGGGGCAATGTTATTTTACAAAGATATAAAAAACTATTGTAACTTTTCAAGGTCTCCTGAAAGTTTCTGCACAAGATAAGGTTGTTGAGGCGTACTGAGTCACATCCAGTCACAGCTTCTCTGCAGGCTGACAGAGAACCTTATAATCTTTTGAAGTTTTTCTCTCTTGTTTTCTGGTGGTTTAGTAAGTGACATGGTGCCCAGCAAGAACTGCATGCTCTTTTTGAACACTTCCAGTGACGGTGATTCTACCACTTCCAATGCCTGACCACCCTTTTGGTGAAGAATTTTTACCTAATGTCCAATCTAAAGCTCCCCTGATGCCATTTCCTCTTGTCCTGTCATGAGGTCCCTGTGCAAAAGTATCACCTGAAAATAAAGGCTCTGCAGGTTCCCCTCAGAGTGCCCCTGCAGCAACACTGAGTCGGGAAACTCCTCATGGCATATCAGCAGCAACCCACTGCCATGGAGGAATAGCATCCTTAATGCACATCAGCCACTTTCCAAGGGACTTGCAAAGGCTTCTTCTCCCTTTATAAAGGGGCAGGCAGTGGTTAGCCTGAGTTGGCAGAGAAGCAAATCTAATGCTCTCCAGCTCATCCCCTCCTTCTTCTACACATGCAAGGGAAAGGGAGAATGAAGGCAGAAACTGAGCCCACTTCTGGGGATGAAGCAGCTGAAGATCCAGATAAAGCTGCCAGAGATTTCGTCTTTATTTACCACTGCAAAGCAGAATACAATTGCCAAGGATTTAGTTAATCTATCATAAAAAATTCAATCGGCCTAGAAGGCTGATGCTTTTTTTTGTATCACTACAAATGACACATCCTTTTGCTGTTTCAACATTGGTGGCATGAAAGTTTTAACAATTAACAAAAAAGCTAAAGTAACCACATTAAATTTGTAAGTATGCACTGTGAACAACATAAAAATAGTGTATGATGCTAGAATCATTCCAAAGCAAACACAACCTAAAAATAATGAAGTTAAATTTAACAGAAGTAAAATATATTTAAGATCCAGGAAATGTTAAGCTAAAATAACCACACTTTGCTCTGACTCTAAAAAGTTATTTCAGGATCATAAACACTATTCAGATTTTAACCAAGCTAGAATTTTTCTGAGGTTTCATCTATATATTTTCTTCTGTTTGAGATTCTGGCCCTCACAAATGTTTAGCATAGGGCATTCAAGAAGCAATTTAGCATTTAGAAATGGACATTTCCTATTGACTATTATGTCTAGAGCATTTTTCAGGAGGCAAAGGATTGAGGACAAAGGAAACTCTTCAGTTTAAGACATAACCATTTCAGAAGTTAAACACTGCTCTGAATAAGAGAATTTTGGTTGAATAATGACATTTTTAAAGAAAACCAAGAGACATACACTGCCATTTATTTCACACTTGGTAAAAACATTGTTCAGTTGCATAACTAATGTAATCTATGATGAGAATCTCTTCTGATTTTCAAAACATCAGCAAGCTGATATTCAGGTTGTATATTTGGGGTCCATACTTATATATTACCTTTTTAAAATGAGTGTGGTTCCTACCAACACTCCTCCATAAAACCTCAAAGCTTCTGAATTAGATAGCACTATGTAGGATACATTTCCTTTCTTTTTCTTTTTTTATGTAAGCAGATGGTGCAAACTCCATCTCTTTAAAAATTAGTTGTCAAGTGTTTTCTTCTTTCCTGGGAGATAGTTTTTATTTATCTCAATTTTTCATAAAGCTGGGCTGAGGTTGCCATTCTGTTTGGGAGAAGGAGGAAAAAGACTACTGTTTCAGATAGGATTTGCTCTATCAGTTTCAAATTCCTTTGGGTTGGAAAAAGTAGCAGAATTAGACCAGAAGAAAATTTGGGAAAAGCCAAAAAACAAATTTTAAAAAATCAGTTATAATTTGTAGACTGCTCATTTATTATGAAGAAGAGATGAAGTCCTAGGTTTTTGTGCCTGTCAGTGAAAAACTGAAATTCACCCAGCAGTTAACATAGCAAAATTCACCCCAAGTTTGAAGTTTTTGAGCTCTCTCCCTCAGACAACCATGAACTAATCACATAAATGCCACAAAATAAAGAAAGTCAACTTCAGCTGGAGAGCACCAGGCCTAAGGCAGTTTCAACAGTATGAGTGTCACAAGGACCATCTCACCCACTGGAGTTACTTGGTTGCTTCTCCAAGCCTGTTAAGCCAAATCTCTCAGCACACACATCCTAAAGCTATATGGAGAGCTTAAAAAATTCCCTTGCTCAGATACAGCACCGTGACAGAAGCCCAGCTTTTTGAGGCGATCCCTGTTGCTAGTGAATTTAATGGGTTAATCCCATCATTGCAGGATTTTTTGTGGATGTGTAGACTTTGGAGGACTTGCTCAGGCAAGGATGCTGGCGGCTGAGTCATCAAATGAGTGGAGATCCCAGTCTTTTATGTATGGTTCCATGTGGTTTGGGAGGGATCAGTGCTGAGAGGAGCACAGTGCAAAGAAGGAGATACTGGAGTTCCTACATGGAGAAGGTGCTGTTGGAGTATCTGACACCCTGGCAGGAACACAGATGGTTCAAACCAGATTGGTCATTGTAGCATTTGAATCACTTTTCAATTCCTCACAGATCTTTTAAAGCAAAGATAGAATTTACCCTGTAAAGGGAAGATTAAAATCATGGAAATATTCATCAAGGAAAACTGGATTCAGTTGTTTGTTAAAGATCCTGCACACAGATCTGTGATTTACTGTAGGCTGGAGGCAACGTTTAGAGTTCCCTGTCATGGCTCTTAATTATGTTGTGCAGAGCTCCAAGCTTATTTAAAGTTGTAGCAGACAAGTATGATTTGTGTGTTTAGGATCAGGGTGATTCACTCAGACACATGAAAACCCGTGGCCTGTACTGGCAGGGGGACAGCTCAAGGACAGCTCAAGGTCTGCTGAGAGTGGGCTCTGCTGGTATCAACTGTAGTTATTCCCTTGCTTTATTTAAAGACAAAAAGGAGCAATTTAAAGGTATTATGTTTAAATAACTACTATATAAATCAGGGAGAAAAAGTCCAGCTAAATAGAGAAATCTCTTCTAGGGGCTGTGTCTCTTACTGCCCTGTCAGCTGTGTTTCAATTTGTTTTTCTCCAGATAGAAAAATAAGATAGGACCTAAACCAACAATCCCATTACTAACTTGCAATTTATGGCATAGTTCATCTGTCCAAAAGGATGCTGGATTACTGGCTCTGTTTGCTTTTATCTGTCCACATTCTGCAATGATGCACTTAATTCAGTGTTTCTTAAGTTTTAACTGTGGTCATGCCTTGATAATTGAACTACACCCTGGGAATTGGATATGTTTCTGACACCAGGCTATCACACCCTCCACTAAAAAAACACAGCAAAGGTGACATCATGATTTTTTTGGTAAATGATGTAGTGACTCCAAATACCTACTAAATGGATGAATCAAGTAATTTACCTTTCATCAAAAACAATTTAAGATAGCTTTAGAGGATTAGTAAACTCCATGGGAAACAACAGATGAATGGCAAATGTGCTCTCATTTAAGCCAATTGCACTGGCTATGACTGCATCATTACTGGCACCTCTGCAACCGATTTTGTCAGCCCTGAGACTGACTACAGGTTCCTGTTCCCCTCTCCTGGCCAGACAGAATGGCAGGTTTATATCAAACAGTGCATGCAGTTGCAGAACATCCCAGAGAAAATTTTCCAGTGTCTGCACTACCTGCGGTACCTCGTTTCCACGTCTGTGATTTGACTTGCTAGCACCTTGATCTTGCTTTTCATAGGAAAATCTGTGCAGCTTCTAAAACATCACAGTGTTCATGAACCCTTTGGTACAAACGAGAGATACCAGGCTGGCCAGGGCAGTTTTCTGGCATCCCAGAGTTTCATGGCAGGTGTAAGCATTGCTAAGTACAACAAGATGACACTGATGAACTAGGCTCCCAGAGAAGGCACTTGCACTTTCAGGAAATATCTGGGGAGTCCTTAACCCTATATATTTTTTCATGGATGCCTTTAAAGAATGACTTGTTAGCTTGTAACATGAAAGAAACCTTGAAATGGCTTGATAAAGAAAGTCACTTTCACAGTGGTAAATTAACTATACCCATTTCATCCATTAACACATGAGGGGAGGAGGTTTGCCCAAAGTCTGTGCTCTATTACAGTTCAGGGTTTGGTTTGTGTAATACCCCTGCTCATCCACTCACAGTGGCTACTTCACTAGTCAGAAGTATCAAATTACTGGTTTTGCTTTGCCCTTCCACACAAAGCAAACTAAAAGAACTTGCTTGTATAAAATGGCTATATTATTAATATCTTATTTTCCATATCAGGGAATCAAGGGAATTACTGCATTTCATAGATCAAGCATCCTGATTGCTGGCATCAGCAGCAACTAATAACCTCAGAAAGATGGTGTGCTGTCTTCTGTGCAAGATGGACACGTACAGGGCTAAGGAGGTCTCTGCTAACTGGACTCAAACACTACTTGAGGAGAACAAAGTGTTCCCAACCCTCTTTCCAAAAATAGAAAAGGGAGAGACAATACTCCTTAAGGCATTTGCCAAAATGATAAGGGAGATGAACAAAAACCACTCCCAGCAATACTTTAAGTTCACCAGAACGCTGCTTTACCTACTCCAGTGCTGACACTGCTGATCCCGAACTCTTGGAAGTCCCATCCCACCTGTGCGGGGCAGCAAGAAACAGCAACATTATCTTGCATACCTGAATTTTGAAATAAAATCATTTAAGGGGGGAAAAAATTATTAGTGAACTTCTGAAGGAAGTGACAGACTCTTTGATGGTATCACCTAAGTCGGCATGCCCAGGCCTGAAACCCCACCTCTCACATGTTGTTGCTGTACATTTAGGTCACTGAAGTACATCTCCAGGGAGGGGCTGTCTCCTGAAAGCTTCAAGATACATTGCTTCCTGTCTCCCTAATCAGCTGTGCAACAGAGTAAATTTAGAAACAAAAGGCAGTGCAGTAGTGCTGGGAAATGAGTTTAGTGCACACTAAAACCTGTTCTGGAGAAGTCAGAACAGGTTGTGCATGTCTTCAACTCAGGCTCTGAGCAAAATAATAAATGACTTGCATACATTTAGCACCTTTCATCCTGAGAGAGCCTGCAGTATTTTACATAATAGGAGTTATCACCTACCCACCCACGAGCAGGCACCTGTGGAAGGCAGGGCAGGCAGGCTGCATGGGCCAGATGGGGCACAAGTATGGTAAAGAGGCAAATGAATCTCTATTCAAACACAGAAGAGGAATTTAGGTGGGCACATGAAATAGCCAGGTTGGAATTTAGCCAGGAAAACAATGTATGAAACAGTCCTTGCTTGGCAATAAGTACAATGAATTACTTAATGACCCTGAGCCAAACACAGAGCATTTCATCTTAACTTACTGAAATTGCTTCCAAACATGTTTATATTCCACAAAATTCTCTTTCAAGTCTTCTGAAGCTTATTTATTCAAGGGCAGAAGTGCGAACAGCAGAAAGTCAGCTACAAGGAAGACCTTCCTTAGTAGGGAAAAAAAAGAAAAAAATGTTGTAGAGAGAAAGTTTTGAGGTGACGGGGGTGGGAAATATGCCACTCCCTTAAGGGAAATACATACCAGTAAACAAATGATGTGAAAGTCTGCAGGCCATCATTTTTACCACACTGCTCTACACCAGAGAACGTGCAAAAAAGACTGTTCCATTAGAAAAGACCACACACTTCTTTGGCTGGATTTTTTCCCCTCTTACCCAGTTTGATGCTTTTGTTTTTGCCAAGACTGGTATCTGGGCTTAGCTTCAAGCTCATCAGTACTTCTCCCCTAGAGTTTCAGCCAAAAATACATCTTTTCCACAAAGGCTGGATGATTTTCAGGATGATTTTACTTCTCTGCAGGAGGTTTTTCTCCTACTAAGTGGGAGCTGTGCTCAATCTATTGTATCTTGGCCACACTCGAACTCAACTTGCTGGGTTAATTCACAGACAAATTGCCCACATGCAGTATATTTAGTTAGAAAACTGATAGCAATAAAGCGCCCCTTACCACAGTGGAAATATTTTGTCCAGTTTATTAAAGCAGTTGACCTTATTTAAAGCATGCAAATATTTTCAATAGAAGAAAAGAGGAGGTACCAAATGTCATCTAAAGCAGATAAATAAACCTGGACAAAAGGAACTATCCAGTAAGTTTCTTTTTTTTAATTTAATTTTTTGCATTTTTACACCATCATTATGATTTTCCTTTTTAAGGAATTAACAGACAAATTTGCAGGGTCAGAACTGCATGTTTCTGAGGTGTTTACCCTAGCTAACAACAAATCACAGAAGCAACAGGGGTTACTAGCTGGTATAAGGAAGGGATCCATTGACCTGAAGCTCTAGGAACCTGCGTTTTCTAACCTAGTCCTTCAGCTCTAGCAGAGGGCCTAGTTCTTTGACTTGGTGCTCAGGAGTTGACCTCAGAGGTCAGGTTGATCTTTCAGCCACCCTGAGGCTAGGTCAGCTCCATCCTGTTTCTGAGAGATTCTCATCAAACTTGTTCTTTGAATGCTGCCACAATAGAGCTACTATGGCCTCCTCGGGCACCACAACTGAACAGCCAGAAGAATAAAGGGTTTTTCCTAACCTAAAGTTTACTTTACTCCAGTATAAATTCTCACCCTTTATTCCATGGATAATAGATTCACAGTAGCATTTGCCTTTTACTTGAAGAACATCTTTCCCCATTTAGTCAGCTTTTCTGTAGATAAACAGCCCAGCTACTTTAATCTTCCTGTCTCACATTTTCCTCATCATCACTGCTTGCCTCTGGACCTGGTTCAGTGCCTGTCTTTCATCAAATGCTGTACCCAAAAGTCTGACCAGCACTCCAGCTGTTCACTAATACAAACAAGCACACGATTCTCTTGCGCCTGTTCTATTTGCATTTGTGTATGAGAGCATATACATTTATTTGTCAGTTAAAAAACAGATAAATCAATTTTGTGTTGATCTCCTGAGCCACGAAAGCAATTCTATATACCGAACTAGTAGGCCCTAATTTATGTTTCCTGTAGCTGACTGCTTAGTACATGTCTCAATTGGTTTGTCTCTGTTTTTTCTCCAAACACCTCATTGTCTGATCTTGTCTTACGGTACGCTCAAAGCCCCTCCACATTTTGTGTGTGTATTTCTATTTGTGTGTGCAAAGTATTACTTCATATAACTGCATAAAATGTAAACATCTCATCTGAGATCTGAGTACTTGGATATCACAGAAAGTATCATCCATTTTTACAGATGACACAATGAGGGAAAAAAAAAAAAACAAACCCAAAAGGAAAGCCTAAGATAGTAGCCACTGGAGTCAGTTCTAGAAGCAGTCAGAGTACCGTTTGACTATTATGGGATATAAAAAAATCTCCACTTCGTTTCAGTAGCAGGCTAGGTCCAGTGCAAGCACAGTAGGGTCTCCAAAGGGCTGATTGAAGATCTAAGGTCACGCAACCTTAGAATCATTATGGCTGGAAAAGACCTCCAAGATCAATGAGTCCACCCTTTGACTGAGCACCCCTTTGCCAATTAGACCATGGCACTGAGTGCCATGTCCAGTGGTTTCTGGAACACCTCCACCACTTCCCTGGCGTGCTACGTGGACACTCCATCCCCTCATCCAGATCATCAATAAAACAGGTCTGACCCCAGTACGGAGCCCTGGGGAATCCCTCATGTGACTGGCCCCCAGTCGGATGTAACTCCAATCACCAACCCTCTCTGGGCTTGGCCATCAAGTCAGTTCTCCAGCACCCGACAAGCAGTGCACCTGCCCAAGCCATGAGCAGCCAGCTTCTCCAGGAGAATGCTGTGGGAAATGGTTCAAAGGCTTTACTGAAGTCCAGCCACACAACATTCACAGCCTTTCCACCAACCACAGGCAGGTCATAAAAGGAGATCAGGTTGATCAAGCAGGACCTGCCTTCCCTAACGCCATGCTTTCCAGACATCTGTTTTCAAATGCCTGGACATCTACTTGTCATCTTATATTCCAGTGCACATACCTAGCAACAAAGTCAGAGCTCAGAAGTACTTACACTCAAGCACAGAGTAAATTCATGTTAACAGATTTTAAAACTGTCTAAGCCCACCCACAGAGGCATCTTAAATCTTTAAAACGAAAAGAAACCCCAGCAACTGCCATGGGATCTTGGGGATAGGGAAACAATCCAAAAAAACATCTTAATCTCTATTTAAAGAGAATAGCTCAAGCAAATAGCACAGTATGTGCTGTGTATCAGTGGAACATGGCACTCCGTTGTATTAGGCACCCATTAGGTGTTAATCCTTGCTATGAGTAAACTCTCTGCTCTACAATGCACCAGGTTGTGTCTCGATAGCCGCACACACACATCTCTCTTTGCGACTGTACAGTGACAGAATGCACATACACTAAGGTGCAAAGCATGGATTATGCATTAAATGTGAAGGTAAACATTAGTGTAGACAAATCTGACCTGCAGCCAACTTCCCTTTGGTCCCAGCTTAAAAGCAAAACACACTCTCTCACAGGGGGCAGAGTCTGGTAACCCTACTTCTCTTACCCCTGCTCTTTGGTTTTGGGGTTTTTGTGCGCAAGGTGCTTTAAAGTCCCCAAAAATTGACTACTCAAGACTGGTTTCTTGAGAGGCAGCACAATGGAATAACATGTGTGTTCATAGTCTCTCATTACTCATTCTGGTTTTCTGATTGAAATGATTCTACATCCACCTAAAACCCTAAATATTTAAAAATAAGCAACAACCATGCAGACTTTGTAACTGGGATGATACTTTTACTGGTTTGTTTTTTTTTTTTTTTTTCCTTGTGAAGCCTAGAACAAACATAATGCTCATGAGAAACTCAGTTGTCTTTAGGCAGGAAATCAGTGTTTATATAGAGAATATCTATATATAGACACACACACAAATACATGCAACAATACTCTATGCCTGTATATACGTATAATGATGAAAGATACACCCCACCCCACCCCACATTCATGATCATTCAATATACTTCTATACCTAAAGGGTCACTCTGGCTTACCAGAAGCAGCTCAACAAGAAAGCTCAATCTAAAAAATAACTAAACACTCAAGGATTTAGGCCCAAAAGTTTCCAGGGAAGGAAGAACTGGTGCATGCTAATCTGTCAGTGGTTACTGTGCACCCTTTTCTACCAAATAGAAGGGAATTGAAACTAACTGGTGAGCAGCACAGGAGGGCTAACTTGAGTCAGTTCACCCTTCCTACTGAGCATTCACATGCCAGTGAAAACCATCATTTGGTATGCACCAATACATGACCTTCCTACAATGCATTTGTGAGTTTAAACTTGTAGAATCAGATGCATACCTTATACTACATTGCAAAGATTACATTCATATGTGGTGATGTCACTGAGTAGAAGCCCCAGAATAGCACAGCTTGAGAATGAATTAATAGGAAGCACTTAATGCTTAACCCTCAAAGTATTTTGCAAACATTAACATTTCAGTGCTCCCAGGATACAAGTAAAACCATGCACATATCTTTCCTGGGAAATGGTAAAACACCTCACTCAAAGGCTCAGCAGGAAGTCAGATGTGCCATTACAAGGCGGGGACTGTCTTTATCCAGGGCATGTGTAGCCAGGTAGATTGTACCTGATTACATTTTAAAAAAAAAATCTTTTCCTGTTTCAGATGTCTCTAGTGCAATCACTTCAATAATGTGGTCATCTGTTAGATGTTAGTGACACTGAAAACAAAATGCAAGTGAATGTGAAGTGCCGAGACCACCGGATGTCTTCAAGGTGAGACATTACCAAGAGGAGCTAAGAAACGCAGTCCTCATGCTGCAGCAGTACACGCCTGCTTCCCTCCTATTTTCATGAGTCTCACCAGGGCTTCAGTACTTTCTTTTCAAGGTGATAATACAGCAAAATCCACATATTGAAATAGCAAACTTCACCAGCAGAGATGACAGCTGTGAAGAACCTGAGCCTTACTGCAGTAATGGACTTTCATGTAAAACCGGTTTGTTTTCCAAACCATGGCTAGTATATGGATGAGAGGAACTTGGATGCTGATACTACTGTTTGGGTGACAGATTTTCTAGCATATTTGCCACTAAGCTGCAAAGAGAAATTTCTATTTCTCAGTGATCTCTTGGTGCTTATCACATTCATATTAATTAGAAAAATCTATATCCACAGGAAGAGTACCAGATCCTGAAAGGCTGTTCACAGGACCTTCAAAAGGAGAGTCATATTTTAAGTGAAAAACAAACATATGAAAAATAAAGGAAGTCACAGTTTTACACACTGGCAAATACAAATCTAAATCCCAGGGCTTTAGAGCAGTTGCTTGAACCACCTGCAGGCAGGGATGAAAGGGGTGGCAGATACAGGCTGCATTGATAGGGGAGCTTAAATCAGCCCAGTTGTGCCACAGCTATCACCTTCTGTAGCACTGCACTTTACTCAACAACAGCCTGAATCTCTTCTGTACAGCAAGAGTCAGGCTGCCCCACAGGCTTTGCTCTTGCTAGCAACTTCTTGGACTACACAGCCATTGATAACCACTTGCAGGCTGAACCCCACTGGCCTAACCAGAAGGCACCTCACAGTTCCTGCCATTTATGCCATGAGGGATCACTGCCTAAGTCACGCCATTTCTTAGCAGTGTGGGTTTGGGATTTTGTCATACACAAACACAACCAGTTACTTTGTTTTGACTGTAGACTTTGACAGTCCAGGACTGCACGGGAACCTCCAGCGGATGATGGGTATGAAAGGATTACATGCTTGGTAAAGTCTGATAAAGGGCCCTTTGTCAGTCAAGAGAGCTGAGACTATTGTATTTGCATGCCTAACAATGAAACCATGAGAGAAAGACTGAATTACTCTGTCAGCTTAAAAAAAACCCATCATGGCTAACATCAGGTTAAGTGCTGGGGAGAAGTCCTCCAACAGGCACTATGGCACTCCCTGCTCCTGCTAGGACAGTTGACTGGAGAAATCAAAGCAATGACACAGCCAGACTTTTCCAGTCTCAAACAAGAACAGAAACACACGATCATTCAAAAAAATCACGTTTGCTCAAAGCCATCCTGTACCAGAAGTTGGGCAGCAGCATGTTTGGAGTCAGACTGTAATTCTGTGTTACATTACAGACTTCAAACACAGTCACAGCTGGATTTCAGAATGGAGCTGGGGACAAACAGCACCTAGTATTACAGTCCAGTCTTCAGGTGTTAGGAAAACAAAACTCACAGATGGTAAATACAGTAAATAATTTAAAACACACTAGAGCAGCTCAGAATTGACATATATGGGAGGAGGAGAAAGAGCATTTCAGGTGAGATCAAATGTACCATTTTTATGGACCTCTAGTTTGTTGTTGCAAGACACAGAAAAAAAAAAAGCCTCTCAGCCACTCCTGACCCCTCCCCTTAATAAACAAAACAAAACAACCCACTCCCCCTGTTACACTTGCTAATAGACATGAAAATCCCATAAAACTACTTTGCCTCTCATGTTCTAAACCAAGCCAATTCAATATAGAAAATTCTATCATCAGAGTGACCAACTGCATTCCCACATAGAGAAAATAAAACCAGTCTGTGACAGCTTAGATCTGTAGCATTCACTGTTACAACCTCTGCATTAAAGACTGAGGAGTATGTCTGGAAAAGTAAAAACCATGAGTTTTCCACAAAATCCCTTGAGCAGCTTTGTCAGATGTGTCAGTATTTGTGTTTCCCACTCAACGTGCACCCTCAGTGCCTAGACAAAAACACATTGGCTGTTTTATTTAAGGGGCATGCAGTACTAGATATGGTAGCAGGTACAAAGCTCTACCATCTGTTCCAAAGACAATTTGATTCTTCAGTTAGAGTTGGATTCACCATTTCACGTCAACCAAGATCTCTCATCCTGCATCTTCCTATTTTGATGACACCTAAGTTTAGAAGGTAAACCCCTGTTAGCAGTAAGAAGTGCTGACAACACAGGTCAAGAAGCATACCTTTACTCTTCAGGAGGAACATATAAACTATGGATGCTGATACTGTAAATAAAATCAGTGGCCTTGGTTTATCTCTGAATGAACCTTCAGAACAGGAGGTGCTATACAGATCATATACTGATCACAAAGAACTATTCTGTTGATGATCCAAGATGAAAAATGCTTTCTTTGGCTGATAACTTACACTTGCTTCCTTGGAAGCATATTATTTCTGGCTGACTGAAATGAATACTTTTTTATTTTTAACTAAGTGTTGAAAATATTTCAAAGAGAATTGCCAAGTGAGCCTGTAATACCTGGACCAAATATCCTGTTTTGCAGTAATACAGTCTATTTAGGGCTACCTCAGAAGGTCACTCATACTTCAACTACTGCAATATGTCACCACCTTATAAATGAGAGTGACATCAGTAAACAAAATTGGTACCTTATCATTCCCTGGCATTGGCCGCCTGCTCCCAGGTGGAAGGTGTGATGTTACACTTAAATTTAAAAGATCTGGGTGACTAAAGCTGGCTATGAACTCAGAAGTACAAGACAAACTGATAAATCCATCAAGGGCTGTACCCTTAACTAAGAAAACACACAAACGTGCTGAATTCCACAGGGTTGGGGCATTTGGTGCTGAACAGTAACAACTCTGGAACTGCTAAAATGCAAACAGTGCATGACTTTGGCCTTTCCAAATTGCACTACATTTAAAAAAACCCCATCTTTCAGACTGTTATACAGAAGGACAAAATTAATGAAACCTGTCAAGATTATTTTATACTAAAATCTTCATGCACTTTCAAGGTATGCCACAATGTATTTCACAATTCATAAGTCAAAACTTGGAAATGAAAATAGTGTGTCTTTATTGATAGTCTGCCACAAATTAATGCATAAACTTATGAGTTGGCCAAAAATATATCTGCCATCCAAACATGGCAAGCATTATCTGCAAAAAGTGGATGCTTTTTACTAGTAGATACCCAGATGTTCTGTTACCAGGTCTCACTATAGTGCCATTTGCAATTAAAGTATTGTTTTACACAAGCTGCATGATGCCCACCAGAGTATCTGTCTCTTCATTACTGCAAGCACACAGATGCACACTTTAATGTTAAGCCTTTACTCAAGCCAGTGGAACTCATCTGTCTCTCAGGTGAGCTTGCACATCGTATTTGCAGAACTGAAGTTTATGACTACAAAAGCAATGACAAGGGGGACAAGAACAGGCACACTACAATAGGCATCCCAACAATTCAATGCATCTATCTTACTGAAGGAAATCATATCTTTACATACTATTGAATGTTAAAAACAAACAAAGATGCTTAAGCACAAAGTATATATTTATACCAAATAAAACAACTGAAAAAAGTATTACATAAAGAAAAATAATGTAACAGAATGTACTTAAGTACCTAGCTTACAGTCATGCTCATATCTAAAAATAACATTGTTAAGTAATATATATAATTTTGGACATAATTCCCTAACATACAACATGATTCTGTGATTCTAAATGTGGAGAGTACTTTTTCCAAGATACAGAACACAAATTATTTTATACAGGCACACCTGCTAATTTGTATAAAAAACATGCTTGTAAGTGAAAAGGTCACTGTAGTACTAATTTACCATGTAGTGTTAATCATGTTGAAATTGTCTCTTCTCCTTTTGCATTGGTGAGCGCCAACACTGAATGGTACAATATTTGATCCATATGTTTCACTGACACTGCAACCTGTTCCCAAGCAGTAGCCCTGCCCAGGTGTTAACAGTACAGTTCTGTACAGCCCCATCTGTCTGCATATAGTGTATTTAAAACTAACAGCTATTACAATTATTACAATGATTTCTGTTTCAATATATACATCAGTATAAAATACTACCCAAAACACTTTTGCATTTCAAACAATTTTAACCACTTCATCAAACAATGCATTTGCAGAATTAAAAAAAAAAAAAATCCAAATTAATATTGATTGCAAACAGTACAGCATCTCTATGGTATGTTTCCTAATAAGTGAGAGAACGGAAATGTCTTAATTAAAATAAGTATCACAAAACATAACTAATGTTAGAGCAGTTCAAGGATTCCCAGTTTGTCAGTATCTACCCTAAGCAGTGCTACCCAAATACAGTATAAGCCATTTAGTGTTTCTACAATGAGAATAAAACATTCAAATATTAAAGCTGTGACAAACACACAAGAGCAAGGTAATTTGTTCTGAACTCATTTCTGTTGTATCAAGGTACAGCATGTCAGGAGTTTGCACTCCAGGAGTTTGGTTGTGTGCATGGACTGGGGAATGAGATACTGCAGAGCAGTGCTGCACAAAGGGACCTGGAGGTCCTGGTCGATGGCAAGTTGAACATGAGCCAGCAGTGCCCTGGCAGCCAGGAGGGCCAACCCTGTTCTGGGGGGCATCAGGGACAGCATGGCCTGTGGGCAAGGGAGGGGATTGTCCTGCTCTGCTCTGCACTGGGGCAGCCTCACATCGAGTGCTGGGGGCAGTTTTGGGTGCCACAATTATGAGAGAGATATTAAGCTACTGGAGAGTGGCCAAAGGAGGGCAATGAAAGTGGTGAAGGGCCGTGAGGGGAAGCCACTCCTCATGGCTGAGGTTACTTGGTCTGTTCAGCCTGGAGAAGACTGAGGAGAGACCTCATCGCAGTCTCCAGCTTCCTCTTGAGAGGGAGAGGAAGAGGAGGGGCAGGCACTGATCTCTTCACTCTCAAGACCAGTGACAGAACCAGAGGGAATGGCCTGAAGCTGTGTCAGGGGAGGTTTAATTTGGATGTTAGAAAAAGGTTCTTCACCCAGAGAGTGGTTGGGCACTGGAACAGGCTCCCCAGGGAAGCGGTCACAGCACCAACCTGACAGAGTTCAGGAAGTTTTTGGACAATACTCTGGGGCACATGGTGTGAAGCTTGGGATGTCCTGTGCAGGGCGAGGAGTTGGACTGCATGATCCTGATGGGTCCCTTCCAATGCAGCTTATTCTGTGATTCTCTATGTGCTATGATACCTGCATACAACTGTGGAAGACAAATTAAATAGAATCAACTCTGAATTTCCTTGCTGTTGTGGTTTTATGTCAGATCATTCACGTTAGGAAAACTTAGTGTCTTTTTCTTTTCCTGAAGGAAAGGAGAAAGAGGAATTCATAATGAAATTGCAAAAATGCTACTAAAATCTCTATCTTGGACACAATACACTGCTTTAGGAGCTACTGTGTCATTGCACAATATAAGTGGCCTATTAATTGCTGAATTATTGGTGTAGCAGAATACATATAATTGTTAATGTGTTTTAAAAACTTGCTATTTTAAAACTTGCCTGTATCCCATAACAAGCCACAAAATTTTGTGTTTTTCAAACACCAATACGTTTATGTAAAATAGTAAACTTAAGTTTACAGTGGAAAATTTCAAATCTCTGCCTCTGCTGCTTCAGTCTTTAAAATGGGATTTGGTTAAGCCTTTTCATTCTTTACATCATGCTAAACCAGAATTATTTCTGAAGCATAAAAGAAATCCAAATGGCAATAGTAATATGATGGGTTTTTTTGTTTGTTTTGCTGATTTGATCCTAGCTTAAAAAAAAATCAGTGTCTTTTAAAAAAAAGCAAAACAGTAAACCCCAAAAAAATCTCTCCTCAGGAGAAGTACCTGATAACTGAGAGTTTTTTCCCAAAACTAAGTTTCATGCTTACAGTATCTTTATAGTCATGTTACACACCCTTGAAAATAAAGGCTCAATGTTGAGAATGGTGACAGGCCCTTAATTATAGAGGTGTTAACTGGTGACACAATTTTTTATCAGAAAAAAACTAAAAGCCCCACAAAAATTCATAGCTTATATTGAAAGTTTGATTCTTGCTCATTTTGTTCATTTAAAAATACTCTTTGGAAACTTGTGTCAACTCCTGCAGACAGCTTAGTGATACATCTTTTCCTGTTAAAATAAAAATTATTCATATTCACCTCTACCCCATGCTAAGCTCTACTACTAATATACACTTCATTACCTGCTCATGTCACCATCTAACACATATCTTTACATTCTTCTACATATAGTGTCCAGGGCTTATTTTTCACCAACCAGAACTTGATAACTACTACACTTAGAAGTTTTTATTAAGAAGTTTTTTGGTGTTCTAGCCTTTTCATTGCAATGCACAGTGATATTGATAGTTCAGAATTTTTGTCCATGTTAACTAAAGAGAAAATTATTCTATTTTTTTTTCCCATTAAGGATTTTAAAATCCTTAGAGACCAAAACTGAAAATCAGAAGAGAGATTAGATGAAAATTTAAAACAGTTCTGCTACTTTAAAATGCATTTAAAATTTGTACACATGACAGAGGACTCTAACTTTTACTCTGTTGTAATCAGATTCTAATTCAAAGTCTCACAAATACACATGAAAAATAAGCCACTGGTCATGAAATCTAATGATTACATTCAAAGCTAGCCTTTAAAAAAATAAAAAAGTTACAGGCAAAACATACTGGTTTATGTACTCACTAGCTTATCAGGCTACAATAGGCATGGTTTAAGTATAAAAAAAAGCAGACAATTCAGATTTAAATAAGACTGTGTGAAATCAGAAAAAGACCCTTAGATTTCACTATTAAAAAAAAAAAAAAAACAACCCAGAACACCTATAATTACTTCCCATCCTACAGCTACAGTTAAACCAACTAACAAAAATAATCAAAGTATTTTTGACAAATGGAAGTTAGGCTAGATTATGTGGCAACAATCAAAGTTCATATATGTTTCTATGTAAAATGACTCATGATTTGCTATAACATAAAATACAAACAAGAGCACTTTGTGGCTAATGCAAGAGCTACTAGTAGGAACACTTAATGCCAAACAGTCTTCAGCCCTCCTTTACGTCGTATCTCCAAATCAGTATTGACTTCTTTTGACCAGATACATCATTTTTGGCTTGTCACCCCAGTATGTCGTATTTCACCACTTGCCACAGGCAGCAGGAGACAACTAGCTGAGCAAACTACAAGCAGTGACATGCAGAAATTAATTCTCAAATCTGAGCACTTAGATAAAATGATATGCAAGCGCACACTAGGACAAAAGGAATGGCATTCGTCATCCAAAATAGGCTCATCATCCCTCCCCACCCCCCTTGAACAGTAGTTGCAACAGCAATAGAAAAAGATCAAGAAGATGTCTGTTCTTCAGAGTCAACTGTGGAAAAAAGTCAGCAATATACAACAGCAGCGATGGACAAGGAAGAGCAAACCCAAAAAATCTTGTTGAGTATTTGTTCATTTACTTTTTCTGAACACAAGCCAAAGTGCACCACACTGGCTTGTTCTGAACTTAGATCCTTCACAGATTTAGAATTCAGTCTCCCTGAGGCCCCTATAACCAAGTAAGAAAACTCTCTTTATCTAGCTTGGTGGCTGCCAAGACAGATTCCATGTCATTAAGGATGTCAGAGCTCAAAGCCTCTTGCAGACTTGGCATCAGTTCTTCTCCTTCTATATTCATTCCATCTCCTTCCAGTGTCCCAAGGTCCACATTTGTCCCTGGAATGGCTTCAAGGTAGTCTGGGAAACGGTTCTGATGGGATGGTATGTTACTTTGGCCGATACTGTCGCCTAGTTATAACATAAAGATGGATATTAAGTATACTGGAAGTACCAAATCTACAATTTATCAGGACAACTGGTTAAAGGTTAATCATGTACCTCTTGCATCATACAAGCAGCGTGACTCATAGAAATCTACCACAAACCCCAAAGATAACCTGACTGCATGCAGATGTACAAAGACCATTGCCCTTGCTTCCAACTTTCACCTACTGACCCAAATCTTACAGATCTTTGATGTCATTTAGCATAATTTAATTTTTACACTTGAAGGAAAAAAGACAATACCGAGTTAAATATAGTTTTGGAGTAATATTAACAATACTGGATGAGGTACTATTCTTAGCTCTGAACAATAGTACTTCAAAAAGCAAACACACTCAAATTCCTTATAAAAACAGGAGTGACACTACTTATGAGCAATTTCCCCATCATCTCATTACAGCTGATTACAATTTTTTTTCCCATAAATCTAACCATAATGTTTCTATCAGAGAAATAGGAGAAATAGGAAAAGGTAGAAAAACAATGCAACAAGTACCACAGCTCTTTAGAGCAGCTTGTTTCCCCACTGCAAATGGATACAAGTGTTTCTGGAAAACACACATTAAAAACGTATATAAAACCAGACCTGTATCCATCTCATCAACACTGTTCAGGAAGTCATCTGGGGTCCTGGGTACACTGTAACTGCTCATGCTAAGTCCACTGTCTGTGCTTTCATCTCTGGAGTGATATGTTCCACTGTAACATAGAAGAAGAAAAGGAGGAAAAGAAATGAGGGTAGAGCACTGAAGAAAATAAAATAGATGATTGTTTTGAACTAATTTATGGACTTTGAAAACATTGCTACCATGAGAAATCCCCTATTCTAATAAAAATTGAAGCATTTGTTTGTGTGAGACACCTGGGGTTTATTTTATGCAGACCTTTTCTAATTAAAACCATATTATTTAGATTCAATTTAACTTGATGAGAACATACCTAAGCAGTTTCAAGAAATTGCCCAGTTGTGTTGTGCATAATTTTAATCTTTTCACACCCACCACAGTTTAAACCTTTCGAAGTATATCAGATAATTCATAATGGTTACAATAATAATAATAATAATAATAATAATAATAATAATAATAATAATAATAATAATAATAATAATAATGATGATGATGATGGTGCATGCTTTTATGCTTCCATAAGGATTAAAAAATACTTCTAACTAATGTTCCTATGTTTAATCAACCACTGAAGTGTATTTTTAGGTCACTGCTGTTATAAATAGTTGGAACTCCTTTAGCAATTCTCCAATTGCTTCCCACTGCTGCACTGCTACTTATTCAGTCACACATGTCAAGGCAAGAAAGCACCCAAATATAAATCAAATACTGGTACAGAAGCCATCCTATAAACAAACCCTGCTCAGAATGATCTTGCTGACAGAACAGTTAACCAAACTGATGGCATGGGGCCTTACATGCCTTCACTTTCTTACTGCCATCTCCTGCCAGCGCTGCAAGCAAGACTGAAAGAGCCACAGTGGAAAATGTGGGATGGAGAGGGGAAGTAGGCCAGCACACTGAGTTTCTATAGCACAGTTTTGGGAGCAGGGATCACTGTGTGACACAGCAGGAGGAGCTGATCCCATGTTAGCCAGCTGCTTCCAGATGTTTCCGAAGTGGTCCAGCTGTCCAAAGCTGAGCCCATCAGTGGCAATTGTGGTACCTTTGTCATAACACATTTAAGAAGAGGGGAAAAATGCTGAACAGCAGATGGGAGGGAGGAGTGAGAATATGTGAGAGGAGCAGCCTGTAGATCCCAAGTTCAGTGCAAGAGGAGGGGCAGGAGGTGCTCCAGGCACCAGAGCAGAGATTCCTCTGCAGCACATGGTACACAGCCTATGGTGAGGCAGCAGTGCCCCTGCAGCCCACGGAAATTCAAGGGGAGCAGAGAAACACCTGCAGCCCATGGAGGATCCATGCCAGAGCAGGGGGATGCCTGAAGGAGGCTGTGACCCCATGGAAAGCCTGTGCTGGAGCAGGCTGACAGGACCTGTAGCCCTATAGAGACAGGAGCCCATGCTGGAGCAGCTTTGCTGGCAGGAGCTGTGGCCTGCATAAGCAGCTGTTGAAGGCCACCATTACCGCCCTCCCCCCTGAATCTCCTAATATTCAGTCTTCACAAGATATTTTCAAAATCTGCATTTCTTCAGGTTGTGGTAGCATTCACTGAGAATCCTTACTGATTTTCCATTTTGCATCCTAAATGAACATCAACTTGATTTACTGTTTGAATTATCATTTGAAGACATACTGATCCTCTTCATGATGTACTTGTAAAGTATTATAGTATTATGCCTTCGTGTCAAGTATGAAGAACCAAAAAAATTATGAACAGCTATTTAACATCAGATGCCAGCAGAATGCCTTCAGCCATATATATAAATATATACATTAACATATATATATAAATTTGATTCCATGAGGACATTTTTGCCATACAAAAAAGGAATCTAACATTTCTTTGTAGATAAATCATATATATTTATCTTTTTTTAGACTGATTTAAAAACAGAATCACTACACATTTAATACAATCCTAATGATTAAACGGTTTAGAACTTCTGTGAACAAAAATGCTGGTTTACTTTATGGGACAAAATACTAAAAACAGAACTGAGACTATGCTGAACTAAATCACTCCAGTGGAGAAGGCTTTTTGGCTGTTGCTCTCACACTTGGAATGCCTAGCGCTTCTCTTCAAATCACTCCTTAATACAAATTTCTTCTTTCTTCAATAAGGATTTGTTCATTTACTAGTCATACCACCCAAAATTACCACATGCAACTAAACAGCATTACCCAAAATAGAGTGGATTCTTCTTCAACTAATCATTGTTAAAATATGTGTATACAAAAGAAGAAATACCAATTTAGGAGTTAAACAGAGAACTACCATCACTACCAATATAAATCTAACCGACAAAAAAATATAAACAAGTGTGGCAAATCAAAAGGTGAAATAGTCTAATGAAGTCTGCACTGATGAATATCCCATTCAAAAAAAAAAAAAAAAAAAAAATCAAATATACCATAATGACAGTAAGTACTGAAGATAGCAGGCAGATTTGATTAAGCATTTTAAACCACTACTGAACATTATCTTGAATTGCTCCAATGTAGTGATTTTCTGAAAATTTTTAATGCTTCTATTATAAAGGCAGCAGAAAATATTAAACAACCTAAACTCTGAATATATAACTTTGGGGCCTAAATTTAGTACTGTCTCACCAGGAACTTTATATATACCCTATAAAGATGGAAAGGAACATTTCCCCAAGTATGAACTTTAACATAAAGAGTTATCAACAAGATCTTTAGGTCAAAACAATTGGTCTGCTTTCTGAGACAGCAATGAACATTCACAAATGTCCTTTCTCAAAAATCCCTTTCCCACACCCATAAGAGTTAAGCAATGCCACACATACATATTTTCAATATTTTGCATGTAGTAAGGGCTACAGTTAAACATATATGAAAATAGGCAGCTAATATCTTTTTGCACTTTGCAGTACATATCAATCTGCCATAAAATTACAAACCTTAAATTTGCCCTTTCTAGATTTTTTCTGTTTCTAGTTAATGGCAAAGATCCATGACTTTGTATTTTATGCAGACTCACAGTGGATAAACTGTATCAGTCCACTGCTGTGGCCATTTGAAACCTAAAGACGCATTTCCTTCAGGTAGGAAGACAGGTTTTGAAGATATGAGTGAGGACCTGTATGATGTATGATGGCAACAGCCTTTCAGAAGTTCAAGCTATAATGTTACTGTACCACATCAATACCATCATGTATCTCCAGAGGCTTCCATAGGAGAACAAGTCAGGTTTAAATTGTCTTGTCTCTTATTTCTTAGGACAAACCCAGCACAGTCGAGGCTCACACAGGAACACTCTACAGGATGAATTCCATGTAGAATAATCCCTCCAAAAAACATAAAGTTTTCTAATCATAGTTGTCTGTGTAGGAGATAAATCTTCCCAAAGGGATTACCCAAAATACAGATACCACTTATCTCAAGCTGCAGCAGTGCCTCTAAAGTTGTAATGTTTGGTATGAAGCACTTGCAACCTGAAATTTGAACAGTATTTCCAACAAAATAAACACTTCAAAAGTCAGAGGGATTTAGGAAAAAGTTTATGAAAGACAAGTCTATACTGTAAGATTCTGAATCTTGAATGAAAATACCCACTTCAAAATAATATAGCATTTAAAATTAAACATGCCACTATTTGTAGATCTAACATTAGCAGAGTAAAAATACTGCTAAATACCTTAAGTGGAGGGGAGGGGTGAAGGGAGAAACCTTAAAATGAACCTCAAGCTGTAATCCTAAATGTGCCTCACAGTTCATTTGATCTCACAGCGAGCTATTCACAAATTCTTTGAGTCAGTAATTTGAAATGACTGTTAGTCAACAGATTATGCAGAGGCAAACATGTTATGACTTTGAATAAAAACCTTCCTACAAGTCTGAACAGACTACTTCCTCCCACAGGAGACAGCTTTTAATCTTCAACTTTTACTAGACTTGCCATTTAAGGAAAGATTCATTTACAGCTGTGGCTCTTGGCACAGACAGATGTTCAAAATAAACTATTACATCTACCAAACAGAATTTTAAATCAAATTTCTTTCCTCTAGTAGCTACTCCTACAAACCTGTTAAGAAAGGGATCAGAACTATTTGTAGTCATTGTTCTCAGTTCCTGAGACATTCCAGGAGATGACACAGGGTTTTGAGATCCACCGTCCTGTTCCATTGTTGGAAGCTGGCTACGGAGAGCCAATTCCTAGAACAGCAGGAGAGGGAGAAAGAGATCATGTTGTGCATTTGAATGAACTTTTTGGATACACAAACACATGACATTACAGATAATTGATGCTTCTATTGCTTCTATTTACAAGGGTTAAATGAAGTTAAACTAAAGTTTGTGAGGACAAAGCAAGAATCTGTACTGGCTTCAATGAAAATGCAAGTTCCAGCAGCCGTGCCCAACATTACCAAGACTGCACCGTAAATGTATTTATGGATATAAATATCTGTGTATTTACACAAATGTTTTCTGGCTCACTTCAGTATCTTTCTGCTAAGTCTATATTTAAACCAAAATAAGATTTTTTAATACTATATGACGTCTAATATAACCTGTTTAGCTCTGCTAAATAACATTTTAGCCCCATTTCATTTAAATTCAGATTTAGCTCCTGGCTTCCTTTATACCTTTCTTGTTTCAGTTAGAAAACTTTCAAGTCTTTCTCTAAAAGTTTCCATTCCCTCCTCCTGTTTGAGGCATGCATTTGAAATCTCTGACTGATCAAATCAGTGATTAGTTCCCAAAGTAGATTTCAAAGCTCATCAAATTCCGAGTAATTTCTTAGTAAGACCAAGACACTGCACTTCTGAAATTACAAGCCTAAATTGCACATAATTTTTTACACATCTGAATGTTCATCATCTTGAATCAAACCATCCATTAACCATCTAACTAATTAACCATCCACTAATTAATGAAAGTAAGTGTTAACATAAAATGCATTATATTAAAGGTGGATGGAAACAAGCAACATTTTATGTAATTTCAAGTGACCCTTCTCCCCTTTTTAAACAAGTAATCCATGAGTTACGTGTGTGAAAATATGGTAATTTTCTTCAAGCAACTCTATTCAAACATCATCAATGTCTCACCAAGACTGAGCTTTGTTAATGCAGAGACTGGTAAATCTACTGACTATCTTGTCACTGTTACTAGTAGAATATGACTTCCAGACTGTGCCTGGGAAGACAATCTCAGGCAAACCAATCCTGTCAGTCTTGACAATACTCAACGTTTCTCACTTGCAAAATGTGTGATGGTCTTCATTCATTTTCAATGATAAGCTTAAGGACTACTACACTGCAGTCTTTGAAAAACTAGCTTTTCCCCAATTCTTTTTCAAAGTGATTTATTCTTAGGAAATCCTAAGGTGATTTGATTTGATTTTATTTCCAACAGACTGCACGGACGCTTCCCTACTGCCTGGTTTTCTTTTCTTTTCTAGTCTGCATATCCTTCACTCCCATTCCTGTGGATTACTATTCTACATATAGATCTCTGCAGAAAGTGTACAAGCATTGTTTTTTATGTTCATCACGCCCAATTACTACTTCAAGCAAACCCAGTCCTCTGCTCATCACCACTTATTTGGCCACTGTTCTATCAAACAGTAATAATACTCCATCCCCATTTTCAGATCTCATGATGTTAAACATCTTTTAATAATTTCTAAAGGCTTATCCATATGATTTTCATTTATTTATGTAATAAAATCTAAGTGCAAAGCCCATACAATGACATCTTACTCCACAGCTAAGTTTGCAACCTCGTATCAGTCACAAGTTACCTCATATACAGGTAGACTCATCCATTTGAAAAAAAAAAAGAAAGAAGAAAGTGTTCTTTCCTGGAATGCTTTATCTGAAAAAGGCAGGTCCTAGACCAGCCATCCCACAGATGGCTCAAGAACTGCTCACCCACATATTCTGTCCTTTTCCCCTTCCGTCTTGGTTTGATCTGTACATTACATTTTTATTTCCTTGGGCTGCAGTCCTAATTTGGATGAAGAGGAGGAGCTAAAAATGCCAGTAGACTGCAGATGCAGTTTAATCACATACCAGGTGCCACAAAGAGTGGTACCAAACCAAAACCTACATGGAGTCACTTCTGTATATGAACTAAAGAGACATTTTATTTCCCTTGTGTGGGCTTTCCAATCAGGACTGCCACCTGATTCAACAGTTGTGAGGAAGATAAAGAAATCCACACACATCCCCTTTTCAACAGCTACAGACACCAGGAAAGAAGAAATACGCACCATTTTTCTTCTGTTACCTTAAGAAAAGATATTACTACAAAGGAACAAGAAATTGGGAAAAACAGGGAAGTTACCTTTGTATTTTTCTAAATCCTCAGAGTGTAGGAAATATTGAAGGTTAAGTTCATCAATACATGAACTTAAATAGTATGGTAAAAATAAATGTAGATCAAGATGCTAGCCAGCTAAAAAAAAAATCTCATTTCTCTGAAGGCTCACTAAAGAGATGTATTAAACCAGGAGAGAGAACTATATTTTGCTTATTCTTTGGTATGTACTACATAGTGAAACTAGTATTTATAAAATTAGTACTACTTTTATCTTTGTTTCAACAACACTGCTAAAAAATGCAACTATTTTTAACTATTTATAAGTAGCATTACTACTACATTTTCAGGAGTCAGAAGCATTTTCCCCCAAAAAGAATGTTATTACTCATCTAAGTAATAAATTTATGTCATTCTGCAAGTCAGAAAGAGAAAGAAATTACCAAAAAAGACAAGCTATTGAGAAACCCATACAGGGCAATTTTTAATCATTCTGCGAGATAAGCAAAGTTTCCTAAAGGCCTAGAGAGTATGCTAAGACTATTTTTCCTAATAGGTGTATAAAATGGAAGCTGAAGTTATGTTCCTTGAAGAACAGTCTTTTCATTTCTCCTTTCTTAAATACCTGCTTTGCAACAAAAAAAGTTGTATGTTTTCTAGACTTAAAAAATGCATGGGCGTGTCCAAGTCTCTCCCAGCTACAAACAGAGCAATGTGAACTCTAAACTTTCAATTCATGCTTTAAATACATGCTTTATTAGAAGTATTTAAAGTCTGGAGGAAAAAATAAAACTGACAAAATCCTGGCTTCTATGAATTGATCTCATCCTATTTTTTAAGTATGTCAAACTTGTTTTAAGTACCTCTGGAAAAAGAAAAGCTTAGTATTCCTATTGTTAGCACAAAAGCTGAATTTTGGTTATTACATAGAGACCAAAATGATCTGTCATCTCCTTAAATAATTTAAAAAATAAGGTCAACCTTGTGTAATTTATCTGACTGACCTCATCCACATTTTTTTTTCATAATTCCATACAGATTAAGTTTTACGTGAAGTTACAGGTCATTCACACCATATCCAAATTAACTTCACAAAACTACCCTTTATTTTTATCTTCACTGGCTTTTGAGGAAAGGCAGATGACTTGTGCAACTCACTTATATTCTTACTCTATTAAACTGATGATATGCTACTCAATTTGACTTGATATATCTTGGTAATAGGTTTTGATTTAAAAGTGCTAATTGTATCATTTCTGTCCCTCAACTATTGCCCGACTTTCAAATGATCCATAGGTTTTCCTGGGATGGGAGAGAAGTTTGAAGGGAAAGAGAAGACCACAACACTTATGGGCAGACTTACAGCACCAATTGCTTCTTCAGATTAAGTATTCGCATTCTTGTGAGGGCCACAAAGTTGCAGCAAATACACAAAAGAAACAGGGAAGAGAGGTGTACAGAGGGAAGACAAATGAACTCAGCAATGAGTTGGGCAATTTGTGAAGATGAAGCGGGAAATGGACTGTTCACTGCACTGCTTCAGTCACGACAACCAGCATAGCCAGTAAATGCAGTTCTGATTTACTCTACAGACTTTTAAATAAGGTATTTATCCATAAAGATCTGCAGACATGAGCAAGCAATACAATTATTTTGTTGATCTGTAAAGCTTAGAAACAAGCAGCAGATACAGAATGAGCAAGCATATACAGAGGAACTTGTCTCATAAATGTGTAATATGCTGATTTTACTAGCAAATATTCTAATAGCAGAAGATAAATATGAAGAAATCTTCCACTCTCAGCACAAGAAAATAGTCTGCACAACATCCAAGAATAATGCCATCAGTACCTTGACATTATTTGCCTCTATTTCTTTCTACAGCACACTGTAGGGGAAGAAATCTGTTACTTAACATCTGTTCAATTTTGTGACATATACAAAACTTGCTTGACATCTGTTCTACATTAGAAATTGTTGACAACCAGATGCTAACTGTAAGAAAATGGAAAGAGAGCTAGTGGGGATGGAGTGAAAGTCAAGTCATTCAATTTCTTTACCAAGACAGATGGGCACCTTTAAGGTTTCAGAAACAACTGATGATGATGAGCACAAGTAAATGAACAGATGCTTGGTGTTTTTAAATTTCCTGGATGTATCAACAGTTCTTGCTGATACACAGTAAGTTCAAAAGTTATGACTTTTGCTACAGGTACCTTTGACATTTTTAGAATTTCAGTAAAATACATCCTTATCAAACAAGAAGAGTCTTTTACAGTGCTTGCTGTAAAAAATGAAGCTGAGAAATTATTTACTCTTTCCAGAAGGTGCTAAGGCTACCATACATAGCACTTGGAGTGTTAGTGTCACCACAGGATACTACAGCATCATGGGAGAGAGACAAAAACCAGTCAGGGACACTACGGTCACCCAGTACCAAAAAAACTGACCAGAGACATCAATACAACCAGGCTACATGGGGAAAAATGTCAAGAAGAATGAGGATGTTGGGCTAGATGACTTCTATCAGTCCCTTCTAACCTAGTGAGTGTGTGATAAGAAAAGCTCAGAGTTACAGTTAAAAGTTAAGGAACATTTCTCAGATGTTTTTAATCCATCTATACAAGAGATTTCATTAGAGGCAAGCTTCAAGAATTGCCGGTGTTATATAATTTCTTTGCAGAAGAAAGACTTTGGCAATCCCTCTCTAAAACAGACTTAGCTTTCCCAGAATTAAGAGCACTGAACCTATGAAGATTTAATTTTTAGCATTCCTTATAAGAGCATCTAAAATTTAGCAAGAGAAGCAATTACTCTGCCACCAAGCATAGCTTTATCATCAGGAAAGCAGATAATTCCTCCAAACTTCGTTAATTTTATTCAAAAAGAAAGACCTGTCAGAAAGAAAAAGTTGAACAAGAAATTTTTATTCTATGTATTTTCCAGATTCACTAGGTCAGCTGTGATCTGATCAGATGTATAGATTGGGACTTCAATAGCAGCATCATCAGAGAAGACAGACTACATTTGCCTCTACAGTACAGGCCTCAAGAAAGGTTTAGAGAACCAGAACCCAGAAGCAGTTCTCTAAGCACTTTCTTCCTCCTGTTAATTACTGGCTCATTACATTACTGAGGTGATATGAAAACACAAAAAGTACATTTAGATGGTGCAACACGAATAGTCTAGTATTATAGAACTTTAGAGGTGACATGATTGCCCATTCTTCTACCCAACAGATTACTCACACATACCTTGACTCAATAGCAAGTGCAGACTAGTAAAACTGATCCCAGGCAGGAGGTATGGTAGGGTGCAAGTTTAAATACAAATGGAGTCCTGATTTTTGTATGAAACCTTTCATCAGTTCCCACTCCAAATAGAGTGACCACTACATGTACATTTAATGAATTATCAGAATCATAAATGTTTAATAAATTATCAAGTCCCTTTGAGGTTTTGCAGTACTTTTAGGATTTAAAGCCGTAATTTCAACAAGTTCCAAAAACCTCATCTTACAGAGTTAAATATGAAGCTGATAACGATTTTCTCTATTTCATGTATTTTTTTGAGTTTGCAATGGGAAGAAATTAGTGGAAGAGTGAAAAATGGCATGAGAGGGCTTCAGGCACAGAAGAAAACATAGACTACACTTTCGGCATTCTGTAAGAAAAAAAATCCCCTATGAATGACCTAATTCTGGCAGAAAACAAGGTGTTTTTAACTGGTGTGGAGGAGTCCTCCTTTGCTTATTCTCTTGTGTACCCACAATTCTTGAGGACTTTTTTTTCCTCCTCCAGAATAGGATCTAATATTGGTTGATAAGATGTGGCTAATGCTTTGTAAATGAATCAAATTACTACATCTCAATTAAAATGCTTCTGTTTAAAGAGCTGCTCTGGTATTGCCAAACGAGGAGGTATTTTTTTCCAGGGTGTAAGCACTAAAGTCTGAAGTTCCTATTTCTTAGAACTAGTAACATACAAATTTTGTGGTACTCTTCAGAATGCAACAGCACACCAGTACTCATGGCTTCCAAACACAGGACACTTTCTTTTATTCTGTTTTTCTTGCCTAGTGCATACAGAGGTTTTTCTTAAAAAACAAAGTACAGTACAAGCCAATATAACTATTGTACTAAGAACCAGTAGATTAAAACACTGTTAACAATAGTAAACATGAAGTACTTTTCTATCCATAAGTCCACCCTTCCGGAGACTCATTCTATATTCAACTTCTTTAGAAAGAAGAACACATTAAACTCTTCGTAATGCTTCATATTTTGAACAATTTTATTTTGGTCTGAGCTTGAAAGGCTTTTAATAACTGTTGTTGCCTATACAGAAAATGTATCTGTGCAAGAGTCAGTTAAACATCAAAATACTAAAATTATATCTGCATAGCAATTATTTTCTTAGTCTAATCTATTAAGTAATTCTGTTATACTATGCATGCTTAGAAATCATAACTATTTCAAGTGACTTTTCATTAACTGATAACAGATATCCTTCTCTAAGATCATAGCTGCTTAAACAAACTGATAAGAACATTCATACGAACAGTACTTAAATGTCACCAACTACTACCTTAGATAGCTTCCTTTAAATAAACATCTTGATGACATCAGGAGTGGAGCAGCAGTATCCTCAAGAATGCTAAACAAGAAGGTTGTTTTCAATGTAATAAAATGTGCAATGAATTCCTTGTTTGCTCTTAAATATTGATATAAAGTTGTGGCAATACAGCACTCCTAAAAACAATGTTAGGGGTGTGACCAGAAAAGTGATCAAAAAATGTGCTTGGTGGAGCTTGGGTTTTGTTTTTTGTTTTTTCCTTTTTAGAATGTTTTCATGTAGCAAAAGGTTCCCTGCTAACCTAATTTAATGCTTTCATTTTTCTAATTATGCTGAAACATCAGTTAAGAGCCTACCTGATGTTTTGGAGAATTTGCTGTGCTGGGATTGATATTCCGCAATGCCTAAGAGTAAAAATAAGATGGATAAAAATTACTTTAGCTGCATGGTTTACCTATGCAGGCTGTCTTATAAACACCATCTTGTAGTATCAAGCCCCCAAGACAGGCCAGATGAGACAGGATAAGGGAGTTAAGAAACTGTGAAAATCATGACACAGTGAAACAGGACTCACAGATTTACCAAGGATGCATATTTGACAGATAAGCTTAACAACTAAGGAGAACAACATGAAGAGAACTGGTTGTCACCTGCTCCAAAGTTAGTCAGGTTCTCAATGACAACTGAGGCAAGAATATAATTAGAAGGCCTACCTAGAAGCATGCTAGCACAGGGTAAAATGTCTGTTTGTGGATTAATTGCAAAGCAGGAGCAGCAGAAGCCCAGGTGCTTAAGCAGAGAGAAAGTCCTGATGCCACCTTTGCAATGTATTCTAACCTAGAATACTATAAAAAGTAATGGCTATAAAGATGACCCATCTTACACCAAGAGATGCTGAAGAGTCCTACAAAACAGTCCTTGACTACCAAAGGGGATAACGGGAATCAGATTCCAGGACAGAATACTGCAGGCGATGAAGAAAGAGAAAAGCTGTCTTTGAGGACATTAAGATACTATCCTCTTCTGATACAAGGCCCATCACCCAAAGTGAAAAAGGAAAAGATTTTAGAAGGTTTTCCTTAAAGGAAAGATTAGTGCTTTTTCTGGCAGTATCAAAACCCCAAAGAAATATCTTAAGTATTCAGCACAGATGGTAGTAACTCTTAAAACATTCAGACTGAACAATTGAAGCAGAAGTCTAATGAGTCAAAAGTAGATCAAGCCCGAATTCCAATCCAGAGATTACGAAGTCCAGCCCTACACTTTAATATTTGCTACAGCCATATCTATACAGCGTATAGTTGAGCCATATCCATACAGTAGAAAATACTGACAGGCATAGTTTGCAGCCTTATAATGAAGTGTGACATTCTTCAGCATAAGAAATCCACAGGTTCAAAATGCAGCACAAGTTATTCAGTTGTTCCATGCTCACTTCACTGTTGAATAGGTAAGATTTTGGCAACAAGGCACTTCCTCAATGTATCTTATATAAAATTTAAAAATACTTCAAAATCCTGCAGACTCCAACAGGTTCTGGAACTGAAGACTTTCCTCCCCTTAAAAGGGAGAGCTAAAGTAGCTGTGGGAAATAACTTTTTACATGACTTGGAACGCAATGAATATGAAATATATTCTCAGGAGGAATATCCAATCATATCAACAGTCCATGTTGTCATCCTTATAGTTTGTGAAGCCTGCTCTTTAAGATTTTTGTTAGAGGGAGGAAAGCAAAATCCTTCAGTCTAAAAAATCAGATACTTTCACTAACAAGCTGATATCAGTAAGAGATTGAAATCAGACCTTTTTAGATCTCAAAGATTTTTGTACAGCCACTGGTCTTTAAGACTCACTGAAACAATGACTTAGAAAAATCAAAACATAACATACGAAAGAAATAGTGGAAGTAGGTGTCTAACCTGTGGCCTCACCTGCCGAAGCAGTTCTTGATGCTTCAGTCTCAGCCTTTCTTTCTCCATCTGTAGCTGCTGAAGTCTCATCTGTTGCTGCTGATTGGAGCTACTCCCTCCCATCACACCACCCTGGGGACTCTGAGGAGCCAGAGGAGGTGGCTGTTTGACTGGAGCACTTTGGCTGATTCGCTGATTCATGGCTAAGGAACCAAAACAACAAACAGTTAAAAAATAAATTCAAACAAATACACATGCAAGGAAAGTATTTTCCATGAAAGGTATACATTAAAAAAATCTACAAAATTACACGGCATGACAGTACAAAACATGCAGTTACACTGATGTTCCAAGTGTGAAATGTATGCTCAAGTGTGAGCAATTGATGTGTGTAAAATTAATGCAACAGTCTCATGGTTAAGCCTACATACTTGTTCTAAAAGCTTCTGAAACAATTTTAATGTGCTAACTGGTGAAAAATTCAAAACTGATAGTAAAATATTTCAAGTAAACTAGAAGAAGTTCTCTTCTTTCTAACAAACTATTCTTACTGCAGACACAAATACTAAATAACTTGTTTTATTCATGCGAAATCTTAGTTTCGTTTAACTTGAGAACACACAGAATGACAAAATGGATCATTTAATTTTTATAGAAAACAATTAAAGGCTACCTATTGTGGTTCAAGGTCATGCAACCAGCATTCACATCCTTGTGACATCAAGATTTTAGTGCTAGAGACTTCATTTAGAGCTTCCTGACAGGCAAAATTTGAGTTGGTACAGAAATGACAGGTAAATTATACAGCCATAAATACTGACATCAACATAAAAACCATTTTGCTAGTGCTTCATTTTCTTTTACCCCTCAGAACTATACATTGCATTTTTCCTGGGGAGCAGAGAAGAAAAAATGTAACTTTGTAAGCAAAATGCACAATGAGAACCCATCTTCCCTTCCCCTACAAAAGCAAGGCCTAAGATCATTTTATTTTATAAAATAATACATGACTGGGATGCATCTATTTGACAGGCCTGATTTCTCCCCCATATGACACCAATATACTTAAAGTCAACAGAGGCACTAGAGATCCCAGAGTGAAAGAGAGGGTGGGAAAGGATGACTGTATTGCAAGGGTACTGTTTTCAGGGGCTTCAGTTTTGAATTAGCTCTCCATCATGTTCTCTTTAACAGACTGTTAATGCTCGCAGTGTTCTGCAGAATGCGTTTGCTGAAGCAGTGATGGGAGAATGGTGGGATTTTTTTCCCCTGGGAATGAGGATTACGGTTTACTAAGAAACCAAGAAGAAAAAAAGAGAGAGATTTTTTTAGGATGACAGGGTGAAGTAGGGCAAAAAACCCCATCTGTAGAATTAGTTTGAATTAATGTTTTCATCATATAGAGGATTCCTGGAATACTAATGTTTCTTACTACCAAGAAAGGAAAATTCTCTCAAAAAAATCTGTATCATCTTTTCACTGAAAAGCCCTTCAGTCTGCACTGTTTTTTGAACATTCAATTTAAGGTACAGTAGTGCTGTTCTTCTGTTCCAAGAAAGCCAACATATATTTAGCACATAATACTACACAAGTTAGAGACCCAACTCTGCAGTCTACCCTTCCAACCAATCCACTGGTCCAGCACAGACTCAACAGTGAAATGGGTCATGTTTTCATGAGTCCAGTCAACACAAAATGCTGTCAAATAGCTTAAAGTGATTTGAAACAGTATTTCATGCAGTTACTTGGTTAAGAGCTTCATACATATGATTGCTAATATGATAAAACTTTCTGTAAGGTAAGTGAACCCCTGAAATAGGAATAGAAACTGTATCCGAGTACCAAGCAGAAACAACTAGGGCTGTAGTTCAGCTCCAACTTACAAGTCTCATCCTGACCCAGCATGAAAAATAATAGCGTGAAAATGACATTCCTATGCATCAAAGCCTAAAGTCAAGCAGATGATGTTACAAGACATCCACCACCACTTCACCATCAGAACTGAACTTCAGGACAGAAGGTGACCAGAGTGAGCCAATTAAACAGCTTTGTCCAATGAGCTGTGGTGTCTGGGCTAGTGAAAGGAAAATTGGCCCCAAGACACTAGAAACTGTTAAGCAAAAGTTCTAACTTTTGCATCAACAGCAGTCCTGTAAGAATGTGGGCAGTGAACATTTAACTACAAGCACCAAGGAGCTCCACTGGGCAGTATCTGCTGGAAACTTGACAGTTTGGATATTAGACAACTTTCATTTATCAAAGCTGAAGCAAAGTTGAAGCTAGAGAAAGTGAAAGCAAAGCAGCCCATCTAGCAGTTTTAGACAAGCTACACATGGCACTACTGGAGTGGGGAATAGATCTCCTCCTTTCTCTCTCATCAAATCTAGAACCAGGACCATGCCTTTTGCATTCTATATATCTTACCCTCTGTCACCTTATAAGCAGAAATGAAGGGGTTAGTAGGGGACAACAGAAAACAGCCTTTTCCTGCTGTTAGTTAATTCTGCAACCCTATCCAAAGTCTGTGCTACCCCTCAGAAATTCCAGGATCCAAACCTTGCTAATAAACAAGATGGAAGGTCAATTACAGTGTAAAGTCAAGAGGGAGAAAAATTAGAAAATTATTATTACCTGGAATGAGTACATCTAACTTAGAAACAAACCAGCTTGTAAAATCTAAGTACCCAAAGAGGAAAGATGCCAATTTTCTTTTGGTTAAAAACACTCCCTTTACAGACTAATCCCAAACTATATAATCATGGTTTCAGAGTCCTACTTCAAGGCAGTTCACAGCAAAGTCATGTTACAGATAACCTCATAAAAATTTTACAGTATCTAACCTTAGTTAAAAACTTTAGTGCAATATCACTAAGATTCCTTTAACATGTTGTGAATTTGTTTTTCCTGCATGCACTATGCAAATATCTCTTTTCCACAAATAGGCAGCTTTGAATTTCCTGCTCATGCCACTTTCTGCTCTTTTTATTTTATATATGTGTGTCTTTGTGATAGCTGCTTATATTATTCTGTTCTCTCCGACCACTGTTTGCTCCATTTTCTCATCTACTGACTTTGCAGTTTTAACTTTAAGAAAGAAATCATGTTTCTCTGATGTTTTTCATTTTATTCCCTCATCCTAGAGCCCCAAAATGTCTTCTAATGTCCACTTTGTAACTAATATTTCTAACTAAAAGCATATCTACAGCAGGAATATCATAAGATATTGAGACTTCGGTGTATACTTAAAGTTCATAAATAAATATTAGGGGATAACTTAATGATATGACTTGATAACTATTTGGAAACTACAATTAAAATTCCACTTTCTAAATTATTATTCACACATCCATTGAAAAGATGTTTCTGAACATTTTATTATTTCAAGAATGAAAGTACAAAAGATTTCAAACTGATAAGATTTTAAACTGTCCTCAGAACAAATTGGAAATGTCTTTACACAAGCAAACTTTTTTAACCGTGAAATTAAACTAGAAGTTAGGATATTAGAAGAAGATGCTAACTGAATTTTACTGATTTAACATATCCAAGTGAAGAACCAGTGATAAAAACACAATAGTATCAATGATTTTCATACACCTTGATGATTACACAAGTGTGCTATCTTCAAGGGAAACTCAAAGAATGTAATTATCTATAATTTTCAAAACAGTATCTAGTGAAAAGAGGGGGGAAACACATCTTTTTTTCAAGTGACAAGAAAAAACAGAGGGTTTTAAAGCTTTTTGTTGTTGCTTTGGGTTTGAGGTTTTTTAGCTTGCTTGTTTTGTGGATGAGGTTTTTTTTCTTTTTACACTCCTATTCCCCATTACTTATCAGGACACGACTGCAGAAATCTGCACTCTAAAGAATATGCTTATTAATGTGATCTCAGATAGCAGATTCTATTTTTTCTACACCTCATGTATTTGTAATGATCCTGACATGCACAGGGCTCTTCAAGTACTTCAAATTCAAAGGTGAAGAGCTTCATTTTATCTGTTAGCTAGGACTTACCAGTTTCTAATGCACCCTGTTCCTTACCTTCCATGGCTATGGAAAGCATTTAAATAAGGGGCTCTGCACCCACACAGCAGAGGCTGCAAAGACCTCACAGGCAGAGCAGGAACAAGCAAGTCTTTGTTTCCAGAAGAGGGGGATTTGAGGGAGGAGGAGGGGCAGACAAGTTAAAAAACATGGGCAACTTAAGACAATAAAAAGATCTTGTCCTAAAATATGGATTCACAATCTGCAGAATACAGTCAATTGCAATTGCTGCAATACGTTTTTGAAACAATTACTGATCTTCAAATGCTACACATTACTGATCTTCAAATGCTACACATTAAACGTTCTACTTTCAACAGCAGAAATGCCTCTCTGTACTCTACCAGACAATACCTGACAATTCCTGAAAAAAGTTCAGACTGCTGTCTACATACATTATAAGAAACAAAACAACCAAACCCCAAAAAAACAAAACCAAGAGAGAGAAACAATTACCAGGTATTGGTGCTAGGGAGAAAAGGCCAACAAATTTTTAACAACTCAGACATAAAAGGCTAATTTCTCTCCCAAGATCCTCTGTCAGTTGAAAATCCCAAGTCCCAGGACAGTGACACTTTGCAGCAACACAGCACCACTCCCCTATGCAGAATTACATGCAGAGATTGCACCCTTAATGATGAGTAGACACAGCTGAATGTTTAATGCTGTTCCCTTCCTACTTATAATTTCACCCTTCAAAGCTAAACCTAATTTTAATCTGCGAATTCAAAGACATTATTTATTTGAACAAACAATAAAAAAGCTCAGGATGTGAGTATACTATAGCTGACTGCCCTTACTAATAGCAATCAATGTTTTCACCAGGGGAATTAAAAAAAAAAAAAAGAACAATGTCTCCTCAGCATTTTGAATCTAGATAGCTACTGTGCATCATTTTTGGCTATAGTCAGGTGTTAACCTGGTGCTAGTCTGCAACACTTCAACAAAGGCAAATAACCTCTTTGATTACATTTAAAAGAGCTGGGAAGAAAAAAAAAATACCAGTAGGACTTGAGAGAGTCTTGGAAGTAATAAAAACACGTTCCAAGCGGCTTTTTAAGAAAGGCTTGGTACAACAATTTGTTATTTAATCAGGATGTAAGTCATATTTCTGGATTGTATTCTTTATAATGTATATGCATTATATAGAATATATATAGAATTATATAGAATATATGTATATATTCTATATAATGTAATGCAAAGCAGGAGCAGCAGAAGCCCAGGTGCTTAAGCAGAGAGAAAGTCCTGATGCCACCTTTGCAATGTATTCTAACCTAGAATACATTGCTATGTTACTCTAAGGAAATCCCAGTCACAGTTTCATAGTGCTGCTGTTATAAAACAACCTAAAAATTAGCACAATAAAATATTCCATTGCTTTCAGTCTCTGATCAATCTGACAATCCTGGATCTTAGAGTATGGGGGAAACCACAAATAAATTGTTCTCTGGGCTCATTTTGCTGCTTTAAGTGTACAAACAAATCTTAGTGTCTTAGGCAAACAGAAATATCACAGACTCCTGTGCTGAACTTTTGGTTAAAGCAAGATATATCCAAGGAAAATACTATTACAAAATCATGTCCAAACTACTGACTGGTTACTCTGCATTTATCAACTAGTTTTAGTCAAATTAAATTAGTATTTTTCTTTCTGTTTTACTACCATGGTTTTCTTTGATGTATCTGTCATTGTTTTTGAAGTCTTTCTGCCAAACGTAGACGTGCGATAGCCAGACTGACTTGAGCATCATTAAGCCTCCACAGCATGTTCAGAGAGATCTTGAATCGTTGGTAACTAAACTAGAGTAAAATGCTGTGTCAGTTCTTCCCCCCCCCCCCCCCCAGCAGTAAACAGCAATATTTGTAATGCACTTTCACTCAATATATGCCAGTTTCGGAAGAACGAAAATATTCTGGCTGGCCAGAAAAGCAAATATATATTCAGCAGTGAAGTAAGTAGCTTTTAGGAACTTCTGCTCAGTGCACACATATAAAACAAAACTCTTTAAATAATGGGCTCTTACTAAAACTCTCTTTCAACTCTCTTTGTAAGTATTTTTCACTTTTTAGAAAGAAATCAATTTTAATCTTGGAAGGCTGAACAAGTCTTAAATTACTTGACTTACAGAATGCAACTGACACCAAAAGTATTAGTACTACAGAACTATATAAGTTACACTGCATTGGACAGATCATGAGAAGAAACTTCAACTACTGCTATTTGAATTTAAATTCTATGTATTACTGAAGACTACAGTAATGGCATGAATCTGAGCTCATAAAGACCCCACATGCCTGTCCACTGACTCTCTGGCAAAATATATATTTCGTGAAAGTTAGTCCACATGTCTACCGAAGTTTAATCAGCAAAGAAGTCTACATAAGGCTATTAGCTGTGAACAGTTTCACTGTTCAATCACCACATAATACTTCCTGGGTTAATTAATCAAGACAAGCTTCTTTACAGTTTCTTATATTATTATGTGATAAATTTTTTAATGCACGTTTCCTTTAATTTATTTGAGTCGAACAAACCCTGTATATACACATCTGCACATCTTCATTTTTTTTTAAACTTCTGTCATAAGCCCATGAGAAATAATTAAACAGAAATTACAAAATCCAGTAAAAAATACTGTTAAAAAAAAACAACAGTATATTGTCAAGAAGCACTTTTATATATAGGAAACTAGCATCATGTTTCAACATGACTGATTTCAAATACAAAAAACCTGATGTGTCTTTGAATTTAAGATCATATATGATTAGATATAGACTAAATAATTACTGTGTGTATATATATTTTAGATTACAGATAATGAATCATTTTCAAAACAATCCACCTTCAACTTTAAACACAGTATGCTCATTAACAGGGAAGTGCAAAATGCTGTATTAGAAGCATACAATGGAAAAAGTGTCCCTGTTAGGAGTGCAGTTTCCTTTCACTATCATAACTGCAAGCACAACACAGCAAGCCTGCATTATTTTTACTGGCACCCAGACATCATTAGCAATAAACCTTTCTCAAACAGGATTAAATTACTTTGAAAACAAAGCAAACCCTCAAACAGGTATAAGCTTACATAAACCTACTGTCCTAATAAATTCTTAAGAAAAGTGTGGGTTTCTCTCTCGTTAATAGTCTAGAAATATTCTACCTGATGTAGATAACTACATCCTGACACAATACTTGTGGACAGATTTAGTGATTTCTTCAGTGAACTCAGTTCAGTTAAGAGGTATAAATGCGTCCTGCTTTCAAACAAACCAAGATTTTACTTTCTGATATAATCATACACAACAAATTATTGTTTACTGTCATTACCATAAGGCAGCACCTGCTTTTTACAAAGGGATGCGTACCAGTGAAATTTCATTTGCCTCTGCAGATTCACAGCAGGCTTTGACAGAAGTCACTGGTTCACTGAAAACTGATGCTGATTCATCTGTACACATCTCTGACACACATACCAAAATACAGAAGTCTTTACTCCATCCTAAGTGATCTCCTGAAACTGCTCTTCTGGAAAAACAGATACAGGAAGTGAAAAATCTAATACCACTAGACCTTTTTAGATGAGTTAAATCCTCTTTTGTTTTTTGAGAGTATGTATAGAGGATATGCCACTGCGTTTGCTGATGAAAACCACTTGTGACTCACTCTCTGCTTTTTGTGCAAAAACAATGACGGCAGATCTGGAACTTCAGAAGTCTAAAACGCTACTACAATCAGACCCAAGGTCTGGGCTTTTTTTTTTTCTTTTTATTAGACAAAGGCCAAACGCCATTTTTCCAGTCTAGAGTTCCAGTTCTATCTTGTCCAAAAATCTGCACCTTGAAAAGCTCCTACAAACTAAAAATTTGAAGGAGTATATATTAAAGTGCTAGACAGGTAACAAATAAGAAAGCAACACTATGGAATACCTCCTTTTAATTTTTGATACTTAGAAATTAGCAGATGCTCTCAAGCTTAAGCTTTTAATTGAACTTCAAGCTTGAGTGTTTGCTTGCTTTTTCTTTAAACAAAAATAATAAGTACATGTTTCAATGAAATGTACATTTTACTACAGTGTTTCTGAACAAGCTCTTTTCACTTTTTCAAAGGTGCAATGTTTTTATACTAGAAAAAAAAAGGAAGCAGAAACACGTGGTGTGCATTCTCTATAATCATACTGTCATCAGTTTTATTTCATTTCCTAATTATGTAGTCAAGCAGCTACTGTACACAGAGCCCCTATGGCACTTTCCATAATGATACTAAACACTGTCTTGCCTTACCTTCCCCCTTATCCAAAATTCATGCAAAACTTCAAAGAACATTAACATTATTTCTAAGTGGGAGTGAAAAAGTTGTGGCAGTTTTTGCCACATGAGGTCACATATTTTGCTTCATACCCCATTATCACAGCTCCAAAAATCAAAAGACCAAAAGGAAAGAGACTGGGAGTGTGAAACACTGGTATGACCACAAGTTATAAGCCTTTAAAACTGAAGTTTAGATATAATAATAATAAATAATAAAGATAATAATAAAATAACAACAGAAGCTGAAACAATATCTTGTTTTACTCCAATCCCTACAGACACTTGTCTGACTACTCTAGTGGAGCAGCAAGGTCTCTACACCCACCTTAAACCAGTAAGAGTCATGGAAATCAACTGCCAGTTTTCCAGTATTTTCCCACTTCACCTTCATCTTTGAATTTAATATATTAAGCACCCTCAAAGGACAAATTATTTAAGGCTGCATTTCAAAACCAAGTCCTATCATTGGCAAACTTAAATGTAAGAGTTAAAATCCCTTTAATGGCATTTTATACAAAAGCCAATTCTTGGAAACTTAACAGTAAAAAAGCTGGACAATTTAAAACTTCAACTGGTTCTAGGAAATTTGATTTTATAGAAAAATCAGATGTTCTTCTTCTTCACCAACATCAGCCACATAGAATGCTTAGCTGACCTGCGTCCTATCCAGATCTTCTTTGATTATCAAGAAAATGCATTACGTTATCTGAAAGGCTAAAAAATCCAGTAGGATCTGTGAAGAATGACTAATGAACAATAGCAGAAACAACAAAAGGGTCCAAAAGAGAAGTTCAGCCTGACAGTCCAATTCCCTGAAGGAGAAAAACCCTCTTCTAAATACAAAAAACCAACAAGGCAATTTGAAGCCTCTTACTACGAGGCCTGCAAATGCACTGAGAAGGTAGGACAGCATGTTTTTACCAGATGCTCCACTAGACAAGAATCCTGCTGACACAGGCCTAAGGACCAACCCCCTCCCATTCCCGCTCCTTTGATCCCATGTCATCTTTTATGACTGCCTGTGCTTGGCATAAGAAGACCCTCCTTTCATACTTAGTTCTTTCCTAGATAATAAAGTTTGTGAATTGACCAGACAGTAAACTGTTTTAAAGTCATATTTGTAGACTTGGAGGATGAAAGTCTGAGCCACGGGATTTCATTGACACTTAAGTAGTGTAGCTGAAGACCTTGAACCCATTTCAACGATGTCAAACTAAGTTCTTATCTTCAACTTGGAGCACTCAAGTTATAGACCCAGCCTACCATACCAGCTATTCTGACAGAGGCTCTTTTCTGATGCATTTCTTCTAAAAGCCTGTTCCAAGAAAGAATACATACTAACTACATTCTTTTATTTTCAGTTTAAAAGCATGAATGCTATACCAAAATGCCCCATACCAAGTCAGTCCACCTAAAATAATTTTTTCCAACTGATTCTCTTTCCCCTCTTTCTTTTCTACCTACAATAATGGAAAATTCCAAGCACTATTTAAAAAAGAGCTTTATCCACACCTACTAGAGAAAATAAAGATGAATGCAAATCTTCCATTTAATGAGGAACATACAGAGACATAAAGGCTGTCTCCCTGGAAGCTGGGAATTCAGAAGCAATAAGGGCAAAGACTCTTCATACCTTCTGCTTCTGAATACTGGAGCAGAGGAGTGTGTTTGCACATACCATTCAATAGTTTTGTTTTCTTCAATGGTTCTTAAGATTGAAAGTGGCAGAGAGAGAAATTAATTCCTCCTTCATTTTCAATCACTATTAGCATCACTGCAATAACCAAAAGCTTCAACAAGACAAAGATTAATTTATCCTGCTTCTGGAAGTATTAGTACTCAAAAATATTGAAACCCATGCTCTTATTTTAAAGCACAGTGATAGAGAAGGTATGGTCATCCTCAGGGGAAGAATACCAACAGAAGATTTTCAACCTATATTAAGCACAGAAAGGTAAACTTTTGAGTCATTCACATGCTATTTGGGGTCACAGCACGTATTTGTCAAGATCTCCACATGGTAAATAAATGCAAGACTTAGTAATTTAAGTCTGTCAAACAATTTTTTTTTTCCTTCTTCGCTGGAGTGACTTAAGGAGGTCACAAGTAAGAAAGTAACAGGAATAGAGTTTTGTATTTTCTTGGCTCAAATGATAAAAACATAAACCACAATACAATATGTACAACTTAGGTTTTCAAGGAAAACTCCTTCAAGCTCAACAGCAGCTTGTCTCTATTTGCTGTCACTCTAGATCAGAAGAGCCCACATGCTTTTTTTCCTTTCCTGCTCCTTTCAGTTACACTTGAGCTCTTTGACTGAAAAGGTCTGGAACAGATTAAAAGTCCGACCACAAAATAAAGAGCCTTGGCATGTACTCAAGCCTGTCTGGGATACACATACACAGTGGGCCCAAAAAGGGAAGCTATGCAGCAAGAAACCCTTAATCAGCCTTTTGGACATTTCTAACTTCTTTCAGTTTAACTGCATAGCCTTAACATTTGATGGAGTTTCAGTATTCACAAGACAAGCAGCTTTTGCCCTTACAGCTGAACCACTCTATTTACAGGACCACAAAATAGTTGTGAAAAGCAAGATTCATCTCATTCACAACCTCTGTCCATTAAGGCACTTTCTACACTCCTTTTTAATTCCAGTTCATCTTCGGAAACTATAAAGTAATGCATGTAACGAAAAACAAGATACCCAGCAAGATTACCTGAGTAAATGTAATTCCAAAAGGCAACACTCGTTTTCAAAATGACTGTTTCCTTTTCAGCCTTATTCACATAGTAATTGTGAAGCTGCAAATTACCTACACACTCCTCTTTTGCAACACACAAACAGATCTGTAGCTCTGGCTGTTGTTAAAGCCAGCATGGATATTTGCCAAAGCTTACACCCCACCTTTGGGCTCAAGTTGCATAGTGGTTCAACCTGTCTACAAACTGGTGAGCAGTTCATAAACAAAGTGTGACAATCTGGCGTTCTCTGTAGGCGTAAACGGAAGTTGTAAGTAAGCGCTCAAGCCTACAAACCAAAAATGAAGAATTTCTAAAAGACATTTCAGAAAACACAACAGAACAGTGACTGTTGAGTTTTGTAGCTCTGTATTTATATGGCATTCATGGAGTTAATGCCTCTCCCAAAAGGGGCCCACAGTTGTTGTTAGGTCAACCCCTGTAAAGCTTCAAAGGTTTTGCATCCCCTCAGCCTGACCTACTCAGTGATCTGCACACTGTTTTCATTTAGCTGCACTGAGTCCAAAAGTAAAGCCTGAAAACCACAATGATCTCTTCTTTTTTTTTTTTTTTACTCCTACTGTTTTTCCATGGCTCTGGAAAAATAACTAAAATCCAAAGGAGTTGAAAATAGTAAGTTATTGAGAAAACAAATCAAGCGCAGGCTAATAAGGCTGACACACACAGGTCATGGCTTTACAAAAAAACAGAAATTGTAATGCCATATTAAATATATCCCTTGGACAATCTAAGAAAGGAGTTTAGGGTCTTCACATTCTGTGTGATTTCTATTCACAGGCATCAGTGCCAATATTTTATTGAAAAGTTTGCAGTTCCGCTCTTCATACAGATCAAAACGTTACTGAAGAAAATTACATAAAAGTTCTGTTTTGTTGAATTTCTCCATCTAGATTTTAGACTTCTTCTCCATCTAGTGATTGTTAAGTTACTATTTCTATTCCCAATACTGCATAGTCTTTACCCCATAAAAAGGTTATTAAAGCAGGAGCAACAAAACTAGTAATTCCTCATCATATTGTTTAAAACAGAAAGTTTTGTCATGATAATCACTGTGACAAGCTGGAATTATAAGCTGGTATATGTTTCAAGTGTATTTAAAAGCATGAACTGTTATTTGACAATGCCCTCTTAAGATAGCACAAAGGAAAGCAAATATTTGTTTAGGAATTAAAAGATTCTTCTGTGGTGAAGTTTTGCTAATTTAAAGGGACGAGTGAGCTTGACTGAAACTGTCTCAAGAAGTAATTTCTGAATGTAACTGTCTCAATAAGTAATTTCTGAATGTCACCACTTTGGGGAACTGTATGGATCATATGGCAAAATACCAACCCGTAGCATTAGAAACTTGGGTAACATACAGTCCTGAAGGATATAAGCTGAAAGTTTTTATCTTAAAAAGAAAAAAATTAAATAAGGCTTCTGTAACTCAAAATATATTTTAATCGTACTATAAAAAGTTTTCAAAATTAAAAGCCTGCAAAATTAAAGCTGAGTGAACTGAAGCAAATCAAGAATTCTGAATTGAGATGAACTTTTACCAAAGCGTGGGTCAAGCCTTGGGTCTAGCCAAGATGTGGTCTTGTTCTTATGGTTTATGTAGTAAATTTCTCCATCCTGGGTCATAGCTTGTTCCCATCCATCGGGGAGTGGGCCTGCAATATAGAAGGAAGGAGTTGATGGCGGGCTCTTGTTTGCTCCAGCTGAAATTGATCTAAAAAAAATTTTAACATTTTACATATATAACAGTACATGAAACAGAAGAGTTTCAAGCTCGTTTCTGGGATTAAGGGCAAAGAGGGGCTGGGTGGGAAACCAAGGAACATGAACCACTTCTGTCATTTTTATTTAGGATTTGGACTTTAATTTTCAAACTTGCTTGCATCCTTTCATATGCTTTTGACACATCATTTTGCTACAGCATTCTAGTATAAAACCAGCAATAAGTCAAGCCTGCCAGAATGAAACCAGCATGAGCACCAGGAAAAAGAAGCACAGAATAATTCTACCTCTCATAGGAAAGTTCATCTGGTGATTAAGGCACAGCAGCAACAAGCTAATACTGAGGAGACCCTGAAATATTTCACAAACAAAAAAAGAAGTGACAAAACTCATTTCCCCTTTACCTCGTACTCTAACTTTTGGTGAAAGCATTGAAGGCTTAAGCAGACAAAAATGCAAACCTGAAGAACAAGGCAGGCAAACAAGCAACAACAAAGCAAAGGCAAGAAAACACCATGAGCAGCCACAAAGACACAATGCTATGAACAGCAGTGCAATGCCTCTACAAGCAGAAAGGTACATACAGGAAAAACTACTTCTAGAAAATGGTCAAAGGGAGGTACATAATGATGTGGAGTCTGCAGCTGGCATCTGAACACAGAGTCTAAGGAGTGGTTCCCATATGTTCCCATCAGCAGCTTTCAAGAAACTAGCTTTTATTCCTATACAGTTCTTAAACCTCTCATTCCCATCTCTGTATGATCATCTATGTATATTCACCCATACTTCGCTTAGACTGAAAACTATTTTAAAAAGTTGTACTTATCTCATCTTATCTGTCAGGTGCTTTACAAAGACATGGTTTTGAATTTTTATACTCACATTGATATGGATGTTTAAAAATATCTAAATTAGATACAGGAAGATCTTCCCTGTATTTTAGATTCATGTACAATCCTCGAATTAGACAACAAAAGATTCACTACACATGTTAAGAATGCAAAAGAAATTAGAACAAAACCTGCTGTAGCAGCAAGCCATTGTATTTCAAGTTCTCTACTCTCACTCAGTGTAATACAGTAATACAACAGCAGAAGCCATCTGACTTGGATGAACAGATTATTCAGTATAATGTAAGATACACTAAGTATACATAAACATCACTATTTCACGCATGAAATTCAGCTATACCTAAAAATATGTGTTTATCTGATAAACATCTACTATACCCATCTTCAAACTACATTAGCTCTTGACTGTAACGTTGTCCTGAAGTCATGCTCCTGCTGAAGAATTCAGTCTAAATCTGGGAGGCGAGGTGGGGAGGACAGACTTGTTTGCTTAATCTCAAAAGATATTCTTGGAGAAATGACAAAAAGAGTAAAAAAATAATTCAATTGCATTCCAGTAATATCCCAAGGCATAACCAGGACAAGAATTTCTTACTGTGGTCTTTGAAGATCCTTGCAAACTACATTTCTAATTTAAACTTTTATTTTGGCTCAGAAAACAAAGTCCTTCTCTAACAACTTCACTACTCCATCATTAGAGCCACATATTTTCAAGTGAGGAAAAACAGTGAACACTAGACATTTTCTTCCCCACCTCTAATGCTCATAAGCTTTAAATGCTGTCTACAAGTAACGAGTACCTCAGCTTTTACCAGAAGCTAGTGAACAGACCAAGAAAGAAAGAGTGACAATACTGCAAATAATTCTTACACCCTAATATATTTACTGTACAAAAGGACTTTGATGGAGAAATGAAAACTCCAGTGCAAAGAATGCTGTATTTTGTTACCATACCCAAAGCTGGCTAATCAGTGAGACACTTTTTCATAAAACTAGGGCACAGGAGCACAGAGACATGCCCCCCATCATCCAAGTGTCGAAGCCAGTGAAGAACCAAACCGACTCCTTTACTGCTGAGCCAGCATGCTAGCCATGCAGGCAGATCTCCTCACTACAATTCTCCTCAGAGTCCTGCTAAGCCACACATCCCTTGGAGAAACTCAGCAAGAAATTCTTTGTGAACTGCAAAGCCAGAAAAACCCTCTTTGGCTTCAGGAAAAACAAAATCAGCCTGGGGGTGTCACTTCTGCTGAACACTGAAATCTGTACTGGTCCAGCATGTTCCTTTGTAGGCCGCAAGAACAAAATGCCTTTGAAGAAGGCTGCCAGGAGCTGATCAGTCCATCCACCTGGTGGAATAATGCTGCTTATGAGACTCAATGATCTGATGAGTACTAGCTTATTACTAGAGACAAACCTGGGCAAGGTTCTCTTTCTAAATAAAATGCACAGCTGTGGAACAGAACAGAAAGATCCTTCTGCTTCCCTGGCTGTCACAGCAGCAAGCCTTCCTTGCTAAGCGCTATAAATGACTGCAGAAGCGGAGCTTATATCTCTAGACACTTTTGGCATTAATAACATAGCTTTCTTCCTTGGACAATAAACTGTTCTCTTGTTTCTGCTGTCATCCTTACATACTGAAAAGGCAGTTCAAAAATTGGAATTATTTCCTTCTGTAATTCCTGTTGGTGAGTAATTGTGAAACTAGAAGACAGGTCTGATTTTCTAAATGGTCACTTGACAAACCCCCTGTTAGAGGCAAGTAACAGAGGAAAGAACTAAACCCATGCTGAGGAATAGGAGATATATTTACCTAAAGCATTTAGGAAAATCCCTTTGTAGTTACATGTCCATTTTCCCCCAAAAGGTCCAATAGGAACAGAATTTTCAGCATTACCTTTTGCGACCTAGGTTGTATCAATGTCCTATATTACTGCTATTCAGACCTCCTCACTAAAATTTCCATAGCTACAGTAGCTTATTTTGTACAGAAACAGTAATACTGGGTCTAACCAAAAGTCCATTTAGTCCAGGCATCTAGCCTGGAGTAATGGACAGACTTGTTTGCTGAAAGTAGCTCATTTAGTGACTCTATAAACTTTTAAATAAAGCACTGAATACATATAGGGACCTGAAAGGTAGAGAGGTTATGGATAGTCATTTGGCCTCCATGTATGCTGGGCACTGAACAGGCTCCCCAGGAATGTGGTCATAGCCCCAATTCTGATAGAACTGAAGAAGTGTTTTGACAATGCTCTCAATGGTGTGACTCTCATGGATGTCCCGCATGGGGCCCCGAGCTGGCCTCAATGATGATGTTGTGGGTCCCTTCTAAATTAGGATATTCCATGATTCCATCCCAAGTTATTCCTTGGGACAGTTTCTGCCTGCTTACTAAATGCCAAAATGTCTCTCTTTCAAGTACTTCTCCAGTCTCCCCTCCAACTTTTGTAAATATTCAGCACAAACAATATCCCTGTGACATGGTCCCCGACTAGTTCTGTTTGGTGCCTCCTACGACAATTGAACACTATCACAAGTTTAGAGTTCTATGAAACAATTTGCACAGGGAGACACAACCCTTCCAGGTAGGGAACTCAGCCTACACTGTGGTACTTTTAAGTACAAAGCTACCAAAAAATTATTCTAATTTACAAATTCAAGCCATCTTTACAGAACTACTGATAAGCCATACCTCTGCAACTAAATATTTATATAATGCTGTAGCTTCATATAAATAACATGCAATTTTAAAAACCTGTGTACATGTCTCTTTGGTACATGTCTCCACTTTTTATGAGGTTTTATTTTTTTTTAAACTTTCTCATACGCCATGGAATCTGGAATGCAAAGGAGAGCTTGCTGCTGGCTGATAGAAAGCAAGTGGAAGAGTAACAAATGCAAAAATATGTAGAGATGCAACCTCTACTGGGATAAGAAGTTAATCTTGCAAGACTCTACAGTTCCTAACACTTAATTTTAAAACAAATGTAAACAAAGCCACATTTTACAGATAGGTCAATGCATATAAGAGGGCACCTGTATCTATCTACCAGCTACATATACATGGATAACCTAGGAACTAGAATACCTAAGTTCAACAAGTATGGTCTTCACCTAATAAAAATACTGATCTCCAAGACCTTTCCTGAAAGCTGAACTTTTTCCCTTCAGTCACTGTGGTTCTAAAACTTACAAAAATTACATCAAAGTCTACAAAATTTACTTAAAGTACATCTTTATCCTGTCAAATTCATATAAAAAGACACTATTTAAAAAGGGACGGTTTTTGCAGATGAAGAAAGAAATAAAATTACTGTCATGCAGATACTTAGAAACCTGAGTTTCACAACAGATCATAGTGTTGACTGTACACAAAACAGAATTTTGTAGTATGACTGGCTACATAGGAGCAACCTGCAACTGAAGTGAGCAAGGTTCTAAGAGAAAAGCTAGAACTTGTTTCAGTTATCGGCATATTCCTTCCACCCTCCTGTCCCCTGAGAGTGATGAACTCAAGTGTCCATTTTCTTACCAACATTTAGCATGGCACTACAGCCTTACCTTAAGAGACAATGGAATTGCACTAGGTCTACAAACTTTCACTGGGAAATTCAATTCAAAACTGCCACATAGGAATGATGACAGAAGAGGACAAAGACACGCAATCTGCTCCAGAGCTAATTATCTAAGTGGAAGAGGCTAAAGTATGCAGTGCTGTCAAGCATGATTCGGGAAGTAAAGGTATCTGAAGAACAGAAATATATAAATATAATTATCCCATCTCTGTTGTATCAACTGCAATTGTATATGAAACAGCCATTGTTAATTTTCAAATGTATAGCTTTACCTCAGTAGGGAATGTATAGGAGATGTTCCTAAGAAGAACAATATACCATTATTACTACCCTTTTGTTTGTTTGTTTTAAATCAAGACAGAAGAAACTTTGTTCTTTTTTTTTCCTGTTCTTTCTGTTTTCCTTTACGGGAAAAACGGTTAGAAACATAACACAAAAAAATCAGAACAGTCACAATGACTTTTTACATACATGTGGCATATTTACAAATAACAGGCTCGTTTCCTTTCCACTACTGAAGTGAAGATGCAATACTATTTCACAGATTAGCCAACAAATGCCATCTAAAAGAGCACTGTGCTGCTTCTCTCCATACATACGGTCCAAACTATTTTAGTTGATTACATGTAGAAAGCTAAGTGAAGAAAGACTGAGACAAAAACTCCCTCACTTTTCACACACAGTGATGGCTTCCTAAAGGATGTAGCTCATAGAATAACTCATTCACAAAAATCATGCCTGCAACAGATAAAACTGGTTCACATATCCACTAACTTCCTTGAAGAAATGTGATTTGCAGCAAGATACCTGGGTTCTCATTCAGTTTTAGGTGCCTCAAGAGATGGAACTTCTTAAGACAGATAACTTAAAGATTTCAGTCACATGCTAAACTACATCTTTCCCATTTTTATTATTTTAACAATCTTTCAACTTGCCCTTATCACATCTTTCCTGAGTTGTTCTTCCCCTATTTATCCATAAAGACAACAGGTTTACCTCCAATATGCACACATCAGTCTTCAGAGTTCTCTCTCTGGATCTTCAATTTGTTTTCTTGTTCTTAATTCTAGCTCATATCAAGAACTCTAATTCTGACTAAATGGTTAAAGCTTTAAAAGGCTCCCAAGACAGCTCCCAGACATCTCTGTTATGTTTCAGCACAGTAACTTGACTTACAGTCTCCTGAGGCAGTACACTAGAACTTGGACAGTAACTTGAAGGGCTAAAATTAACGAGCACCATACAAGGTCCATACCAAGAGGAAAATACTCTCCTTTGTGGCATTTCAGACACTTTTTTGCAAGTCAGTGATTTCCAGCTGTCACAATACTTAACACCTGTTTTTCCCCAATATCTTTCATGAAAGTCTCTCATGAATTAGGGTTTGTTTCACTGCCAGCAATATTTCAACAGGAAACTTCTGTCTTAAAGATCTCAACTTGATTTCCCAGTTCTTGAGGATGAATACCCAAATTAGAACATTAAGTAGTCTTAAATCTGAGTGCCAATATCATGACTGTAAGTTCCACTGCGCTGAAGTGGTATACATAGTTACTTGACTTCTCCATTTCTCTCAAAGATTATTCAAGAGGCTACCAAGGAAGCATAAGCTACCATGAACTCAGGAACAAAAAGTAACAAAACTAGATACAACAGACTTTAGTAAAAACAAATATCCAGTCATAATTCCAAGTTAGTACATAAATATTTTCCAGATCAAGTATCAGAAACAGAATTATATCCAATAAAATGCAGGTTTGGTATTATTTATTTCAAAGCAGACTTTTGTTAATAGCAAATAAGGGTTAAGCAAGTGCATCCAAAGAGCCAGTTCCAAGTCATACTAACTCAATTGACTTAAGCTTAAAAAAACCTAACTCCACATAACATGTGGTGTAATTCAGTATATGCAGGAGTTCTGAGTCCATGCACTTTATCAGATTCAGAGCACTGGGGAAAAAAAAAACTTCACGGGATTTTCTGTTGATATTCAACACAGTATCATCTGTGAAATTAAAATAAACGTTCAATGAACTTGGATACAAGTCAGTGCTCTCTCAAATCACAAGACAACAACACTTGCACGATTCAACTGTTCTTTATTGCATGAACAACAAGATCTATGCAGCATCACTCTCTCACACGCTTACATCAGGCAATTACATGGAAATTCTTCTTGTTCTTTTAAAAATGACCCTCATGTCCAACTTGCTAGCTTCTTTTCTGGTCTGTTACCACCCTGTTACAATTTAACAGTACATTTTTTTGCTAAGGACCCTTCATTTGTTTCTAAGTAGGTGAAGTGATTCCTGCTTTACCTTCAATATTTTTTCCTGCCAATTCTTGGTACAATGGAAGGTTTGAGGAGTTATCTTAAAACACAGAATTTATGTCAATATTGAAACAGCAAGCATATAGTTTTAGCACAAATAAGCAAAAAGGCAGGACAGACCAAGGCAATTGTTTCCTTTCTCCTATTCTCCCTCCTTTAGAAGAGTCCCTGCAAAAGCATGCCACCTCTATTGCTACAGGTTTCCTGGTATAAATTTACAGAAAAAATAATCATAACTATTTTATTTTCACATCAGAGTCTAAGACCTTAATTGCTGTGAATCATGACTTCCTGAACTTGAACAGGACTCATTTGTTTCAGGATAATCCAGCCTCCTGGCCTAGCCAGCAAAAAGTTTGATTAACTTCCCCTCTAATACTCAGTCATGAACAGCACAGTTTGGTCACGCCTGTTAATCTTTTGGTATTGTCTGCAGCATATGAATTGCAGCATGAAACAAAGCTGTCTAAACAGACCACAAAAAGCAGCACAAGAGAATAACCCTTGGGAAGTACAGGAACAGCACACACACACAAAATACAGGCAGAGTGTGAGAAAATAAATATAACATGAACCTCAGTGACAGACAGGAGGTGACAAAACAAAGGGAAGACCAAGCACTCAAACTAGCATGGTACCAAATTTATCTGCTTGCTCCCTACATAATGAGATAAGTGAGCTCTGAAAACATACAGTAGATTCTAGAGCAAGAACAAGAACATTTTACTGCTGTCTAGTGACAGCTCCTCCCTGCCCCCCCAGGCCAGCTGAAAAACAATTCTATATTCCAGGAAAAGACATCAGACTTCCCCACCTAAAGCAATAATGACCATGACACTGAATTCTGGAAGTAATAGAAACACAAGAGGAAAACCAAAACATCGCTGCTTCTAAACAAGATTTTCAAGGTATTTGCTTGATCCATTTAGAGAGGACAGGAAAAAATTATATGTTCATATAAAATGTAGGAAATGTAAACAAATGGCAGCATATCCTGTCTAGTCAGTGAGCAAATGGAGGCAGAATAACACTGTGAAGCACAAAAGCTTTAATGTAAATTGATACTAATTTAATGGAAATTCTGGTCTTCATCAGTTTAACAGCATTTTTTAGTCAGAAGAAAATAGACAAAAATTCTGCTTCCTTAAAAGTTTGAACCATTCATTTGAAAAAACAAAAACACAAATCTAAGAACTACAGTGTACTTTCTATCGACAACATAAATATTATACAAATTCTCTTACTTCAACTATCAACCTCCTGCTTGATGAATCTGGCATCAACAAAATTAAAGTTTCAAACCAGGATAACTAGAAGAATATCTATTAAATCCCCCCCCCCCCCCCCGATTACAATAGCTTGTGGTTTACTTCTATGATGTTTTTATAAATACAAATTTTGCTTACCTGATGCTGAGTTCATGATGTTCTGCTGCACAGAAGGACTGGTGGGAGCTGTAACATTCATCTGGGAAAGCATGGCCTTCCTAGGATCTTGCCATGTTGTTGTTTGATCGATGTGACTAAGACAAAACAAAGCAAGAGTTAGGACAGTCATGCATTCACAACAATGACCTGCTAGCACAGAAAGTTTAACAACAAAAGGTTAAGACTGCCAACAACAGCCACATTCAAAACCAAATAAGAACTGTTTGGATTTTCTCCAAGCATCACTGTATGTCAGATTCTCAAGCCCTTGCCCTGGCCACCACCACTTTTTCCCAACAGCTGCAGCAATCAGAGCTAGAGCAATGGTGAGATAAGGTTCATCATGAATACCATAATCTAAACTGTTGTAACATAAATAGTTGCTGTACCCTTGAACTAAACATTTACTTCCTTCTGTTTGATCAGTTTTAAATGTGACTTCACAGATTTTCAAACCAAGCCAGTTATGTCTGGAATCTTAAGCATTGTCCAGTACCTCGGCATGTGAGTTCATATTCAGGGCTTAGGGAGTGGTAATGAACCAGCTAGTGTGAAAGCATTAGTCTTCCCAAACTTTCTGTGTATGGACCACATTCTCAGATTATGGGACAGGCTACTCTCCTCACCATTGACAGCTGGCCAATCTCTCTGTGGTAGCTGAAGTAACCGGTGACACTAAAGCAGTAACATGAAAGGGACGTGCAGCTGCCTTTCAACCTCATGCGAAAAGATGAGGACAGTGGGGCTGTCAAGTAACCCACCCTGCCCTCGACAAAATTTTGGAAGCTTAGATTTCTCTGTTTTGAAAAAAATGTTAAGTGCATTTACCACTGTCATTCATGGCAGTATTCAATTCAATGAAAATACAAAAGTGTAATGAATCATTATTTTACTTCTGGAGTATGTGATTAGCATGTTTTGCTAATGAGCAACAAATGCAGTCTATTCATAACAAGCATCAACATTATCTTGATGCCATTAAGCAACACTGCTCTGAGAAGTATGTGGGGACAAAGATACAACTCCAAATGCACATGAACACCGACATCAAAATTTGTTATCCAATCATTTAGAACTGATATCAATTAAAAATCATATTTGGATAGTACTGTTAAAAATTAGAATCCAATCATTATTAACTTGGTACAATTTTTTCCTTAAATAAATTATCCTTAAAATAATGTTTTTCTGGATTACATGGAATTCCCATTTTTATATACTTCAGCAAAACCACAAGTAACAAATTCAGAAGAACATAAAATAAGGCAGTAGTCACCAAAATAATTGCTTATGTCAAATTATTTATCACACTCTAATCTAACCTTCTGTTACAAGATAGACATAACATGAACTGGCTTTTAAAAAAGTTTGAAGATATACATATTTACCCTCTCTAAACATGTGCACAAGCAATTCCAGGTCAAAGAATTACAGACACATGGTAGTAGGGTTCCAATACAGCTCATTTAATACAGTATGTACTGGTTTTGTCTGGGGTAGAGGTTATTTTCTTCACCATGGCTAGTACTGGGCTATGTTTTGGATGAACCTGACCTCCCTCTGATCATCACACCAATAAATTAAACTGTTGGATGGCTGGGGTTAAACCTCAACAAAGTATTATTAAGCACACTGCATCTTTGGTTGCACAGGTTTTCAGATATTCAGCTTCACTGAGAAACATGCCACATGCAGCAAGACTTCTATATTTTTTTAATCCTGTTTACTTATAAAACATGGTGCAAAACAGTAAAAACTGCCCTAAATACACTGGACTAGACATAAGCCTTCTTGCTGGAGAAAAATTTTTCACTTTTCTGCTGGTCAGTTTCACAAAGCAACAAAAACAGGTAAAGATAATACAGATGTAAAAACACTGCACTGTAATGCTTCACAGACCATGTGTTTAAAATACTGTACCAGCATGTGCTACTCCTCCCTTACATTTCTGATTTGTTATATTTACTCAACTCAACTCTGGCAATAATAGAAACTGGGAAAACACCACTGTACCCCTAATAGCACATTCATCTACTTCCATTTAACTCTTATAAAAATCCATGTAACACTACGAACTAATAAAATGTAAGGTACATAATTTATAGTCTTTGTTTTTAGATGCTATTTGAGTGCAGAGTAAGAAATAAAAGGAAAAATGTTTTCCCCCTGCATTACAGAACCATTTTTACAGTTAAGTGTAGAAACACACTGAAACAACAACATTCATCAATCAAATGTGAACATGGGACAGATGAATGGACTGTGGAAGAAGCAGTTTTAGATGCACCTTCAGTTTTGAGCACAAGGACACAGCATTATCGATTCCTCAAGACATACCATGCAAAGTACAGTTAATGTTCATATGGAGTTGTTAACAAGGACAGCTATTTCAGGCAGCAGCAGCTTCCAGCTTTTCCCTAGCTCAGTATCACTTGAAAAAAGTCAGCATGTTCCTTACGTGACCAACTGAACTACAATCAGCAGTCTAAGAGCCAAGAGCCATGAAGGAAAAGCCTAAAGTAAGCAAGCTGATTATATTAATATCATACTGACCATATGACTGGTTCAATAAGGAACACTTTTTTTTCCCTGCCACTCAGCTCAGTGCTTCATGACCTACATATCCATTTCCTCCACACCTTCCCTCAAAACCTTTCTCTTTAACCTCCATGAAATCAGTCCTCATCTATATCTTAACCGGTTCCATATCCTGAGTGTTTGAGTGCTATACACTAAGAGAACACCCAAACACATCAAAACAGATCAGTTCTTTCTACAAATTCCAAATGCTCAGCTGAGGCAATACAAAGTAGGTAAGCCCCCACTTACATGGAAAAAATGTTTAAATAAATCCTAGTACTACATGGAGGACTGTATGACTTTATTTTGTTCCTATTCGCAGCAAGTGGACCAGGGTAACTTACACCATGTATTTTTAATTATCAGTTTAAGTACTGAAACAGGACATTCTCCACAGGTAAAGACCTTTCCCTCTGTTTTGAACAGCAGCAAAGAAAAGGTCTCAATTGACATAACAAGAACTGACATCAACACTACATTATCTTTCCCTGAATGAAGTAGATTTTTTTTTCCCTCATAGTAGCTGAATTACATGACAACTGCCCCAATCCTTACATTCAAGATCTTCTATTTTACATGAATTTCACCATATCTCAATAAAAAACTAGTGTCAACACAAAATAAAAGATTAAAAAATATTAGTGAATGAAATCAATGTAATCTATAAGTCAGCCACTATATGTAGTATGTATTATCAAATTAAAACTTGAAATTCTACCTACTCAGGAATGAGAAACACAGCTCTGTACTGTGAGAACAGAACAAAGTGAGTAAATATTCCTGGAATTAAATCAACATCTCTAGGACAATCAAACAGTGTAAGACATTTGAGTTCACAGAATAAATTCTCAAATCTAGCATCTGTCTATCTGGCACTATTTCTTATTGTTCATTTATGTCACAGAGAAGCAAAACTTTGTTAAACTGGACAAACATAGTATAAACTAAGGAAATCAATTCAGACTGTACCATAAATGTAAGTCTGTGGTAACTAGCCTTAGAAAAACAAAGCTAAAACACCCACCACATGCCAATTGCATTTGTTAGCAAACTTACGTCAATTCTAGTATCAAGAAGAGTGACTGTTCCAAGACACATCACCCACCATCCTCCACCAAAAAGGACTTTCAAAGTGCTGTGCATTACAAAGAGCACAAGCTGCATCTCCTCACTCATCCTCAAGTTCTACAGTCAAATACAAATTATTTGCATTTTGACAAGAACTACTTCAAAGAAAACAAAAATGTTCTCATTTTACATACAGAAAGAGCATTTCTGCAATTACTAAGAATCAGAAATTCCAACTGAAAGAAATCTTTACTGGTATTAAACACTATCACGTCTGAAGATTTGTCAGATTCAAATTCTAACCTAATTTTTGGAGTTCAAGATTCGGGTATGTTGTGGCGGTGGTTTGTTTCTTTCTTTAATTGAGGGAGAGAGGTGTTGAAGATTTTGATTTGAATTTTTGTGTTGGTTTTTTTTTTAAAGTTCATTGGAGAAGGGGCAGGAGATCTAGAAACTGAAAAAGAAAAAAAATTATTTTAAGAACCCTTTGGATCCTAGTAGACTAATAAAATAACACTATTTTTAAAAAAAAAGGAACTCATCTGCCCTTTTACAAAGTGTAATGTATCTTCCCATTCATTCTGCTGCACTGAAAAGGTATGTACTATTAAAAGCCACGTCAGAAATGAACACAAAAAAGGCAGTCAAAGAATTATTTAAATTCTTCAAGAAAGGCCTATCTCAGAGGCCTTCAGTTTTGATATTCCATAGTCTATATTGCAACTACAGTGTCCCCATTAGCAGGTACACTTTCCAGGGTATGCTGGAATGAGAACTTCATTTGTGTAAAGGAATTCTCACTCATTACAAAATCTTATGCCTTTCTCACCCTTTTTGTCTTTATTAGTATAGAGTCAACTTAAACATGCTACATCATTTGTAATTAGAACTCCCCTTTCAGAAAAACAGATCTTGGGACAGACATTATTAACATAAGCAGGTCAGAACTGCACGACTATTTTATTTAAGTGTGCAACAGAAATGCAGTGTTAGGAAGAAAAGCAAAAGAGAATGAACAGATATTTTAAACCTCAGTTCCTGATGAACATACTGTACAAAATTCCTGCAACAGCAAAAAAACTATGCAAGCATCTTTCCATAGGTAATGTTTATGTTTTAACAATGTAGGCAAGACTTGTATTTTATGTCTGTAAGAAAATGGTATTTTCAGTCTCCAGTGAACTTGAGACGACCAGCTTTGGATTTTGGTTTTCAGATTTTTGGGACTGTAAAGAATTCACTGGAAATCACATTTGATGAAAAGCAAAACACAGACACATACCACTGACCACATCATGACAGACCTCCAATGCTGCTGACGTGGCACTGAGTACTTTTTGTTCTGGGGATAGCAAGGAAAGCCTTTGTGTAACATAAACAAGTGCACAAATGAAACTAAACCTAATTATATTCTGGTTTTGGTATCAAATTTAAACTTTTCATTAAATCCCAGATGTTAGCTGCTCCACTGACAAGCATATCACTTATGATTCTGTTTTACAGTAAATGAATGAGATATAGATTCTACTTTTTCATTTTTCCTTTGTCTTTCTAACCAGGTAGTTTCTTTAATCCACATAATGTGTCACTTTCTGAAAGGTTTTATCCTTTTATTTATATTTGTCTATTAACTTTAAGGACGAGTAAAGAGAAAGTGTCTCCTCATAAACGCCAGAATTATTTTTGAGCTCTCATCAGTACATTTCAACACATAAGGTCTTGATGTATATATTCAAAGTTAGCTTTCCTGGTGATGCCAGGAGAAACTATATTTCTGCTCTTGAAACTACCATAAATTCTCAAAAACACATCAACCAACCTCTTTACCAAATCTTATACAAACTTGTCCTGTGCATAAGCAGTGTAGTTTACCTCCAAGATACCCACTTAGATATCATTTTAGCAGGCACAGAGAAGAAATCAGAGTATCTACTTCTGCAGAGGCGTGAGATCTGCAGCAGAATACCAATGTGGTGGTCTGACCATAGGGCAGCTGTGAAAGTGGCAGTATCCACTAATTTAAGAATAGAGCTGGATGCTGGATGCATATTCCTAAGAAAGTGGCAATAGCCAGAAGGCCAAGATCAGTTTGACAAGGCTGATGAGCTAGGGGGATTCCCACAGGTAAATTTTCCATAGCTGCTTTTAGAAATGGGATGAAAAAGAAGGTTTAGAGTATAAGAAGCCTTGACATGAACTGGTCTAATAACCACTCTCATAAACTGGAGTGTAGCATGCAGGGACTTCTGGGTTACGGCTACTGATGATCTTAGGGTATTTACACACAGTGGAGTAGATTCAGCTCTGCCTGAGGATAGAAGGCGTGACATTCTTTTTGTGCATGTACCCTTTTCTATCCTATACAGGGGATTTCAAGAATTGGAAAGGATTAAAACATGAATCTAAGTCTTCAGATATATGGGCCATTTTTAATTAGTGTAGCTGACTTTGCAGGTGCTGTAACAAAATTACAGATTTATACTTTAAATACATTATTTGAGATGATTTCAATTCCAAGCAGCAACAGTACAGAGAAAAGCCTGAAGGGGAGATGAGGCAGTTCAGTTAGCAAATACCTCTACAGTTCAGTTCTCCATAAACATTTCCCTGAATCTGCACCATTCTTAGACAAGGATATACACTTAAAGTGGCCCTAAAGCTTTTAAGGACTTTCCAACTGGCTTTGTAAAGAAAAAAAAAAAAAAATCCAACAAAATCCAGAAAAAGAAAAGGCTGGTTAGAGAGTAATGAAAATCTCACCTGCTGAGACATTATATTCCACCCATTGCTGGAGAAAGCACTGTTTCTCTACTTGTGTTGTCCATTTACTTGCAGTATTTCCTTAGGTTTCATGACTGTTACAGCCCAATTTGTATAAAAGCACATGGCAGTAAAATTCAGAACTTCCTAATCTCACTGTTTCCCAAAAGCATCAGAAAAAGCCTCTAAAATTTATAATAGTTTCTCTCTTAAGGATGGTAATGTCCCCAGGCATGGTCTAATTGCCTGAAAGAAACAGAAACACTGATAAAATTTTCTGAATATTCCTACAATACATAAAAATGGCTATATTTTTGAGCTTTAGATACAGTTCTAACCTTCATTCAGCTTGCAAAAGCATACCTTAAAATTGCCATGCAAGTGTTCAGTGTTCAAACCTGTGCTGCCACAGCTGTGATTTCATTAACTTTGAAACAGAACCAAAGCAAAAAGTAAGAGAATGGCAGGTACAAGCATCCTGTTGACCAGGTGGGAGGAGAGCCGTCGGAGTTCAAGTTCCTTAAACTAAGTATGAAATAAAATCACATACAGTATCCTTCAAAATTACAGTCCTAGGCAGCAGAAATCTTTCCAGCAAATTAATGGTTTGAATCTGAACTAGAACAATGCAAGTAAGGGAAACCTAAATGCATCTGACAAAAGTCTAATTTGTCAAGAAACAGATTTTGCACTCAGTCATTACTAGTCAGACAAGTTCTACAAATCCCTCTGAAACTTATTCCTAAGGTGGTTGAATATTGCAAGATACTAACAGGTACCAGAAATTCCAGAAAGCATGGCCCATGAAGCTGTGGACACTGATACACAAAATAAAGAGCTTTTACACATACACAAAACACAGTATTTAGTATTAAGGTATTCAAAGGCAGCCTTCATTAGCACTGGTCTGACTGCAGACAGTGCACAATACATACACCAAGCACTTAAAAACTAAGCTTCCTGTTCTGAGTATAAAAACCATGCTGTTTTGAAGCTGCAGAACAGCACTGCACTTCTTAGGAAAGCACTAACAGAAGGGTCCCCATTTCAGAATGTGTAATGCTAAAATGGATATATGGGCAGTAGGCAGTCTGACCACACATGAGTGATTAACAGAAAGAGATGAACACATGATATGATGCTCAAAGGTTTGCAAAGGTAGCATCACTTTTATTATAATGTGCTCTTGAAACAACCACCTTTTGTCAAAGCAAAAATGGAAGCAATAACAGGCTTATTTTTTCATTTATTATTCCTTTTCCTGCCCTGCACTTAAGGACCTCATTCAGAAAAGTAGAGCTGGTATCGCAATGCTTACAAGTTTTTAAACTGATTCTCAAAAGTATGATTCTTGGATTCCTCTGTGGATTTCCCAAATAAAATAATTTTCTGAGTTTCAGGGAAAAATAAGGAATACAAGGGCATTTTCATTTCTAGAGTTTTTTCCATTACTTGGAAAACTATAAGACACAGCAGTATTATAGACACTAAAAAGAAAAGTCCCTGGTTTAGTCTTTTTACCAGTTCAATTATTTTCCAAAGTCTATAAGGGATTAAATGCTGTGATCATGTTCTGTGTCACCAGATTTATTTAAAATTCTCTTCTCAGTTCCCCAGCAGAAAAAAAGGCTATTTTTAAAGGAAACCTCCCTTTCTTTCTACCCTACCCCCAAAGTTAAGAAGTTTGCTCCTCATGGCTAAGTCATTCAGCATGTGCAGAATTCATCTTTTTCCCTCTCCTTAATTTTCAATGAAAGAGATAAAAATATCACCAAGGAGGGCAAATCTAAAGGAAGAACAGTCTCTGCTGCTATTTCAAGTGAAAGTACTATATTTGTTTGACTTTACAGATACCCTCCTACACTCCTGCTTAGCAAATGCAGAAGACCTCCTCAAGATGTAATCATTTTGCCTTCTGTAACACTGAAGACAAGATTATACAAACACTAGTTTTCACATTTATTAAGGAAGGCAGATGATTTTCAGAAGGCCATGGAATACTTTATCACTTTTGTGTCCTTTTATCTCTGAGATTCTATCTCATTTCTCTATCTTAAAAGGAGACAAAGAAAGCAAGAGAGAAATCAAGTGCTTCTATGCATGAAGAGGAGCCAGGCAATTTTACGCCCCTCTCAAAACACCCTACTTTTGTTGCCTGAAGGTTTTCAAGTAAGAGAAGCTTGCCTAAGCATGCTGCAATAAAAGCTGCTATAGCCAGCTGTCTTAGTATCTAAAGGGGGTTGTTTCTAGCAATCCTGTCCATTAACCCTGAGGCTAACCACCACTAAGGAAAACAAAATATTAAGATAAAAAGATTCTTTAGGTTGTTTCCTTATTGCTCTAAGTAGGAAGTCTCAGAGGGCAGTTCAAACTGGTTGCTTGAGTGTTCAGACAATGATCACTCCCAGATGGCCTTGACAGGATGAGCTGACTCTTAGGGAACCATTAGGTAGGACCTACTGGAAATGAAGGCACAGCTTTCTGCTACAAAGTGAACCTGTTTCACTCGCCATTAAAACCATTAATATTGACATCTCTTTTAATTTATGTTTTAGAGCTCACACGTCACACATTAAGTTGACCTGTTCAGACATTCTTGGTTTTAATCATACGAATAGTCTTATGTATTATCTTTTCCCTCATTAGAGGGCTGCACTCTTTTCCTAAAAAAATCCAAGTCATCTCTTTCCTTCTTATGACTGTTTCAGGGAGAGCTTTTTATTTTTACAATTCAGACAATCACCACGTGCTGCTGAGGTAGGAGGCAATTATTCCTGCTCCTAAAGACTCTGCAGAATGCTATGTGAAACAAAGAAGAGAATCTTCCAACAGCAAGTTGCTGCCTGAGTCAGTACTTGTAAGATACCTGCTCAGTCAACCCTAGGCAATCTTGTATACTGTTTTCCGCCAGCAGATTATTCTTTTTCCTCCCCCACCCTTCAACCCCGAGGACAGATTTCACAAGTTGCAATCCACCAAAGGCAACAGATTTCTTGACCCCAGATACACCATATTGTCTGAAGGTTACACTTTGAAAAGTTATTTTTATTTACCCATTTAACCTAGAGTGGCAAAGAAAATACAGAGCAAAAGCCTGAGAAGAAACTAAACTACTGAACTACTACTACTTAGTGTGTAATTTTAATTATTACAGCTATCATTTGAAGGTACAGTACACTTAAATACAATAGCTATTGTATGTATCTTTAAAAGTGACCTTAAAATGTTTTTGACCTGAGGATTTTAAAGTTTCAGGTTCTACATTTGTCTTCACCATTCACAAAGAGTTTAAGGAGCATTGGTTTAAACAGTATTCAATGACCCATTGTAAAATAAGCAAAGGAAAGTAAAACTAATTTTGAACTCAAATTTCACTGCGTGTTTCAGAAGTTATCAACTGGAAGTTGGTTTATTATTAAGAATTTGGGTATTCACAGAAATTGAAAGGTTGAAGGGATTACTGGAGGTCATCCAGTCCAACCTCCCTGCTCGAGCAAGTAACAGAGTAATAGCAAAGTCCAGATTGAACAGAGACTAAAAGTTTGACTGTAAAATCATTAACACCAAAAACCCCCTAGCTTTCTAGAAGCAATTAAAGTTTCAATTTATTTCATTAAATCATCATAATAAATACCAATACCTCAGCATCTATGTATTTGATTTGCATTTGATTTAATTTGCTTTCTGAGTATCTTTGGTACAGAGGGAATTACAAATAGGGATGACAAAATATGCCAAGCATGTAATTTTATTTAAAAGCATATCACTTAAATTACTAACAGTTCTTAAAGTACTAACAATTTAGTCTTTGCTGAAATTAGCAACTACCACACTTTATCATAGTGAAGTACTTATTTAGAAATTGTTCAGCCCTACCCTTAGATGCAAAACAGATCACAAAGCAAAAATCACAGATCTCCTAATTTCACTGAATTTCAGCAGATTTGTAAGCACTGAAGTTCCAAATAAATCCTAAATGACTTAAAGTTATCACCTTAACTTAGTATAAATTAATCCCAAATTTATAATCACTGCATTGTCATTTGTCACTGGGGAACTGGGTTGGTGAAGGGACTGCATTGCTGCCATGAGAGAGGGGGAAACACACTGTATGTACTTATTGTCATGCATTTTTAAAAAACATGTACTCACCAAATATATGCCTAGCATCTACAACCATGCTCACCAGTAATAGGCCTTTCTAAAGACATGAATACATCCCACACAAGAGATCAGACTACAGGTCACACATTACTGATGTAATGTTAATGAGTTAGCTCTACTACTAACTTTGTCTCAAAAGACAATTGTGTGGGTTTTTTAATGACTAACACCATTATAATTAAGCTTTCCTTCTAGCATTGCCCCTCCCCACTTTCTGAAAATCTAGAGACTTCCCCAGCCTAAATTTTATGCTTGGATAGTATAGAGTTTATTTTCATTTAGGAAGTGAGATCAGTTCTTTATACAAGAACTCCCTTACAGTGTTTGCTCACCATTAGTCAGCACTTCCATATGACCCATCCCTTTCCTCCACTCCCTTTAAGTTCTAAAAGCTGCCATTATGGGCTTCCACCTTTCTGGGACTTTTGCCTGCAAATTCACAAACTATGTCAGAAATCTCCTGGAGGGTGAAGCAGCTTTTTTCCATGAGTATTGTCACGTTGAACTCATGGACAAACTCAGTTCCTTTAATCTCTTCTATAAGATAACAGACTTCCTATAGCCAAAAATCTTATCACCATCCTAAAGGACCACGTTTGGCCATCAAGTAGGCAGCCAAAATTGTTTAGAGACCTTCAACTCAAACAAAATTCTAAGTGCAAGCTCTGGAGGCTGTCTAGGTCTTGTCTATTTGCTTGGGTTTAGCTTATTCAGTAAGCTTTTTATTCAGTAAGTTTTTTAGCATATAAAATTCCAAAGACGGAACATATTTGTTTCATAACCCATGTTTGGAAAATACAATGCTCCTGATGTCAGAAGAGCCAATTTGCACTATCACATATCAATAATTTCAACAGCTGAGTAATAAGACACAGCTTTTCTGAAATTTAAGCAGTAGATTAGAGAACACAGTTAATGAAGCCATATTGAAGCCTTAAGATGCCTTACTGATGCCTTCTACGGCACCAGTATTGATCCCAGTTTTATGCCAAGCTCTCAGGAAGCAAGTCTGTATAAAGGTTATGTGACACATACCTGTTGGAGCAAGGCACCTGAACTGCACATGAACAAGTTACAACACTCAGTGACTCACTATCACTGCAAACTTCAGAATATATCCACTCTCACCCTTTAAACTCAGTACTCTAAATTGTAATCTTCAGATCAGAGGATGTAAACCATACCTGAAGGCAAAAGATGAAGGATATATCAAGAGGACACTGAAACTCCCAATATATTTTTAAATTCATAACACTTCATAGTCATCCACACTTAGCTTGTTAAAACTGAACACCAAGCTAATATAATCCTTCTGGTCTGCCCCATTCCAGTAATCTTTGATATTGCCAAAAAAAAGGTCTAAACTGTATTTATCAATGAGAATCGATTGATTCTAGTCATCATGCAAAGAAAGTTTATTGTAACAGATGTCTTTTTTTTCCCACTTCTTTTTTACATTCAGAATTATGGAAGAAGAAAACAAACCACTCTGCTCTTCAGCTCCAAGTTTCTTAGTTTTGATCTAAGATGCTTGAATAAACCAAAAGTAAACATTTACTTGGCTAACATTTTCTAAGCTGTGGTTTAACACTTTATAGTTCCAGGTACTTACACAGCTACTTCCTTCCAGAATTTATCACTCAAAGTTCAGTAGCAAACATTCACTGTTTAGTGTTTATCTTAAAATTTATTTTGCAATCACTTCATTATCAGTATACAGGTCATAATTTTAAACTTTATCTCAAAACCTTTTAAAAGTAAACTGTACATTAAAAAGAAAAAAAAAAAACCCTATTCCTAGATACTGTGATTCTAGTTGTATAGATTGGGACATTAAACATTCTGGTCACTCTTCTCTGATATCTTATTATCCTTTAAATATATTTTCAGAAATCTATTCCTTCAGAAAATTTTTACAAAATATTTATGATCAAATGAGACCTGAAAAGGACTGCTACATGTCTGACAGTGTAACACGTTTCTTTACAAGAAACCTACTTACATTTTCATGTGTAACAAAACCAACAAAACTTAAGAGAACACTAAGAGCAAAAAATATACTAAAGAAGACATATGAAAGAAAGTCAACTAGGCCCTGCAGTTGACTGGCTGTATTTCAGAGTCCCATTTCTTCATGCTGCATTTCTCCTCACCTCTGACTTGACTACTCATATATGCTGAGTTTGTCAGGATTACAATCTTAGTCAAGTAACTTGCAGTAGTCCTGTAATCTTGCAGTCTATCTGGTAACTCTCCTACTCTACTACAGGGAGCAGCTGCTTCCACAGCAAGCATCACCCAAGCAGCCAAATATCACCTTCTGTGCTAGAGCATGCACCGAGCTGGCTGGAAGCTGCTGCTGCCAACGCTGCTCCCACATGCAGGAGGAGCAGGGCCTGGGGCACTCCTGTCCTGCTCACAGAGCAGCCAAAACTGCTCTTTGCTGATTCTGTCGATGCAATCGGGGGAGATTTGTCCCTTAAATACAGTAACTGCAGTGAAACCATATCAGTGCCAGTACACACAAAACAAATTAAATCTGCTGATAGACTCATGCTGCTACAATATACTTAGAAAATCATCTGTGATGAGGGATTTCAAACAAATAAATTTCCTGAATATCTTCATCAGATGTTATCTAGCACATTATCTGAAATTCACTGTATATGTTCAAGTAAAAATGTCCTGCAGGTGAAAGCTGCTGAAGAACAGTTTGCACTAAAATAAATCACATCCATTAAAAATTAATTTGCATCCTATCCAGAACTGTGCAAGGATCTAATAAACTGTTTAACTACTGAACACTCGTAGTTATTTTGTGAGATAATGACACGCAAGTAATTTCTGTACTTTCATAAAATTGAAGGGGACTACACCTCAAAACAGCAGATGTTAAACCATGGTTTACCTGACTCTGTAACTGCTATTTATTTATTTATTTATTTATAGTCATGTAAAAGAGAAAATCACTGTGAACCACTTCAGCACAGTACTGGGGGTGATTAATTAGCGAGTGGCAGAGGAAAGGTTGAAATATCAAAAGAAAGTGAATATTGTAAGCGTAAAAGAAGAAACGTCTTGCAGAGGGATCTGGCAATGTTGTAATATCAACTTCTCCCAAGGAGCTGAGCTGCATGAAAAGACACTGAAAGAGCTGAGGAAGGAGGTCAAAATCTGCAAATTTACAAACCACAGGGAGAATTCTTGCCGAGAATGGATGAACTGTTGAATCCACTGGACAGAAATATACTGGTCTGGGAGATTAAACTGGGAGGCAGACTCTCACCAGAGTGGAAGGAAGTACTGAATGAAAACATGAACCTCTCCTACTCTCAGGGAGAGGAAGAACACAGAGCACTTCAGCTCAGGTGGGAGAAAAAAACCCAATTTGTTGAGCAGAAAATGACCACAGATGAGCAACAGAATTTATCAGAATGCCAACAGTAACAGAAGGACACAGAGGCATTTTTTTTATCAATGACAGAAGAACAGTGAAAGAACATAATGGAGAAGAGAAGCTAAAAGCTGATATAAAATTTTCTCAATGTTAAGAACAGGTTTGATTTTTAGTCTGTACAAGGCAAAACAAAACTTTACATACTTGCAAAGCAAAACCACAGTTATTTCTTTAGGCATGCATCTGAAATTCACTATAAGCATCAATTGAGAAACGGAAAAAAATCATCAAAAGCTGCAAAACAGTAAGTTTTACAGTAAAAAATACATTCCAGCTGCATACAAGGAATGATTACTTCCCAATGCTGGAGTTATTTTTTTAGCATTGTGCAATCCTCTTTCAAAAATCTTGACCTATAAGAAACAGAAAGGTTTCTTCACTCTCACACTGCAAATTATTAGATGAAATACTTTTACTTCACCATAACTGGTAATAACCAAGATTTTCCCTTAGTTTTGAACTGAAGGGTTATCTAAATATGCAACAAATATCCCACTACCTTACAGAAATGTGCACATACTCTATGTAAGGTGGTAACACTGTTCTCAGTGCAGAGAATGCCGGTACTGACTTAGCAGTTTTGTGCACAAAGCTACCCATTTGCTCCTTGCTCTCCTTGTTTTTGCTTTGCTGATCAAAGGAGTTGCCAAGTTTTTTCTTTACCATTACAAGGCAGGGAAAATGGCTCTCCTCGGAGAGGCCCCTTGTGAAGGTCACAGAGGTTAGCTCCACAAGCCCTGGAGTCTGCTCTGATGCTGGAGTGATTGGCTGGCTTCCCTGCAGTTACCCTGCATTTCCCCTCCTTCACAATAGTGCACTGGTTATGGAAACTAAATATGAAAGAACTTGGTGGGGGAGGAAAGAATTTCTATGGAGACACATTCTAAAACACTCACAAGTTCTACTTGTTTGAACAGCCTAGAAATCTAGCATTCTAAAACATTTGATTTCTTTCTGGAAAACTCAAAAATTTCAGCCTGCAAGCCTCTCTATTTTGAAAGGAAAACCCAAAAAGTTTACTTTTTTTGGGCATACAAATGCATAGATAACAGTCTGCCTTGGTCTGGAAAAAGTTCAGGATGTTTACTTGTCCCATCTCTGGACTTAAACAAGTGGAACGCACATGTCATACCATCTTAAAGAAGACTAAAACGAAGCCAACTAATCAGGATTAATATTTGTAGCATTTTCCAGCTCCACAGCAGCATCACACCAAAGGCACTTTTTAACTTTTACATCCTAAAGTTAAGTAAGTAACAAAGACATCTTGAGATATCCAGGAAAACAACCATTGTGTTTCAGATGGCTGATTAAATACACTCCCCATTTTCTATAAATTCAAACCTACCAATCCACAGGTAGCCAAAATTATTCAGGTTTTTCTTATACACAAAAAATTTAATCCATGGTTTATACACTGAAAGCTCTCAGCCATTTCAAAGCATCTACTCCTAAAAAACCAGATTCCATATTGGTCCAAGTAGGGGAAAGTAGTATAAATTTTATATATTGAAAAATGAGCTTTCCGAGGCCTTATATTTTGGGGACACAATTTCATACCACTTTACAAATAAAACACTGATTCTCAGCATTGCCCAAAAAGCTTTCTTACCACCCTGTTAGTCAAGCCAGGCTCTTTCCTCTCTAACTGTAGGTGTCAAGTTCTGTCTCCAGTGCCATCACCCATATGTTTGGACAACAAAGCCAATTTAAATTCAGCCATTGTGTTTGATACTGAACCTACCTCTGCAGCTGTTCTGAGTTCATTATATTACTAAAAGTCAAAAGTACTTCCAGAATAGTCAAGATGTACAGACCCACTAACTATTTCAAGCTGTTTAAGTACTCTCAAGATTTAACAATACCTAGTAAGAGAGAAGCTCATACTACAGCTTTATCTTCCCAGGTGGAATCAACAGGCTTCCTCTTCTTAACCAGTTGCCTCTGTTCATAGAACATTAAAGAAAACAAACCCTCTCTTTTGGGTCACAGCAACAAAATACTTAAAATTCCAGAATCCTAAGCTGAAAACAATAAAATATATAATTAACGAAGGAATATTATAGTTCATATAAAAGCACAGATGTGTATCCTGTTACTTTGATTTGTTCACCTGTAAAAAGGTGTAATGAATGTAGAGACACCTCATGAGGTCTCCAGAACTACTTCAACAAGTTTAGATGCAGATGCAAGGAGAAATCCATACAATAGCCATATTGTAATAAAAAGCAAAAAGTATATGTAGGAAAGAGCTGCATCTGATCATCATTAATATCTACTGGAGAAACTTTTAAAGAGATTCAAAAACACAATACTGAATTCCCTTTCTCCTCTTTTGCAGGAAAGCTTTTATCACCAACACTTGTCATATTTTTTTCGTTAGCTGGTATAACAAGGCATAGCACTTCTGACAAGAAGCTTTATCAAACTTCTCAAGCCTCATTAGGGGTGGGCCACAAAGGTCAGTACACCTAACACCTACCAAACCCAAGCCTTCCTCCACTCTCATACAAATGCTGGGTATACAATGTGCTGGTCAGCAGAAAGCACAGACACCAGATCACCTGAGATATTTGCAACACCAACACATTGCTTAACTTTCAAACTCGCCATGACAGTAAAACCCCAGAGGAGAAAGAATTGGGTCAACAGTCAATTCAATTTTGCCACTTTTGGTGGCAAAGGCACATCTTTGATTCCTCAGTACAGAACAGAAATTCTTATCCTTTCTGGCTGATGTTGCTATGCAAACAAGAAGCCTCACACGGTATATGTTGTGATAACATTAAGGCATTTCTCCTGCTTTTGTTACTCAGGCAATACAAGGCAAAACCCCTTTCATATGACACCACCTACCCAAACCACACTAGGGGGCTCTGCTGATGTCATCACATTTTCTGACAAGTATTTACTTCATGATTATATTAACCCATTCCTATATAAGCAGTTAAATTTATTATGTGAAAATGTGGAGTAACATCAGCTTACTGCAGGTCCTATGTTCTTACAGTCCTCACAGTTAAGAGGAAAGAAAAAGCTTTAGTCCAAAACATCTAAAATATCCAGAAGCAAAAAAACCTCCCAACAATGGTAGATGCAAAAAAATGAACAAAAAACCCTCTCCATAAGCAGCAGTAAGACCAATATACCACTCCAATCTGTAACATGGGAAAAGGCTAAAGTTTAGGACTACAGTTTTGTAAGTATTTATGCTAAAGGTTCAGATTGCTGTAATGCTTTAATAATGACACAACTGGGCCAAGGAATAGATGCACTGTAACCAGCCTCTTTCTGCTGTATGTAATACAGGAGGGATGTCCAAGACTGTTTTGGAAAGCAACCCCCTTCAAAAACATACTTTAAGGAAATGCTGAGTAACTCCCCTGATACAAGACTCAAGCAATGTAAGAATCTTCAGAGTGGTTGGAGGACCAAGTGTTCAACATCAATCCTGCAACTGTACAGAAGAAATATGTTCCGACCTATTGCTTTTTTTTTGATCAAGTTAGAGAAAAGTTACTAAAACCAGCCTGAACACCTAACTTTCTTAAAATTTGAATTTAAAAGAGCTTCATGCATGGCAAAAAGCTTAAATGTTTCATGCGCCTCTCAGTTTCATTTCATTTTATGACTTACGATGTAACCAAGAGGTCAATAAGCTTATAATTTCCAAAGTAACATAAAAAATACATCAATTGATCTAAAACATAAAAGGAAAAGAATATAGACAAAAATGGGGATGAAGATCAAAATAATTCAGTTTTACATTTTCCACTTGAGTAATATGGATGCCTCAACTCATCAATACGACACATGGCCTCCAAAGTTAGGTTTTTAGTTTAAACTGTGACACGCCTTATTTTTTTACTTAGCCTATAAATACTAGTAAACCTCACACTGTTGTTACAAGTTACAAGTTGTTGTTGTTACAAGTGCATAGTATTTCTTGGAAATGTAAATTATGACATAATATAAAAGTGCAACTCCCAAGATTTTTATACTAGAGCAACTGAACCAAAGCAATCTTTACTACAATTTAATTGTCCACACCAGACAACCTCACATATAACCAAAGAGGTAAACCTGATCTACTAAAAACTGAAAACCCCTTTATTCTTGATATTTTAAATACAATGTTATAAGAGAATGCGGAGGTTTTCCAATAGGAAAGGGGAGCAGGACAAAGAACACAACAAAAAAACACATGCCAAAATGTTTTCTACAAGATAGCTCAGACCAGTAGTATCCCAACTTCTTTACCACAAACCATATTAGTAAAATAATTCTGAGTATGCACCCACAATATATGTACACTTATAAATAATATACATGTAATACAATCATGTACATTATATACAAATACTGGAAGAAGAAAAGAATGTGCTAAAGATGAACTAAGCACTATTTTACTTCTTAATTTTCAGTTATTAGTGGTCCAACATACATTTTCCTCATGCCAATGGACTGCCTTTCACAGCACTTGGATTATACACACCCCGTGTTGGAGACCACCAGTTTATACTGTCAGAAAGATGAATGACATCCTTCCAAAATGAACTCAAACTCAGAACTTGGTCTTTTAAATGTAAGTTGAATAACTACTGGAAAGGCTGATGAGAGCTTAAATCAAGGCTAAAATCATACCTCTTCCGATTACAACAGACTTTTAACAGAGATCACATTTGTTACGTTCTACCAAAACTTTTTAAGACTTCTAGAAGCCTAGGGAGGAGACAAGACAAAGATGGCAGCATTTAACAGTGCAAAATACTATTTCATTAGAGGTTACATAGCTTCACCTTTCCAATTGGGGAATCCATTTAGGCACATTACAAACACTACCTGGAATTAGAAGTCTACACTGAAAGTTACTGGAATTTCCGTTGCCTGTTTTCAGAAATACAAAGAAAAATCTGATATGAGGTTCATGCTGAAGGAGATTCAGCCTGAATTAGTTCTCCACCAAACACAACAGAATTGGGAGAGGGGGAGAAAGAAGGAAAAAAGATTGTTCTAGTATAAAGCCAAGTCCAAATCCAGAAGACAAAATAAAATCATACACAGCAATGAAACCAGCAATGAAGGCCTGATGTGTAAGGCACCACCCACTACAAAGACAAGGTTTCTCCATTTGCTGCTCACTGCAGAAAAGAAACCCTTTAGCTTGACATGATTTTAACATCAATTCATATTTTAGAAGGTGACCAGATAGTGACTGACCTCCTGAAAACTATTACTTCAGAGGATGCTGACTTTAAGCTTGAAGGATTATGCTCTATTTAGAAAATAGCTACGATAATTTACAGAAATACTTATTTTCTTCTATTACTTTTTGCTAGATCAAACAATTAGGTGGTGTATTTGAGCTCTTGAGAAAAGGGACAGGTTCAGCAATAGTCTTAGTGATTTCTGAGCCACTGGGCCACAAGGTTCCATTTCTATATATGGATAAACAGAAAAAACAAATAAAAATCATGTGCCCAGGAAAGTTAAGAAGACAGACAATACTTCAAGTAAATCAGCCTTACATTGATCCAACATTCCCTAAGCACAGTATTAGCACCCCAAGACAGTCATCAGAAAGACTGAAATTCTTTTTGAGTACATTTGCCTAAAAAACTCTAGTAAAGTGGCGGAGGAAATTATGGCCCACTTACTAAAGCTTACATTTGTTATGAGAGAGTGCTATTTATAATGTCACATGCTGGAACTTGTTCCCAAGCTAGCTAAACCTACATGCTTAATTGACTCAATACACAATGCTGCATTGTTAAGACTAATCTCTTCCTACAGGCTACAGTTTCCAAACCATGAAAGCTTTTATACATTTTAATTTTTTCAGCAGTTCTGAAATCAGAAACTTCAAAATACACATGCACGTACAGACACATACAGTATGACATTGACTACCACTAAAATTCACATATCCATATGCAAACTCAGTCATCACAAAGTCCAAGCATTTTAAAGAACATTGGAGCCAGCAGGTTCTTAAAGCTATTTCAGACATCCAAGATGGAAGGGACTAAAGGAGAAAAAGCCTGGGAGCGTGTTCATGGCAGCATGGAGCAGTAGCTCTCACATCACACTAGATTTTGACTAAGCCATCTTATAATACTATATTATATTATATTTGTTTCAAGTTTCTTCCCAAAAGTAAGGTTTTGGGAACTTCTAATTAGTTTAAAGTCTGATAAATTCACAATTAAAAACCAATTTAAACAAAAATTACCCTGAATGCTTCAGACAGACTGAATTACAGACTACCTTAGTTTTGCACAGTAAACAAGTTTCATGAAGTAATTCAGCCATGAAAAGGAACTCAAGCTTTTAAGCATTTGCATACCAAATATCAAATTAATTGTTGAATTTTAGGAATTGAAGTGATTCAATTACTATTTATGTGAATTAGCAAATTGGTCCAATCACTTTTATAACCAGCTTCAGAAAGCTGAATTTTGATATCTCATCAAGCTATTTTGATTTTAAAATATTCCTTCTGACTCCACCCCAGCCCGAAACTGATGAAAAGAAAACTTAGAGAACAACATTACTAAATCTCAAAATTTCTTGAGTAGCTTTAGGAAAAAATAACAAATAAAGATGAAAAATAATTAAAGTATGCCTTCTCAAACTACTGCCAGATGTAAGCAATTAGCAGAACTGAAGTCTTCATAACACCGCCAAGCAAATCTGACAAGAGCACTTGAGTTCTTCGAGTCAATTGTGATTGGCTGCTCTAAATGCCTATAAACCACAACTGCACACACCTAACAGTTACCAAATACAGAGAATAAAAGTTAAGATAAACGTTAAAAGGCATCAATGTATAGATGTACTTATATTTTTCTGTACAGACGTGTTGTTTCATGAGTTTACCTTTGGAATTTTTATAGTTAATATAATGAAGATTTGTATTTGAACTCCCTCTTTTTGATGCTAGTATCACAACAGGAGAGCACTCAACAACCAAAACAATTATCCTCTTTTAAACAACAAAGCTGTTGTAAAGTAAAGACAGCCTCCAAAAGGATATACTTACATACATGCAATGTTTCTCGAATAACATGACAGCAGGAATGACATGCTGAGCACTGCTGATAAAACCTTTAGATGGTTTAGATGGTCTCCCATATCTCATGTTTCATTGACTCAAGCTGAAAACAGCCTTCTAAAGCATTGGAGGGTTAAATTAACAACCATCATGGCTTTCCTCTATAATGCATCTCCTAATTTCCCCTTACCAAGAAGCCATCAGGTTTATACTGTAGGAGGATAAAACAGCTTTGCAAAAACAATGTATGATTCCCTTCAGTCTGAAGAGGTTTTTAGGCTGAAGGGCATCTGGTCCCATTTGTTTCACTTTTTTCTGATCTTCACAAAAACACCATTATTTAACCCGACTGTAAAAATTAAAAAGATGTAGATAGAAAAGTGCTAAATTACTTAAAGCATAAGAAATGGACTCCAAAAAGTCAAACCATGTTGGAAAGACTCTCTTTCAATCGCCACAGGGTCTAATGATATTTTGACAAGACTGCAATTATGCTTCTGTTATAAGAACAGATCTTGTTCTCCATGTCCTGCCAGGATAATACTGCTTTTAATTAATGCTTTTGTTGTGAAGTGTTCCCTCAGGCAATAATAACTTTTATAATAATTTCAGCATGTAGCATGTATTTCCCCACACTATTTACTCAAAATTTCTCATCATTTGGCCTCATGGATAATGCCCAGGCCCTCACTTCCCAGAAGGCTTCAAATCATGGCTAACCACTACCATGCTGAGCAAGACACTGTTAAAACATGTCTTCATATGATTGTTTTCCTCTGCTTCCCTCAGGAAGAAAGAAACATTACATACCTATCTGACTGGTACAACCACAAGAGAACTGAATTTCCTTATAAACATGAGTCCCAGTTTCACTTTCAGGAAGCAGCACACACGTCATTCTTCTTTTCAAGTTGTTGATAGGCACTTTTAGTGTACATTGTAAAAAGATTTGCAACCATTGCCAAAGTGTCATAAGATGCAGATCATCAATTATATTTACTGATCATGAAAGCTGGGTAAAACAACACAAGTGCAGCTTTTCTTCTTTAAATCCACTGTATAACCCACCTCTTGAATTTGTAAAGTTAAGCTAAAGGAAGTTACAAACCAGAGTTTCAGCAAACAGGCCATTACTGAAGCTGTGGAACTACAGACACACTTTTATCTGAAGCTTGAGGTATGTACAATAATGGGTGGGAAATATTACAAAATCCCTGTCAAGAAAACTAGGTCTCAGATTTAATCCACTCACTGCCTCTTTCTACTACAAACAGCTGTGAAATAACTAACTTGTTTTTGATTTAAATGTTACTAATTAATAAAACATGACTGTCTAACTCCACAAGAAGGTGGGAAGTCTCAAACTAATTCCTATACATCAATTAAAACTGGCTTTACAAGGTGTTTTGATAGATTATATTGACTTGTTAAGATAATAAACATACTGCAGGAACTCATTTTTTTCTGTCATATGTTCTCTGACCATTTTCAAGAAAAGAAATTAAAATATTAAATCTTACTACCACTAAAATATTCAAACTTCGTGCCTTTTCTTTCCTTAATTAAAGCAGTCTCTATTTTAGCAGGTTCAGTTCTCCAAAGTTTGAGCACTAAAAGCAATATTATGTTTATAAATTCAAGAGGGAAGAATTAATGTTAAAATTACAAACAGAATCACAAACATTATTTCTAATTATTTTCCATTACTTTTTTATTTCTCTAATGAAACAAATCTAATATTCTGTCTGATCTCTCAAAAGCAAAACTGATTTCAGAATCCTGTCCCCATTTCAGGCACAAACAGCGTCTCCTGCATAGTCTTTGCATTACTTCACTGGAAGTCAACATTTAAATAGACCACTATTTGTTAAGAATAAATGTACATATCATCAACAGCAAAACTGATGGATTACATCATATAGCCTTTATCAAGAAGGTCAAACTAAGTGACAGGTATCCCTAGTGTTTCCAAGTTCCCTGGCTGTAACTGGAAAGTACATCTCTCCAGAAGGGCATCACTTGAATTTTTTAGCCAAGTTGGATTTGTGTGCATAGTATAAATTCTGATGAACTAGTAAACCCAAAAAGTTTTGTGATTGTGATTCACAAAAGCAACCAGTGAAAGAGTTCTAAGGCTTTCAATGTAACAAAAACTGAAGTTATTTAGTATGATCTCTATTTAGCAGACATAAAATAACTCACACACAGGAACAAAAAATGGAATTGTGATTATGTAACTGTTTTAAGACTCAAACCTACCACAATGTTGTGTTTTAGCAACTTTAACTGCATTTTTTTTTTACACTGCTGACAGATTTGCCCAGAAAATAACTACTGATAGAATTAATCAGAGGTCAAATCCAAGCCAATAATAAACGCAGATTTTCTCTATAAATAGCTGAATTGCTCCAAACTATGGAGATCCACTGGTTGCCTCTGAACAGCAGGCTATATGTATTGATTTAAGAAATTATCCTTTTGACCCTTCCCCTTTTCTTCCCAAGGAAGCCTTACTTCATTACTCTATTCCCAACATTTCTCGTAACAAATCAAAACAATCTTGGAATTAAAATGGACTCACTAAACAGAAGCAGATTGAATAAAGAGTTGAAATACTAGACTTTTGGTAATCAATCTTAATACTATTAAAACCAAATCGTTCACTAAAGAAGGCAGTAACCGACCTCTAGAAACCTGCAAACTGGCTTCAATTAATCCTATAATCAAAAAGCTTGTATTATGAAATAGAGAAATATTTAAAAAGGAAATCAAAGTAATTAATTTTTACTGTCTCTATCCTGTAATTACAGGTAACATTACCATCAATGGCATGTCTAGTACTACTAGAAACAAAAAATAGCTTACAACTAAAGTGTAAAAAAAGTGCATAAAGCAGAACTGAGATTTCTTTCTGATTTTGTCACACTGGTGAAGCTGTACATTTACAGTCTAAGGACTATTACAAAACACATGAAATGATTTCAAATACGAAAATTTCCAGAATCTGAACTACTACCTTTAGATCTCAGGCACACCTGATAATTTCTACTTTGAGGGAAATTTCATGCTATACAAAGTTCTTGACTGAATTTACATAAAATATTTAACAATGCAGTACTTTTTTTTGTTCCAAGGATGTGAAGTTTGTATTGACCACTGAGATTGACCACTGAGAATTTTAATGGCACTTATTTTTTAAAACACTCTTTTGCGATGCAAGTCTGATTTCTGCTTAAAATCACATTGCATGTATTTTGATCTATGTATCTGATCATATATGTATGGGAGAGTAAAAGGTTCACAGATGAGTTGAATACATCTTTCTATAATGAAACATACACTGAAACTATTTGCTTTATCCTCATATAGCACAACAGTTAATTAAAGCATTCAAAGTTTACTTTAGTTTTACACAGCACAGCAGTTAAACCAAGCTGGTCAACTGGAAGAACAAGTCATAAATCAAAAAGGAGACATGTGTAGCAACAAAAAAGGTAATTTTTTATTCTGATGTTTGAGATGTACTGCAACTGCATTAACTATTTACATAAGGAACAAGAGATTTTAGAAAAGGATTGAACTTCAGAAAATTTATAAAATACTACTGCTTAGTCACACTTTTAAATGTTTAGTAGAAGACAAGGGTACAGGCTTGAATTCTTTGTTAGTATCAGTTCTTCCAAGAATAAATCATGACAAATTCCTTTAGTAGCAGACCTGTACCTACATGTTTCTTGTTTTCTTGTTTCCCTACATCAGTTCCTGTTGGTCTGACACTCAGTATTCTTCAACACCCTGTTTAGCCTACGGCAAACAAAACAACCATTTGTATTTTCTGAGGAAAAAAAAAAAAAAAAAAAGCAGCAAAACCCCAAGCCCGTCCCTACTCTTAGGCTTTACTATAGGACATAAAGCAGTAGCATGCTAATTTTGTCACTAAAAGCATAACAGATTGTACTGTATAAGCACGCAATTGTAATTTCAAACTGTCATTACTGCTTAAAAGTAAGCTAAATCATTAACTCCTTCATTGCTCCTTTTGAACAGCTTTTCTTTAACACAAGAAAGAAAAGAAGAAATGCCAGTACTGCTTAATTTTTTCAGCTCCTTTCTATTTCAGTTTTCCTCTAAGCCCTCCCTCACATTACCTGCTGAATGAATTGGAACCTTCCTCAACATTTCAATTTTGCTGGTATGTGCTTCAAGAACTTGCGACGTGTTCAGCAACAGAAAATCCAACCAAGAAACAAGAGTGTGGTATGGATACACTTGTGAACAAATTTATGCATTTACCCTCTTAATGAAGCTTGCATTTTGTGATCTGTTTTACTGACACAGACCTTCAGAACATCCAAGACTTTTGCTTGCACAGGTGTACTTACAATAAAAAGCTTTTGAGAACAGAAAGTTCTGTTCTATTTTACCTGGACCAGGAGCAGTAAGACTTGCAAGAGACACACTACTTAAAAGTTGTGCTGGTAAGTACAATAGCTACAGCATTAAATATCCCACTTCGATCTAGTACAATTCACAGTATTTATCAATACCTCACTTTACATTAAACCACTCAGCTTTTGTAAAAGTGTGTTTTGGTTTTTTTTTTTTCTCTCCCTTCATTTTATTTTTAGCATGCTTTGCTCAAATTACTACTGAGTATAGTTTTGTGCCAACAAAGCAGATATTCTGGCGGGAGTCTGCTATAGACCACCCAACCACGATGAAGAGGCAGATGAAATATTCTGTAAGCAGCTGGGAGAAGTCTCACCATCTCTGGCCCTTATTCTCCTGGGGGACTTCATCTTCCCAGATATCTGCTGGAAGTACAGTACAGCTGAGAGGAAATGTTCCTGGAATTACAGAGCTGGTGAGGGAGCTAACCAGGGAAGGTGACACCCCTGGACCAGCTGTTTGTGAGCACAGAAGGACTGGTGGGTGGTCAGATGCCATCTTGGTCACAGCACTCATAAAATGACAGTTTTCAATTCTCAAAATAACAAGGAGCATCAGCAGAACTGCCACCATGGACTTACAGAAGGCAGATTTTGGTCTGTTTAGGACTCTGATTGAGAAAGTCACATGGGAGGCTATCCTAAAGAGCAAAGGAATGCAGGAAAGCTGGACATTCTTCAGGAAGGAAATATGAAGGTATGGGAACAGGCCATCCCCATGTGGTAAAAAGAAAACCTGCTGAGGAAGACTAGACTAGCTGAACAGACAGACCTGGCCGGAAGTAATGATAGAAAAAAAAGAGTTTGTGATCTTTGGGAGAAGGGGCAGGCAACTCATGAAGACTACAAAGATGTCATAGGTCATGACAATGTCAAGGAGAACATAGGAACAAAGCACAACCAGAATTTAAATTGATTACTGCAGCTAAGGACAATAAAAAAATGTTTCATAAATGCATTAGCAACAAGAGGAGAGCTAAGGAGAATCTCCATCCTTTACTGGAAACAGGAAGAAGCATAGTGACAAAGGATGATGAAAAGGCTGAGGTACTTAATACCTTCATTGCCTCAGCTCCTCTTAATAATAAGACCAGCAGTTCTCAGAGTACCCAGCCCCCTAAACTAGAAGACTGGGAAGGGGAGCAGAATGAAACTCCCAAAATCCAAGAAGAAACAGTCAGTGAGCTACTACACCACACAGACATGTGTCCATGGATCCAAATGGGATCCATCCAAGAGTCCTGAGGGAAGTGGTGGAAATGCTCACCAAGCCACTTTTCATCATTTACTAGCTGCCCTGGGAAGTAGTGAAGTTGTAGCTGGCTAAAGGTCAGCAAATGTAATTCCCATCTATGAGAAGAGTCACAGGAGCTGTGGGAATACAGGTCTGCCAGCCTAACCTCAGTGCTGAGAAGGTCATGGAACAGAACATCTTGAGTGCCAACACTCATCATATGCAGGACAACGAGGGGATCAGGCCCAGCCAGCACAGGTTTGTGAAAGGCATGTCCTGCTTGACAAACCTGATCTCTTTAAGTGACCAGGTGACCCTCCCAATGGATGACAGAAAGGTTGTGGATTTCTTCTACCTGGACATCAGTAAAGCCTTTGGCACCATTGCCCGCAGCATTCACCTGGAAAAACTGTCTGCTCATGGCTTGCAAGGGTACATCATTCACTAGATAAAAACTGCCAGAATGTCTGAGTCCAGAGAGGAGTTGTGAATGGAGTCACATCAAGCTGGCAGCCAGTCACCAGTGGGGTGCTCAAGGGCTCAGTACTGGGGCCAGTCCTGTTTAATGTCTTTTCTGATGAGGTGGATTAGAAGATCAAGTGTCCACTCAGCAAGTTTGCAGATTACACCAAGCTGGGTGGGAGTGTTGATCTTCTGGTGGCTTTGCAGGGAAATCTGGACAGGCTGGATTGATGATACAGTTGGTCAAGGCCAATTGTATGAGGTTCAACAATGCCAAGTGTTGGGTCATGCACTTAGGTCACAACAACCCCCTGTAGTGCTACAGGATGGGAGCAGTGCCTGGGAAGCTGCCTGGTGGAAAAGAACCTGGGGGGTGCTGGTGAACAGCAGCTGAACATGACCCAGAGTGTGCCCAGGTGGCCAAGAAGGCCGATGGCATCCTGGCCTGGCTCAGCAATGGTGTGTCCAGCAGGACCAGGGCAGTGACCGTCCCCCTGTCCTGGGCACTGGGGAGGTCACAGCTCCAATCCTGTGCTCAGTTCTGGGCCCCTGACTGCAGGAAAGACATTGAGGGGCTGGAGTGTGTCCAGAGAAGGGCAAGGGAGCTGGGGAAGGGTCTGGGGCACAAGTGCTGTGAGGAGCAGCTGAGGGAGCTGGAGGCGGTTGACAGGACAAGATGAAATGGCCTCAGGTTGTGCTGGGGAGGTTTATGTTGGTTATCAGGAAACATCTTTTCCCTGAAAGTTGTCAAGCATTGGAACAGGCTGCCTAGGGAAGTGGTAGAATCACCATTCTTAGAGGTATTTAAAAGACATGTACACGTGGCACTTTAGGATGGTGAGCACAGTGGTGTCAGGTTAACAGTTGGGCTCCATGACCTTAGAGGTCCTTTCCTACTTAAATGATTCCAGGATTAAAAGTCACTTGTAGACCAACCATTAAATCAGCTCAATATGTTTCTTTTTACAGTAACTTTCTAATATCAGGTGCACAAAATGTACACTGTTAAAAAGCTAAAATTAATATTCTATTCCTTCAGTGAAAGTTAACTATAGTAACACTGTTCATTTTGGGCAGATTTTAGATCCTGTTAATGGCTTAAACAGGCTGAAACTCAGTTGAGCACTTGTAGGCTCAATAATCAACACTTACATACAGTGACAAAAATCCAAGTTGTCTTCCTTCCAGTACTCCTCCAAAAACCCAAACTATTTCAGATCTTCCAGTTAAGCTGTAAGCAGTTTTGGATACTGATAAATTACAAAGAAACAAAAGGTTCTATACAAAGGCAACACAATTTTATTTCAGCTTTATTAGCGCATCAGTTTCGATAGCACACATCATGCGAGCTAACAGCTCAATGTTCAAGTTTTTTAACGAAAGGAAAAGAAAAAACCCAACCAAAACCCACAAACCAACCAAAAAAAAAAAAAAAAATCCAATGACAAAACCACCACACAACCTTTTGCTGATTTCAGCTGAATTTAGTTCACACATCAAATCTGTAACTGCAGCAAAGCCAAGTTTATGCATATTCTTAGAATAAAACCAAGTTCAGACCTCAATGAATTAGCTACAGAGCACATATTGCAAAATATAATACTTATCAAGCATTAAAGTATGCCTTTTTTTCTGGGTTGTCCTTTTATTTTTTGTTGCCAGTCCTAAGTAACTAAGATATGTACTGATGAGATTTGAAGAACCATTGTGTCACCCTAGTCCAGTTTCTGTGAAGAAGAAAGGTGGTAACTCTACACAGATGGCTGCAATAAAACTTGAAGACATTTACAAGCCAGACAAACATGACTGCTTTTTAATTTTTTTTCTCCATATGGCTAAAAACTTCTTTTCTCCATTATTTTTTGCTGTTTGCAAAGTTCATATTAAGCTTCATATTAATGCATGGGTTTATTTACTAAAAACAAACCAAGAACACCAATAATGATGCCCCAAAATCCCCATCTAAACAAAAAAATTATACGAATTTATCTATACTATTTCCTCTGTCCCCCACTGATGTACTACCTATTTGGACCAGAAGACAGGTCAGTTTCAGTTCAGTTTCACCAAAGCAGACCATCTTACACCATGTTTCAGGCTACTCCATTCAGTGAGACCTGTGCTCAAATAAGAGCACATAAATGTAAACAGCACAAGGATGCAAATTCCACAAACAGAAGATTATGATCACATTTCTACAGGAGCCTACACAAGGGGAATTCGATTTTTTTGTGTGTTTTTGAACCAAATATCTCAAAATACAATTTAAAAAGTGAAATTTTGTATATTTTTTAAACTCATTTCTTGAGGACTGCAGTCAATCAGCTCTCTGAATTTTAGATTAAGGATTGTTATATTTTTTGAGCATCACCACAGCTGAAATGATATGCATAAAGATTAGCAGAAAAACCTAAAGGGCCCCTTTTCTGGAGATTCATAACAGAATCTGGATTCAAGACTGACAAGAAAAACCACTATGCCTTACTACTCAATCTTGCAATGACTGTGTTTAGTATCCATAGTGAACTTATTAGTAAGAAGAGTATCAAAAGAACACTAGTCAAGAATTTAGAAGTATCATTGCAATAAAGCCCTAAAAAAAATTATGTTGTTTCTTCTGTACATGTAGGTTTATGTTTAGTCACTATGAAGTTCATTAAAATATTGTTTGATTGCATCACAGGGTAAGAGAGTAAAAACAGCATCAGTTAAACCTAAAATATATTTATTGCAGACAAAACAAATGGATCCCATTAAAGCTGCCCAGAACAAAGCAATATAGAATTCACTAATTTTTCCACAGGTAAGCATGTGATTTTGAATTGCAGAGAATAGTACTGACAGTAAATGCAAAAATTAAGCAAACTATACAACAAAAAACTAATGCGTACTCCCCCAAAAAACCCCAACCCAAAATCCATAACCCACCACACAACCAACAAGCTCCTCCTCTAAAGCTCCAACCCAATTCAGTACATCCCAGGTGTAAACAAAATACTTTATGGAATAGAGGCTAGTTTTGACAAAAAAGTAAAACTAGATTCTGATGTCAGATGAAATGATTCCACATGCATCTCTCTTTAGTGCAATCACTGATTTGAGGCTTAATTAACTCTAATGAAGCATCTACCTCACTTCCTCCTCTGAGCAGCCACACTGTGAGCTGGATCAGAGAATGAGTTTAGTTGAAAAAATATAATCACAGAAAAAGCTGATATATAGCTTATATATAACTACACAGTAACTATGCACAGCTTCATCTACAAAACCCAGAGAGGCTGCCTCAAACAAAATCGATAAACAAAGCTTGCTTTTGCTCTTCAAACTCAATTTCTTCTAACATCTTTAACCTCATTAGGCTCTGGTGTCTTCCCATGACTTTATTTATTTACATCCCATCTGCCATGACAAGTTCAACAACCCAAAGAGAAAAATTAAGACTGACTGTAGCACCAAGAATCAGGGAGTACCACTGCTGACAAAAGACCATCCCCATGTACCAGCAGTGTGATGAGCTCACATTACAGCCACACTCTGCAATCAGATGAGAAGTCAGCGCTGTAAGACTTCTTTCCAAAATCAAACTACATTATAAGACACATTTTCCCAATGAAAATAGGCTTCTCTCCATTCTATCTGGTTTCCTCTTCTCAGTTCTAGCTTGTTCAGAAACCCGTAATTACAGTTCACTGAGAGTACAAGTATAGAGGATGATTTCATAGACAAGGAGCAATTTCTTTTATTTTGAATAGGATTCCTTGCTATTATGACTTAACACTCACCATATACCTTTAAGAAACCATGTCATGTGCTGACTGAAATGCAATTACTGTATTACACATCCAGTAACCTGTCAGAGCTTCATGAAATTTAAATGAAATTGCATAAATATGATCACAACTGTAAGCAACAACCAAAAAAACTGATATATGTTAACCAGGTATTCCAGTAAGAAAGATCCCTGGATGAATTACTGAATACATACTACACTGTAGAGTACAGCACAGTCATTTGAGAACTTACTCAATGTAAGATGGTCATGGGATATCACAACACAGGACTAACTTAAGTATATGAAACAGACCATAAAAACATAGTAGGCTGACCCTGGTGGCCCACTAAGTACCCACCGAAGCTGCACTCTCTCTCCTCTCCTCAGCTGGAGAGAAATATAACAAAAGGGTCATGGGTTGAGGTAAGGACAAAGAGATCACTTGCCAGTTATCAACACAGGCAAAACACAAGATGCAGGGAAACAAGTTTAATTTAGTGCCAGTCAAATCAGAGTGGCATAATAAGAAATAAAAACAACATCTAAAAAACACCTTTACCCCACACTTCCTTCTCCCTGGGATCAACTTCATTTCTTATTTCTCTACCTTCTCCCTGACAGCAGTGCAGGGGGACAGGGAATGGGGGCTGCTGTGAGTTCATCACATGCTGTCGACTCAGGGGAAGGGCCCCTGCTCCAGTGTGGGATCTCTCCCATGGGATGCAGCCCTTCACTAACAGCTCCAGCATAAGATCTACCCATAGGCTGCAGACAGCTCCTGTGTGGATGACCCCTGGGCTCACAAGTCCTGCCAACAAACCTGCTCCAGGGTGGGCTTCTCTCTCCATGGAGCTACAGGTCCTGCCAGAAGCCTGTTACAGTGTGGGCTTCCCATATGGTCACAGCCTCCTTCAGGCATACACCTAGTCTAGCATGAGGTCCTGCAGGGGCTGCAGGTGGATTTCTGCATCCCCATGAACCTCCATGGGCTGCAAGGGCACAGCTGCCTCACCATGGGATGCAGCAGGAGCTGCAGGGGAATCTCAGCTCCAGGGGCTGAAGCACCTCCTGCCCCTCCTTCTGCACTGACCTTAGGGTCCACAGGGCTGTTCCTCTCACATACTCTCACTCCTCTCTTCAGTTATTGCTTTTCTGCAGTGGTTTTTTCCCTTCTTCTCAAACACATTATTCCAGAAGAACTACCTCTGTCACTGAGGGGCTTGGTCTTCACCAGGTTCTTAGAGCCAGATGGCATTGGCTCTGTGAGACACGGAGGAAGCTTCTAGTAATTTCTCAAAGAAATCATCCCTACAGCCCCCTCACTACCAAAATCCTGCTATGCAAACCCAATATAGCAACTTCCTTAAGTGCTTTTTTTAATCATAAGAAAATACCGCCTAAAGAATGTTATTTTTTTTTTGGCTAGTAGAGAAATTTCAGCGTCTTTACAAAACCAGTGTCCATCAGGAGCTACATTAGATACTTTGCTATGCTGCAGAGAAATCATCTTATGAAAGATCATTTTAATAGGAGGAAGGAACAATGTGCTATCTCCCACCTTGGATGTTTTCTAGACTTGGCTCAACAGATCACTCCTGACCTGATTAAGCTTTAGCAACATTATGTCCTTTCACCAGAAGTTTGGATGGATGACCAGCATTCACTAAGCAATGGGTTGGATAGATAATACTAATGACACTAATGGCTGTGGTTGTGAACTTCAGGGGAAAAACAGAGAAAAAAACCCAAACCATGTCTAGATAACTTGTTGATTCATAATTCATTATACTTTCAGTCAGCTTAAGACCTGAACAATGCTGAACTGTCTATGCAGAATCAATCAATTTACTGGTATGAGAAGAAAGCTTCCACTGAGCTAATTACTCAGGTGATTTTCAGATTCAGAAAGCTGCCCTTTATTATCCATTTACTAATTGCTACGTTTGAAACAACATATTCATTATACAAAATCAGTTACAGATGGTTGACAATCTTTAAAAACATCTCAACTCTGGAGAGCCAAATACTTCTCTTTTGATTACTGAACTGTTGTGCTACGTGGTCATACTGCATGACAGAAAAATATGGTGTAAGCATCTGATATTCAGATTCTAGGAAGTAAAGCATGGTATAGGCAGAAGCAGTTTTGTAGCAACATTTAGTAGATTATCAAATGACAGTTCCAAAGCATGGTTGAGACTGACATTGTTTCAGCATCACTGAAACTTGAGTATATGAACAAACATAAGCCATCTTCCAAATACACTGCCACTGCTCACTTCTTTGATCATATTTCCATTCAAGACCTAAATACATTGAGTAGGTTCAGTACATCTAGTAGATCATTTAGTACATCTGTACTATCACCCACAAAATATTTTGTTCTAGAAATTTATCTTGCTTTGGTATTTTAAAGCACATACACATAATTTTATCACACCAGCATTGGCATCCCAATGTTTATACAGAAGGCTTCCCTTCTGCAGACACAGCAATCACAATAGGCATTAAGCTTCAGAAACCAATGACTACAAGATCTAATTAGGAACAGCAAGTGTTGTTGATTTTTATTAAAACAAAAGGCAGCTACAGGATGCAGATAGGTCCTGATATGACAAGAAGAAACAGCTATCAGTAAGAAACTATAAAGCAAACATACAGCACTAGGAAGGAGGAATCAGCAGCTCTTGCACCAGAGGTGAGACTCCATGAACTTTCACAGGGGCCTATACACTGGAATCTATCCAAGAGAAAGCAGCAGCACCGTTGTTACCCCAGTGATACAAATTTACTTTTGGTCAACTCCTAACTGCAAAGAACTGGGGAGAAAAAACAGGTACATAGAGTAAAATGACAAGTGGCAGTAAGAATAAATAGAGTACTTTTTAGATGGAAGGTTCAGAATGGTGAATGCTGCCAAACATTCCTAAATTTTCACTTGAAAAGTAACAAAAATTGGAAAATGCAGGAGTTAAGGATATGAAAAAGATGGGTTGCAGGGATAATGGAGAAAAGCTTCTATTCCAGGAAGAATTCCAGGTTAGGACTCTTCAAATTTCAAAAGAAGTAGTTTCCAGAAAAAAAGACAGCAATCTTGAACAGAACAAATGTGTACCAACTGTTCATTGTCACATTTAAAGTAAGAACTGGGCACCACTGAATGCAGCTGCTGGGAGCCAAGCATAGTAGAGATGGAAGGTGCTTCTTCATGCAGTGGACAGACAACCAGTGAGACAGACTCCTTGCCTAAGCATACAGCCAGTGCTAACAGAGACAACACAAGTCTTGGAGGACAGTTGGAAGCCAGCTGAGTTCTCAGAGAAGAGTATTTGCTTGAAGAGTACATGCTTGCCCTGCTTAGTCTTTGCAAGAAATTTGCTCATGACCACTACTAGCAACAAGGCGCTTAGCTGGACAGGCTAATCTGGACTTGGTTAGTATAAATGGGGACAGTTTCAAGTGATGTTAACAAGCTCTCTTACAAAAGCAAAGCTAGCAGTGCCCAGCAGTTGCTAGGCTTTAGATCACCTCAAGCATAGCAAGAAGAGACTTAAGGAGAACAGCATAGCTACTTCTACATCCCAACTGCCAGTACTGCTGGTGTTTATCTCCACTTCTATCACATATCATCTTCTGATTCTTTTCCTTCACCTGATAATTTTAAGTATACCTTAGATGTGTTACTCAGAAAGATACCCATATTCAGATAACCATCTGGGGTCTGCAGTTCAACCTTGCTTTAGGATCAACCAGCACTAATCTAAAATACTGGGCATCAACATGAGCTAAACAGCCTAATAGCTTTGATAAATAAGTATTTTCTTCTTCAGCAGAAATAGTGCCTCAAATGGTATGCAAGATTTATACTAGCCTAAATGAAAACCTACTAGTCCTAATGAAATACAAACAAAAGGACTGTAGTATAAAGCACAGTTTGACAGCACCAGTTGTTACTACACTGCAGTCTGTATATATTAATTGAACATAACCTTTTGGAGTTTGCTTACAAGTTGTGCATCTTCTTTATTCTTCTGCAACTTGCAGAACAGACAAGATGCTTAGCTGGAAGTCAAGAACTGACCTGCATCCAATACAATAGAAGACACCTTTTATCTAAAGTGTATTTATCTAAAGTGCAGTTTGACTAGATGAAGAGACACAGTATGTGCGTAAATACCTGCATAAGATAATTGAGGCTAGAAAATTTTATTCAGCCGTGGGTGCATAAATGAATGGTTATATTCAGCTTTTATATACTTCAGTAAAGTATTCTAAGCTCTGGTAAATTCATGTCCAAGCTGCAAGTAAGGGCAATAATGATCAAATATATTTATCAGGAGAAATCAGAAAGTCATATGAGCTAATTAAGAAGTAAAAGCATCATGCATTAGCAAAATTGTAGGTTTGCTTATATCTTTCACACGAAGAATTTTACAAAGTTATAGGCAAATTTTGCAAAGATCCTTGCAAAGTAAAAGGTATCAACACCAGGATCTCCTGTATTTCAAATAAATTCCATACAAACATGCATGCACAAAATAAGAGCTCAACTGTTTCTCGTGAAAAGACTTTTTCCCATAAACTCATTTACATAAATTTTATCCATGACAAAAGCCAGCCTTTTTCACTTCATTGCCATTCCCTCAACTATATGGTAAGTTAGTTGTTACCTTAGCTTGGAAATCACTTAAAATTGTCCCCCTTAGGTTTCAGAGGGTGAGCATTTGAGGCCATTTTAAAAAAAGTAAAGTTTGGCGCAGATGGGAGCCTATACTTCTACTCTAACAAGATTGCAGAGCAAAGGGATCAGTTAATGTTCATCCACAGCCTCTGAGTTGCTCACCATTACAGCACAAACAGGATTCAAACTGTAGCTGTCAGCAAAAACTACACAAATAGTTACACCAGAAGAAAAAAAAAAGCATTCCCCTTCTGCTTCCGTGCTCCCTACACCAATGTAACACTAGAACTGAAAGTTGTAAAATGGGTACCACAATGATGAAGCTGATTGATTTTGATTCTTTTCTCCTGTATATATGATCACATAAAACTGAAATTTAATTCATTAAGAAAACAATGTAACGTCCAAGTTCCTCAACAAATTTGCATAACACAAAACTGATAGCGTCAGGACCCATCTGACAGTGTAATAAAAAATGGGGACAATTTTGAATTGCAAACAATTTTTAAAAGCATGTAATTAAGACTTCCTTTGACCTTGTTAACATGGATGCTAAGATGTTAATTCTTAACTAACTGTTTATGCTAAGGTCTGTTTCACATTTTCTCTTCCTTATGACTAGCTAATGTCTAAATTACCAGGATATTGTTAAATATCCAATTGATCTTTTTCCTGTTATTAGTCATTACAGGAAAAATAAAAAGCCAAACCCTCACAATCATAAAGATTAACAGTTCTAACACTACAAATCCAGAAGTTCCTGCCCGCTGTTACCTACCAATTATTTGGTTCCAAAATCTTAGGTCTGCTTAGTTTTTTAATTAAAATCTTATAAAAAGTGAAAACCTGAAATATCAGTTATGAAAGACAATGCTTACTTTGGTTCAAATGTTATACTCACTGGCTGGAAGCAAGTGACATACATGGACAGAAATTAAGTGTGCATGTGTTTAGAGGCTGAAGGTATAAATGTGAAACACAGGTCATCACACTGATGATAATATAATTCTGTCATCAGCAGCATAACAAAAAAGCTCTCAAAAATCTATCCATATATGAACTAGAACACAGGCAATTTTAGCTTAGGCTCTTGTGTACAAAATCCTGTAACCACAGAATGTGTTATTAACTGTTGTCACTGAAAACTGGAAGTATTTAAAACATTTCACTGTTAAATGAGTACAATTCATCATGACCCAAAGACCATCACTGAAGTCAATGGACACCTAAACTTCAGGTACAGCACAGTATTACTTTTTTCTGCAAACATGTTTTCCATATATATATATATATATATATATAAATCCTCTAAACATGGCATAGAACACGCTTCAAAGCAACTTTGTCACAGCCTTTTATATATCAGATTACACCTGTTTAAGTATATATATTTCATATCCTTATCTCATGCAAAGCTGGCTGCTCTGAGAGTGACAAAAGTTTTGTAAATAAAAATCACTACTGAATTATGTGTTCATTGGACATTTAGGTCTATTAACCATATTAACTACACCAACAGCATAGTTAGCAAACACAGGAAGAAATTTCTCTGGTACTCTATTTTTCACCATTCTAAAGAGACTACATGAAATGTTGCAATCAACTTACCAACCACACTTTTCAAATAAGTACAATAAATTAGAAAAAATAACTGAGAAATGAGATCCAATATGAAAATATACCTGTGAATTGCATTTATTTCCTTTATTCAAAGAATCCCTTTTTGCCTGTAAACCTACGCGTTGCTTTCAGATGCTTTATTCAGCCTTAGATGTCTAATGATAAAGTATCCAGTAAAGGCAAAAAGTTTACTTGCTACCAGGGAATAAGAAAGGGAAAGGCATCCTTGAAGGTGTAACACTGTTTAAACAAACCTTCATAGTGCAGACAGACTTCCAACAAAGTTCTCAATAAATCAGAAGTTGCTGGATATAAACTAGCAATAGTAAAAGACCTTTATTTGACTTTCCTATGAAACAATTCAGCAGAAAAAACCTGGCTTCACAACCTCAGTGTAATAATCAGTAACTGCACTGAACCCCTAACACTGATCTAAGCTACCAAACAGCATGTCAGAGACTCAACAAGAGAGATCTGGTCTTTCACTGTGACGCAGCAAAGCCTCGTTAGCAAAATTAAAGCAAAGTCCAAGACTGTTTTCAAGACAGCTTTGTCTCCTTAGCAACTGACATGACTGACAGGCAGTACACTGGTAGAAGTCTTACTTTACAAGGCAGCTTTGTATTTTTACTTTGACTTAACCAGCAATTTAGAATACTTGCCTGAAACACAGCCTGAACTAACTTAATTAAAAGCCAAATAAAACAGCAACAGAGTGAATCCCAGAAAACAGACTCCAAGAAGCACTTCAGGAGGCCATGAAACAGCGACATAGCTTAGTCACGCCTTACAAAAACTTTTGTTCTCCAAATAAAACTCCAGTCTTATTTAGCAAAAAGCAGTTATGAGGTACCATTTTCATATTAAAACCAAATTTCCCCAATGCTGTAAATTCCTATTCAAATGCTTAACAAAAAACACAGTTCATCTGATAAATTTCCTGATAGAGCCTGACATCAAAATTAGGTTTAGCAAACTCTTTGGAGGGTGATGTCCAGCCAGTAGTCCATCTATCTGTTAACATTCCAATACAACATTCCCCCAAGAATTTGTTTCCCATCATGCTAGCCTCCACGATGTTAAATTTCCCCTAGACATAATTCTGTCATTCTCTTGGACCAACTACATGGTACCCTGCCCATATCTTAGGGGCACCTACCAGAGGACTGCTACTCACAGAAATCTTGTGTAAATTTCCTGCATTCAACCAAGTGAAATTTTCTTTAGAATTTACATGAGAAAGTCAGTCAGGTATATATCGGCATTTACATAATCACTCACAGCTTGTTGCCAGGGGGAGAGTAAAAAAAAGAAAAGAAAAAAACACATCTTAAAAAAAGGAATATTTACTCAAATAGCAAAAGATGGCAAGTTCCACCCACCATTATTGAGTTTTACTGCACAGGTATATGAGAATTCTACAAACAATAAATGCAAGTATGTTGGAATGTATAAAAACACAAGGACACAAATTAATATGAAAACTGAGCAGATATCAGTTTTAAAAGGTTAAACTAAACCTAATTACATCATCTGAATTTGTTCCCAGCTATGAAGACAAACACATGCAGTGCTCTGGCCACATATAAAAAGACAAACATCCCCAGTTTTGGATGACCGATCTCTGTTGCTGTTTACCTAATTTTTTGGGGTTTCTTTCCTTTGGTTCGTTGCAGAGGAGAGGTGTCTAGTCTTAATCAAGATTGCTTGTAACTCAGACTATTTTTAACAGTGAATCTTGTACCTCAGCCCTAAGGAACACCTCCTGTTCTCCTAGGCATCACCTAAGTGCTTACTTCCAGTGCTTACATCCGATACGGGAAAATGCGTCTTTACAGGAACTCTGCTTTAATTTTACACCTGACTTAATCTAAATCCTGATGTTAAATATTTCAGCACTCCCAGTGTTAGTAAGTTACTTTCTCTGAAAGTTTAGGCTAAAACCAGACAGAGTGAAAAATCCAATTTGCCTGCTGTGAGAGCTTTTAAAAATTTGCAGCTGTTGTACCACAATTGCAGAGGGAAATTGAGCAAAGTATAAATGGCAGCTTTACATTTTGAATTTTAAAGCTACTGTTACTTTTTCATTTCCAGAAGGAGAAAGTTAAGAGAGTAAGATAAGAGATGAATCTTGTAAAAGTTGGTATGATTTTACCCAAACATGCCGCTGATCAGTTCAACAGCATTTACCCATTAGAAGCTTCTTGCAAAAATATGATGTAGTAGTGCTCAGTCTTAAGTTCACGGGAATTTTCAAATTAACATTCTTTTATTGCTTTACTGCTTTCTATCAAGCAGGAATTTCCATCATGTGACTGAGGGGTTAACATTACACTATGCTACAAGCCAGATGACTACTAAAAACCCAACTACTGTACTTCTTTGCCATCTTCCACATATAGGAAAAAAAAAAAAAGATAAAAATCCAGGAGACACTCGTCTTGATTTATATCAAATTCTTGTTTGTCTTTAGAAGTAAAGACCTCAGAAAACAGTAGTTCTATAGCAGTGTAATTACACCCATAGAGCTTAATGCTACAACTCAAACACAACCAGATGAAACATTTAATAAGTAGAATTGCAGATACATCTTTTTTAAAACGTGGAATTCTGATTAATCCTGTATTTGAATAATCTTCTTATAATTAATCAGAGATACTTTAGTATTTTTAATTATAAAAGGCTGGTTAAGACTCAGCCACAATTACAGCTTTCAACATAATAAAAAGTTTTCAGATCACTAGTAAGATAAAACAGATCTCAAATTTGGTTCAGGAGATAGGAAAGCAGTGCTACAAAGCAGTATGAAATACCTAAAGCATATAAACCCAAAATTGCATAAAGACTATTTTTATGAGAGATATGTGAAAGACAAAACCTGTGGGAAGAAGAAAGGTTCAGATCAACAACTAATTTTAAAAAAAAAAAATCCTCAGAGATAATTTAATTAACTTCCAACTAGGTGCCATAGATGCTGCATTTTCACCAGTTCTATTTTCTTCTGAAGATAATAAATGTCAATATGTTTATAAATTAAAAAAAATTAAAAAATTAAAAAACTTCAAAAAATAATGAAAACCACAAGAGATGTTTTTGGTTTACCTGAAATCATATCTAAACTGCTTTTTGGAACAGTCTTATAAAATGACCTTGTACAGCAGGGTACTGAATGCATAGATATGGTTTGACCAAACACAACAAAATGTGTACCACTGCTTTCACTGATGCCCAGTTTCAGTGCTAACACAAATGAAGCATGTTTGCCCTTATTCTTCCTTGGCCTTTTCAAAGATACTGAAATCTTCAGTAGAATTGTGAATTCGAAATAACTTGTGTTACTGTTTTTTCATAGAGCTTTTCAAACTAAGAGGTAGAAAGAAAGATACACACTTAGTAGTACTGTGTCTGTCTTCCCTTAAATTGACAAAAATGTACAACAGCAAGCTTTCCTTTGAAAGTGTTTTAACTAATGTTTACCCTTCAGCTATCCTTCAGTTCTGAAACTGACAGTGTCCACAGTGCCATTTTTTCCTATGGCTTTTTCTAGTGAGATCTTTGAACTTTTGAATATTTTCTTAAACAGTCAAATCATCAACTAAATAAAAATGCAACTAATTTGATGCATTTCAAACAGAATTTACCAACCAGAGATCTTCAAAAATGGAGAAGCCCATCAAAAGCAGTGGCTACAGTTTTGGCTTCCAACAATACTGCTATTTCACTGACCAGCTTGCCTGCACTATAGAATTATAAACACAAGAAGTTATATTAATGACTCAGAATATGCACTTCCATACTAAATTAAGGTATTCAATAAAATATGCTGCTGTGGCTACAGTTTTTCCAGTAAACTTTTTTTATCCTTGAAAACTATGATTGTTTTCGTGGGGTGGGAAGACCCAGGGGAGCAGAGAATATTGGTGTAGTGGATAGTACCAGTCAGGTAAAAACAGGATGCAAGAGAAGTTTAACAGCATCACTGGATATTTTTCATGTGTGACATGAGAAAATTAAAAAAACAACAAAAAACAAAACCAAAAAAAATCCAAAAATTGTAGCAACAAACTTCCCTGTTGTCTTAAAACTAGTTGGTTTCATAACATCCAAAGCCATACCTCCATATGGAGCACATGAGAAATGTGTAAGAGCAATCTTTTTTTCTGCCTGATTGATAAACACCTCAAACACACCCACAAATACTAATGAAAACCACCTTGGCCTCCTTCAGGAAGTCATTCAACACTTCACAGAAAAAATAGGAAGTTGTTGATAAACTGCTTGCAAGAACTACTTCCTGTAGGAAAAATAATTACAAGACTTGTTTGCTGGACAATCAGTTTACTTTTCCTCACACTACAACAAGAGAAGAGGTATTACACAAGCTCTGTAAGAATCAAAAGCATAACTCTAATTTAAAATGATACAAGAGTAATTCTAAAACTGAGCAAAATTTGTTTATTCTTTCTGCAAGCTGTTGTCTGCTACTCCCGCTGCACATTATCTTCTGCCTCGAGAGCGATCCCCTATCTTTCTGCACAGTTCACCGAAATGTCAAGCAGCAGCTGGCTAACAGGAAGCGGTTAAAAAGCAATGCAATTGACATCACCACACAAACCAAGCTCGGCTTTTTCACTGTATGTTTAAGAATGGGCTAAAGCTACCGCACACCAGTGAGAGATGACTCAGATGTGACCACTTACTAACCAGGCAAGTCTTAACTTAGGAGCTCCACTGAAGGAGCAGTATCAATAAAACATAGTTTTACCAGCTGTACAGTAAGCAGGCCTTAACCCATTGCTCAAAATTATCACTAAGGAAAAATTAAACTCAGTAGTATTACTCTTGACAGTGAGATAAATGCTAATGAGTGGAATTTTGGCAAATCATATGTTGGGCATTCATACATAAGGGGGTCTGTTTATCCAGATGACAGACTAATTTACAGAAGTAGTTCTGGTTCAAACCCTATAGCACCACTCTCACCTTATTTTCATATATATGGATACAGGGGGTGTGTATATAAAATATTTGGCCAAACAACTCTGTGCGTCTATCTCTATATATACACACACACAGAGATGATTAAGTATTTTCTCTCCCATATTTTCATATCTTTGCACAAATTACTGTGCTTGCAGTGCTTGACCCACTGATTAGTGGTAGTGACCGTAATTCCAGAGAGTATTAAGTACAATACTCAATTTTGTATTATTCTCTTCGCACTGCAGCATATTATGACAACTATAACCATAAGGCTTACTGACATCTGGAAAAAATCTAATATTGTTACCTATTCTGCAAAGAGCTTTCTAGAGTCTGATTATCAGTTCATGGAGTGGCTACAGAACAGAGCAAGTAGAAACAAAGAGCCATCAAGAAATAAAGCTGAATACTTGGAAGAGACATTAAAGATCTGCATATGGTAGAAGGAACCACATTTAAGGTATTTAGAATCAGAACTCTTAGTACTCTAAACACTTCCAGCAAATGTTTAAGGTATAACCTGGCAAGGTGTGAGTATTAGCAGGCTTATAGGTATGAGGTAGAACTTACCACTGATCACTGAAAAAAAACGTTTAGTATACAAGTATATAAACTTGCTACTCAAAACTAGTCTTAAATTTCTTTGGGTTTCTTACACATACAGAGCAAACATTGTGTTAATACTTTAAATGCTTTTTACAAATCTTAACAAATCCAATGAAGTTGGTGGATCTCACCTATAGATAGTATCAAGCAACTTTTTATGAACAAATATGTTCTTCAAGTGTGAACAGTTTTCCTCATTAGACTCTCCCATACCACAGCATCACCCAAGGAAATCCAAAAGGAAACAGCCCATAACACTGTTTAAAATCTCCCAAGGTCAGCATGTGACCCAGCAGGGAGAGGTTCAAAAAGTACAGCCTTTATTTTTTTTCTTAACAACCTGGTTTGTTTCCACTCCTTTCCCCTTCAAGACACATCCTTCACAGCTAGCAGCTCTTTCAATCATTTACTTTGGATGTCTGCTTGAGAACAAACGATCTTGCTCATGCAGACGAGTTTGCCAGACTTGTGTGTACTTTCCATTCTCAGGCTCTTTATTGTTCTTGCTGAAACCTGACCCTTTGAAATGGATACCAGGACACCAAGAAAGGACAAAAAAACTTGCAGAAGAAAAAGGAAAGATTTTTGTGGTAATAATCAAACTGCAGAAAAAGTTTTCCAAGAATAAATCTTTCATTCTGATTTCACCTGAATGAGCACAAGTAAAAAAATTCTTAGAAGAGCAGGAAGACATTTTTCATCTCTTAAACTGTTTCATCTACTGTAAAACTGAGAGTGCTATCAAGAACAAACACTTGTGGCAGTAAAACTTTAAAATCAAATATCTATTTTTCATGCTTCATAAGCTGCTCTTTAAGAGCTCTCACTAACACAGTCAAAACAAAAGTTTGTTTTTCATTTCAAAACTCATTCTGTTCTTTCCTCAAGGTTCAATGAGCTACAGTTCTCAAACAGCATAAACTTATACAGTTCAAAAAAACCTTCTACTTGTGCCTGCTGACAGCTCATATTCTAGAACACACTGGTCTGTTAAACTTCACCAAAGAAAATATCTCATCTTCAAGATCTATAGCTAATGCTTATTTTCACATTTCTAATAGAGAATGGGTGTTCTCAAAAGGGAACCTTCAGGCTCAAATAATTTCAGACAACTACTGCAACCTCTTTTGGGTTGAAAAAGAAAAGGCTAATTTCTCTGTATGGAAATGCCACTACAGCTACAGGAACAAGAAATATTTTTAATTAGTTTTGCAAGTTAAATTTTCATTGCAGACAATGTAAATTTCTTTTTGTTTTTGAAGCTACAAGCTCAACTACTTCAATCAGATGCACACATTAATCACAATGTTTGAGTGACAAAGGTAGTAATAAATGTTTTTCCTGGCTAAAACAAGTTTTATAAGTAACACAGTGTTATCTCTCCCCACCCTGCAGACAACATAATGGGTTATTTAGAGACTTGCTGTTAAATAAAAAGTTCAAATTATAATTTGAGTGCAAGTTATGGTCTTGTGGGCACAATTTCAGAAAGAAGGCCAAGTCCCTGCTGTTTTAGAAAACTGCACAGAATAGAAGAAAATGCTTCCTGATGGATTGGGTGTCAAATGGACGGCATGTCTAACTTCTCTTCAGTTATAGAAAAGGTGATACTAATTTCACTGTGTGGAAAAGTTACAGCTCTAGGAACATGAAACAATGCTAGAAATTCTGAAATTTCCTTTTCACTGCAGGAATGTAGATGAGTTAAACTACAAACACAAATACTGCAATCAAACACATAAATTAATTACCTCAGGAAGAGAGTAGGTAGAAAACACTTTGGTTGTGTATTTAAACAATTGTCCTTAATCAAAACATAAGAAGTCCTGACATATTGTCATTACAATAGACTCTGAAGTTAACTCTGTTTTCACATCTGTATTATAAAAATGAGGTAAAATGTATCTTGACCTGCATGACAACTCTGACAATATTCAGCAGATCCAAAAGTCTCTTTGTTCAAGAATGATTGTGCTCATTTCACTGATTTTTTAGCACACAATATAATGGACAACATTCTTTACACAGAGTACCATATAGTTTTCAGAAACAGCAGAGTTGACATGGGAGAAATACTGAAGTGGTAGGTTCCCCTACTTAAAATCAGGAGCATATTTTTAAAAATATGTATTTTAAACACAATGAAATGTACTGAAATTCTAAGACTGTAAAAACAAAATTTATATCCCAACAACAACAACAAAAAAAAAAAAAGCCAGAGATACAGCTAACTGAAAAGAAATTTTACTTACTTAAGAAAGTATCTCTGTCCAGATGGTGTCTTAGCCATCTCCCAACCTGGTGGCAAAGGTACATCATCAGGGATCTCAAAAGAAGACTGGCGGAGGTGTTGAGAAGATGGAGCTCCAGGTCCAGTCACTACTCCAGAGGGTGTAAGTGTCCCTGGAGAAACAGCTCCCAGCTGCAGTGATGCTGGAGAGGAATGAGCTCGGACATGCTGTGGGGTCAGGGCTCCTGCTGTCCCGGCATCAGTGCTGGCCTGCCAGGAGTGAAATTATTTTTATTAAGATTCCTGTATTTCAGTAGAAATGCAGCTGTTAGAAGACATTTCACTTTTAGTGAACGTTTCAGGATAAATTCATAGCTCAGTTGTTCTAAAGTTCTGCTTATTTTCCAGTTGTTACTGTTCAAGCAAGCCTCCACGTAGTTTTGTTAATTAGCATCACAAAAGCCCTTGTGCAAGTCAAGAAACATTAACTGTATGTGTTGAGAGCCCTTAAGTGTTATTTTGAAAACTGAAGTTCTTACTCCACAGTACAGGGTTAAGAACAAACCTGTCTGCAGTCAGCAGATCTCATCCATCGCATTGAGTGGTTTGTTACTGGACTGCACCCACTCACTACCATCACACCCACTTTCTGCTGAAGGAGTTAATTTCCCACTCTCCTTTTCAAGTGGGGGAGTGGGGATTCAAGTACACACACACCACCCCCCCCTCCCTCCAGGTTTAAATGATCACACAAAGAGAAAAGCAATAGCGAAATGCCAACTGGCAGCAGTGAGTTTCAATGGTGAAAGACTCACAAATTCAAAAATTAAAAAAAAACCTATACAAGAAGACTGAACATAACATTTCCTAATAGTCCAAACATTTAAGGGTATAAAGACTCTGTCCATGCTTTATCCAAAGCAAAGTTTCAGCAAACGATTGAACTGGTCAACTAGAAATGAGTCACAAACCCATTCACCGGAGTCATCACTCGTAAGTACACAGAATGTCCTTGCCAGTAGTAAATACATGTCCAACATGGAACAGAAAAGGCAGCTCTGAAAACGTGATTAGAGTAAAAACGGCTTCTAAAAATATATTTACCAATTAACTGGTTTTACAGACAGACTGGAACAACACTGACAACTATAATGAGACGCATATATCAGTCCCTGTCACACCTTTCTACCCAAGGTATTGCACCATCTGAGGCTCCACTTGTACACTCTTACAGTTCTGCTTCACTCCATCTGTATGCAAGCACACATGAAGCTCCATGTGTTCAGCTGGAAATGAATCAGTTTGCACTTACATTCAGACAAAAGCAAGTAGTAAATCAAGTGGATTTGCAATATTTTAATTCCTGAGAATTACAGAATTACAGAAAATTGAGACCTTTTCTTTAAGCAGAATGTTTATGTGGCACACCTAAACAAAAAGAAAAAATTAAAACAGTCCACCATCAAGCAAATGATTCCCTCTTGCTTTAGCTGGATTTCACATTTATGTTTCAGGAACCACTGAGTGGTACAAGGAACAGTGATCCAAATAAATATGCCTTACAGAGGAAGATTGACATACACGAGGAATGTAAGGCTAAGCCTAAAAGTACAACTAAAAGTTGTATGACCATCACACATTAAGTGCATTTCAAACATGACAGCTGTTTAACTGCAGTTACTGTATTTAATAAGACAGCACCAAGTGTTAAAAGAATGTCTACTCATTTAGATTTGTGCACAATGGAACTGTAATGAGATTTGCACAAGCTGGGAGAACACTATACATATACCCTTTATTCCTTGCTGGATTTCAGTACGTTATTAAAGGTCTGCAACTCAGAAGCTAGAAAAACTACAGAAGCAGATCAACTCCACCCCTTCCAATTTTCTTCTCAGTCTTCCTATATGAAGGCCAGACTGCTTTTTTGAGTATTTGGAAAATGAATTAACTCCTAGGCTGGGAAAGTACGTGCCAAGGTTCAGCCTGGAATGAACTTCTGAAGTCAAGTTATAAATCGTTCAAAACAGAAGTTTAATAATGGAAATGTTGACGGACTCTCAACAACACGGGTACCAGGCACCAGTACATAGCGAGTTTCCCTCTTACTGGCTACACATATAAAGTGACAATAGCCAATAATAAACCCATTTTATAGCTTAGCAACAAAGTTCATTACTTAGTAACACTCGATTAGGGAAGCACAGCCTCCTTCCAAAAAGTTGGTAACAGCATTAGCTTTCGCTCGTATTCACTCACACCAGCTCTTAGGTCTTGGTACAAAACTCTCTCTGCTTAAACACCAAACGCTCCCGGAGGCCGAGCGACGACCCTGCCCCGCACCCCCATGCCGCTCCTCCCCGGCCCTGCCCCCGCATCGCCCCTTCCCCCCGGCCCTGCCCCGCCCCCTTCCCAGCCCTGCCCCGCATCCCTCCCCCGCATCCCTCACTCCCCCGAGCCGGCACGGCCGAGGCCCCACGGCTCCCAGCCCCGGTCCCAGCCCCGGTCCCAGCCCGCCGCCGCTGCCCTGGATGCGGGCGCTGCGCCCGGCGGACCCTGGACGCCGTCAGACCTGGCGTCTGGCTCGGGAATTCACTTCGGATGTGCCTGCGTGTGTACGTGGGGGGTTAATCCTACTCAACCCAGCGCCGTGCTGAAATGGTGGAAAAGTCACATCCATATTTACTGTCTGACGGGGCGAGGGGGTGTAGGTTTGGCACCACTTCATCGACCCCTTCTACAGAGGGCAGGGAATTGGACCGCAAACCGAAATTCCAAGCGAAGCGTTTTCACCCAAGTTTTAGGGGCTCACCCCCACTGTCGCCCGCCCGGTGAGGCCGAGAAAGCCAAGGAGCGGATGTGGAGTTCGAGGCCCCGCTGGAGACCGGGACGGGGCCAGCGCTCGCCCGCCCTCCCACCGCGGCTGCGGTCCCGGCCCCGGCCCCGGCCCCGGCCCCGTCGGCGTCCCGGGGCGCGGGAGGCGGCCCTGCCCCAGGGGAAGAACAGATAAAGGGGTGTGGGGGCGGCAGAGAGCACCCCGACAGCCCCGGCCGGGCGCCCCCCGCCCCGCTCGGCCCGGCGGATTCCCGCCCCGGCCCCCTCCCCCACACGCCTCCCCCGGGAGGAGCTCAGCGGCGGGGAGGGGGAACACGGCCCGGCCGGGCCGCCCCCCGCCCGCCCGCGGCGCGGGCCCCTTCCCTCCCTCCCCCTCACCTGGCGGGAGTGGGCCTTGGGCTCGGGCGGCTTGAAGAAGGAGTCGGGCAGTTTCCGCAGTCGCATGGGCAGCGTGTGTGGCACGTTGGCGCCCTTGGGGTTCATCACGGCGTTGAACAGCGCCTCCAAGTCAGTCTCCGAGTCGCCCCGCACATGGACGATCTGGTGCCCCGCCGGAGGGGGCCCCGCACCCGGGGGCTGCGCCGCGCCGGCCGGGGCCCCCGACACCGCGCCCGGGGGCTGCGGCGGCGGCTGCTGCTGCTGCGAGGCCGGGGGCTGCGCTGCCTGCGGCGGCTGCTGCGTTTGAGGCTGCCCAGGATCCATGGCTCCGTCGGGACCCCCCGGCGCTTCCCTGGCGGGGCTCGGCGGCTCAAAGCCCGGATTCCCAGTCCCGCATGCCCCGCTTCCCGGGCCGCGGGCTCGTCCTGCTGTCGCCGGTGCTTCTCACCCCTCGGTCGGGAAGCCGACCCGGCCGCGGCAACTGGCAAAACAACTCTGGCCGTGCGGCGCTACCCCGAGCCCGGCCCAGCCCGGCCGGCGCCTCTGTCCCGGCGGCGGAAACTAACTCACACAACACACCAAACAAAAGTTCGCAGTTACGCCCGCCCGAATCACTCTCCGCCGCCGCCGCTCCGCCCCTCCTGAGCCCGCCGAACACCGTATCCGACCAGAGCCCGTCTCAGCAGCCATCGCTGCGCTCGCCCGCCCGCACCAACTCCAACCATCCGGGGCGTCTGCGCTGCCACCCCCGTACCCGCGCTCCGCCCGCGGCCCGGCCCGTCCTCAAAACCGCTAACCGCACCGCGCCGCAACTCACTGCGCCCGCACCGAGCTCCGCATCCGCTCCGCTCCGCACGCATCTCCCAACCGCTTCCGCACCGCCCGCACCGCTCCGCTCCACTTCCACCGCACCCACCGCACTGCTCCGCACCGCATCCGCCCGCACTGCTCGACCGCACCGCCCGCGGCACCGCACGGCTCCGCACCGCACGGCAACCGTCACCGCACGGCTCCGCACCGCACCGCTCCGCCCCGCACGGCTCCGCACCGCAACCGCATCCGACGGCTCCGCACCGCACCGCACGGCCAACGCCCGCACCGCACGGCTCCGCAGCCGCACGCACCGTCAGAGCGCTCCGCACGCTCCGCCCCGCGCCCGCACCGCCCTTCGCTCGCGCCCGCCCGCGCCTCTACTCCGCCCGCTCCCTCCCGCACCCGCCGTCCACGGGAGCACTATAGCCGCCAACCCAGAACTTTGTTTTTTTCTCCCTAACTTCTCCCCAACTTCCAGGAGCCCGTCCTCGGAGCGTGGGGAGGGCGCCCGCGCTGCCCTCACCCCCCCCGCCCAGAGGGGCATCGCCCGGACCCCTCCCGCCGCCCCCTCCCGCGCTTCTCCTCTTCCGCATGAGCTTTCAACCGACTGCAGAGCTCACTCGGCAGTTACGGTGGCGGGTCTGCAAGCTGGTCATAAAAATGACGATACCTCCAGAGAAAGACTTTTAATTAGCATAAACGGATGAGGGGAAGGGGAAAAGGACGACAGAAACAGCTTCACGAACTAGAAATAACCTGGAAACTTGTGTCACTACCGCCTAGTAACATCTAGAGTGAACGGGAAGCCTTCCGAGCCGTGTCATCAATTAGCAGAACTTGTCACTCGGTCATAAAACACTTATCCAAGTCTACCTGAACCCAACATAAAGAAGGCAAACTCCATGATAACACGGGGACCCCCAGGTTTATAACCTATTTGTAATCGCTTCCACGAAACAGTGATCCCAGAATATCACGTGTCCGGCTTGCAGGCATCCAACAATCAGTAGGCAAAAGTCGGTAGGTGGCTTTTCTTGAAGGGTAACACAGGCGCCATTACATCCTGACAGGAAGAAAAAAACCAACAAACCCAAACAGTATTATGGACAAGCGATATCTGTAAGAGATAATAAACTCTAAGGTAAACAATTTTGTTCCAAGTGTCACTGTTCATTGCACAGCAAAATGAACAAAGACACCAACGTTTTCTTTGAACAGTATATCCACCAAAGTATCCCAACAGTAAACAATGGACAGTTATTCTGCGGGATGTATCTAAATAGCCTCAAGGTAAATGTAAGTATTAATATAAATGTAAATTTAACCTGTAAGATGTTTTTACTTTACACAAATTAAACAGAAAATATACATGATAAATAATACCACAATACCCATCATGTTTTCTTGAAAAAGAAAAAAGAATTACATACTCGATATTAAACATAAAGCTGTTCCATACCTAATTTTTTTTTTCACTTAACATTTGCTATGCATATCTGTTCAGGATTCCAATATTGCATTTAATCAAAACTCTCATTACAGATCACATTAACAACTGTGGATTATCACTGAAAACCATTTTGTGTGCCAGTCCTCAAAGGGTTTGAAGGGATTCTAGACACCTAGATCAAAAGCCTGGTTCTGTGAAAAAACATGTTCACTGACATCTAGCATATAGGACCTGGGCCTTCCGTATAACATCTATGTCTAGCACATGTGCATACAAGCTTCAGTGCTGACCGAGCAGCACAGCTTGCACACACTTCAAATCCAGTAGGGATCCAAAACTAAATGAGGGATTTTTTAAAAGGGTTGGCGTTTTTTTATTTTAGTCATCATGGTAATATGAACCGGTGAAAGATCAATCAATATGTAGCTGCCAACCTTTCTCTTAACACATCTACAGTTTCTTCTTGCTACCCCACATTTTTTACAGCAAATCAAACAGATGTATGTTCCTGTACACTTTTCCATTGTTTGGAGGGAAATTGCTATAAATGATATATATTGCATTTTCCACTCCAGAAAAATTTCAACGCGTAACTACAGACTATGCCAGATTCTACATCTCTCACATTTGTTGTGGTTGAGCTGTACATTCCGTACATAAAAAAATAGTTTTTTTTTGGACTAGGGACCATGAAAACTGTACCTCTCTCAGAGGTTAAGTAAAGTCTGTCAGATTATTAAGGAATAGCTGGTCCCCGTTCTGGCACCAAGGCCATTTGTGAATTTTATCCTGTAGCTGTTACCGGGCCCCCATTGTCTCATTCCGCCGGCTAGTTCAAAAGAATGATCCACTATTAGCTGCTCGTGAGCCTTCCTTTGACTGGATCATTCAACACCCCCGAACTCTTCAATTAAAGGCATGTAACTCACCAAAGCACTGTTGTAGACAAAAAAGGTAACATTGATAATGTTACTTTCCCAGATACTTCCAAAGCTAGTCAAATGCTACCATAGCAGCACTAGCATTCTATTTGTTTATCGGCATAGGCAACAACTCTGTAGCTTCAATGTAGCATCCTAGCTCTCTTCATGTGTTTTTATAAGTGTTTTCAAAAAAGATGTGTAAACACTGGATTCTGAGACCTGCAGTAAGAGAAGCACATTTTAAGATTTTATAGCTCAACTTGTACAAACTCTCTCGCTTATAACACCACAACGCTCCCGGGGACGAGCGACGACCCTGCCCCCGCACCCCATGCCCGCTCCCTCCCCGACGCCCTGCCCCCCGCATCGCCCTCTTCCCCCTGGACCCTGCCTCCCGCCCCCTTCCAGCCCTGCAACGCATCCCTCCACTACCCCGAAGCCGGCACACGGCCGCAGGCCCCACCGCCCGCCCTCCCGAGACCCTTCGATCCCAGCCCCCGATCCCAGCACCGATCCCATGCCCCGATCCCAGCCCGCCCAGCTTGCCGAGATCGGCGCTGCGCCCGGAGGGACCCTGGAAGTGCGCCGTCAGACCGGCGTTCTGAGTCTCGCGCCCGAATGCACTACGGCGATGTGCCTGCGTGGCCTTCGGAAGTGGAGGAGCATTGTAATCCTACTCAACTCAGACCGCCGGTGCTTGAAATGGTGGAAAAGTGTCACATCCCATATTTACTGACTGACGCCGGGCGGAGGGGGGTAGGTTTGGCACCACTTTCATCGCACTTACCTGTTCACGAGCCAGGCCGAGAGGCAATTGTAGCACGCAACCGAAAAATTCCAAGCGAAGCGTTTCACCCAACGTTTAGGCGCTCACCAGCACTGTCGCCCCCGCCGGTGAGGCCGAGAAAGCCCAAGGAGCGGATTCTGACTTTCGAGAAGCCACGATGCTCCGGAGACCGAGAGACGTGGCCGCCAGCGTCTTCCCGCCCTTCCACGCTGGCTGCGGGACTCCCGGCCCCTGGGCCCGGCCCCGTCGGAGCGTCCCGGGGCGCGCCGGAGGCGCGCCTCCCCAGGGGAAGAACAGATAAAAGGGTAGGGGTGCGGCCAGAGGAGCCTCACCCGACAGCCACGCCGCCCTGAGGCGCCCCCCGCCCCGCCTCGCCCCGGCGCGCATTCCCGCCCCGCGCCCCCTCCCCACACGCTCCCCGCGGAGGAGACCTCAGCGGCAGAGGGAGGCGGGGAACACGGCCCGGCCGGGCCGCCCACGCCGCCGCGTAGCGGCCACGCCTTCCCTCCCTCCATACACCTGGCGGGATGTGGACCGGACTTGGGCTCGCGGCGGCTTAGAAGAAGGAGTCGCGGCAGTTTCCGCCAGTCGCCATAGCGGCAGCGTGTTGTGTCCCGTTGAGCGCCCTTGGCCGGTTCATCACGCGCGTTGACAGCCGCCCCCTCCAAGTCAGTACTCCGAGTCGCCCCCGCACTGATGGACGCATACTGCGTGCCCACCGCCGGAGGGGGACCCGCCACCCCGGGGCTCGCCCGCCGCCCGCGACCGCCTGCGGGTCCCCACGACACCGCCCCGCCCGCGGGGCGCTGCGCGACAGGCCGGGCTGCTGCTGAATGCGGAGGCCGCGGGCTAGGTGCGCCTGCCTGACCGAGCTGCTGCATCGCGTTGAAGGCTGCAAGCAGACCATGAGCTCCGCGGGACCCCCAGCGCGCTTCCCTGGCGGCGCGCCTTTCTCGGCGGCTCAAAGCCCGGATTCACAGTCCACGCATGCCACCCCCCTTCCGAGGCCGCCGCGCGCTCGTCATGCCTACTTGTCCGACCGCGTGCCTCTCACCCTCTGGTCGCTAGGGGAAGCCGACCCGGCGCCGCCGGCAACTGCGCCCAAAACAACCTGGCCCGCTGCGGCGCCTAACCCGCAGCCCGGCCCAGCCGTCCGCCGGACGCCTCTGTCCCGGCGCGGAAACTAACTCACACAACACACCAAACAAAATTCGCCAGTTACGCCCCGCCCCGAATCACTCTCCGCGCCGGCCTCCGCCCAATCCTGAAGCCCGCCCGCACCGTATTCCGACCGAGCGCGAGCCCGCAGCCTCGCAGCCTCCTGCGCCCACGCGCCCAGACACAGCCACCGCCTCCCCGCCGGGAGGACGCTGGCCGCAACCTGCCCCCCCGCCGACGACCGCCCTCGCCCGCGCCGGACCGGCCCCGGTCAGCCGGCGGCAACGCTTCCGCACCGACCCTCCCTTGCCATCCGCCTCTCCGCACGGCCTCGCACCGCACCGCCACCGCACACACGGCTACGCACGGTTCCGCGCCGCCACCGCGAACGCTCCGCACCGACCGACACCGCACCGCACTCCGCGACTGCGACTCCGCCTCCGCACCGCAAGGCCCTCCGCCCAACGCTACCCTCCGCACCCGCCTCGCCATCCGCACCGCACCGCACGGCTCCGCCCACCGCACCTGCACCCCAGCCACGGCCCTCCACTCCCGCCACCCGCACGGCCCTGCCGCCACCGCACCGCCTCCGCCACCGCCCCCCACCGCCACGCCGCACGACTCCGCCACGCTGCCTCCGCCAAACCGCGCCGCATCCGCCCCCTTCGCCTTCGCGCCAGCCCGGCGCCTCGCGCCGCCCCCGCCCGACCGCCCCGCGAGCCCCGCCACGGAAGCCACTGCCGTCCCAACCAGAACTTTTTTTTTTGTCTTTTACTAACTTCTACCCCCAACTCACTCAAGGAGGCAGTACGCGGACTGGGCCACGGTGGAGGGCGGGCGACCGCTGCCCTCACCCCGGCGCCACAGAGGGCATCAGGCCCCGCCGGACCCATCCCGCGAGTACCACTCCCGCGCTTTCTCCTGTCTTCCCGCAGAGCTTTTTCAACGACCTGCCCAGAGCCTCCTCTGCAGTTACGCGTGGCGGGTCTGCAAAGCTGGCTCATAAAAATGACGAGACCTCCAGAGAAATACTTTTTATTAGATAAAACGGATGAGGGGAAGGGGGGAAACGACCAAGAAAACAGCTTCAAGAACTATAAATACCGGAAAACTTTTGTCACTAACCGCATAGTAACATCTGAGTGAACGGGAAGCACTTCCGAGCGTGTCATCAAGGAGTAGAACTTTCCTCGTCAGAAAACTATGCAAAGTCTACCTGAACCCAACAGAAAGAAGGCAAACTCCATGATAAAACTGGGGACCAGCCAGGTTTATAACTAGTTTGTAAATACGCTTCCACCGAAACAGTGATACAGAATATTCACGTGTCGCTTGCAGGGATCCACAATCAAGTAGGCAAAAGTCTGTAGGTGGCTTTTGCTTGAAGGGTAACACAGGCCATTAGCATCCTGACAGGAAGAAAAAAACCAACAAAACCAAAACAGTATTAGGGACAACAGCGATATCTGTAAGAGAATTAATAAAATCTGAAGGTAACAATTTTGTTCCAATTGTAACTGTTCATTGCACAGCAAAATAGAACAAATACACCAGAGTTTCTTTAAACAGTATTATGTCCCCATAAGGATCCCAACAGTACAAAATGGACAGTTATTCTGGCTGGATGTATCAAATAGCCTCAAGGTAAATGTAATATTAATATAAAATGTAAAATTAGACATGTAAGCATGTGTTTACACAATTAGAACCTAAAATACAAATGATTAAATATACAACAGCCCATCATGTTTGCTTTGAAAGAGAAAAAAAAAATTACATACTCTATATTAATACATAAAGCTGTTCCATACATAATTTTTTTTTTCACTTAACATTTGCTAATGCATCTGTTCAGGTTCCAATATTTGCATTTAAGCAAAACTCTCATTACAGATCACATTAACAACTTTGGATTATCACTGAAAACATTTTGTGTGCCAGTCCTCAGAAAGGGTTTGAAGGGATTCTAGACACCTAGATGCAAAATCCTGGTTCTGAAAAAACATGTTCAGCTGACAATCAGCATGGGAACTGGGCTCTTCACGTTAACATCCTATGTCTGCACATGTCAATAAAAGCTTCAGTGCTGACAGAGCAGCACAGCTGGACACACTTCAAATCCAGTAGGGATCCAGAAACTAGAAGGAGGGATTTTTAAAGGGTTGGGTTTTTTTATTTAGTCAGCGTGGTAATTGAACATGTGAAAGATCAATAAATATGTAGCTGACACCTTTCTTTTAAAACATCTAACAGTTTCTTCTTGCTCCCCAACACTTTTGTACAGCAGTCAAAAAGATGTAGGTTCTGTTACACTTTTCTTGTTTGAGGGAAATTGCTATATTGCATATATTTTTCATTTTCTCCAGAAAAATTTTAAACTCATGGACTACAGACTATTCCAGATTCTACATCTCTCACATTTTTTTGTTGAAGCTGTCTTCCATTACATAAAAAAATATTTTTTTGGACTAAGGAAACATGAAAACTGTAACCTCTCTCAGAGGTTAAGTCTGTCAGATGAGAAGGAAAAGAGCTGGGTCCCCAGTTCTGCACCAAGGGCCATTTGTGAATTTTATCCTTTAGCTGTTACTGGCTCCCCATTTTCTCCTGCTATTTCAAAGAGAATGAATCCACTATTAGCTGCTCTGGTATCTTCCTTTGGGGGATTATTCAAACCCCTAACTCTTAAATTAAGCCATGTAACTCACAAAAGCACTGTTTTAGACAGGTAGAAATTTGATAATGTTTATTCCCAGAATTTTCCAAAGCTAGTCAAATGCTACAAGCTAGAAATAGCATTCTATTTTTAAGCGGCATAGCATACAAGCTCTGTAGCTTCAATTGTAGCATACCTAGCTCTCTTCAGGTGTTTTTTAAGGTGTTTTAAGGATGTGTAACAAACTGGATTCTGAACTGCAGTAAGGAGAGCAAATTTTAAGATTTTATGAGCTCAACATCCAAAGGCCTTTGGAATTTGATCCAAAAATAACCTAAGCTCATGCATGTAACTAAAGGAAAAAAAAAGTAAGACAAGATGAACAAGTTAAACTCCTTTCCATTGTTACTGAGGATCCTACTCTTGCAGTCTTGGTGGAATTGATGTATGGCAGGTGAGGTTTTGACTGTTTAGAGGCAATGTGAGCCCACTAAAAATTTGTTCAACTCAAGAACAAAAACCGATGTTAAGTTCTGGCGATGAGGCATCTCAAGCAATATATCAAACTTGGTATCAGAAAAATAATCAATATAACCTAATTAAATGAAAAGGGTTCTTAAATTTATTTTAATTAGCAAAGAAGGTCATAAACCCCCTAAACCACTTGAGCATAAAGGCTCTGATATTTACATTCATGCATTTACACAAATTAAGAATCGTACGAATTCTATCTGCAGTGTGGACTTTGGTTCACACATGCAGGGGGTGTAATGATTGATTTACTGATGTTAGAGTAGGATCATTTTATTTTTTCTTTGTAGCAACACAGCTGATGATTTAAGAATACATATGCATAGCATAAAACAGAAATAAAAATACTGCCGAACATTCTCAAAACTGCATAATGTAATTTTTTTTAAATACTTCTTGAATAAACTTTGCATTATTCTGATTTCTAACAGTGCCACAGTTTGGGTTCAGGTAAAAAAAGTTCTAAAATATCAGTGAGCATTCCAGTACTTAAGCTGCAAAAAGGTTTCATTATATGCAAAGCTCCAAAGCTCTCAAGGGTATTTGAAACTCACCAGAGTACTTTGTAACAAGATCTAAAATTATTTCTCCTGTGATACCCAGGTCTATCAGGTTTTGATGCTAAAGAGTTCTATAGATATTTGTAAGAGTGACCTCAACAAATCAAGAGGGCTGGGCAATCACCACCATATGGAGTTCAACAAGAGAAAGTGCTGGATTCTGCACCTGGGATGGAGCTGCCAGCCCTGGATGTATAGACAGGCTATGGAATGAGATGCTGCAGAGCAGTGCTGCACAAAGGGACCTGGGGGTCCTGGTCGATGGCAAGTTGGACGTGATCCAGCAGTGCCCTGGCAGCCAGGAGGGCCAACCCTGTTCTGGGGGGCATCAGGGACAGCATGGCCTGTGGGCAAGGGAGGGGATTGTCCTGCTCTGCTCTGCACTGGGGCAGCCTCACATCGAGTGCTGGGGGCAGTTTTGGGTGCCACAATATAGAACAGATACAAAGCTGTTAGAGAGTGTGCTCAAAGGAGGACAATGATGATGGTAAAGGGCCTTGAGGGGAAATCATATGAGGAGTGGCTGAGGTCACCTGGTCTGTTCAGCCTGGAGGAGAGTGAGAGGTGACCTCACTGCAGTTACAGCTTCCTTGTGAGGGGAAGAGGAGGGGCAGGCACTGATCTCTGCTCTGTGGTGCCAGTGACAGGACCAGAAGGAACGGCCTGAAGTTGTGTCAGGGGGGTTCAGGCTGGATGTTAGAAAAAGGTTCTCCACCAAGAGGGTGTTTGGGCACTGGAACAGGCTCCCCATGGCAGTGGTCACAGCACCAGCCTGACAGAGTTCAAGAAGCATTTAGACTACACTCTCTGGCACATGGTGTGACTCTTGAGGATGGTGCTGTACAGGGCCAGGAACTGGACTTGAGCATCCTCATGGGTCCCTTCTAACTCAGCACATTCTGTGATTCTGTTGTATAGTTCTATTTGAACTATAAGAAAACCTTGAGATATTTACATCTCTAATAGTGTACTTTCTTTAGATGCCATTTTTAAATGGTGCTCAGCTGCACAAGTCACTTTTATGAGATCAGCTTTTTAAAATTTATTTAAAAAATTATTTATTTATTTACATCATTAGGACGGTGTCTTTCCAGATACAAACCAAAAAACTTGGCTTAAAAACTGTCAGCTCGACTTAAGGATTATACCACTCTACAGTTATTTATCAAATGAACTCAGAAACTACATCCACTGCAGAAACGTAGTTACCTCCTTGAGAGAAACTTTTCATCTCAAACTCCAGATACTTATGCTCCAGTATCCTTCCTGTAAGTGTCAAGTAGAGTGGAGTAGTTTTGATCCACATAACCATCTAACAGTCTAGGCACATTGTTTAAGCCTTTCTGTTTTCTGAAAGAAAATTCTTCAGGATGTTCTTTAAAAGAAACCATAATTTCAGAATTCTCCTTCCCCCCACTGATTTTCAGAATGTGCAGTAATGCCCAATTTTCCTCCAAGGCTACAAGGAGGATAGCCTACTCTGCATTAACACTGGACAAACTTCTTTTGTCCATCTATTTTGTTTACAAAGAGCTGCTAAAGTTTGGTTGGGGTTTTGTTTGTTCATTGTTTTTTTCTTTGTAGTACTGATATTTAATGTGTGGCCAACACAGTTAGGGGAGCTTTTTAATGTCCATCTACCTAAACATAGAAATCTGCAAAGTTCACATCAGTACATTTGATTCAGAGGTGGGAAAGGAACAGTGATAACAGAAGAACATCCAGTTACCAGGGTTTTGCTTTTCATTACAGTCTGCAACCTAGCAGAAAGATAAATTTTGATACACTCCATAACATGTTTATTTTCAAAAGCCTTTTATGAATCATACACAGTTCTTAAAAGATGATGACCAACAGATGAACAACTGGGCTATTGGCAACCTACAGGGAAGTTTGTGCAGTCTGAAATGACATCAGCTACTGCTGTTGAAAGTGGGTACATTATCTGACATTTAATTATCACATATTCTGGTTACTCAAGAAGAATTTGGAGTAGTTCATCCTACTGTAACAACTTAAATGACAGATATGCTGAATCTAGTAAACATGCAGCCAGTTCTCAAACTTATCTTGATGGTAAATGCATGATTTTGCAAGGGAAACAGATAGGAGTGAGACTTGACAAGGGAGGGGAAAAGAGGTTAGAAGTCATCTCACCACCCCAGCCTTTTTTATACTAAGCTTCCTTGCAGTCTGTACAGAAACAGATGCAATATAAGCTATTCACAAAGCTCAAGCAACACTTCAAAAAACAAAACTATAGGAAGTCAAGAGTGTATCCTTGAGCCTTACTGTTAGTTCAAGTTTTGTTATTATCTAAACCCAGAATTAATCAAATTTTTTTTTTTTTTTCCCTCATTAACTAGTTTCTGGGTGACTAATATGACTTCCACTGTAGTCCAGTAAACCTATTTTTAGTGAGCTACCGAATAAAACTTTACCTGCTGGTTTCTAATGAAGAGTTAGTAAAGAGGATGAGAAACAGGATGAGGTTTATAAAAAGGTTAATAGGTTAATAAAAAAATGACAACTATGGGAGATAACCTATTACAATGGAATATTATATTTTCCTTGTGTAAAAGTCAATTCATTATTCTCATGTTATGTATATTACTGCCAGTAAAATCCCATGTACAAATTACTAATACTTACATACGCAGACACTCTGAAGACTGTAGAAATAATACGTATTTCTTTTGTTTCAGGATTCTTTTGAACACTGAAATACAGAGGTATAATACATACTTAATATATATCATAAGTACTGATTATTAGATTCTGGTTTATTAAATAAATTTTAAACAAATGCACTGTGTCTGCTCAAATTTTATGAAGGTCAAATTTACAGCTAAAATTCAACTTACATCATATTGAACAGCTGTGTGGTCATTGTTAGGAAATATGGTTATTGTGACATTTTACTGAAAAATATTGGATATATCTAGTCATCTGACTTGGTTTTACTGTTCTAAACTACTAAATCATAGCAATATTACCCAGATCTAGGTGATTCCAAATACAGAGTTTTCATTTTGATAGATATAAAAAATTATGCAACTAAACATTTTGCAAAAATCTATTCACATATTCTTTGAGAAAGAAACTTGCAAAGTGAAACACATCTTAATACAGACTACAAGAAGCAGCAGCAGTACTGGTGAAGAAATACATTCTTTAGCTCGTTTTTAATTAGTATATAATTATAGTTTAGGTTTATTTTTTCTCCTTTGGAATTTTGTATATATAGTCAGCTATGCAACTTAGGATGGGATTAGTTCTAAGCTTTTGTATTTCTAGACTGTTTGTTGTGAGGATAGCCATTTCTTTCATCACATTTACTAATAACACTGAATATTATTGCAAAGAATCCAGGCATCTCAACCTATGTAAAGTATCTTTATATATAATTTTTCCTCAAGTCTGCTTTAAGTGATGCTTATATTTCTTCAAAAATTAGACCATGCAACTGCTATTCATTTACCTAATTTTTCAGATTTCAGATTTCCATTAACTTACTCTGGAACAGCTGAGGCTTAAAACTTCCATACTTACACGCTTCCAAGAAATACATAGCTCAAAACCTGCCTTGTCACAAATAGGTTCCATTACCAAGAAAGGTCCCAGTATAGACAAGTAACAAGAGAATGTGTGAAACACAGCCCAGTTGAACACCACTCCAGGTCCAAGCTGTGACAGCAGTTCCCACAGTTAGCAGTGTTTTGGCAAAGCTTCTTTTTATAAGAACAAACAAACCCCACATCAACCAACAGCACCTCTGTTGATTCAATCTCTGCAGCCAATAAAAGAGATTGACTCTCCAATTAACTGATTTCATCTGCAGAGTAATGACACAGTCATGTTTGAACCTATACTGTGAAGCTGATCTTCCCTGTGGTCAGTCAGTAATAAGGCTTTCTCAGAACTTTTTGTTGCATCTGACATGTTGACATACTCAACCATGGATGAAGACAGCATTGCTGAAATCAGTACTGACCCCAACTGCCTGCCTTCCCACCCCTCCAGAGATGATTGCCTTCCCAGCAGGACAGCTCAGCTACCTCATGACTCAGCTTCTGAACCACTGCAGTTTATGGACCAGCACATTAAGCCAAACTAACACAGATGTCACTCTGTGCTGACACACCAGGCTGTAACTGCAGCAGTTCAGAAAGTCTTCAACCATCTCTGTGGAAAGAGTGACAACTTTCAGAACAAGACACAGAGGATTAGTCGCTTTATTGCTTTCTACCATATATCACCACCCCCAAAAGCAACAGTTGTATTTAAGTTACTCTGCCTTCAGATACTTCTGTCAGAAAACTATGCTATCAGTTTCTGGTTTCTTAATTTTCACGTTATATATATATCTACTAAAATAAGCATTCACAAAGAATAAGTCTTCCTATTTATTCCACGACCTTGAGAAATTTTCCCCTTGTGGTAGCTTCCTGTAAGTAATTGTTCGGAATGTTTATTTCCAGTACTTTCGTTATTTTTTAAGGCAAAAAATTGTGTCTGTTAAAATCAGATGAGATTCTTCCTTTGCTGACTTGAAAGAAAACCAAGAGGTTGCCTTTGACAAGCTCATTTGCTCCATTTATTTATTTTTTTTTTTCTCCTAATAGGTTTTAGGAAAAAAAATACCTTGCCCTTTTGAAGAGGATAGTGTTTCCTTAAAAATAATGTTAATAGCCCCATGTTCTTTCAAATTACTAACCTCTAAACTATTCATTGGATATGGTAGTTTTAATGTGCATCTATTCTCTTTCTATGAAGAGCAAACATCCTCATGGTCTCTCTATTCATTTTGGGTTTTATTTATATCCTAACCTTACTGGCAATATTTTACTAGGTATTCCAAACAATTAAAGAACAACTTAATACTTCCACATACATTCATTCATTATGGGGGAAATGGAATGGAGATGAAGATTAAGAAAGGAGAAGAAAACAATCACTACAAGATGCTATAGCAGCTGTCACCATGGAGAGACAATGTCAGAAAAATCAGGGGCTAAGTACAGAGGACAAGATTTATCAACAGAGATTCACAGATTATATTTCAATTAACAAGTTTTTGTCATGAAAATATATTCTTTAAATCAAAATGCTACAACAAGGGATTTGAAGTTATTTAGGTTATAAAGGATACAGCACTGAACACTAGAATTTTGGATGGATTCAACTGATCACAGACTAGCTACCGATGGGTTAGTAACAAACTACAAGTTGTGCATTAATTTTTTAGTAAGAATAAATCACTCTTTTTGCAAAGAAAAAAATGTCTGCCATTTAGTAACTGTATTTGGAAGTCCCCTAGCTTGTAAAATATCCAGAGCTGTTAATTTCAAAAAGATTATTGCATTCTCTTGTAATAAAGCACTATACATAGAAATGCCTTAATAAAATGAAACCTCAAAACTTTTGACACTATTTCAAATGCTAGTGCCTTGGAGTTAGAACTCAGGTATGGCCAGAAAAAAAGCTGTAATAAAGACAAGTAGGGAAAAGGCTCATTAACAGGTCTGCTGCTCCCAGCAGTAAAGACACTTCTGTGGAACTCTTCATGCCAAGGCTCTTGCCCATAAGGAATACTGTAACAGGACTAGACAGTGGTAGTTTATACATCCATAAGCTTACTGTTATTAGACTGAATTAATCTGTGGCAGCTAATTTTTCAATGCACATCATCAGCTACAAGCTAATAATTATTGAAGTAACCATTTGTTTTTCACCAAGCCTTCTGATCCTCAAACACAAAAATTAAACCTTAAGGACAGTATAGTTTACAGAATTTTTAATACCATGAAAAGCTTTTAATGTCACTTTACAAAGAATAGAAAGTGTCCAATGCAACTGTAATTCAAGATACAATGAAACCAGACAGAGGATAACAGTATAAAAAACAATTTAAACAAAACTTGGCATTCAATAGGAATTTGAGGGTGAACTTTTTGGTAACAGAATTTAAGAGATTACTACTACCATTAGCAAACTTTTACTGATAATAAGAGGTTATAAGAAAGTAATTTTAACTGCTTTATTTTCTGGTGTAATTTGTGCAAGAACGAAGTAACGCAGTGCTCAGCATGGACTAGAAATTAGAAATTAAGTCAAGACAGTCATAAGTGTCCCTATTCATAGCCTGTCACTGACTTTTTCTCTCTTAACACAACGGAAATAAAACAGAAGTATCATTTTGGATAAACTGGAAGCAGGGGGAAATTAGACCAAGAAAAAGACAACCGTGGTTCTGAACAGGGAGGAAAGGTCTGAAATGCCAAGATCAAAAGCTTTCCTCATAGGACTGACAAAGAACTCCATACCAAAGGAGAAAGATAAAAGATTCAGTGAAATGGTAAGTTTTGTTTTCAACTGGTAACCAGTCCTAACACCAGCTCCTCTTGCAGTGAGAGACCAGCAGACATTCACAGGCACAGAAAGAGAGATGCATGGTACACAAATACTGAAGATCAGTTATGTCACTTCAAAACTTGGGAGGATAGAAAGCAATCTGCCAAAAAAAAAAGCGCCAAACCCAAACAGCACAAGAATAGATCTTGAAATATTTTCTCCTAAATATTTTATAAAGGACAGAAGCAGCACACAAGAAGAAAATACAAAAGGCTAATAGGGAACAGGTTGAGGTTACAGAAAAAGTAAACTTTGAAAGCAGGATGAAATTGTGGGAGGATCTTGGCAGAGGCTTTTTTTCTGTTTTAAGTAATAAGAACTATTTGACATCCTTATCAAATTTTACAGCATGAAAAGGAAAAAGAATGGAAAGAAGTTTAAGAAGATAGGAAGGTAAAGATAATGAGTGGCTTAGAACAGAATTTGTACATGTTTAGGATTAAACAACTCAACAGCAAAGGGGAGCAGTAAAGTGAAGGAACTGATTTGATTTGCACTTTGTCCTAGATTAATTCAACAACAGAAGAGCAGAAACAGTTGCAGTCACTGCAGAGTCACCTATGGCCCAGGACTGAAGAAACAAGTTTGATTCAAGTGCAGAGTGAACAATAGAAAAGGGAGGGTAGAGTTAAACATTGATGGATCCTTTTATGTCAGATGCTGCATTTCTGAAGAACCCACTTGATTCTCATGTATGTATGAGATGAAAATACCAAAAGTACTCATACTAACAAAAATTTTAGCAATATCTTTTACAATCTTTGTATTCCCTTTAGTTTAACTAAGGATGAGTCTGTATAATCAATAACTACATTCCATTTCCCAGCAACCATAACAAAAAGAGTTTTGTCAGTCAGAGAAGTCAGCATATGGATATATCAAAGCAGGGCAAAAATTGTGGTTTTAGTCTGCATCTAAACCTCTGATCAACTACCTCTAATCTCAATGGAAAAGATAAAAAACCCTCTCATAATGTTCCAAACAATTCCATACACCAAACCTGGTAAAAAATGTGTGTTAGTTCACTGTGTCATGCAAACAGCAAGATTCTATCACTCTTAGCCTTACACTATGAGAAGTGTATTTGCAGAACTAGGAAGACCAAAATCCAACTGTATTAAAAAAAAGTAAACGATCGGCAGGGATAAGAAAATATACAGAACTGAAAGTTTTAATTAATTATTTCAATTTTTAAATTCTAAATTAAAAGCAGTCCAGTTGAAAGTAACCCAAGATCATATAGGCAAGACTTAATTGTTGATATTTTATCAATGACAGTGGTAATAGTCTGTTTCTACTACCATGCCATGTTTTCAGCAGATGATTACAGGAAAAAGTACCTTTAAATTGGGAATTATAAACTATCAATGTCCATAAATGTAATATAAAAAATGTTCTTATGTGGGACTGATGCAATTAAAATTGTATATATTTTGCTACTGAACTACTGCCATTGTTCCATGGTACCTTGATAGTTGGACACAAATAATCTTGCAGGTGGATTAAATAACAGCCCCCCTTTTTTAAGCAGTAATGTACAATAAATTTATACAAATCAACAGAAAGTATCTACGGACACTACATGTACACACTTGTACAAAAAGTGAGCAACACTTACCTCACCAAGTCTTTATAAAAAGCTTTTGTAGTTTCTAAGTATGGGTCAACTACATCTTCAAACTGGCAAAGAGTTCCTCCAATGCAAAAATGCTTAAAAAGACAGAACAGAAATTCCTCGCGATCCAATTGAGTGAATAAGTCATAATGGTTGGAATCCTCCAGAAGCAAGACCTTGTGGAACAAGGAAAAAAAAAGGACGTTAAATTGATAAAAATTTATTTAAGATCCAGTTTATAAATAATGCAACTAGTATGCTGTATGGTACACAGAAATTATCTCCATATAAATATATGGATGACAAATGGAAATACATATATAATACTTATTTCTAAATCCTTATAATACGTATTTCTAAATCCTTCTTCCAATGATGCAATTAGGTTCGAAATTCTTACATACAATGTAAAGCAGAATCACTGTCAGATTTGTGCCCAAAAGACATAAAGGAATATTTTTCAAATCTTGTTATTTTACTGATTAATTATCTGTCATGCTAATGAAACAATCAATCTGAAAATAATCTACCTGTATTTGATATGTCAATTGCTGTTAATCAATTTGGTAACTGGTTTTGGTAACATTTGTTTTTTCACTTCTAAACTGACACAGTTATTTCACATTTGTAAAGGAATCCTGAGGATCTCCTAGAGGAGATCGCTCAAACTCCCATCATTCTTTATTGCAGACTCAAGTGAGCCCTGATCTGTAGCCTGGATTAGCCAGATGTGCACCCAGCTGCCTCCATGCGTCTCACCTGCCTCTTGCTGAGACATTATGTGAACACAGAGGACTTGCTAGATTAGTGTCAACATTGGTTCATGTAAATGTGGTCAGGAACTGTAACTCACAATGGCTACAAAACATTTGAGTCATGTCAGCCAAACTGTAGATGCCAGCCCAGGCAAACTGGTCAAAGTTAGACATGAGCCCACTGCTCTCTGTCCCTCTTTATAAAAGTACACAACCTGAGTAAAAACGGGTCGGGGCAACAACTGTTCTGGATGGCCACCTCATACAGATCCCAACCTCCTTGACTGAAACAAGAGAAGACGTGGCAGGTAGGAAAAAAACATGGAGTCTTGCAGCCAAGGGTCACCCTCTGACACCAGGAGACAGTTTGGTGCCCCCTACAGTCTTCTGTCCTAGAGCTCTAAGTAATTTGAAGTTTTGATGTCATTCCTGGATTTTGACTTATTCTTTCTGCTGTCTCTGGTCTTAGGAGTAGGAATCACCTTTGTTTCAAACCGATGTTAAACCCTCAACTTGCAAATGCTGACACACACATCCCTTCCGTGGGAAGGAAACTGGGAAGACACTGAAACCCCAATAATTTCTAATTTTAAATCTTGCCTCTAACCTTCCTACACACAATATATTTAATTTTCAGAAAACATTTCACATGTACATGACTTATAAATAAATACATAGTATTTTGAACTGCTAGGCTATAAACTACATCTGAAATTCAAACATGAGCTTGAGTTCTCACCTTTTCCCAGAACTTTACAAGACAGACCAGTATTTCAGGCCACATCCTGCAACCAGTGTCACTGGTTCAAACACATTGCCTTCAAAGGATTTGCCAAGTGCAAATGAGTGCAACTCTATAATTATTTAGTACTTATGTTGATTATATATACAAGGAAGAGCAAAATCCAGTTCTCCCACAGCATGCTTTGCTAATGCTACACAAACATAAGTTTAAAAAATGGTTTTAGCTTATGAAGTCAAAAGAAACACAGTAAAGACATACATCGATTAAAAGGGTGCCACTGTTAGAGATTCTCTTTCAGATAATCTGCTTTCTGACCTCCACTAGAGTAAAACAAACATTACGTTGCAGGCCTGTACAGGAGTTGTATTTAGTAATTTTCTAGTACTACACTGAAAAACAATTTCCTCTTCCGTAGTTCCTCTTGCTTTGGAGAAAATGTATTAAGATGGCTTTCTTTAAATGCCTTCACATATGATCAGCATTCCTGTCCACGAACTCTTTAGGATGTAGCTATTGAATACATTCAATTCCATCCACCACCTGGAAGGCTGGCTGAACCCACAGCTCTGAGTATCACAGCACCTTCTCTTTGGCACCCATTGTTTCCCCCTCCCAAGCAAACGAGCAGCTACATTTCCCCACACACCCCCCAGCACTGACTGCCTGAGACACAGGTGGGTAGAAGAGGGCTTAACCTTCTTTTCCCACTTAAAAAGGAAAGAGGGCTCACCTGGAAAAAAAGTAATTGCTTTCACATATTCAGGCACTGAAGTGCCTCAGTTGTTTGGAAGCCATGGCTATTAATGCCTGTTTTTACCACTGTCAGAAAAAAACCAACCTGAAACATGTGTCCTTATAGTACCTAATAGAGTAGGAAAAATGATAATAAATTATTCATTGCTATACTGACCTTCCTTAATTCATCAGCAATAAGAATATCATCATAATAGTCATCATAACATTTCACAATATTTCCAGTTTCTCTAACAACTCCTTCAGAGTACAGCCGATCAAAAAATGACATTGAAATCTGTGTACAGGGTACCACTGTAGCTTCAATTTTTGTCACTTTGGTACCTGGAAGATATAGGAATCTGGTTGAATGTTTTCATGTTTTTTAAAAAACCCACAGAACATGTAAGTATGATTCAACCACAGAATCGTGTCGTCGTCGTCCAACCCCCCCCGAAAAAAAAAAAAAAAAGTTAAAGAAAACCAAAGAAAGCTGAGAAGGAAACAAGTGTAAAGGAAACATTAAATTCATCTGAATACTACTTTCCATTAAGGCTCATGTGTCTGCTCCCCCTGTTGGTAAATACCATCAACCGAAACTAGGGATAGATGGAACACCGTGTGAACCCAGCATCACATTAGATCACACCCTTAGAAAATCATATTCCACAGCTTAAGCCTTAAAGCATCTGAGGACATATGCCAAATTTGGCATGATGAAGTACAGAAGTCAATAGCTCTTAACAGCACCCCACAAAGTAAAAACCAAAATGAACACAGCCTCAAAGGATTTTTGATTTGTTAAGTACTATATTGAACTTTTTAAAAAAGTTATGTTGTAGCCACTGTAAACTTTATTAACCAGCTATTTCAGAAGATGAAAAAGGTACTATCAGCACTTCCTGCATGACTGTGGAGTATTTTATCTGTAATCATTAAATGCAGAATATATTTTTCTATCATTTTTTTCCGCTCTGCTTGCAAATCAGCCAAGGCTGGATCCTGTTGCTCACAGACATCTAGTGCCATTTGAGATGACCTACAGTATTTTCCTTAAAGAGGTATCAGTCCATAAGGGCACATATCTTCTCTATATACAATGTTACATCTACAAATCTGTCCGCATGGTATTGGATAACTTATGGCATCTCAAATAGCATTAGGCCCCACGTTTAAGAAGCTTTGGACTCAGCCCAGTTCTGCCTGCTCTCTGCAGTCCAAGTGCTCAGCCCAACTGTTAGAACATGTTCTCTACCCATCTCCAGTCTGCCTGAACACCCTTCAAAGTGCTTCTGAACATGAGAGGGGAGGAGAGCACAAGTGAGCATTCAGCACAAGGGCAATGTGTCCCAGCAGAGAGAATATTCACAACATTCCAGCTGTCCATGAGTTTATTCTTATCTCTTCTCCTCTGTAGGTTCCATTGATGGGAGCTAGCCACATCACAGTATCTAAAGGCTTTTTACCATACAATTAAAGATAAAATTCAGTGCTGTCCTGACAAACTGACCTAAAGGACCACTAAGCATTATGATTAAGGAAATGTCCAAATTTCCCTCTAGTATTTCAGGAGCAGAAACATGCCAAAAAGGGATGCATGAACCATGCTTTCAAGTGCACCTATCTATCACTTCACTCCAATCCTAATCTTTGTAAGCATAGCATAACCTAAACTTTCTTTTGCCCCCACACCTGCAGAAAGCCTTGGGATTTCTGCCATATACTTTTACATAGAGGCTATTTATTCATAGCTTAAGTAGGGCTGGCATTTTAATACCTAAACCTGGGTAAACTGCACCACCCAACCAATCAATACAAGGAAAAAAATAAAGAGAAATTATAGCTTGATAGCTTGAAAATATGCCTACTTAAGCTAAAATACTGACAATAAATTTTTAAAAATTATTTTATTGGGTCATTGTGAGGTCAAGAAAATCTGTTAAAAACAAAATCACAGCATTTAATTGCTTGGCTTCCTGTCTACAGACATTGGTTATGAAAAAGGGTACCTTTTATTACAGAATAAAAGGTTTAGTAGGTTCTCCTACCTGTACACGCAGTGACTATAAAAAAAAAAAAAAAAATCATATTATATAATCAAAACCAAGTCAGAAAAATAATGAATTACAGCCTTACAACCTATGAAAAAATCCCAAACTGATTTATATTTTGTTGGTGGGAGGTACTTCCTCCCACCCCTTCATTTCCAGTTTCCTCTAACTTCTAATGCTCCAGCTCCCTTTCACAGGGATTGGATTTTTATTTTATAAGGGATTTAGTATGACCCAAATCAGCTTTTATCACATAAATTATTTTAAAATTAACATTAAACTCTGAGTTGACTAACAAACATCAGATGCTAAATGACTTGATAAAAGTGAGAGATCCAGTTACTGCACTAAAATATAGAAAACTGAGCTATTTATAGGCCTTAAATTATAAGGATTTTATTGGTGGAAGGGAAGGAAACTTCTGCTCAGAAAAAAGATTTTATGAAAACTTCAATAATGAAAAAAAATCAAGAGCTTTATAATCTATTCAGTAGTTCAGAAAACCAAACTACACATGGAAAAGTTTAAATACACTGGAAGGTTCTACTCTCTATTTGAGTGGTGAGATTTGAAATTCAGAATTTCCTGGAAAAGAGTGATAGGTTTTAATAACACTGTAAAAGTAAGGAGTAAAAGAGGAAGAAGAAATGTCTTGATAACTCTACAAGTGGAAAACAAAGAGCTGAGAAATCCTGAAACAGTTTAAGCTTATTGTAACAGCCAACTCTGGAATATCTATAAAGTGCTGCCAGTATACTTTTAAATTAACACATTGCATATCTAGTATGGGGCAGATAAACCCTGGATTAGGTATATTTAGAATTCCTCCAAAATAGAAGAAAGTTTTCTTGTGTCAGAAAAATATTTTGTAACTTACTATTTGCAAAACACTTAATATATAATGGAAGTTCACTGCTCAGTATTAAAAAGATAGGGTATTTCAAAAGTAAAAGGTGTAGGTTGATGATTTATGGGTTCATATGACATCTAAAATTCTTCACAAATTATAACCAATAACAGTAGTTTAAAAATTGCTGTTTTAATATTAGCTTCCAGATTTTAAAGCCCCATTCTAAAGACAGAAATCATTGAAGCTTCAAGCACATATGGCAATACAAGAATCCTTTTTTAGGCAAATCCTAATTTTTTATTTACACAAATAGATGGTAACTTAACCCCTTTGAAGATAAATTTTCAAGTGTTAATTGAGCTTAAGCAGATACAGTCCTGCCTCCCTAAGACCGCTGACAGGTGCAAGGCCAGCAATGTATCCAGGGGAAAACGACTATTTAGTTCTCATTGCAGCTATTTAAAAAAAACAAGACTCAATACATAAATGAGTATGCATCAAACTTGTTCCTTTTGCTGCTTCTATTTTTGAAATATCAGAGTAACAGATGAATAGGTGGCTTAAAGCACATCAGAAATATCTGATACTCTGCCATGCAGCCAGAAGGAAGTGAAAAATATCCCAAATACAGCAGGTGAAAAAGTTTGGTGTGAGAATAGGTCATTAAGTATCTTTCTGATCAGAGGAAGCAGACCAGAGAATATCCTTGTGTACCATTTACCTAAAATACTTCATTTCAAACAATGTTGAAGCTGGAGTCCTTGAAACAATATATTATTGTGGAATTCTACCAGGACAAAAAACATAATAAGTGAAAAGGTGAGAGGGGACCATAGCCTTAAAAAAGAAAAAAAATTATTATGAAAACAAACACTAATGTTTTTATTAATTTTCTTTGTAATGCTGACATATTTCTTTGGGTTCATAAATACTTTCTGCCCAAGCTCATGGAGGGCAGGAGAAGGGAGATTTCTATGGAAATATCTAAACCCCTCCTATATTATGCATTCAAACTATCTCCCCCATAAAAAAGGAAAAAAAATTACTAACGTTTTTGTTTGTAACAGAAAAAATGTGGTATTTGAATCAACATAAACTATATGTATTTTCTTCAGATTTTCTAAAAAGCAAAATAAGCATGTTTCCAGTACTTTTTTAACAACAGGAATGTTGTTTTAAAGTGAATCCACAGTGATAAGCAAATGGTGTATCTGGATTAATGTATCAGCACATCTGAAGAAGAAAATACTAGAAGATGGTTTTTACCTCCTCCCACTCACAGCTAATTCTTACTATATTTTCAAAAAATGCACATGAAGACTAAGTATAGAAAAATGTGCCAACATTCCTCACCAAAAATAGGCAAAGAATGGGAAGATGAAATTTTTAGAGCAAACAGGGTATACCAGCTGTTCAGGATTTAGAAAGGGAAGCCTTCCAGTCCTTGGGACAAAATGCTTCACTTCTGTGCGGAAGAAGAGTGAGCAGAACCAAAAGTTAAGCTGGGTTACTTGGCAAGAGACCCTCTACTCTTAACACAAGGTATGTAACCTACTGACCTCCACTACAGGGACTGTCAAGTTATAGACTAGACAGATAGCCTAAAAAAGATCCTGTCTAAAGAAAGAAAAGGTTTACTACTGGCTTAAAAGACATCTATTTTTTTTATGCTTGCCAGAGAAAGAGGTACCTTAAGGGGTACTTGAGATATTTTTTGCATTTTATAAATTTCAATTGTTTTAACAGTTGGGTGAAGTGTTCGGAAAATGGATTTTTGCTGACAAAAAAGTGGCAATGTCTAGTGTCATTGTATATAGTGGGAAAATCCTATGCCAATTCCAGAGAGCTGAAATGGAAAAGTTAGAAAATTCCCCAAGCTCCATTAAATATTTACACACAGTAATATTTGCAGACAAATCAAAAGAAACAAGGGCTTCCCACTACCCTCTTTTAAAATATTCCTATTATGGAAAATCACTTTGGCAACATCAGAGATCACATTATGCATAAAACACCATTACATTATCACATGCAATTGCCACAGATTTTTGTGTGCCATTTACGTAATGAAAAACGCAATTTCAAAGTGGTGCCATAAATTTGCTGTTTGCTTCTGGCCCTCCTGCTTTAGTGTCTCATCTGCATTTCCAGACGTAATGGAGTGTGTTCAGAAGTTTCTGATATGGCAGCAATGATGAAGTGACCCTCATGGCATGGCTGCAAGTGGAGCAACCTGTCCCATGGGGCTCTTCTGTGCCTCCATCAGCATGGCTGTACAGACAGTAGATTTACACAAGCTCAGGGTGTGCTCTACCCATCCTCGGCTCTCAAGTTGAATTGGTAACAGAGCAATCATCTCAGACCTGTCCCAAGTCAGGTTGTTGCAGCTGTAGAAGAATTCCCTTCTCCGAAAGTTATCTGAATAAGGTGCTACTATAATTCCACAAATAATGCAGTTGTTTATGTCTGCATACATGATCAGGGCAACTGGATGCCACAAACCATTTATAAACAGCTTCAGGTGCTTGATTTATGGATGCAGGGGTCAAAAGAAAAAAAAAGCATAAAAGGAGACAATTTAGTTATTTTGTTCTAGAAGTAAAATATCTTCCTATTACTTAGTAAAAGAAGTAATTCTTTAAGATATTTGAACTAGCTGAAAATACACATAAATGAACTGTCATTATTAGAAAATGGTAAATTACAGCAAAATAGTTAAAACACAGACTTTTTAATTTAAGATTAATGTATTTTAAATTTACCCAAGGTAGTCCATTGTCCTGAAGCTGACAGCAACTTCAAACTGGAGTTCACACTTTGATCATTAAAAAATGCCTATAATATTCAAATAAGAGAATACAAGTTAATGAAATGAAACAGCAAATCATCAATTATAGCACTTTAGATACTTTCAATCCAAATTTTAAGGCTCCAATTAGTAAGGAGATTCTATATTATCTACCAGTTTGTGTACTAAATATCACACCACCAAATCCATGGGTTTCTAACACAGGGTCTTTTATACACAGAAGATATCTTCAGATGCATATTTATATATGTAGTATTAAAGTTCTATAATAAAGCAATTTTAGTACAAGAACATTCAAAAATGTATGAAATTCATGGCGGTACAGAAAACTGAGGAAGAGATGAAACAGTTCTATCTCTGCAATACAATGCTGTTGAAGTTAAAACTGAAATGCCAAGTATGATTTTAAAACTTACTCTTTTTAAATAAATCTGAAGCTTGGAGAAGTGTAGAGACACACAAAAAATATTAAACATATAAAGAGGAGTTTTATAAGTTATTGAAGGGATGGAGGACATATTCCAAAGTAAGATTTGAAGAATTCAATCCTTATCAACTAAAAAAGGAGACATGCATAGTAATGTTGATAGCTGGCAAGTTTCTGTGATAGATAAGCCAACTAAGAAAACACACACTTATGTATATGCATAGAGAGTGAAAAATCACTGAAGAAACTGCTAAGAAAATGAAATGATTGACCTTTCAATTTCTGTATCACTAAATTTCTTTATCACCCCTCTGGGATACAGAGAGATCAGACATTACATGTAATGGTCCTTTTTATCCCAATTACTTTACAGTTCTTCAGATTCCATAATTTCATAGCAATATATTTACATTTTTAATTCAAAAGAGACAAGTTTTGAGGGGGCAAATGGATATTCTGGAAACGTCAATAATTTGAAATGTTTATCAGTGGAAGATGAAATAAACATTGGTGCATTTCTGTGTGAATTTCTTTAAGATATAAAGAGGCTGAATTCTTTATTCAGGGTAACAATACAAAGTAGACATACAAAATACCAAAGAGTTGTTTTCAAAACAACAGATGTAAAAATCACATTATTTTTAAAACCACAGGTTTAGCTTTTTTTCTGTGGACAAATAGATGGAGAGGTTTTACTTTGCATATGACAGAAATGGAGGACACAAAATCAGCAAGAGATTTGAGTCTCAAAAACCTGGGAGTTCAAGATTCTAGTACAAAGTAATGGCATCCAATAAATTTCAAAAGTTATATTTCCAGATATGTGGTGCACATGCACATCTAATTGCACTGTGAATTTACTGTGAGAAATTTAGTGATAGCTGTGAGTGTGTACACTGTTTGAAGTCTCATTCTAGGACTTCCCAACATAAAACGCTGCGGCCAAGATCAGCATCCAGTTCAGATTTCCATTCTTGGGAATCCTGAAAGGCTAAATTGTTCCTTCTTACAGAAGAGTAACATTAGTACAGACTAAAATATTTTTACTGGACAATACAGTTAACCCACAAAGAGATTTGAGCACCACACCTAAATCACCTCCTTTCAAGGAGGCAGTGAGCAGGCCAATAGCATTCAACACTGCTACACTGCTCGCTGTTATGCAGTTTCCCAGTAGCTATAATTTCAATTGGGGTGTGGGAAGAAGTCAACTTAAAAGACGAAGAAGTTAGAACTACCATAAGAAACTCATCCTTCTGATAGGGCTTAAACTGCTGGTCAAAACTGAACGCTTGTGCTGTGATCCTGCCTTGCATGGACCTGAAATGGAAAAATGAGATTAAATATTCTGAAGACATAGACAAAGCCCTATTCCGGCCAATTATAGGTTTTTTTCCCCTCCCCGTTCTCAGCTATAAGCGCCCCCAACCCTTCGCTGGAGGGCTCAAGCTGCGAAGCTGAAATAGATCTCGGCTCACTGTGGGAGGCGAGGACAGGCGCCTCACACCTCAGAAGGCGCGGTTTGCCTGCCTGGGAAGCATCAAAGGGACTTCAAATTAAGGGGTTGGGGGGAATAATTTTTTTTAAAAAATTAAAAAAAAAAAAGAAAGAAAAAAGAATGAAAAATTAAAAATAAGAGAAAGAGATTAGGACCCGCCGCCACCGGAGCGGGCGTCCTGCGGGCGCGGTAATGGCTCCAGCGCCCAGCAGCGGCCGCCTGTTCCCCCGCCGGCCCTAGGCAGACGCATCCCGCAGCGGGCGTTCCCCCCACCATTTGAGGAGTCGGGCCGCGATGTCCCTGTCCTGGAGGCAGGAGAAGGTTTTCTGTGGCAGGGCTCGGAACACGACCCGCTCCGCCCCGCGCCCGCCCTGCGCGGACATGTTGCCGCGGCCCGGCGGTTGCTGTGGAGACGGCGCCGCTCCGGCGCGGAGCCCGGCCCCGCTCCCGAGCGTTCCGCCGCCCGTGAGGGCCGGCAGGCTCGGCTGTCCCCCTTCTCTTCGCTGTTTGCCTACAAAATCCCTTAATTTAACACCAGCCTTCTCCCCTCTCCCCTCTCTTCCTGTCTCTGCGCCAGGAAAACTGAGGTTTGCCCAGCAGGCCGAGGCATGGGCTGCCGTAGCTGCCAAGGCCACCCCAGTGACAAACACTAACTAGGAAAAGGCTGAAGTTATGAATTGTGAACTTCCAGCGGGTCAGGGCTGCTGCTTGCTTCCCAGGATGCAGAGCCATTTGGGAATAGCAAAGCCGTGCTTTCAAACTCTTCCCAGTCGAAATTAAAGGAAAGACTATTGTTGCTTCAGGAAATTATTTCTTGGAGCCTAGTAAAGCAAGGGACACCTTGCACAGGTTGGGGAATTTCCTGCCCTTTACAAGGAAAGCACTGAGAATTTAAGGCTGCTGCACATCTCATGTTATATCCTTCAGCAGCCCACCCCCTCCAAAGCCTGTGCTTGCTTATGCTACACATTTCCTTAACTCTAATTTTCCCAGTAATCTATTGCTCAGGCTTAGCAGCATGTTTAAGAAGTTTGACAGTGTTTTTGTTGGTTTCTAATTAAGAAAAAAAACCCTAAAATTAATTCTTTGATTAGAAGTCAAAACCGCCGGCACACATCTCCTGGTCTCATCAGCCTCTAAAAGGCTCCCAAAGATTTAGCTTGTGAGACGTTCATCGAACAGGCTTGTATCAAAGGAATTCTGAAGAAATTGATATCATAATCCTATTAAGAAGCCCTGTGTTAACATAGTTTCAGGCGAATTCATTGCTCACAACATACTCGCTAAATTTTCTAACAGTGCAGTGGACTGCAGTTCAGCAGACCAAGTTGCTGTATAGCAGCTATGTATGTGAGATTTAAGGAGCCATTCCCCTATATTTTCTTCATTCTGTTTTAAGGGTTAGGCAACACACTTCCATTTTTTTCCAATAAATTTTGCTCACACCTAAGCAATGAGGGAAAACAAAGCTACAGTGTACTTCAAGTATACTTTCTTCTCAGTGTTTAAATACAATGTAAAGTGGTAGCATGTGATACAAATTATTGTAACCTTCTTTTCAACAAGTCTCCACCTACTCCAGCACTACCCCATCTGTTAAATTCCTCTTGCCACTAATATTACTAGCCAGTGATTAAATAGCCAAAGTGAAAGAACTGGTTTGGGCAGGGAGTGATGCGTAGCAACAACTACCAAACACATAAATTCTTAATTTCAAGTTGTGTGGACTGAAATGCTGGATTTAAAAAACAAACAAACAGAAGACTGAAACTTTAGGTCTTTAGGTAAAAAAGTTCCTACTGACTTTAGTGAGGATTTTATCTGATTAAAGTGTTGAATCAACTAGCATATGCTCAAAACCTCACAGAAATCTGGAGTGTTTAAACACTTTGATGAATCAGGAGTAAGGAAATGAGCAAGACCTTCAGGACTGGCCCAGAGGGATCAGGACAGGAAACTCTAAACTATGGAATTAATTTCTTTAATGTTGTGCCATTTACCTATCATAGTTTATGATTCAGTAGTTCCAATTTAAGCAGTACACAATAATAAAAGTTAAATTGGGACTTTCAGTTTAAACACTGACCTCAGTATCCTATGATGTCGTGAACAACAGCCTGAAAAAGAAAGTCAGGCACAGTACTCTTTTAAACACAGACATTGAACATGGTTTTTTAAAATGCTGAGGATTTTATCACCTCGCAGAAGATATTTGGAGGGTGGAAAGTGTACCTTTCTGCTGTAAAATGAAGTCTGGTTAGTATATACTGTTAAGCAATAGTAGTCACCTCCCTTTTAAGCAGATGAATTTTCAGCATTGTTTGTTTTTCACTTATTTACTTACGTGTGATTTTGAAGAGTTTTACAGTGCTGAATAAACTGTGAGCCTTAAGTGCAAAGCAAACAAACCAGCCTTTGCATGGCAAACAAAAATCAAATTACAGAGGACCAGCCCTGTTGTACCTCTGCGAAGTGCATCAGTCTTTAAGGCAAAGGTCAGCTGGTGACAGAGGAGCAGCCTGTTCCAGTTGGGGTGGTAGCAAAGAACCTGAATGGCAGCACCTCCCTCCCTCCTGCAGAAGTCTTCAGCACCGCTGAGGGATAGTTAAGCCATGTGAATTAGCCAAATGGAGGAGGAAAGCGGTAATTATCAGACTATATATTAATCTGTGAAATAAATTAGTCTTTACAGTGTTAAAATACTGTAGGATAAGTCTGATGGAGAGTAAATTAAAGTCCAGATCCTGCACCCAGTTTGTAATGAGGACTAGAATCATCCAGCATAGAAGGCACTGTACATTACTGTGAAGTTCAGCTCCTGCAGATTTATGGGGTATCAATGTCCAATTCTAGGCACTTGCTCTGGTAAAAGATTCCAAGTTCACACCTGTGAGAAACAGAGGCCAATTAGAAGCCAAATAAAAGCGTATCTAAATCAGTGAATATTCAGTATCAATAAATCAGTTAACCAATAAATCGGTCTGTGGTATATCTGAATTTCCCCGTTTCTCCACTACCACCCCAAGCATTACTCTTCAGTAATTCAAGATTGCAAAGCAGGAGTCATTGTCTGCTCCAGAATAAGACTCTGAATCCTCAGGTGAGGGCAGGAATTTACACCTCTGCTTGCAGAGACCTTTTTTCTTTTAAAAGGCAACCAGCTGGAGACCTCACCCAGGAAGAGAAAGATCAGGACTTTACCATCTTTTGGCCTGAGGAAATCCAAGTTCAAAGCTTCTATTCCTCAAGTGCCTCAACTACCAGGGCTGTTGTCACATCCTGAGTTAACCTGCTGCTGTCCTAGGAAGTGTGTTTCTGGATAAGTGTCAGGACCCTACAGAGAGTTTTTCCTAGTGCTAGGTCTGTTGCACTCAAGGCTAACTCAACAGTGATGTTGGATCAGACAGGTGGATGGGATGGGAGTATAAGGCACCTCAATGGGACCCTAATCCTCTTGGCTTGGGAGCTGCATTTCAGCCCCAGCTGTTGCCCCAGCTTCCTGTTGGAGCTGCATGGACAGCATGCTTATGCCTTGCCATAAACCCACCACTCCTGAGCCTGACCTCAGATTTAACCTGTCTCATCCCTTTGGACTGGTCTGCTGGTCTGGACTTGTGGTCGATTGCGGTCACTGTCACCAGACCTGCTTTGCTGGTTAGGGTGCTGTGGGATGGGGCTGTGTCAGGGAGGACACTGCCCTACCAACTTCACTGTCACCCTTGGCTGCCAGCTCAGCTGATTTTACAGAACAACCTCCTCGTGCAGCTGCCTGACACTCAGTGTGTGGTTAAAAGGTTGTAATGCTTATGGCAGATTTGTCCATATTGTCTGTCTTAGTTTAATCAGCTTCATATATCTGAGTGACTGCTCCATTAATTACCTCTGCTTCCAAAGGGTCTGTGTACATTGCTTTGAACATGCACTATGCCTAAGTGCGTAATAAGCCTATTATGAGGCTAAATACAAAAAGTAAGATATATATCTAAAATATGGATAATTTACAATTTTCATCTTAAAAATATTTAGAAATAAATAGTAAAGAAAGTATGTGAGGTTTAATACCTATAGTAATAGGTATAATAAGAGAATATAATAATGTGAGTTTAGGTATCAAAGCAATAAGCATTGCAACATCTAGATTTTCTTTGTTCCTTAAGAAAGAGACATAAGATGCTGGAGATGCACAGTTAGAATTAGAGCAAGGCCCAGGAAACTCAATACAGTCTGTGTGAAACCATCCAGGCCTATTCCACCCCTCCATGAAGGAAAGGAAGAGGATTCACACACTTCAGTCTCATCTCTCAATTACAATTTATATAGTGTCCTGGAGATTCACTGCTTTCTTCGAAGGTCGGTATCTAAGCGCTTTAGAAAGTGTAGAAAGTGTAGAAAGTCATATTTTACTGTAGTAATTGGAGAACAGTAGCTGGAGAACATAAACATGAATTTTGTATCTATAATTTCTTGGTTAAGGACTTTATGAAGGAGGGGACAACTCTGGGGCCTGTTTGAGTTCCAAAAGACTCTTTATTACTTTTCTCCAGTGACTGCCTGGCTAATAGGAGATACTGAACTAATCTTGGATTTAGGCCTGCAAATTCTTCAGAAATCCTATTTTTAGATGTTTTTTACTTATTTTGGCTAATTCTTTTCCTTATTATTTGTGTAGCCATACTTCAAGGTGTTTTTTTACAAATTCCTGTAAAGCGTAACAGTTTATCTCTCTGGATGTGCCTAAGCACAGCAGAACCAGGCTATTGGAGGTGCTGTTTTTCTCTGGACAGTGATCTGACTGTTTGTAGGAGTGACTGAAGGTCTGGGTGCTGGAAGCTTGATTCAGTGGCTTGAACTTTTTGTCTGCCACTCAAGGAGGCTGGAACATCTTCACGGGACTGTGATATGGCACAACACCTTCTCCAGACTGGTGGCAAGAGGCCAAGTGGGAATTTTAAATGGCACTAGACTTAGAGGTGAGAGCTGAGACCTGGGGGTATGTTTCAGGTTCAGAGACATAATTCTAGGTGTCTACTTGTAGGTCTTTAGAGATCAGATAAGCTTCCATTATCATCAAGGGAGATCAAGATCTCAATTTGATTTCAGAAGAGGCATTTCAGATGCCCAAGGTAGCTTTCAGATTGCCCCAGATATCTCTTTTCAGGTTTTCTGGAATGGCAGCTAGAGGATGAGTCTACTCTTAAGGAGTGGTGTTTCTGCCAGCTCCAGAGAGGCCATACCCTGCTTTGTCTCAGATGGAACTAGGTGGCCATATGGGGGCACCTGAACTGAGTTCTAAGTCAGTACTGTCCTTAGAGTGAACCATAAGGTAAGCTCTAAACATCCTAAACTCCATAATGAACAACAAAATTAAAAGCAGAACTGTCTCTTCTATTGTAAAATTACTTACTATTTCTCTTATCTCTGTACACCTTATTCTCCACCTATACTCTCAATAAAGCATCTAAGACTATTACCTTCCCACCAGTATTTTTGTATATCCCAGTTTAGCCCCTCTTCCCCATGAGCAAATTTCAGCTACCTACAAGATCCTATCTTTATTTCTCCCTCCCTTGTTCCCAACTCTCTTGCATTGTACCCAGCCTTGGGTTACTTTGTGCCTTTTATCCATACTGACCCTCAGGGTTCTTTGCATCTTCTGCTGCTCTCTGTGCCTTCACTTTGTGTACCAAAGCCAGGGAGTTGTTGATTTTCCTTACAAAGCGAGGCAGAAATATCACTACTCTCTTTTCACCACTTTTTCTTTGAAAAGGGGACACAGTATTAGTCCTATATTTAAACATCTTCTTTTTGCATATTTTATTTCAGACTGCTGAAGTACTTATGGATTCTAAGCAGCACACTAATGTATACTCCTTGACTGCTTATTCTGTTAATTATACACCTTGATATTTCTTGTCTCTTCTTCTTACTGAATGAGATTTTACAGGATTTCCATTTTTTGGTGTATCAAATACAAAATTCAGTCAGTAACTGATAGTTTTACAGGATGTAATACTGCATTTGAGGAGTTTATTAAAGGTTTCAGGGAGGGAAAAGGAAAGCTCAATTTCAGAAAGAAACTGCATGGTTATCCAGCAGGATATATTTACAAGTAATGTTGAGGTGACTTTGGAGGTGCATATGTTAAAATTAGCAATGAAGAAGCAAAGGTTTGCCTACAATATTGATTTTACATTGGAAGGGATACATCATGACAAATCTATAGTTTGACATTAATAGCTTGAAGTTAGGATATTTAGGATCCACAGAGATCTCAATTACCCTCCTACATGTATATGGACATGTGCCATGTATGTGAGCTACCCATCAATACATTTCACTTTGAAAATTTTGCCTAGTGAAAAATCAGGGTGTCCACAGCTGCTGTAAAAGTCAGGAGCTATGAAGGGTTAAGCCTTACTGTGTGAGTTTTTTTCTTACCCAGAGACTGAGGTTAAGGCAAGGAGAGAAGCTATTAATATGTAAGATTTAGAATTTAGCACTGTTGCCTATCAAGATCTCTATTTTTAACATTGAATTCAGTTTTTTTCAGGACTGACAGGCAAAGCAAGTTCTGTTACTCTCTTAAAATCTGGGTAAGAGGTCATGTGACTTTTGCTTTCATAAAAATAGTTTTTATTGCAAAATCAATTTTCCCTTTGTCTGCTGTTTATGCTGTTTAAACAAAGCCTATGAAGCCTAATAAAATAAGGTACCCAAATGTCATCTTCCATTCAGTCTGACAAGCATCCTTCATTGCATAATCATGGATCTTAACCTAGGCCGTCTGAGACACTGGCAATCTCAACCCTGATCCAGTCTGGAAGGGTGGAGAAACTACTCTGGTTTTGGATTTGTTTACTAAATTTATGAGGTTTTAGATGAGCTGCAGTATTTGTTCTTTGACTTTTATAAAATGCCTTATTTTTTTGTGAACTTATTTTAAGCCATTAAAATGGTCTAAATTACTACGCACATTTTTCCTTGCTATTGTTTTCAATCATATAGGGAAATCTAGTCTATCTTATTCTTCCTAGACAGGGGAGGAAAAGATGGGCTCCACTGTGAATTTGCTTCTTCTGGGCTTTGCAGAACTGAAGTCACCTCTCAATGTGACCACAAGCTTCTACTGCAATCTAAGTGATTTAACACTAGACCACAAAGGGCTGAGAAGGTAATGTTGTTGGGCTGAGGTGACCAAGACCCAGATTCTTGGTTATAAGTCTGAGCTGCCACTTTGGAAAGTCCCACTGTAAGCAGAAATGTGCCTAAACTATCCAACAGGAAACAATATCTGACAAAAGGACAACTTCCATATGAACCATGAGAACTGAGGCATGCCCTTGAACGGAAGTGTCCCTGATTTCAATTAAAAACTCTGGCTGCTAATTCTGTGGTCATTTTTATGTTCTTCAGCTCACCAAGTAGGCACTTCTACCCAAACAGACACTTTCAACAGTGAGACTGATGGAGAGCTGTCCTATACTGCTCTCTGATCTGGAGGTTATAAAAGGCAATAAATGAATGCACATTTCCCCTATGAGTACAATCCACACAGATGAAAGGAGGAGAGTGACACAGCCACTCTCTCTTGTTTTATGCAGTATTCTCTCTACTGGGACACCTCAGGGAATGCTTAATGAATTGAGCTTGGGAAGTCACATCAAAAAGGAATGTCTACACTTTGAATCCTGATAGGTCTAGGACAGATACTCTGTGAAGTCAAGTTTAAGATTGTTGTAGACTTGTCCATAAAAATAATGAAAATACAAAGACAAGACTTATTTTTTGGGGAAATTGTTCTCCCCTTTAAATTTTCCAGCCAATTATCTTGCTGTTTCCCTCCAAAATTATGATTTCCACAGCAGCCAATAGACTACCAGCCAAGACATTGTTTTCTCAAGGTAATGCCAGTACCTCCTCCCATGGAAAAGGCTGAGATGTTTTGTGCAATTTGACTCAATTTTGATCAATATGAGATAAAGATTCTTCCAGACACCTGGCAGTAATGGATTCCTTGCTCAGCATCAGGTGCTATGACTGTCCTGGTTCACCTCCACAGATTCAACTCTAGGACAGACAAACATGTCTAGGGACCTAAGCATAATAAGTACAGGGGAACAGAATGCACTCATGTAAATGTCTGAAGCAAAAGGTTCTTGTTATTTTACTTAACCTAAGAGACAGGCTGTAGCAATCAGGGCTAATTGAAGAGCAAGGGTAGCCTTTCAAGGATATCTATGTTGAGAGTACTAAGGCAGCACAACCTGAAGTCAAACATAGGGTCAATTTAGGAAAATGGGTGTTTTCAGAACAAAAATATCACTTAGTTTGAACAAAAACTTGACATTTCTACATTTTCTACAGAAGAAACAGGAAATAGGTAAACTTTTTGGTTAAGTTCCAGGAACTCTGTGGTTCAAATCTGTTGGTGACTCTGGGACTTTTCAGTGTTGCAAAAGACTACAGGGTTTCCAGGAGACAGAAAAACCCAATGTAGTCTCCCAGGGCAGAGCTGAAAATCTAAAACTTGGGTTCCACAGCTTGGGATGGAGGCCACCAAGTATCCAGGCTTCTCCCTCAGTGGCAGGCTGAAGTTCTCATTAGAGTTAGAAGTTTTAGGTTCTGAGAACAACAATATGGAGTTTGGGAATCCAGATCTATCTGCTCAAAGAGCTATCTTGAATTCACAGAAGAGGGGAGACACAGGTCCTTATTATTCTACCAAGCAGTCTGTTTTTGGTGACAGAAAGCTAGAAGGGTTTTTATTCAGAATTCAGAGTTTCAGTTTTGATTCATATAAATTAAGATTATCTAATACAAGCCTGCTTCTCCAGAGCTACAGTTACACAACAGAGTAAAATAACATTTCAGTGAATGTGATTGCTACATTATCTTTGCAAACTCCTCCTCCTGGATCAGCTGGTGTTTTTCTTCTCAACTTTCTATTCTAAGCTTCTGTGTGGTTGCTTTATAGTGTTAAAGAGTAATCTTCTGACAGGATTAGGCTTCAGAATCCGCATTGAAGGAAGCAATTCGTCTCCCCAGATGCAGGTTCAAGACTGAAAGAAGAGGTGGAGCTGTTGTTTATGGGCATGAAGTGTGTGGCCTAAATCTTGTGCATGTCCTCCGGTGGGAAACCAAATGAGAGAGCTCATTGCTTTGTCTACAGATGCCAGAAGATAAAAGGATAGGTACACTAGTTTACTTCTGTAATTTATCTGGTGAGAATAAATTTGCACCTGCAAATTGAACAAAAACGCTGCTGCTGATCCAGGGCAACTAGAGCAGGATAGTATTGCAAGTGCAGAAGATTTTTCTAGAATTTGTCCTTTTATTGTCTTCTCCACAAGATGTTTGCATCTCCTTTCAGTTATTGAGCCTTACAAATCATGCTGTGTAGTTAGGACATCCGCATCAATCTTGGCTTCCCTTTGACTCCATTCTGAAAGGATCAGTATGAACAAGAAGAGCATCCTCTTAGCTCCCCAAATAAGTGTGTACATCTCAGTTACTAAAACAATACTGTCCTGATGAGGAAGTGACAAACCCGCTCTTAAGATATGAAGTGAAGAGTCTCTCTTGTATTTTATTCTGCACTGTTTGATTTGAATAAAAAAAAAAGTAAATGCTTTCTTAAAATGTTTCCAAGAATATATAGCCAAGCAAGAAGCCAAACTGAGCCAGAAACTATGAAATTGGTGGAAACCAGTCTATTCCATCCCCTGCAAAAGACACTGAATTGTCCTTTCTGTTCAACTGACATGATGAAAAATGAATAATCTGCTTTTTTTCCTTAGCAATGAGTTTGAAAGGAATGGCGACATTTTGCTTTTGATTTTACTGCTTTCTGTTTTCAATGTCTAAAATAAAATACCCCTTGCTAGAGCTCAAGCTAAGAAGCGATTTTTAAAAGTTTTCAACTGACAGACTTTATAATCAGAAGTCCTGGCAGAAGGATGTGAGGCTTTTCTACTGAGGGATGCATGATTTACAGTGCACGATCTGGCTCACAGAAGGAACAATGGGATCATTGCCATTTTCTCTAAAGCTGCAATTCTCTTCCTATTCCTGTTGTAGTTCAGCTGAGGAATATTTAGACTAGAGTGGTAAATGTTTGGGTATTAGGACCCTCCTAGGAAAAAAAAATGCGTAAGGGACATTTAGAGAACATTTAGAGAACTAACATTTAAAGAAATTATTTATATAACAATAGACCAAGAGGTCCTTGCCAAAATATAGACTAATTGTGCCAGACATGTGCATACAATAAAAGAGTGTAATCTGGAGGAGAGGTATAAAGGGTTTTCAAGCTGTATCCAAGACACAGCAAGTAGGGAAAACTTAACATGCTCTTAATAAACCCGTAACTTCCTTCAGAGCTTAATCCATTAAATGCTCTCAGAATGGTACACAATCTGACACTTCACAATTCTATTTAGAGATCTCCATATATTTCAGAAAGTGCTACTTAATTTTCTAGAGATCTTGTAAGCATTTCCTTATTTCATAAGCACAAAGAAATACAACACTTTTTCCAAAAGGCTTATAAGAGAACTTCATGAATTTCTTGAAATGTAAAATTTTCACTTTTTGTGGTACTTAGGTTTACAATCTTAATACAAAATTTTACAGAACATACTTTTAAAAGTTAGATGTAGAACACACAGAATTATTAAGAGAAGTGCAGAGTGTACAAGAAATAAACAAGGGATCTCAGGAAGCAATTTTTCATACTGATACATCTTTTTTATTTGTCATCAGACAATTAGATCTCTGATGCTGAATATCCTGAAAATTGTAATTTTAGCAAATCATCAGCTCTAAGGCCATTACTGTTGCCATTACTGAAACTTGGTGGGTCAAATCCCATGGCTGGAGTGTAGCTATTGATGGCTACAGGTTGTCTAGGACAGACAGGCTAGGAAGGAGGATCATAGAGATCCACACTGAGAGGGGTGTGTGATGGAGCAGGAAGAGATCTCTCAGAAGAATAGCCATGAACAGATTGAAAGCTGATGGGTAAGAATCAAGATACTGAGACAACAGAGGGGACCTCAATGGCTGGTCTCTTCTACAGCCTGCTTCATCAAGGGAAGCCCATTGGTAGAGCCTCCTTGCTCCAGCTACAGGAGGTGTCACACAGGCTCTTGTCCTGCTAGGGGACAGTAACATAGACAGAGGGATCAAGTACACCCCCAGCAAGTTTGCAGGTGGTACCAAACTGAGTGGCATTGTTGACATGCTTAAGGGATGGGACTCTGTCCAGAGGGACTCTAACAAGCTCAAGAAGTGGGCCCATATGAACTTCACAAAGATCAACGAGACCACATGCAATGACCCAGCAATATGCATTTGCAGCCAAAAAAGCCAATCATATCCTGGGCTGCATCCAAAGCAGTGTGGCCAGCAGGGTGAGGGAGGTGATTCTGCCCCTCTGCTCTGCTCTTGTTAAACTCCACCTACTACATCCAGCTTAGTGGTCCTCAGCACAGGAAAGGTGGACCTGTTGGACTGGGTCCAGAAAGTGGTCACAAAACAAATCAGAGAACAGTCACAAAACAAATCAGAGAACACAGCCACTTGCTTATCCCATCCTGGTGGGATGGGGAGAGAATCAGAAGAATGCAAATGAGAAAACTCATGGGTTGAGACAAAGGCAGTTTAATATGAAAAGCAAAAGCCACACATACAATCAAAGAAAAACAAGGAATTAATTTGCCATGGAGAGGCAGGTGTTCAGTCATCTCCAGAAAAGCAGTGCTCTATTGTGTGTAACAGTTACTTGGGATGACAAACAACATCATTCTGATATTCCACCCCTTCCTTCTTCTTTCCCCCACTTTGTATGCTGAGCATAATGCCATTTGGTCTGGAATACCCCTTGAGGCAGTTAGGGTCAGCTGTTCTGCCTGTGTCCCCTCCCAAGCCCTTGTGCACCCCAAATATCCTCATTGGTGAAATGGGGTGAGGAGCAGAAAAGGCCTTGACTCCATAAGGCCTTCTCAGCTATAATGAAAACATCTCTATATTATCAACAGACTTTTCATCATAAATCCAAAGCACAGCCCCATTCAAGCCACTATGAAAAAAAAATCTCAGCCAAAACCAGCACAATGGCCTTTAAAGGTCATTTGCAACCCAAACTATTCTATAAGTCTATGAAAGAAATTTGATTACATTGGAAGCACTGAAGGTCATCATATATATAAGGTGGCCCCTGCATAGAAGTATTCAGATGCTAACAGAAAAACTTCAAACACATTGGCATCAAGTTCCCTAAGGTAATTGAAAACACTGGCAGAATTAGCTTATTCCTGTTCATTATTTGGTTACCAACCAACTTAAAAGGCTGTTGAGCTACACTTCTTCCTCTCTGGGCAAAAATAAAGTGAATGCCCTTCCTAGGATCATGTTTATTTTTAGTGTCTTCCTTTATTCCAGACATTTATTTTAGCAAAATCAACATGTTGACTATGTCCTAGTGAAGCCTTGATAGTAAATGTGAACACTCTCTGCAACATTATCAGAATAGACAGATTTCTCAGACTCTCATCCTGTCATTGGACAAAAGCCCTCAGCTAGACAATACAACTGCTTGATTTGTGGGAAAGGCAATGTTAAGAGCCGTAAATTGGCATTAAATGAAATCAGAATTGTTTGCTTCTTTTCATCTCATTGAACATACAGACTGTTTGGCTGTGTTTATACTGCTGAGTTGATTCAAGCCTTGAAGCTGAATAGCACTGACTGGCTTGTGTCCACACTCCACACGGTCAGCTCCCTCTAAACTGGCTTCTCTCAGTGACAGCTGAAGGGCTCCAAAACAGAGTCAAGGAGAGCAGGAAGAATTCAGCAGTGTGACAGTAAGTGTGAATGCCTGGGCTCTTTGTCTTGTCCCCTTTGGTTTGGAAGTATAGATATTCCCTTAGTAAAAAAATATCCAGTTGCTGTGAAAGCTTAAAAACAAGTTATTGGAGCACCAGTGATAATGCATCCATCTGACCAGCTCCTTATCCTGCACAGGACCATTCCCAGGAATCACACCATGTGCATAACATCATTTTCAAAATGCTTCTTGAACTCTGTCAGGCTTGGTGCTGTGACCACTTCCCTGGGAAGCCTCTTCCAGTGAGTCTATAGGGGTACATGTCACAGCCTAGAGAGAATGCTCCTCCTGGAGACTTTCAGGGATATTCATGTCTGGAGAAGCAACACAGAAACCTGCTTCTCAAGATCATGGTCACAGCAATCAGGAATCACAAAGAATTCTGTTGAAAGCTGGGCTTACAAGAATCCCATTGGTATATTAGTATAGCTTAGGGAGCTGTTCCTGCCTGCACCCAAGGGTTGGTTATCCCTCCTGCAAATATGTACACACACAGAGCTGGGTGACAAAATTCATATGCATATACGTGGACATACAGATAGATCTATGAAATAAAACTAGCACTACTCCTGTTAGTATAAAACCAGATTGTGCTATGACACTCAGTATAATGTTAAAATGTTGCTAAGAAGAAATTTTCCCAACAATGGAGACATTGATTTGACTGTGGTCCTTTTAAGACGTTGCCCTGGGCTGCTGTTGGGAAGCTGCTTTGCAGGCTGCCAGATATGTCTTTCTGTTGTGTAACACCAAGGGTGGCTTAGGACGTGAGGCCATCTGAAATACTGGTTAGTCTGGGAGAAGCCAAACCCGATATGAGTCACACTCACACTGTATCTTCGTGCAGTGTGGGGGTGGGACACTGGCACACACTATCTCCTACTCCCTTCCTATTTCTTCCCAGCCCATAAACAATGAACCTTTCTCCAGAATTAAGCTTGGGGGTGAACTAACACTCAAGTAGCATGAACAAAAAAACAGACACAAAAATCCAGCAGACACCAACAAGATAATATAGACGCACTTTGTGTTTACTAAATTTGAAATAAAATTTTTCCTTTGTGTTAAATCTTTCATCTAGAGTAACTCAAACTTTTGTGGTGGAGTTGGTTAGAATGGATTGGAAAAATTATTTAGGTAACATTGAAAACTCTGCCTTGAAAGCCTAAGGAAGGTATAATATTAAAACTCCACTAATACTAAATATTGAAAAGGCTACTGCAATATTTTGATTTCCCTTGATATGCTCACAACATGCTATGATATTAAAAATACAGCCAATTGTCCCTTGCTGATGGCCAGATTATCTTTGTGGAAGGTAAACCATATCCTAGGTGCACAAACGTATGATCTGGCTGACTGATGGAAACCGTAATCCATATTCACTGGGCAGAATGTCTGAGCCTATGTATTTTATTAGACTCTTAAACTGCCTCTATAGCTACTCTGAAAGCATGTGGGATTAGAGGGAATATATTTAGGCACTGACCTACTGATTGTTCAGTTTAACTGGTGGCACAGTCCTGGTACTGTTTCCCAATGCAGCATTAATAAAGCCACCTTCTCTAGGTGAGAGTTTAGCTGTGTGGTTGCAAGATGTAGTGTGTCACTTCTTTTTGGGGCCAGAGAATTGGCTCTGATATATTTTGTTTACTGAAAAGTACAGCCAAACTGATTCATGCAGAGCCAGTTTAGCTTCTGAATACCCAGTGTACCAGTTGCACTGGACACATTAGGAATTAGGATGCAGATATTTCAAATTTTCTCATTTTAGGTTTGTCAACACAATTTCTCATTTACTTTTGGAATTCCAACACTTAAATTACTTGGATGAAGGAGAATAGGCTGCAAGTTAACAAAGTTTTGTCTACAGGAAGATGTTCAGTTTGGCTCAAGATATGCCATGCGTGCATATGCATTGGTGATCATCAGGTCTGCATGTTATATGTTGTTTTATAGCCAACTTTGGTGGTCTCAGCTTGAAATCTAGTTTTAAAAATACAGCACAATATGCCAAGAGAGAAAATGAAGAGAAGTCAGTAGACAACTTCTGAGTCTGACCCAATGGCATGCATGTCACCTAATTTCTACACCATCTTATGGCTGAGCTCATCTGTAACCTCTCTTTCACGTTTCTAATAAGAAACAGAAGACATAAATATTTTTAGGGATTGATTCATCTGACCTATTTCAGGTATATAGTAACAGGTGGATCACACACCTTAAAATTTCCCATTTCTCTCCAGTTCTTATAAAGGAAGCACTTGGCAATATTCTCACACCTAATTTCTTCACATTTACAGGAGACATACATAGCTTCTAACTCCTCAGTCTACAATGGTGCCATACAATTATTTGTTACATTTTCTTCCCCCTTTATGAATAAATCCACACACAGCAGAAATAGTCTATCAAGGCATAGTTTTTGCTCACTTGCAGTGAGTAGGGAGGACCCCATGGTGGTCAAGCAGTGAAGTGTAGAAGCACGGACCTCCATGGGGTGTAGGTGACATGTGGTGGCCCATGGAAGGGGGGCAGCATGGGGGCCCTCCTCAGCACACAGCAAGCACAGCAAGCACACAGCAAGCAGTGGCCATGGACCTGGTGGGACCTGGGCTCTGTTACAGCTGCAGATTTACAGCGTGGTAAATCTCCTGCTTCTCTGCTGCCAAAGGAAACAAGAGCGGCCACAGGAGTCGCGTTCTTTATAGGAAATGAATAAGCACAAAAGGGCCATCTGATACCCCACAGGCTAATGTGTGAGCACTGTCTTATTAAGGACAAAAGAGTTCTGAGGAATTGGCAGAGATGTCAAATTTTGTACTCTGTCTTTTTAAAATATATTAATAACTCCATCTTCTCTGACCCTTCAGATTTTTTCTTCTCCAGAAGAAACAAAAAAACCACAACCCAGTAACATTTAGATTCATTTGCTTTAATATATCTCGCATTTTATAGTACCAGAAGGATTTTAAAATGCTGTATTAATTATGGGCCAGATGTTGTATTCAGGGCCAGGCTAAATTGATGGGACTGTTCAGGCTGCCACAAAGCTCTGTGTTTGTTGTCAGCTCTCAGGAGAAGGGTAACATGGCTGACAGCTACGTATCACTGAACTGAAACTGAAGAGTTTTGTCTTAGAAAATATGTATGATTTTGAGAGTTTTATTGTCTTTTAAAGTGTTTTTTGCAAAATTTCTAGAAAGGATTTACACTTTGGCATTCAGGAACTGAACTAAGCATTGCCATTGGATTATTGGATTCACCTTAATTTGCTGCAATGTGCTCTGTACATTTATTGCTCTTTTTGGGTGCGACTCAAATGCTTTTGTGCTTGGTTAATAAATAATACCTGAGATTTTAAAATCTTTCCCAAAAATGTGGACACATAATTTCCATTAAAATGACTGGGAACTTTGAACCTCGTCCCTAACTTGGATTATTATAATGTTGTACATTATAATGTTGAAACAATTATTCATCTCAGTATATTGCATACTTTATTTCACCTTCTATCATTTCAAAATCAAGAAAAAATAGAATAGAAAAAAGCACCTCTGATAAGGATTTAATTGCAACATATTTGTTTTGAATTTGGATTTTATCAATAGCACAAAATCCAAATTAAAGTATTTTGCAGAGAATAGTGCCACTTTTCAGAATCATCTTGCTCCTACATTCACAAGAAAAGTAGTCTCCTATGTTTTCTATATTCTTAGCTCCATTCAGCAAGCCACAAAACAAGCTTTTCCTTGGCTTCACATTTTGCAGAAGACCCCATATAAGTGTGCAGTGATATTTTAAGCAACATAAAATAATAGAAATATACAATTTACTACATATACACTATAATACTTAATAGATATTTTGATACAATAATATAAAAATATTGAAAAGTAGCTTTTATAATGCTCCCCTCCATGTGGTACACACCCCCAACATTTAAAAAAACTGTAACAGAGTCTGAGCTATCAACATCTCACACCCCAAATCTGATCTATTTTATCTGACTGTTTTAGAATATAATCATACTTACACAAATTGGATATAGTCTCATAATAATCTCCTTCATCAAAACTTTAAATCAAGAGATTTTGTCTTGCATGTAGTTTCACCAATAGTTTTCCCAATCTTTGGTTTGACCAATAGGAAACTTGAAATATGGTTTGCTGGAGCTGTCTGGGCAAATCCTACTAGCCAACAAAGGCCACTTGAAAAGATAGGTGAAAAAATTTTAGTACTTACTTCTCTTGGAAAAACTGAACCCAGATGACAGGACTGCAGAAAATAAAGCCCTTGTTCTGCAGGAAGATGGTACTGAATTTTTCATGCTGTGCTGGTGTTGGGTTGAAAGTATGTTTTCCTTTTGTGTGAGGTATCTGTTCCTCTATTAATGGCAGATTCAGAACAACTTAGAATAGGTCTTAACATTTTTTATATTGGATGAAGAATGGAAATGACCCACTCTCAAAACAATTTCAGCACAGTTATCTGTATGATATTCACAGAAAGCTTGTCCTGATGATATTCTCATCATTTGGGTTGCTATAAAGTAAAGCTATGGAGGCTTACAAGCTGTATGGAGAGGAACTTTTCACAAGGCTATGCAGATATAGGCAGCCATTAAAAAAAAAAAAAAAAAAGAAAAAAAAGCAATAGCCTTAAGCTGAAGGAGTGCAATGTTTAGATTACACATTAGGAAAAATATTCACTACTGTGATGGTGGTGAGGCACTTGCACAGGTTGTCCAAAGTGGTTGTGGACTCTACATCCCTGGAAGTGTCAAATGCCACTTGGGATGGGGCTCTGAGTAACCTGGTTTAGTGGTTTAGTGGAAGGTTTCCTGACCATGGCGGGGAGTTTGGAGCTAGATGGTCTGTAAGACTCCCTCCAATACAAACTATTCCATGATTCTTTGATTCTATGATATTTGTACAGAATCTCTCCAATGACATGAACCCCACAGCATTCTTAGGTGAAAGAAGAGATGAGACTGAGTCTGCTACAAGTGTTGATAAAAAGTAAAACAAAACTAGGGGCAATATGCTCTCTCCAATTCATATGCACAAAGGACAGTTGCATTGGACCTATATGGTCGATAAAGTAATACATTTAGACCACAGCTGTGCTGGAGAAAGTTCTGTAGTTGTTGCTGTTCAAATTACCATGCTTACCCAAATGGCTTTTGGCAAACTTTGCACCTTGCTTTGGTCTCCTTTGGAAACCTTTGCAGGGTCTCCTGGGAATGGTAGTGCCATAGTTAGGTGCGTTTGAAACTCCTTTCCCTTTCCTCTTCTCCTATGAAGCCTGCCAAAGCTTGGATCCAGAAGCTTCTGTCCCTGTAACCATTTTCCTTAGGTATTGATATGGCAGTGGATTTAATGACACAGAGAAAAAAAATTAAAAATAGGCCTAAACTGAGAAGAAAACAGGAATATTTTAGTATTTTAGTTGCAATCATAAATTCCGGAGATAATCTGTGTAGCCATCATTTATGTATCTGTGTAGCCACTGTCTGACATGCAGTGCCAGGAGCAGTTTCCTTGATGGAAATGGTCCCTGTGTAGTGTTTATTGTTATAGTGCCATTTCCTCTCTTTCCTGTCATTCGCTCATGGCCAGAAGAGCATAAAACATCTACCAGATCCCTGAAAACCTGAGAAGGTGGGTGGGTACTGAGAGCATACAGGGGATCTCTTTTTTGCAAATATGTATTTTCTAACCAATTATTTCCTCTTTGAACATCCCCTATGTAACAGCCCTTGAGGATAACCTGGAAAACACTTGTTTTACTTTCAGTTCTGTGCATGACAAGGCTCCTGAGTCAGAGCCCTGATGTGTCTCAGGTCCCAGCCCTGGGTGTTCATTAACATGTTTTGGGCTGTGAAGTACAGCTGAGCTATGGGGATGCAAATCTCCAGAGAAGGTAAGCATGAACAGATCAGGTTTGTGACAAATTAAGTGGCTCAATGGTTTGACCCATAATCTTAAGGGTTTTTTTAACCTAAATGACCCTGTGATTTTAACATGAGCTATCAGAGCTTGTGAGCAAGGGGCCTAATAAGGGTTCAATGGAACTGACATTGGACCATGTGGCTGGACAAATGCAAATGCAAATGCAGGAGACAGACTCAGGACACACTTATTCATTTATAAGAGTAGAATGTAACCTTAACAGCGTTGGAGAAGTCTTTTATATTCCTCTTCTCTGTTCTAATATATTGAGATAATGAGGCAGCACAAATGCTATGAATATTGGTCTATCTATCTATCTATCTATCTATCTATCTATCTATCTATCTATCTATC
>CM031857.1:40430425-40495264 GCA_018697195.1 Certhia americana | reverse complement strand
ATCTATCTATCTATCTATCTATCTATCTATCTATCTATCTATCTATCATCTATCATATATCTATCATCTATCTATCTTAGAGTGACTAGAAACCACGACTAATGATTTAGTTCTCCGAAGGGTATTAGCCTCTAGAAGATTCAGGATGATGGGTATGTATCTTAAGAGGATGCATAAGGTCAGGACACAGATCCATTACTTAATCTATACCCAAAGTTTGGTTCTCACCCATGAACAGAAATGCTACTACCTTGGCTTAACAGTGGGCATCAGTCATTGGTCCAAGGCATTTGAGACTTCAAATCTACTTGTGGTAGTGAGTGCTCTGAAAAATGTGGTACCCATAGAGTACACGTAACAAATGTAGCTAATGTGGAACACACATTTCAGAGCAAGGTAAGGGGCAAAGGACCTGGCCCTGATAGCCTTTCTGTCAAGTTTACCATTTTTCAAAATCAAAGTATGGGAATCTAATAACATGGATCTTTTCATATTGACTGTGTGAATACAAAATATGATTTAAGATTGCACATTGTGGAGCTTATTTCCAGAGCTAAGGACAGAAGCTTTCTCCTAGAGCTCTCCTGCTTGATCTCAGCCTTGCTTTTCTTACTCTGGGACTAGGTCCTCAGAAACATGGAAAGGGCAGGTTTCAGAGGGGAGCTGGGTGATCCTGCTGTAAGCTCTGCACTGGGTGAGAATGGCGATGAGAACAAGAAGGCAAACACAGAAGGCAATTGAAAACTTTTTTTTTTGTTGTGAAGATTTAACATAGGATTCATTGCTTTATGCACTGCCTTGTCAGATCATTGCCCTTTGACAGGGCTTAAATAACTGGAATAAAACAAACTGTTGGGATTGTCTCTCCAGCTCTCCATAATAAAGGAAGCATAAATGCTAGAAATCAATTGCACAAGGAAACGTGTAAAGGAGAACTTTCTTGATAGAAAGTAAGATTTATGGGAAGTGTGGCTTTTGTGGGAGATAAAGAATAGTTAAAACATTTGTAGGGAAAAAAAAAAGAAGGAAAAGTTCACCTTTTTCTATCGCTTAATACCAAGCATTCAGCCAAAGGAAAATAGGTATGAATTAAGCAGAAGACTGCCAAAGTTACTTAAAGTTTATCATTCACATATTGCCTAGAAAATGTTGTTAATTCCTAACCTAATTGTTCCATATTTGGCCTGTTTGGCATTCAGTGACAAGTCTTTAGCAAGACAGACAAGCTGCTATTGCAGTACAGTCTGAACTCCTATGGAAAAACTTGCAAAACATTGAAGGGCACAGAAAAAGTGAGCAACACATTCCTATTTCCCCAGGCTTACCATAGAGCAAAGGTACATGATAGGAAGATAAGATAACCTACAACCATTTCAAAATGTGTTGGAAAAATTAAGGTAAAAAATTCTGTGCAACTCTTCTGTAACATTAAAGCCAGGAGTTGATGAGAGTATGTTGTATAATTTCTTTTAAACTCTTCTGGGTGTCTAGACAGAGAAGACCAAATAGAAAGTCTAGCTACAGTTTTACCACTGTAAAACTGGATTTAAGGATGACTGTTGCTGTTCATTCAACATGCAAAGACTCTGCTGTTGTGCCTTTAGTGGATCCTATTGTCACAGTACAAACTGACCACACCGAAGGTGTGCTATCACTCTGTACAATATCTGCTGTCCCCCATGCCCCTGTACTGCAGAGTGTTTCTCTATGTCCAGTCTGGCCAATCCATGTTCTTTGCAACAGGAGGTGCTATTTAGCAGCAGGTTTCTGTGATGTGGACCTAGCTACCATCTGAAGGTTTGTCTGATATGTTTCTGCTAACCTGTCTCCTCACCTCTGCTAGGGTGCTTAATATGTGGAAACTGGCCATCAAATTTGGGGTTGAGGGGCCTCTCATCTGACATGTGCATCAGCTGTCGGGGAGAACACAGCTCACAAGAGCATTGCTACAGCACTTGATAGTTGACAGGACCTTGAAAAACAGGCTAATAGCACCGTGTGCTTATTTATACCAGCAAGAGCACAGTAGTCAGTGCAGGTGAAATTGGGAAGTCACATGCTGTGATAATGATAAGCTGTCCATGTTTCACACGAGTATGAGAAAGTGGTGATGACAGCTGTGTGGCACTTTGAAGCCAGATGCCTCCTCTATTCCAGATACAGTGCCCCTTAATCTCCTAAGAGCCATGCTGGATTTTGCTGTGCTCTGCATGGCTTCATGTCATGCTGTGACACTCCGAGCAGAACTGGTCTGTAGGCTTCAGAGCTGCGTTGTGAACTCATATGGACAGGCCAGTCTATTTTCTAGCATGGTGAGTGTGGAAAAGAACCTCCATTTTCTTTCTACTGGTGATCAGGCCAAATTGCCTGGCAGCATTACCAAAATATTAATTAATATGCTGTACATCTTCTTTTGGATGCACAATGACTGCCCAGCTCAACAAAGAGTGTGTTCCCAGCACAGAGGCTCTGAGGCAGCAGAAGGGAAATCAGCTCTCAAGATAATATTGTTATTTCATCTTCAGTTGGTCCTTCTGCACTGGAAGAATGTTCTTCTGGTGATTATGGATGACTTGCAAATATTGAGCTATTCTAGAGTCAACCAAGAACCATAAATATGTGAAAAGGCATATTAAGCCATGTCTCCAGATATCTTTACATGTAATAAGCTTGAGTATGATGTTTCATCAAGTAATCATTCTGAGACTTATTAAGGACAGAAACATAAGCCTTAGTTAAGTGCAGATTTAGACCACTCTGTATGTGACTAGCTATTTTCCTGAGAACTTTCTGACCTAAGTGTGTGACAGAAGCTTTCTTTTCTAAATAACCTTATGAATGTTTGCTGGCATGGCAAAGCAAAAGAACAAGATACAATAGCCTCTTGGTATAAATCTCTGTTAATGAGATCAGGACTAGAAACCTCATTGTTCAACTCACATTCTGTCTGAACACAATCTGCTTCTCAAATTATAAATCAGGGGCAGGACACTGTACCATTGTGTAACCCTACACTCTGGCTCTGGAATGTTTCCTAGTCATAAGAGGATTGTCATCATTTCATTTACGAGAGAACTATCAAACAGGCCTGGGCCATATTTGGTCTACAACCCCGCCTTGAAAGAAGACAAATAGCCCCGCTTGCAGCAGGGCATTTTTGCAGCAACAACACAGAAGCATGCATTATAGTGTGCCACATCCTGGAACCTAAAAACAAAAGAAAAAAGCACTGTCAGAAGCAGTGCTCACCAGTAAGGAAAACTAATTTGTTTATGCATACCCTATATATCTGCATCCTTCTATAAAACAAATACACATATATGTGATAAGATCACTGAGTTGGAAGGTTTAGCTCTGTCTGCATAAAGCTTCTGTCATCCTAGCAGACCTTACAGCACATTCTGCTTCAGAAAGAAAGAATTATCTCCTCTGACAACCTTAGATGGACAGAGAGAGGGACTTAACTCACAGGGTGTGGATGGTACAGTCATTTGAAGAGCTCTGAAGGACATAATTGCTCTCACGTTTTCATCCAGCTTTCTAATAATCCAAGAAAATGGGGAAAGATTTACTAATTTATTACTGGTTTAGGAGTTGTCTAAGAAATGTCAAGCTCACTCATCAGCTCCATCAAATGCAGGTTATTAAACACAACCTAAATGCACAACCTGCCAGCCAAGTCATCCCTTATCTTTGGTAGGACTCACTCTATAGGAAGGGAAAGAGGTTCGCCCTCTGTTCTATCTCCCTAGTTCTGCCTGCTGTTAAGAGTGATATTATGAAAGGTCTGTGTAAATATCATCTACCCCCCATACTCCCACATAGCTCTGTTCTCCAAAGGAGACCATGGGCATGGACTGACTGGATAACACAGAAATCTGTACACAGTGCTGTAATGTGAATAGCCACGAGAGAGTAGATGCCTAAAGTTTTAGCTTTTATATTTTTTAAATTCTGTGCTGTTTTGGTGAGTAGTTTTATATTTCATATTAAGTGCTACTAAGCTCTCTTCACAAAGTAGACAGACAAAACAATTCCTTCTCTAGTTTGATACAAAGGACAACTTTCAGGCCCAAGAACAAAAACAACAGTGAAGTGAGAAGGAAAAACAAAGAGGATGGAGCTTCATAACCTGAAGCTATGGTTGGACAATTAACTCCAATATGCTGATGGACCAGAACTGATGAAAGTGCAAGACCTTGTGATCGAGTGTCCATTTTGTGACCATTTTGGGTGCGTCTTGGGTGTGGTCTAGCTGGACTCTTGTGCAGCCCAAGAGTACCCATTGAGGCCTTTTAATAAATACCTACTTTATCCTTTTGCTCTGTCTAGTCTCTGTTCCAGGTCAGCCTCCAGAAAGCATCAGAGCTGCACTCTGATGAGTGCTGCAGAGCCAGTGTTCTGACCAAACGACTTTTGAAGGCCATGTTCCCCTTTGCCTACAGCTGAGAACAGAGTTCAGACCTCTTGAATAGATTGTGTAAGTTTTGCTTTTTATTAGATGGCCAAACTGAGAAATCAGAAAGGAAAATAATTTCCACGGGCAAGAGATTACAAAATGTTTAAGTGGATCTGAAACAAAACATTTCACATAGTTTTTGACTAATCTTATTAAGCTAGTCTCAAATTTTATGTTGAAGTGAAAAGTCAAACTTTTAAATATAAACAGAAATATTTGAACTTTACTGTGTTTTTTTTTCTTTGATGAAAATTCTGAATGTGAATTATTTCAGTAGCATTTTCTTTTTTAGAAATAAATGCTTTCACTTTTTCAGCTTGCTTAATGGCACAACACTTGTATACATTCAATGATAGACAGTGGTCCATTCTACTGGCATTTTTACCTAACTGCAGGATGGCACAACCTTCAAGAGATTCAGCATCTTTTAGAGTCTCACCACAGCACAAGTTTTATGAATAAATTTATAAATAAATAAATTTATAAATAAATAAAAAAGACATTGCTGAAAATTGAATACAAAGCATAGAAAGTGATCCCTTCCCCTTCCCCTTCCCCTTCCCCTTCCCCTTCCCCTTCCCCTTCCCCTTCCCCTTCCCCTTCCCGTTCCCCTTCCCCTTCCCCTTCCCCTTCCCCTTCCCCTTCCCCTTCCCCTTCCCCTTCCCTTCCCCATCTTTTTATTACATTTTTTTTCTTCTTTCCATTTTTCTTTCCTTCTTTTTCTCTTTTTTGTTTTTGTTTCTCTGAAAGAGCACAAAATACTGGATACAGACTAAAGAAAAATGTTAAACAATTCCTTCCTTCTTAAAAAAAGAACAAAATTAATATATACAATAATAGAAACTTTATATGTAGATTTATGTCACCCACAGACACTTTGGTCACACTGGATCACTGCCACCATTGTTGCTGGTTTGGGATTTATATTCAATATTGAAGGAATTGTGTGGCTATGATTTGAAATACAATTCCAAAAATATTGTCAAGTCATCTCTAGTTATAGGGGTCAAATTCAGTTTGGGTGAATTCTCTCTTACAAAAGCAGTGGTATTAGAGAAGGAATCATTATGAACCAGATAATTATGAATATTATGATGAGGATGAGAAAAGGTTAATGACACCTCCTGTCTACCTGATGGAGCAGATGTGTTTCAGTGTATTTGGTGAGAAGTAAGTCTGGTCATTCCCACACATCGCCAGCCATGTTTTAGATGGTACTCTGCCTGTGCATTTCTGGCTTCTTTCCTACTGTGCATTGTCATTCCTGTTGTGTCTGCAGAAATTGACAGTATCTGTCAGGTTCTCCTCTCAGCTGGGGCTTTACCAAAGATGCTGCCAAACAACTCATGACTTGTATACTAGATACTGGCCTAACACACACAAACGCATATTTTGAGGCAGCCCTTTGGTCTCAAATGCTTTGATGCACCCTCCTAGGAGCCTGTGGTTGTATAGCACGGTAGTATTCACTGCTGCAATTTTACACACCCATTGGCCGCCCCCAAACACTGTCATAAGGGTTTACTCCTGCCTGTTTGGCTGCAAAACAGTGTTTAAAATGCTTGAAACATCATTTACAGGTGTCAGCAGTGGTTCTGCAAAGGTCATCCCCCTTCACATGACTTTTAGCACATGAATCTGGAAGCTAAAGAATATTCTCTTTTCCCCATGACAGCAAATTGACCAGGGGCAGTGGCTGGAGGAGGAGGGTCCCTTACTTCTCCCAGTCCCCCTCTTCCCACCCATTACCGCTGCAGCTCTTGCCACCACCAAGACGTTATCAATGAGTATAGGCAGGAACCTTGCTGTCTAATGACCCTGGCTGGAAGAAAGTTCCAGAAGAGAAAGAAGAACCAGAGTCTTGTTCAGAACTCCCAGGCTGCTGTGGCAGCTCCAGCTGCAGCCCAGCCAGTCCCTGTCTCACTGCCTGTCCCTGTCAGCACTGAGGACTTGTCATAGTCCTCATGTGTCTGTAGCTGCACCTATCCCTCACATCCACAGCACTGTTATGCCTGCCTCCAATGCCAATGGCAGGCCACAGGTACATTGCATCCTAAAGCCTAGCTGCCAGTGCTGGAGTGGGTGGTGGCTATTAGTTGTGGTACCCTCCTAGATACAGAGGTAGATAATTTTCTTCCTGGCAGCATTGGAAGCTGCTACACAGGTGATGGAGGAAGAGGTGGACCTTGGTAGGGTAGGGGTGCTTTCAGACTCTGTAAAGCCCTGATGGAGCATAAAGGTTGTGTTAACATCAGCCCTTTTCTTCTAACCCAGGCCTTCTCCTGGCCATGTCTGCGCTCGGGAGGCTGCTGGTCAATGACACCCTCATGAGGCTCTGCTCTGGCTTTTCACAAGTGCTCAGAATCCAGCTGCTGCCCATAGGCCCGCTCTCATAGTGCACATTCCTGATGCCCAAAGGTCACCCTGTTTAGACACCTAAACAAAAATGATACTTCACTATCGTCATTAGAATCAAAGTGACCTCAGAAACAAGGTTATTACCTTTGAGTTGAAGCCTGTAACTCTAAATCAAAGAACTAATTTGAAATTATTTTTCTGGAAATGCAAGCACCAGCTTTTAAAAGAATGTCTTCATGTAATTGAGGAAGTTGACTAATGGACTTTACTTTTGCCACCTAAATTGATTAACAGGAGTAAAAACCTGGTTAAGCTACTGCTCCAGCTTGCTGACTAGCCACTACCATGACCTCTGGTATTTGGATTATTTGCTTTCCCCTCTCTTAATCTCTGTGGGGAAAACTTCTCCTGCTATTTAAATATGAAGTCCTCACCATACTGGAATGTCACAGGGGACTGCTGACAAACAGAGATGTAAGGGCTCAGTATTTCAGGGCAAACCAATTTTGAGTTCCAACTCAAAATGCTCCTTGCTAGTTTATTTCATGCCTTTTGCTAGGAATTCTACATTTATTTGAGCACCAAAGACCAAGTAAGTACTGATAAACATCAAAATCTTTTAGGCATGTGGACTTCAGCTATACTTTCCTTTTTCTGGCAGAACTGTCAGAACAGATGGCAACAGTGGTCATAAGAAACAAAGTTTCTGCAATTTTGATGTTTAAATACAGTTTCTTAACAGGCTCCAGACTGAAGTCAGCCTGTTCAAGTCAGATTTTTCCTCCAAAGATATTGTAATGCCTAGCTAGATGAGAAAGATAATTTATTATTTATTATTTCATTCTTCAAAATATTTTCTTGAAAAAACTCAATATTTCCCTAAACCTTCTTTGTAAAATTTAAGCTGTTATTTGCCGTACATAATTCACCTCAGCTTTGGCTGACACAATGCACCAGTAGGTAGCTCTAAACCCTGATAAACTGTCCATTGTTACAATGGGCACATGTTTTCTTCTTCTCTTTTTTTACAGGCTGGTTCATTCCTAAGCAATGACAGCACTTTATAAGGACAGTGATATGATGATCTTGGTATGATGGGGAAACAAAAAAATTTTAAAATACTTATGTCAAATGAGCATTTAAGAGCTTCTTTTTGGAAGATGCAGTTCATTTATAGAATTCCAGTCTCTAAATGGGTGGACCTGTTGCTGTGGTTGCACTGTTACTGCACTGAGTCCACTTCTGAAATAAGACTCTCCTCAGCTTCCATACACTTTGTTTCAAAGACTAGCAGTAACACTGTGTGGGGATGAGCTCTGGTGGAAGTACCAGAGTGCTTAACCCCCAGACAAACCCTGCAATTGTTACCGTGTAGGTAGGAACAGAAAATCAGGAGTTATAATTCAAGAAATTCTGTAAATTGTTTTTATTGCTTCTTGCAGCTAATTTTAGCCTAAATTTCTTGACTGATTCTCCATGTTAAAAAAAAAAAAAAAAAAGATGTGGATGTGGCATCTGGATACTTGGTTAAGTGGTAAGCACAGTGGTGTCAGGTTGAACTCAATGATCTTACAACTGAAATGATTCTGAGATTTTATGATCCTCTGAATGCTTATCTACTTTTTATCGAAAGAGTGAAAAAGAAGAAGTTAAGAAGTCACCATTTTGTAGCAATTAACTAACTTCACAGATTTATCTTGCTGAATAACAAAAGGCCTTTAATCCAGAATGGTCATAACAATTCAGACAGGTTTTTTAAAAATTGATTTTACAATAAAGTGCAGAATAAAATAAAATTTAGTTATCCTAAAAATGTTTAGCAGTCAATTGACATTCATTATTTGAGTATCTGCTTTCTTCTTAATTTTGTTGCTAATTTTGTAGTGTCAAACATTATACACACTGCATATAAAGTACATAAAGCCACAAGATCCTGTAGCAGATAATGTCAGTGTCTCCTGTACAATTGCAGTGGGTTACCAGCTGGAGGTACTCTGGTACTGCTGTGAGGCTATTGCAGGGCTCGCCAAAGGGGAGGACATGCATTGCTGAATACTCTATAATAAAACACAAAACAATGAGACATGCATGTATATAAACAGAAATGTGATTATGTATAACATTCAAGAAACATCATTTGATTGTATCATATGATCTGTTTTCCATTCTATAAACAACTGCATACCTTCATCTGGATTTAGAGGTTGGTATTACACAGTACAATGTCCTTCACAGAAATTACTGAGTAAATATCCATATTTATTTGGGTGCTCTGGAAACAAGGAGAGCTGAAAAAGGTTGTTCTCTTTGTAAAGTAAAAATTTTAAACTCCTTTGTTTCTCTTAGCATATTTGATGAAATCTCATTCATCTGTACTTCTTTTGCAGCTGGGTACTTGTATGATGGTTCATTCATATCATCAAGAAGAATTCCAAACCAATGGCTGAGATTGAATGTATATCTATAGCTGGACACCTGTTTCAATGTGTAAGTATATACTTGTAGTGAAAGAAGGGTCTTAAAAGTCCATCAGAGAACTTACAGTTCCAGAGACTGGACAGCCTGAGCAATATTATATCTTATTCATGAAACAAAAATCTTGTAGATGAATTAGTGGGAGAAAGCTTTGTTACAGACCAGTCAGCCAAGAAAGAATTCTGTCTGCTGAAAGCCAGGGAAATGCATTGGTGAGGAGAACAGCTTTATTTCCTTTTTTATTTTTAATGTAGGACAGCCCACAAAGAACCAGAGAAAAAGCTCAAAAATGCATTATTAAAACACATTTAGATCCAATAAAGGTTACTGTGCAGAAAAAAAGCGCAAAATTTATAAGTTGTTTAGCCATAAACAACTAAATTTATAAGATTTATAAGGAGGCAGAAGAGAGGAAGCTGAGGTTCCAGGTCACACCTGTTACTGAGAGTCACAAGAAGAAAGGCACTGATGCACTGTGGTCTTTTCACAGTCTCACTTCAAAACCAGGTAATCATTTTGAATTTAGGAGCTGGGATGCTCCAGTCTAAAATTCAGAAAGTTGTAAAAGCCTTATGAATAAAGAATATTTTTTTTAACATTTTTGGTAACAGCTTATTCAGTAAAGTATATGCAGTATGCGAAGCAGATTATCTTGATACACATCATGAGTATCACATCATTATTGTGATACACAGCATGAACAGGACCAACAGGGTATCAATCAGTCCCAGCCAGTGTGGGTTAAGGAAAGACAGGTCCTCTCTGACTGACCTGATCTCCTTCTGTGACCAGATGACCCACTTAGTGGATGCAGGAAAGGCTGTGAATATTCTCTATCTGGACTTCAGTAAAGTCTTTGGCACAGTTTCCCACAGCAGACTCCTAGAAAACTGGCTGCTTATGGTGGGAATGGAGGCACTCCTCACTGACTAAAAAACTATCTAGTTGGCTAAGCCTAGAAAGTGGTGGTGACTGGTGTTATGCCCAACTGGCACTCGGTCACAAGTGGGTATCCCAAGGGCTCAATGCTCTTTGGACCAGTTCTTTATCACTGATCTGGATGAGGGCATGAATACATCCTCAGTCACTTTGCAGATGACACCAAGCTGGGTGGGAGTCTTGATCTGCTGGTGGCTCTGCAGGGCAATCTGGACAGGCTGGATTGATGTGTCAAGGCCGATTGTATGAGGTTCAACAAAGCCAGGTGATGGGTCCTGCACTTAGGTCACAACAACCCCCTGTAGTGCTACAGTGCAACCTCCTGCAGACTGGGAGCAGTGCCTGGGAAGCTGCCCAGTTTAAAAAGGACATGGAGGTGCTGGTGAACAGCAGCTGAACATGACCCAGAGTGTGCCCAGGTGGCCAAGAAGGCTGATGACATCCTGGCCTGGCTCAGCAATGGTGTGGCCAGCAGGACCAGGGCAGTGACCATCCCCCTGTCCTGGGCACTGGGGAGGCCACAGCTCCAATCCTGTGCTCAGTTCTGGGCCCCTGACTGCAGGAAAGACATTGAGGGGCTGGAGCGTGTCCAGAGAAGGGCAACGGAGCTGGGGAAGGGTCTGGGGCACAAGTGCTGTGAGGAGCAGCTGAGGGAGCTGGGGGTGTTCAGCTTGGAGAAAAGGAGGCTCAGAGGAGACCCTACTGTTCTCTCCAACTTCCTGAAAGAAGGATGCAGCCAGGTGGGAGTTGGTCTCAACTCCCAGGTGACAAGTGACAAGAGAAGAGGAAGCCGCTTCCAGTTGTGTCAGGGGAGGTTTAGATTGGATTTTAGGATGATTTTCATCATGGAAAAGGTTGTTAGTCATTGAAACATGCTCCACAGGTTAGTGGTGGTGTCCATGTCCCTGGAGGTATTTAAAAGACATATAGATGTGGCACTTAAAGATGTGGGCGGGGGATGGACTGGGCAGTGCTGAGTTAATGGTTGGACCTGATGATCTAAGAGAATTTTTTCAACCAAAACAATTGTATGACTCTATGTTACTAAGATATGGTCATATCTATAATTTTTCTTCAGTGTAAATTTATAGTATAGAATAAGATTGATACAGAATTATAAATACTAAACTCCTGCATCATACACTGAACTTTTGTAAAGTAAATTTTGTACTTCAGACACTCATATGACTATTCATTTCTTTACATTCCAGATATCATATTTTGTTTCCAGCTGACAAGATCTAGAATATATGAAACAAAATACAAATACCTATTGAAGAAAGAGAATACCTATCACTTGTAGAAAATGGTATATCTTCAGTCAAAGTAGGAATTCATTGCATTAACAATTATTTTATGCACAGCCATGCATAATTACCCCATTCTGTCTATGTTGTTAAGAAAAAAATTCATGAGTTATATATATACTTCAAACGGACCCTGCTAAATTACTGTTCCTTAAGAGTTCTTGGAACTTCCTGGACTTAGCAAGTGTCTTTGGATACCAAAATGAAAATTAAATCAGAGGATGATACAGTCTGATATAAACTATTAAAGCTTGTTCACAGTAATAAAAAGTTCACGTTTGTTGGGGCTTTTTTTATATAAACAGAAAATGGGGCAAGCCAGCTGAACAGATTGGTATCAGTATTTTCAATTATATTTTTACAACAAAATAAGTCATAAGGTTAGTTTGTAGAAATTAAAGCTGAACACATTTACACTGAATACTTACTAAGGGTTGCTTATCTGCAAAACATGTGAAGCAAATGGGTTTCTGGTAATGGTTTCTTGAACATCTGAACAAAGCATAGAAGCAACTAATTAATATTATATAAACAAAATACTTCAATCAAAATAAGATTAACAGTAAAATATTCAACTCAAAACTTTCTGCAGATTGTGAAAATGTAACTTAATAGCACTGGTTTTATTTCCCCTATCAACAACTGCTGAAGTAGAGGCCATACCTCTATTTTTAAAATTTGCATCTAAATAGAATATGAACAAAAAAAATTATTATCAATAAAGATATCTAAATCTAGAGAAAAGAGTGCCATCTTCTCTCTGGCAACAAATATTCCAGATGTAGATTGGTTAGTGATTGGCTGTTATTCATTAAAAAGACCAATATAAAGCTGCAGTTTTTAATTTGGTAACATGTGAAAACAAAGCCAAAATAAGGGGTACAAAAAGGTAACAGTTTAGACAAGCAATGAACTTGTACGACATGTAAATACCTACAAGACTTACTTACTTACAAGTACTTACATGTAAGTCTACCTGTAAAATTTCCTGGCTCCTTATTACCAATTTTAATCCCCAAATAATTAGGCAAGCTAATTAAATTTCTGAGATACATAAGTATGTGTATGTATTACACTAACTTTAACAGATACTTAATTTGTAATCTGTTAACTCCTATGATTCTTTCACTATTTCTTCCATATTGCTATGTACTTTTCTTAGAGTTTTCCTTTTCATGCTTTGAAAACTTCAGCATTCTTGCTCCCAGATCTTTTGCTGAATTTACCTTCCTCTTCCTTGTAGTTTGTCTGTTACTTATACAGAAATTTAGATTTATATGCTCATATTTCTCTTTCCATATCTACTTTCTTAACCTGAGCACATCATACTGAAACACTTCTCTGGTAAAAAAATGGATTTTTTCATTTCCATTTGCCTGGAAGCAATAACCACAGGTTAAATGAAATTAAATTCGGAACTACTGCTTGACAGAGCAAGAATTGTAAGATACAGCTGCAGAAAGTTTCTAAATAATTGCAAAGATCTTTTATTCTGCTGTTGCAGTTTATAGGAAACTGAAGCCTTTTTCCTCAGACTATTCACCATGTAATGTAGAAATTCATGGATAGTGTGCAGAAGTTTAATAAGCCCTGGTTTAGTTTGATTCCAGTCAATAAAGGGGCAAACCTGGGTAAGCTGACCATGAAATGGTGCAGTCCAGAAGGAATAGTAAAGTGAAAACAGTGGACTTTAAGAGAGCACACTCTAATAAACTCAAATAATTGGCATGTAAAATTTTATATGGAAAAAGTTCAAGGAAAATGTAAAAAATCAGGAGAGCTGGCAATTCCATGTAGAGCACAAACGGCAAGCAGTTATTCCAATCATATAAAAAGCCAAGCAGAACAGTGAAGAGACTAAGTCATAAGGTCCCCACTGATTTCAAGTACAAATGGAGCACACAAATACCGAAACTATGCCAAACTAATGTGAATATTTAATGGAAGATCTCTGTGACCACACAGAGGTCGAAGCAAATCCTAAAGCAGCAAGAGACTCAAGAAGTAAGTTTGTTCTTCAAGTGTAATAGTCATCATAGGATGACTAATGTAAGTGTTAGCTAATTAATCACTGGGAAAAAATTATCAAGAACAAGTACAAACTTTTTTCCCCCACAATCTTCAGCCTAATGGAAGCTGTGATTGGTGAGTTCATATAAAGAGCACCACTATAAAGCAGGTAAGAAATCCATTTGGCATAAAGGAAGAACACATTAGACAACACTTAGGTAATCACGACATTTTAAAAAAGGTTTCACAAGTAATTTTCACTTAAACATTTAGATTTGTCTGCAGCAAAGTCAGAATTCATTACTTCTAGTCTTTCAGAATTCACGAAGAAGAAGAACATTCTAAAATATTAGAAATAAGAAAATGAAAAGTCATTCATTATAAAGGGCTACATTTGCAAAACTATATGACATAGAGAATTGACAAAACTATATGACAAAAAGAATTGCAAAAAAAATAAAGATGGATAAGCTTTGAAACAGATTTCCACATGAGGCTGATGCACCTGATTCACCTGATGCGCCTTGAAGGAACAATTTTGACAAACATCTCTTACAAACAACATCTACAGTTAGGCTGAACCAGTTTCTGAAGGTGTCCTCCCATCACAATCAGAGTTATTTTTTACCAAGACAAAGTCAACATTATTTAAAATTAATTTCATTGACTTAAATAAGGGTTTCCTGATTTTGATACACTGTTTGCTACCTTTCGTTAATAATAATAATAGAAAATATTTCTATTACATAGCAATAAATTTCTCTTTTTAAATAGAAAAAATCTATGGCAACAAAATATAAAGTTATTTAACAAACTGATGTACCATTCTATTTATTATCCCACTTACTTTGCAGCTTTTGATTCAGACAATACAGAGTCTGGAAAATCTTCTGTTCTTCTATGGAAAGAGCACTCCTGCCTGGACACGGAGCCCTTTTAAGAAGTGAGGGTTGGCTGGCTGGCTTCACACGGTCCATGGCTGCCAGAATTTCACCCTCTGCAACTGGTGTACTTGCTAGTTTTTCTGCCACTAGAAACTGAGCAGTGCTTTCTGAAACTGAACAGATTACAGGTGGAACTTCAAATGAGGAGGGCTCATTTGAATAAACATTTAAACAAACTGCTTGCTTTCATGACCGTAGGTCTGTGAAACACACAAAATTGATGTTAAAAGAAGAAAAAGGTGGCAAAATCACGAAACATGATATATTAGAAAATTAAACTAATGCATCTTACAAATGGCAGCAGAGCAAGTCCTAATGAGTTTGGAAATATGCAATGATAGCAAGCAATACCTTGGCATCATACAGTTATATGTGACACATACAGTTAAAACCAAAGAGGAATGGAATGAAAATTGAATATATCTTATAATGAATTTATAAAACCATTAATATCATGCTATATGAGGCTATATTTTACATTTACAGGAAAAAATGTGCTTTAGAGAATTACCCTTTCTTACTTAGAATCACTAATGCCAAAAGACACAAGTCATGTTACACACTGGGTATATTCTGTCATTCTACTTTATGTATAACAAAGAACTGAAGTGAGTTGTGTTACTATACCTTCCTCAGATTTAGAGATGTTTTTCATCTTTTGTACTGGATCAAATGCAGATTGAATGGGACTCAGCTGGACAGCACATAATGAATTCTATCAAAAATATTGTAAGAGTATTTTAAGTATAATTTAAGGTAACTGTACTACCTTCTGAACATGTTTTATGATTTAGTATTACCAAATGTTTTCAAATGAAAAAATATTATGGTACACAAATATAGAGATGTATTTTAGCTGGTTTTACTATTTTTATCAGTAATGACAGCAAAGTGACTAAGCACATTGATTCAAAATCATGTGACAATGAACAAATCTTTGATATTCCTGAAACTCTTTCCATTTTGAAGATAAATAACATTTTTATTTTTTATAGTACTTTATATTAACCTGTGCATGATGAGCAGGCTTCCATATTTTAGAGACAACACTTTGTCTTCTGCATTCTGAAAAAGCTCGGCGTTTATTTTCATAGTTGTCAAAAGCCTGATTTTGTTTTGTAACAGGAACACCACCTTAAATGACATGCAGACAAAAGTAAATAAAAAAATGTGCAAACAACATGATAAACATAGCAGTTGGAAAACTAATAACGGTGAGTAAATATCTCTGTCCACATTTAGATATATACATCTGATTCCCTTAAATTGTCTTGGATGTGGACATAAGCAGCTTAAGTGAAGCCCCATGTTTTGTCCCAGATAATAAAGATGGTCTCTACAGAGACACAAGCTGGTCTTACCAAGTAAAAAGGAGCATGAAAAATACCAAATAAGTAATGTTTTAGAAAATAAATTGCATTTAGAGAATAATCTTAAAGTCTAACTGTCCAACACAATAAATCACTGTTGATAAATTGTATCTATATGTTGATTCAACTTTCATTAAGATTACATAGTAGCGTGCAGAAAACGTAGTAGTTCACAGTTTATTTGATTCACAAAAAATCACAGAATGGTGGAGGTGGGAAGGGACTTTCTGAGGCCATCTGGTCCAGTGCTCCCACTCGAGCAGAGCCACATGGAGCTCATTGCCCAGATGGCTTTTGAGTGACTCCAAGGATGGAGACTCAAGAAAGTCTCTGGGCAATTTATGCCAGTGCTCAGTCACTCTCAAAATTAAAAAAAATGTTTCCTGATGTTCAGAGAGAAATTCCTGTATTTCAGTTTGTACCCACTGCTCAGGTACTTTCAGTGGGCACCACTGAAGACGGCCTGGCTCCATCCTCTTTGCAGCTTTCTTCCAGGTATTTATAGACATCGGTAGGATTCCCCAAGGCCTTCTCTTCTCCAGGCTGAATATTCCAAGTTCTCTCAGCCTTTCCTCATAGAAGATGCTCCAGTGACCATCTCTGTGGCTCTTTGCTAGACTCTCTCCAGCATGTCTGTGTGTTTCTAATACTGAGGAGACCAGAATTGAACACAGTATTCCAGATGTGGCCTTACAGGTGTTGAGGTTTTAAAGTCATGGATTTAAACCATATTTCTGTAGGTTGGCATTTTTGTAGTCAATCTTATTAATTCATACATCTTTGTGCTAATATTTAAAATGCTGTGCAGTATTTTTTCTCAGCCAGATAGGTCTAATTCCGACACTGCACCTCAAATTTATCTTAGTTTTGTCTGGTGTAGCAATGCATTTTCAAAATAGAAGCATCATGTTTAAAAATTAAAATTATGTTCTTAATTAAACTTTTATGCATACAAACTGGAAATGCAAATTAGTATTTTCATGCACAACTTAGGAATCTACATACCAAGGAGACACTATATTCTTACTTATAAACACAGTTACTAGATTTGTGAATGGAGTTACTTGATTTAAACTTGGGAAGACAGATTACCTATTTATTTCCACAATAAATATTTACATGTGCAGTTTAATGTGCAGTTCATAATTGGACCACGAGTTACATTACTGATTCTAACACGATTTTATTTCTTTTCTGGTTATTACAGTAATATTAAAGCAGAATTCTTATCACTCATAGAAAAAGAAAAGAACAGATCCTAGAAACATTAGAAACTACTCATCTGGATGCTGCCATTGATAGTAACATAGGACATATTAACTTTGAGACGTTGCAATTTAGTCATATGCAAATTATTGTAACACAATACATGGATACATGGTGCTGAATAGCACCTGAAAAGGAAATGTGACCATGTTATACCAAACATGAGGAAAAATTAAAAAAAAAAAAAAAAAAAAAAAGAGACCTCCCTTGTTTTTCTGAAAAAGTAGAATTCAAAGTTGTTCTTACGTATATGAATCAAAACTTAATTTAATTAATTTGCAAGACTAGATCAATGTCAAGGAGAAGATTCCTTTGAGACATATAAGACAAAATAATAATAATCAATAGTATCTTTAAGGGAATGTGATACTGAGCAGTGTACTCCTCTTTAACTATGAGCATGTTAATTAGCCCCATATTTGTCACAGGCTAAAGGTTAAACACATTTTTAAATGTGACTGAACAAGAAAGGTGTTAAAAATTATAATATCCAGCTACAATAATATGCTATAACCTGTGTTAGGCAGAAGATATACAACTTGAAGCCTGGAAGCCAACTAAACTAAATTAGGATCCTCACGCACAACAATTGTATTCATTTGATTCTCACTCTCTATACATTTGGCAAAGCATTGCAACAGATCACATCTTCTACAGTGTCTTCACAGACCTCATGGAACTCTGCAGATATTTTACTAGAGAGCAGAGTAGTATTCAGCCTCACTTCAAGCACTTTAGGACAAGAGTATGGTGTCTGTGTGCATTTGCAGGCAATTGAACAAAAAACAGCAAGTCAGTAAGAGTTATATAGAGTATTTAAAATAAAGAAGACTTTGAAAACACAAAATATAAGCAGATACTGAGAGAGGGCAACCCACATAAATTTTAAAAGGCAGTTACTCAGCTTTTCTCTAAAAGAACTGGAGGTATGTGACACTGGGGATGTAATATTTAAAGTGAAGACACTGTTAGTAGTGCACAGCTTGGACCCAGGACCTTTCCTGATTCATTGATCTGATGTGGAGAAAAGGACATCCACAGAAAGAAAATCTCTGCTGGAGGCAAGGCGTGGTAATGCAAGTCTTCACTCATTTCCAAGGTAAAATCAAATAGGTTAAGTCACACAGATCTTAAACTCATTTGTTTGACTTTGAACTGGAACAGACAAGCAGATAATATTTTCTCTTCCCGCCCCAGCTTTAGGCCAAGAATATTCACCTGCCTGCATATGCTCTTACACAACAGAGTTCTGAATCACTCCATGGTTAAAACTCTGTATTACTGTAGATAAAACTAGAAATGTAGGGGGGTTTAAAGTTATGGGTATTCATTGTGTTGCTAGAAAGTATCTTTGAGTTACATAGCCAATCTTTGGGGTGATCCCAGCACGTGAAGCAGTTTTGAGTGCTGCTTGTACCTGAAGCAGGGACTACAACTTCAGGAGCTGCAGCTGCAGCCCTCAGTAGGAAGCAAACCAGCATACTACATAGAAATTACAAGTACAAGGATGTCATCAGTGTCCTCAGCACAGAATACAGCTAGGCTACACAGGACAAAAAGGCAAATCAAAAAGCATGAAATTAAATTGAAATGCAAATCCCAGGAGATTAAAGTTTATTCTCCCAAAAATTTCTTATCCATCTTTCCTGTATCTTACCAACCAATCTGTGCCTCATATTGTTCCCAAGGTTAATTTTTAATAAAATGCAGAACTGTTCCTCAAATTTCTAAAAATTCTTTATAAATCTGATATACCTTGCAGCAGAAAAAAGTTTACCTGGCAGAATCTCTTTAATTTTAGCTTACCTTTAATTTTTTATCAGCTTTTAATAGTATAATTGGGACTAAGTCTCAGTAATTGTAGGCATTTACAGTGTCAGCATTTTAAAAACACAGTAGAATTAAATTTTTTTCACTCTAATGTGGCAGTGAATGTTGGACAACAAGCTATCACGCTCATCTACCTTGTAAAACTCACTTGTATAAACTTAGTCACTTCCTCCTATATCATTTAGACCACCTGCCACATCTGCTCATCAGTCATGTATATAATCTCAGGGAAAATACTTCCCTTTCACTTAATATTTCAGAGAGCTATTAGAAATGAAGATTGACATTTGAGAGGCCTCTGGGCACCACTAGAGAAGAAATGAGAATGACAAATGGTGCAAGCTTGTTAAAACTGTCTGTGTTGTGTGAATGGATGAAAGGTTGGATGTTTTAACTGAAAACAAATTTGTGATGTATTTGAAGAAGACTTTTGTCTGAACATCCCCCCACCCCAGACCCAGAAACATGACTCTTACCAGTAGCAGAATCTTTTGGAGCTTGGGTAGAATGTGCTCCATGCCAGAAGGTGCTTGTTTTTCCAGCTGCTGGGATATGATGGAGATGCAATCCATTTTCTGCGTTAACAGGTCTTCTCTCAGAACAAGTTACTGAATGATCTTGACAGGCGCTTGCCTGAACATTATTTGCAGAACAAATATTTTTTGCCCAGGGTTTGTATTTGGTCGTGCTGCAGTCAGGTGCAGAGACAGCAGTGGCCAAGCCAGCACAACTTGCAGTATTCTCAGTGTTTTCTGCACTGTTCCTATTTAAAACCTGACTCGCTAGCACAACATGCCTGTCATTGAAATCACTGTTGCTAGCACTGGTAGCTTGCGGGCTGGCAGGCAGCAGTGACTGACACCCAGGGCTGGCTGTGTTTTCAACACTCCTGTTTCCTGGCAGAGGTGTGGAAGGTGGGTGAGGTGTGAAATATTTTGCTGGAGCTTTTGGAGTTTTGTTGGCTTCAGTGGCTGACTGCAGTTGGATCATAGTGCCTCTTCCCTTCTTGGCCATAAAACGTGACTGGACCCTTACAGATGCTGCCCTTCTGGTCATTTTTGCCTTATTTTTGATCTGACCACCCTCTTTAATTTTAGCATTATTGCTACATATTGGGGGTTTACTTGCTTCATCTTTTGATATCATCCAAGCTTTCTTAACAGAAAAGGGTCCTATAGACGTAAATATATTTTGATATGGGTATTCTTTATTTGATTTTTCAGTATTTACATTTGGTTTTGACATATGAGAATTTTCCTGATGATTTTTTATGAAGATTAGGTTTGAAGGCTGAGCAACAGTACTTAAATTATTCTTAGGAGTGTTATTTGCAGTTTGAACACATTGCAGCTGTGAAGAAGGTACTTCACTGATGCTTTTTTCATAGCGTTTTTCATTATTTTCTATTATTATCTGTTCAATTTGATCACACCATTTTAGCTTCCTATTGTATTTTTCATTTTCTGCACTTTTCTTTATTTTTGCCAGTTCTAAACTGTCTCTGATAGGTGACATGAGTTGAGTTCCAAAACTGATCCCATGGTCCATAACCACATCTTTGAAATGACTGGGTTCATATTTAGCACCCTTCTTTAAGATACTTCTGAATAACTTTGCTCTTTTTCTTTCAAGAATATTACTTTTCAGGATTTTGTCCTGTGCATGAGTGTCAGAATTGAACTCTGTATCAGGTAACAGTGACATATTTTCCATTATATTTCCCTTTCCTCCTTTATTATTCTGTTGCTTAACTTCCAACAGAACTGAGGCATTTGGTATGTCCTGAAATAAAGATGTTCCTGAAATAATATCATTCATACTTTTAATATTTTCTTCTTTTGTTTCAGTCATTTTTCTTAAGGTATTTCTTAAACAGCCCGCACTGATGTTTTTGTCCTTTGGTAATACATCAGCTGTGCTGGGAATGCCAGTGGAACATCCTTGATTAGGAAATAAGATTGCAGATGTTGCAATAGGTTGACTGGACGCTTGCATAGATTTAGTTGTCTTCTGTGGAGTCATTTTAAAACTCTGATCTTGCATCAGATCCTGAATTCTTTCTCCTGGAATAGAATCAGGGCTGTCCCAGGCTCTGCTAGGACTGAAAACTGCATGAACAGTGGCAAATGTGCTAGCTGCTCCAGAAGATGGCTTGCTTCTGTCTTTTACACTTTGCAGAAAACTAAATGCATTACTTACAGAGCTCTTTTGCTTACCAGAGGCATGGAATTCTGCAGGTTGCTTTCCAGATCTGTGAGAAGCAGATGATTCCTCTTTTGATGTGTTTACATGTTCAGTAAGAGTTAGAACATTATGTTTAGCTAAAAGATCATGAATAGGTATGTTGTGGTAGTGTACCAAATCTACATTTCTCAGACAATTATTTAGATGCACATTTTTAGAAGTACTTTGATCTGTGTGAAGTAAACCATTATTCCTAGTCTGGAATTTTTCTGGATCATACAGGGCACAGTCACATGGTGTGGTAAAAGATGATTCACTCTGTGTTGTGTAATTTCCATTTTGTTCTCCAGCCTCAAGACTGTCAAGGCTCATCAGGCTTTCTGAATCATCTGTTTCTTTGACTTCTTGATGAAAATTCTGAAATACAGGCATGAAACCAAACTCTTAGATTTATCAGAAATGTGGTTTTGCTGATAATAATTTTTTATTAATGAGAGCTTAGACCAAATCAATATTGAGCCTGGTGTTTTTATGATTTGGGGTCATTTCTCCATAGGTGTTTACATCAAGTAAAAATTTACCTGTGTTAAATTGCAAAAGAAAATAATGTAGTTTGGGAAGAAACTCAGAGGAGAGAGCAGCACAGTACAACAAATTTAATCTTAAATTATATATAAATTCTGCAATAATAAAAAAGGAAATAGATTTATCTAAACAACAGTACTGTTTCTGAAGTTCCCTATGAGACTGGGTGGTTTTCATCCTCTCTAAGGGGATTTGAGTTACAAATTGAAAGAGAGTCCATGAAAATGAAGGTTTGGTAGGGAATCTACCTGGAACTGAAACCTTTCCATAATACTAGACTGAGTATATTTCTTTTCCTACAAAGCTCCACAAGCGATGAGGAGTTAAGCCTTGTCATGGCAAACACAGAAAAGTCCCTTGGTTCACAGAAAAGGAGTTCTTTTAGTCTTTCAGAAAGAAAATATCTCCTGTTCTATGAGGACAGATCAAGTCCCAGGGCACAAGGGATTCTCATCCACTTCCCCCAACATTTTCATTAAATTTTAATGGAGTGGTGAACAACAGGAACTGGCACCATCTGAAACACCAGTGGGACAATTGTGTGCATGTACTATACAAATGTTTTCTTCACTATTCCTTCTCTATCCAAGCACTGAGATGCTGAAATAGTTGCAAATACATACTTTGTTAAGTACAAGACTTCAAAATACACATGAACGTAAAGGAAAACAAGTATGTCAACAATTTTCATTTCAGTCAAATTTCATTTAATTTTCAACAGTCTCATATACTCTGTCTTGGAAGTTCATTTTCACACAGCTCAGCAGCAAAGTAATTTTAAATTTTATGTTTGACAAAATTGGTGTGAAAAGTTAAGAGAAGCTGAATTAGATATCCAATCTTATGCAATAAAGATTTTTTTTTTCATTAGTGACTTCAAATGTTGAAAATGTTTCAACTAGCAAAATCTGTTAACCTAGATGAGTGACTCTATATCCCCTAGCAATGACATAGAATTAACATTTTGAACACTCACCAGACATAAAATTATTTAGCAAACTATAAAGCATTTTTGTAGTAAACTATTTTTATTCCAATAAAATTTTTATATCTAAATATTGTATATTTTATAGCTGTACAAATACATTAAATTGCAGAAGAAAGAGCTTAGTAAGTCCTGAAAGACTTTTTATGATTGAAAAAAATCTTATCTTGTGCTAAATGTTTAGAGGTTGGTGCAGTCTTTCATTATAGTTATGGTCTGAGATAAACATACTAAAGAGAAGATCAAAGAAGGAAGTGTAGGGAGAGATCCCTTTAGGGAACATTTTCAAACTAAACCTACAAAAACCGGTGTCCTTCTAACAGAGAAGAATAAGTAGCACTTTGTTAGTTATTTATTAACCTTTATTTTTGGCTAAATTATATTGTTAACCTCTGCTTGAACTTCCCCAAACAAGGAAAAGGCATATAATAACAGTTTTCTGTATCAGGCCAAATTTAAGAACAAACTTTGAAATTTTTAGAAGGGTAAAAAAGCAGTGAAAAGAAATTACAGCTGTCAGGCTTACTTCTTGTCTAATTTGGAAACTGCACCTGTATAGCAAAATGTGTTTCTCAAATGACAGTTAGACAGAAGAAAAAGTTTGTAATGATCATTTTAAAACACCCTTTTTTGATAACAGGTTAGTTTAAGTTGATATATCTGGAAGGTGCAAGAAAATTTCCAACTTTTAAAAATTAAGATTAAAAAAATCTATGCAGTTGTGCTCCAGAGGTTGAAAATAGACTTGTTCCTACATTATAAAAATAAGTATGCTCCTTATAAAGCAAAACCCCATGGAAAACACAATCTCAGTTGAGCTAACATCCAGAAATGTTAGGAACTAAAGAACAAAGAGGATTTCTCATTCAAACACACGCTCACTCTTACTTAGTTCATGCAAATTTAGTTGATTTACATTTATTTTGTTGCATCATACAATTTTATCCTTTCACACATTAAAGACTTAACATTCTCATTAAAATATTTACATATTCCCCATTTTAAACTACTGTGTAATGTAAATTAATGTCCCATTTCCTTGTAAAAATGTGTAATTAGAAGTACTTTGGCAGAAATAAAAAAACATTCAACAATTATCCTTTTTTAGTGATCAATAAGTGCAGGAAAACAAACCAGGAAATCCCAATGACTTAATTTTATTTAATGTGTGAGAATATTACAGGATGATAAGAAAACAAAATGTTCATAGAGTACTATTTTGTCATTTACTGGATTTGCATTTTTTCTGTTATATAAGTACAATTTATTGTATTGCCTATAGCCTGAATTATGTTATGATGCATGAAATCTAACACCCACACATATCCACATCCCTAGGAAAGGAGTACTTCCACAGAGTTAGAGGTCACTTCTATGTCTTAGAACAGCTGTGTCAAGCAATTTTGTTTTAGCAAAGCACTAAAACAAAGAGAAAGCATGAGCCTACGAGATCTTTCATAAGGCCAGCGAAAGAACAACATAGCAACAAGTAAAATTTTTAGTGAACGTGACAAGTGAATTTTCTCCAAAGGACTTTGTCAGAATGCTATTACACTAAAGAGTTGCTATATGTGTATTCGACATTCTCCAAAAAAAAAAATTCCAAAAAAACAGGTGCTGACTGTTCGTAATTCCAAGAGGTGAATTGAAACACTCTTCTGAAGATAAAATCCTGAAAAACTGCTATCTATTCTGAAAACCAAGACTCCTCACACTTCTCACACTACTTGCTATTTTTTATAATTTCAACTGGTTTCTTTACAGAAATTTTTTGCTTTTAAAATGTTAACATTAATGTAAAATGTTACACTTGATATTGACTGTGAAGTAAAAGACATAATTGAACTTACTTGGATGCAAAACTAATTTTCAAAGCCAGTGAGGAACCTAAACAACTCGGTCTGTTGCTTTAGCATGTCAGTACTCAGAGTGATGTTTCTTACCTGTCCCAGGTGTCTAACTTTCAACAAACTAATCTTGTCATTCAGTTTCAGGAGTGCAATCTATTATGCTAGGTATAAATACTATAAATTGTTAATCGATTAAATGGTGAGGCAGTGTGCACCATAATGCATTGTTCTCTTTTTTTGTTGCTAACCCATTAATAAATTCAGTTTGAGCAGGCATTGGCTACCCCACAAACTTGTCCTGTAACAATTGCATGGGATTGCATAATTAAAAACTATGATAAGTCAAATAGTCATAGAGAAATACCGGGCATGGATATGAATTCTAGAAGTCTTTTAGTGTTTAACTAATAATAATTTTAATGATTACAGTTAACAGATTTGAATGAACTAGAGTCATAACATCAGTAAAAAAGAACAGATGAATACTATTTAACTAGTACACAGTTCCTGAATGGATCAGTGTGTGAACACAATTTTAAAAATAATCTCTTTTTTAGCTGAGGAGCTATCCTACCAGAGCTCTTTCTTTTCTAAAAAAATAGCATACATTTTTGTAGTCAATGAAAAAGGACTGTTTTATCTCTTAGCAGTACACTTTGTAAAGATGAAAAAGTTTTTAACATGGTCCCACTCTTGGGCACTGCACAGCAGCAGCCAGGGCAGAAGGTGGATTTATGTAAGTCCTAAAGGTCAGATACAGAAATACTTTTAAATATATGGAATATCCTGAGTTGAAAGGGACCCACAAGGATCACTGAGTACAAACCCTGACTCTGTACAGGACAACCTGAAGGCTAAATGATTATGAAGGCTAAATGAAATGCTAAGAGCATTTTCTAATATTTATATCTTTCTAAGAATCAATTTGCCTAATAAGGCAGTTTCATGTAATCTCCAACATCCACTTCATGCTTCATTAATATAATCACTTATCTTGAAAAAAGAATTCTGTTACTTACATGTTTCCTGTTTTACAAATTCAATGTTTTTTCAATCAGTTTCAAGACATACATTCTTCTTAAGAACTTCACAGATTAAATTTATAATAACATATACAAGCTCTCAGCATCTACCTTCCCCTAAATAGCCTACTGAATTTAAAGTAAATTTGTTAAATATTGACACTGGTTGAAATAGTGCAATTCTTTGTTTATTACAAGAACTTTTAGTCTTCTGAAAGAGGTCTGTTTGGTCCTTTGTTTATTACAAGAACTTTCAGTCTTCTGAAAAAGGTCCCAGTTACTCTCTGCTTATCTTTGTCCTCTGAATTTTGGATGTTTGGTTTGATGTTTATTTTGTACTTTATTTCTGGTGAACCATACTTCCTTATGGAGAAATGCAAGTATTGGACATAAACTGCCCAGCAAAGCTCAAGCTACTAAATACCACAGAAGTGGTGCTGCAGGTTTATAACAATTAATGACAGAAATAATGAAATAACTGATTAGGCTCCTGGGTACCCAGGCCACCATTAGATAGAAACTAGGATAGAAACAGAATACTGGGATAGAAAAAAAGTAGCTGAATTCTGTGTTGCTTTACAATTCACAAAAGCCTTATCTTTTTAAAAAACCCTCTCAAATTCACTGCTCTGCCATCTTCAAAGGAGCAAAATTACTTTGGAGATTGATACTTTAATCTTCATGAGAAATCAACAGATTTTACAACATCCCCAGGAGACATCCGTAGATACTCTCACTGATAATACCACATTAGTATAATGCATCATCCTGGTAGATCCATATGCACAAACTTTATATCTTCCAGTCCCTTCCTGTGAGCAAACATGTTATTGTAACTGCAGTACACTGAATATTTGATACTGCTATGTTTTACTCTGTGCCTTTCTTTATGAACACTTACATTTATGAATGTCTTACTCTGTTTACAGTAAAACAAATCCCTCCAAAACCAGACAAGAAATATGGTAAAAATACTTTAGTGCATAGCCATACATAAATATTTCACATACATACACACACACATACATATATGTATGTATATACATATATACATATATACATATATATATATGTGTATATATATGTGTATATATATATGTGCATATATGTATACACGCACACATATATGGATACATGGATATGAATCTAAACCCAAAAATGGAGTCACGCTAATATGTATGGCAATTCTTATGAAAAATCTATATGCTTGTAAAAAAGGAACTGGTATATATTAAAGGACAGTATAGATTTCCTTGTTCTTGTGGTTTGTGAGGTAGGCTGTATGTGTAACAATCATAACTTATCCACAAGCAAAACCTTATTCCATGTATTTGTCTAAGTCTGAAACAACCTCTTTTGTACTGGAAAACTGTTGAAGCTTCAATCCTACACTATTACCTGTTCAAGAAAGGCTTTGGACTGAGGAAAGACACTGTTGAGTGAACTCCAGATGGACAAGTACGAAGATTGTCATGTGATTTTGTACAGCACAAGCTTAGAAAAGGTTATTTTCTGAAAAACCTCCTGCAGAACCTCAAAGTCTACTCTTGAGGAATACACAATCAAAACATGTTGGAGTATTTGGGTAAAATAATTTAGTCTGGAGATACATTTCCATTTGTCTTTATAGCACATGTGAATTTTGGATTACTAAAATAATGTGGAAGATAGCTGTTAGTCACAATATTGGTTGAAAGCCAATGAAAACTGAACACCTCTCCTCATGCCAAGGGGAAAATAAGTAAGGAAATCACTCAGGCCTGTCATAAAACTTAAATGATCAACATAAAAATGTTAACACATTTACAAGTAAAAAAATGGCCAACATTTCCAGACATAAGGTGACTGTAGCAACCTATTTCAAGTTGTTGAATGGTCTCTACAAAATCGAGTTTGACTTCTGCTTCAATGCCATTTTATCCTAAGCCTCACCATCAGAGTCTTTTTTCCCCACTAACTACCCTTGAGCATTCTAAAATGTCTTGATGCTTGGGAGATACTGTACATAGCACTCCCTTTATCCATGCTGGTCTTGCCTATGTGTCTGAAGAATTACTCTGACATAACATCCGTTGCAGAAGGAACCTTTGGTTAACTCATTCCAGTCATACTACGGTTTTTCCATCAGTTACCTGAAACATCTCCGTTTCACAGACACTGTGAAACTCAAAAACACAGTAACACAAACAGCTAAGAGTCTTACAGGTGAACTCCTGCAAGACAGGTGATGTCCATAACATTCAGTGGGACATCACTCATAAAATATTCTTCATTGTTTCTCAGAGACTTATGTGATTTTACATGTAATGCGTATAAACACACACAGCACAGTAAGATACAAGTTTTTCCTGTATTAGACATAATATACGAATAACCTGCTGAGCTTAGGGTTTAGGTTAAAATTTCTGAGAAATTATACCAGTGTTCCATTCCTATTTCAATAAATATTGAAGTGTTTTCTTCCAAGGGGAATGGTATCCATAGAAAGAGTGGTGCTGAGTACTTCAATGGCTGCACAATATGCTCAGAAAAAACAGCAAACCAAGGTAAAAATCTTGTTTCATATCAGTCAGAAAAGGATTTAAATTTGGATTTCACAGATACCACTTGAGTAACCTAATTATGGTCTATAATATAAAGGAGGGAAGAGGAAAGTACAATCTCCATGTGAAAATCTGTAGCTCTTTTGTCTTGAATTAGCTCTTACTTCCAAGTATTTTTGTTTAAAAAATGAAACAATAGAGATAAAATGTTGCACTCTCAGTTTAATTCAGGCATAATGTATGTTTCTGGTAGAGCCTAGAAATAATGTACTGACCAAAATAATGTTGCATGGCCATGAAATTGAAGAGGTGACAAAAAGAAAAACACAAAAAAATACCTGAACAATATTCTTCCTTGTCACATTTGAGCCATGTAGTGAAAATTTTCTAAATTATTCAGTTCAAGGTACCAGAAATGGGAAATTTCAACATAATGAGTAATCAGTTTGAAAAAATGTTAAGCACCTTGGGACTAATGTCATTTGGTGAAAAGCTGCATGCAGCTTTAGCTAAAGACCATGCTACCAGCTCCACCGTAAAGATTTTATTTATGCATGCAATAAACCCAGGAAAGGATGGAGAGACAAAACCTTTTTTGTGAATAAAGTTAGCAATATTAGATTCTTCAAAATGGAACATACTCATGAACATAAAGCAATAACTTGATGTAATGGTTTGGATTCAACTGTTGCAGAAAATAAAATCTACTGTTCTCAATACTTTACAAAAAATAATTTTGGAAAATGGTAGAAGCCACTAAAACCCTTGGCTTACTGATGAATCTGTACAAATATTTAGAGATGTAAAGCAGGGAACACAACAAATCTACTGGTAAAGGTTCACATAGAACTTTATTGCCCTGTAGGAAAGTAAAGAATTTTAGGAATCTTTATAATCCTGTTGGGCCTGTAAAAACAGAAACAAAGAGAGGTCAAATGATCTCAATGGATGGCTAGCTTGCAAAGCATGTGCACAGTGAAATACTTTAATTTCAGAAATTATTTAGGACAACAGGTAGTATCAAGACCACTGAAGTCTACTGATTTCGGTAAGAGTATTGTAAATCATTATAAATTATAAATTTTAATAGTAAGAGTATTATAAATACTATTTCACCAAACAGGAAATCACAATGCACATGCACACCAACCACCAGCACAATCCAAGTATAAACTTCCAAAATTCAGGCCTTAGAACAAGGTCAATTGCTTTCTTGACTATTTTTCTAATCAGAGCCCAAAGCATGCAATTTCAAGAAAGCAAGTCCAAATGTCTGAAGTATAAATATTTACATTTTGAAACTATTCATCAGAGGAAAGAGGCTGAGCAACCCCTAGTGGTAGCAGAAAAATACCTTCTGGAAAAAAAACAAAATTTTTACAGGTATTTTCAAAAATGCAATAATTTGTAAACACAAATTTCTATATTATATGCAGTGTCCAAAGTTGATGATAACATTTAGAAAAAAATAAAAGCAAAATATTATGCATGACTCTTAGCCATTTTTCCCTAGAATTCAATTAAGAAGTGATAATTCTGTTTGATAAAACACTCCAATATAGAAGTCTTAAAATACATTTAGAAGAATCTTTTTTTGAGAAAAATATATTTTTCTCAAAGAGAACATGTTTTGTTTTCTAATTCTAAGAAGTTCTAATTCAGCTACTGCCAAATTCAGCATCATCTTTTAGGGTGGGATTTGCAAACTCTCTACCAGGGAAATGCAAATGTGACAGTATTAAAAAAAAAAAAAAAGCTTAGACCTTTTCATATTTTTGTAAAGTGATTATCTAGAATTCAATTTTATCAGCTCTCTCCTATAAATTGTCACTTTCTCGTCCTCCTTTTATGTGTCGAAATAAGAAAGAGCATTGCCAGTACAAACTATACTCTCTTCATTCAACTTTTTTGAACCTCACTCCAATTGAGTGAGATTTCTGTGTTAGCCATCAGCTGGTCAAGATTTTCATGAGTAACCCTCTGAACAAAGGCAGATGAATGCTCCTAGAAACATCAATATCAAACCATAACTGACCTCTCTAAAGTCTTTCACAAGTTATCCATATACTTGTACTGAAAAGAAAAGCCCTTGCTCTATGGCCACCAATGATACCATACCTACAGCCATGACCAAAATAGAGGACAGGCTTCATAATGTCCAGGTCATTTCAAACACCACGACTCTGGACACCAATAGATACTATAGAAATAAAAAATGAGTCCTGAAGTATGCCTTCTTTTTCCAGAAAATGTAATGTTGAAGACAGTATTTCCAAAATCAAAAACAACACTGAGACATAAAATCATTCTTAGAGGTGCACAACTAAAAATCGCTTTAGAGCTCAGTTCTTGATTTTCACTATTTCTAAAGTGAATTCTAAAACTGATTTTCAGTCTAGAAATTAGTTTAGGCAGAAAAAGCTTATTGCTGGAACACCTGTAGCTATTCCAAAGATGAAAAAAAAGGATCTCAAGAGACTTGAAGTCAATCTCTAACATATCACCACACACTGGGAAAGAAAACAACAAAAAAAAATCCCCCAACATTTGATGCGCCATTATTATACTGCTATAGCATTTTGTGCTGAGCTGTCACAATCAGCACAGCAGAAACTTGGACATGCACTGAAAGCCATCAATTTAATTTCAGAGGTAGCACATCCTGTTAAATGTTCAATGGTTAAATTGAACTTAAATCTAGTTGATCCTGTGATCGACTAATTGCTACCAATATCAGAGACAAGAAGTCTGACATTATCTTACATTAAGAGGAGAAAAAGGACAACATAACAGGCATCTCGGATGAATTTGTGAAAACATTCTTATAAATGTTTTTAAAGATCTCTGGATCTTCTTACTGGAAAATATGTATAATTTTACTCAAAATCTATTGATAAGACATAGTACAGTGTGCCCTCCTGTGTTGTCCAGATGATAAAGACAGCTGAACGGAACTTTAATTTTATCACATTCAAGAAACTTTATGTTACACTTAAAAGCATCTTGCAATGAATTACATGAAAATGAAAATATCATACCTCCAAGTTGTTGAGATGCTGTTTTTCAAGGAGCTGTTTTATTTCTTGCAGATTTTTCTGGAAGAGAAGTTGGTGACTATCCATGCCTGTTCTACTGCTCTCCTGTGTTGTTCCATCACAGCCAAACACTGCTGAATTCTGCTTCTGATGGAAGGAATCACTTCTAGATGCTGATGAGGATGAAGTGTCATCTGTGGTTCTTGATACAAACAAGCAAATTATTACTTTGTCTTATTTCTATGCATCAACTGTACATTTTTAAATATGTTTCTCACCAAAAGTATACACCATCAATAAATGATGAAAAGCCCGATGAACGCTGTTAGTACTATCTGAAAGTGTCCAACACTCTCCATTTTAAAACTTCTCTTCTGTTATTTATATATAGAATTTTCTGATTGGGTTGCTGGGCAACTGCCTCAGGCTGCATTAATAAGGAAAATGTCAGCCAACAGTTTGGTAATTCATAGAAATGGAACATGGAGTGTTGTTTTAAAAAAAAAATAAGAAAACAACTAACAGGAAAATGGTCTTTGTTTTTCCTTAAAGTTTGCTTATGCAGAGTGTAACTAAACTGATGCTGTCAGGTATTCCCTTACTTCAAAGAGCAAGAAGGCTTTCTAGTACCCAGAGAGCCCAAATCTACCATGATGTGTAATGTCACTATTGTGGTATGTATTTGTGGTATTTGTGGTGTTTGCTTCCTGACAAAAAAATCTTTAGAGAAGCTAGTGTAGTTGGGCCCTGTGACTGTTGACCCCAGCTCTTAGCTGAAGATATATGTTTCACATATGTACAGAAATTCAATAACCTCTTTCCTTCATTTCTATCCATTTCTTTAGCTTAAGGTCTTTCTTCTGCGCCTACTCTTCCTGCACCTAAAAGGATCCCTTTTCTTTTTAGTGGATCTGTTTCAAGTGGGTAAATAATCTAGCAAGATTTTTTTTTTGTGTGTTTATCATAACACTTATAATTTTAGGGCAATGGAAAATGGAAACTTTCAAACCATTAAGATTATTGTTATTTTTCAGGAGATTTTATACAAGACTACAAAAAACATTGGCTTAATTGCAGTGACCTAAGGCAAGCCTAAAATGGAATTTATTATTTCTGATGAGATAGGTGACAGTAAAAAGGGAGAACAAATTCACATATTTATTTATTGAACTCAGAAGACTGCATGCCGTTTTCTTTGGAATGGCAGATATCCTCCCGATTCCAAACCATTTTTGTTATTGTGGACGAGTCTGACTGATACCTGGCCCCCAGAAGTCTGATTTGTTAGTTTTTTTGGACACACACAACTTTCCTTATATTTGAGTGCTTAGACTGTTCATATTTACAAAAATTTCTACATGCTTGGACCATTTATACTTATAAAAGTTTCAACATTCCAACTTTTTCCATAGACCATTTTTGATTTGTCATATTCATGTTTATACCCCGAGATGGAACTTCATCAAACACAGCAATTTTAAACACCAACAGGGAAATATATCTTGTAAAAAGAGCAGCATGCCATTTACACACCTAATGTACAAACTTCCCAGTGTCTGTTGGCTAATGAGTTCTCCAAAATCTTTGCTTTAGCATTCAATAACTAAACCCTACTAGAAGCAAAATGGCTCTACTGCAGCATGGAATACACTTATTAGGTGTTTCAGGACTTTTAATTTCTCCAGGAGGAGAAATATGTCTCCATACCTTAATTTAATTTTTTACACCTTTTGAAACACAGACATTATGAATTCTAGAATCTTTTAAAATTCACAGATATTCAGATGGGTATGAAACTATATTTATCTTGCATACTTAATACAGTAGTAATTTCTTCCTTTAAGAGGGGACTATCAATGAATTCTATGCATTCTCTTTCTGAGGAAGGATGAATTCTAAAGATGACACAAGATTTTTGGCTTTGGTATTTATAGAATTTTAAGAAGCAACAGAAAATAGAAAGGTATCTACTACTTCATATGAGTTAGTTATTACCTGTCCAAAATTTCCAGTTAAAGGGATCATAAGAAATGTTTAAAGCTTTAGAGCTCAGAACTGGTGAGTTCTGAAGAACCTTCAAACCTTCAGAACTTCTCAAAATGGTCTTCTGTTTTATCTGTATTAGCTGTCTTGTGACCACAATAGGTCATAATGGACTCAACTTTTAAATCTTTCTCATGCTGGGGTCATTTATTTTCATTTTTTTTCCATGAGCAATTTCTAATTTCAAACTTACAGAAATATAATTAACTTTGAGATTCTTAGCTCTCTCTCAAATATGATTACTAGGGGAAAAACAGACTATAAAATAGTATGAACATAAAAATTTAATTTACTTAGGAAATCAGGTTAAGAAGCTGAAAACTACAAAAATAACACGCTATCATCATTAAAGGATAATGAATTTTTAAAATTATACAAGTGAAAGTGGAATGACAGCACCGTAAGAAATGGTAAGTGGTTTGTATGAGTCCTAAGATACCAATGAGTTGCCCAAGAAGCAGTTTGAGAAAACATTAAAAATAAGGGAAGAAATGATAAAGGCAGTGAGATCATGTCCTTAATTAAGCCTATGATCAGGAAACCTGAGACAGGGTTCAGAAACATCTACATTTTTTGCCATAAATTAAACTTATATATAAGAGGTAGATTTCTTATTAATTTCTTTCTTTTTGTTGCTGCAGTCTTCCTATGAATGTTGACTAAAAAGTAGCATGAGTTTTAAGCTCTAAAACATTTTCTCAAATGACCAGATTATCACTTGAAAATATGTTAATATTTATATATAATCAATAAGAGTTATGTAAATAAGTTGAGTATTAATGTCATACTGAAGAATACACTGAAGCCCAAAAGTAGGGAGACCCCTTTCAGGCAGAATTTCTCTCTATTCTGAACATCTGCACAATTTATATCATGCAGAAAATAACTGAAATGCAGAAAGGAATAACAAAAGAAGTAACAAGCCCCTGAGCTGAAATGTTAAAGTAATGAGATGTTAGGAATGGATATTCAGGAACTAGTAAGAAATACAGCAGATAAATAAACTATGTATGAAGGAATTTTTTGTTATAAGTCAAAGTACCTTAGAAACAATGCTTGGGCAGAATGAAAAGTATGCGAACAAAATTTTATGTGATATAAAATGAAATTACAGGTCAAATTTTTACCAGGATGTTCTTGATTCATGTAGAGAATGAGAAATATAAAGGAATGACAGCTGTAATGAAGATCCTTGGGTGAACATATAAACTAGAGTATCCTTGAATGACAAAAGGACAAAAATCTGGACAAGAAATCACCTAGACAGAATAAATCTGAGAACAGCAAATGGTTTGATAACCATGGGAATCTCAGTTGGGCTATAAGTGACTGGAGGCTGGATTAGTCTTGATTATTCCCAGAATTCCACTGAGGGGAAACGGTTTGTGTCATCTCCTCTGCTGTCTTACCAACTGGACACAAACAACTCAAGGAAATAATGTTTCATTGGGAAAGTTCACAGAAATGCTTTCTTTGCCATGACAGAAATGCCTTACAATTTCTTAAAGGTAATTGTCAGCTGTTTAATAAATTCAGTAAGACATTTACTTCCTTTGATCATCCCAGTGAATAGGAATGCTTACCTGAAGTTGATTTTGTTTATGTTTGTCAAGCACAATCCTGGTGTTAAAACTGATCCTTTAATTTGTTCAAGAGCTTCTTCTAACTGAAAAGCTGCTTTTGTCTGGACTGGAGGGATCAGAGCTAAACACACACAATGGGGAAAGATTTTTTTAAAATTGGAATATTTTACCCTAAATGGTTTGGTTAATTTGCTGAAGTTTGGAAGCCTAAATCCAAACAGTTACAATAAACACAGTAGTTTAGCATTATTAGACATGCAAGAGCACCCTGAGTTCCTCTGAAACAAAATCCCAGTCTATTTAAATGTTTACAGTCACATATGTATTCAACAGTTTTGCTATTTGCTTTTAAACTGCACTGTTGAAAAAATACAAGTTTAAAAAGCCCTAACTTTGTTTTTAGATCATGATTATTCCACTCATGCACTAAGCCAAAGTTATGGCTTGCAGATACTTTACAGAAGCCAAATTGTAACTTAATAATTGAACCAGCGGGGAAAGAAGGAGTCCAGACACGCACAATGTATTGCCACTTTCAAGTGAGTAGAAGTACAGTAGAGAGTAGCAGAGGCAGAATTTCTATAAAGGAAAACCAAGACACAAAGCTGTGATTCCTACTATTGCTCCACAGTCTGGGCTGTCAGTAGAGCTATGAAGAAGCCCTAAACCAGGACTGTTTTATTTTGTTATTTTAATCTGACATTTGATCTTGAAGTCAGAGACATTACCTCACAGCTGGCACAACTGCAGTTGGGAGAGTAAATCTGTTAAAGAATACCTAAGTAATAGACCATATCTTAAGCATTTGAACACTGGAAAGTTGACGGGAAATCAGACTTGGCCAATGCTGTTACAAACTCCTGCCAATGTGCACTGATTCCAAGAAAGCAGGAACTGAGCTGAAGTGATCACTGCTTCTCAGCAAGAGAACAGCTTAGAAAGTGGACTAATTCAGAAAAAAAGAGAAGAAAGTTATGTACCATATTAATATGTGCCAGGACTGCATTTACTTAATGATAAACAAAATGCACATTTTGGAATCTTTCATATTCAAAGGTTCAAAGAGAGGATCATTATGCTATCCTAGTAGCTGTCAGTGGCCTTGTAACACCTCTCACCCAGCTGTGAAAGCACAGTACCGCAATCAGTAAGCACACTGCAGTCAAAAAAGTGAGGAAAACCCAGGCAGCCACAGTACCTCAATGAGGTCATGTACCTACTGTGACTGGAATACAGTGAAATACCTCACAATACAGTTTTCAGGAAAAAAAAAATCTGTTTTTATTTCCCCTACCCAATTGTCATATGTATCAGATCTGAGATTCTTGCAAAAGCAAGAATTCAATTACTTTGAGTGGAGTTAATTGTTTTGTTTACTAATAGAAAAGACTAATGGCCTCCAGAGGTCCCTTCCAACCTTACATAGTCTCTGATTCTGTGAATATAAAAACACTTGCAATTTCAATAATGGTTAATTTTTAACTGACAAACCTGTTTGTTTGTGTGGAGAAAAGGACTGATGAGCACGTTGGAATTTAGCAGTTGCCTCCTGAAATTTAATTTTCCTCTGCTGCAGAACTTGTTCTCTAAGTCTTTGTTCTTTTGCTTCTTCTTCCTTCTGTCTTTCTTCAAAGGCTCTGTATTTAAGAAGCAAAAGTAGATCATTCCTAAGTTTATGAATTACATTTACCAAAATATTAGTAACTTACTTGCTTACTAACTTGCCATTTTAGTACAAAAACTTGCTTGTCCATAAATTAAATGCTATTATCTTCAGCACAGCTGGATTTTTACAGTTTGCCAGAATGTAAATGGGACAGGTGGTGAAGAAACATCACAACATATTTTAATTTTTTAGCCTCATCAGGGATTTTATTCTTTTTTATATGTGAATTAACAGGCAGACTTGACCAGTTCTGGTCACTAATGTGACTATATGACAGCCTTTACAGCACCATGTAAGTATATCACAGTGAGCAGATCAGTAGGAAGGTTAACTGCAAACGCTCTGTGTGTGTGTGCTTTTCCCCAACAAGTTGTTGGGGAAGTAATAACAGTTTAAAAATTGTTATTTAGAAATGACATAAAGGAACTACAGCTTTTATCTGTAAATATGCAAGGGTATCAAATTGTAGTTGTTAAGAAGGTTCCTGAAAGACAGTCGGTTTAGCAGCACAAAATGGGATAAAACAGTAACATGTAACTGTAATTGACAGAAACTGTTATTAAAAAATACATTAAATGTGTCCTCTCACTGCTTGGAAAACAAAGCAGGCTCTAGTCAAAAACAACCAGCAACACAAAAGTTTCCTTCAGTAGGCATGAGTTTCATGAAGCTAAGTGGGATCTTTTCTCCTGCTGACAGAATCATCAACTTTTACTGGCAAACTAGCTCCTGAGCAAAATATACCCATAATATTTATTGGCACAGTGTCTACATAGGCAAGTCATATTTAATAGTCTTAAACTAAAAGAGGGTAGATTCAGACTAGGTGTAAGGAAGAAATTTTTTACAGTGAGGGTGGTGAAACACTGGAGCAGGTCACCCAGAGAGGTTGTGGATGCCCCATCCCTGGAAACATTCTATTTTAAAAGCAGTAATACTATAAAAGTAAAGGTCTTCACGTGAAATTTCCAAAGCCTGCCATGCAAGCTACAGCTTGAGCTAGGAGCTGGGAGCTACAGCTGAGAGCTTCCCATCTGTGCATTAGAAATGTGATTTAACAGGTCACTGGTACACTAAGTAGGGTCTCCCTCTAGCCAGCAGTAGTGAAAAGAAATGTTTAGCCATATGTTCTTTGTTTCTGTCATCACAGTAAGATACCTTCCCATAACTCTAATCACTAGTAGTTTCTACATAGTTCTTCTTGCTTAATGGAGCAAAACTGCTACTTCACAGAGCTACTCCTTAATTCAAGCTATTTTAATTATTCTTTCCTTTGATTTTCAGGGAAAAAGTTCAAACTGAAGTATTCTACTTGACCCTCACTACTACCCCTTCAGAGTGATGACGGATCTCCTGTGAAAACAAACCCAAAAATAATTTGAAATAGGTACTTTTTATTTTATTTTAGAAAGCTTAAAAGCTGTAATTGTACAATAGTAAAAAAAAATAGAAAAACTGCCAAGTAATCCCCAAGTACACACTTATACATGAATATCAATTTTAATCCACTTGGAAGTCAAAGCATAGCAGAGAGAGAGAGACGAAGAACTTTCACTATTTTGAAAACTCATATATACATAGTTGTCAAAACATGTAAGAACTAAAAAAAAAATAAAAAGTAGAACTAGAGGTCATGGTACACTTTTAGTACTCCTGAATTTCACTCACCTTAAAATCTAATACAGAAATCTGCAATTTTATCTTGACTAAATGAAAATCACAAGAGAGGAAACGGACTTGCTTAGCCTCGTAAGTACTTTAAACACATTCTTTTTGATGCCCTTTAATATCTCCAGAAGCTGATCAAGAAGGCCTTTAGTTGAACTGTAGTTGTTAAATTCAGACATGTGGTAAATTCTACAACCTTACACCTGGAATAATTCCAGTACAGGATTCCAAAAAGGAAAAAAAGTAAATTCTGACAGAGTATTTTTTAAATTATTTTGAATATGACTTAGCTGCACTCTTCCACATTCCTAATAATGAGTATTAAAAAGAGGACTGTTCTTCCATATAGCTATAGATGGGAATGAGCAAGTCCAAATGCTGATGCAAGAGGTCTTTTTCAGCACAGCTCATCATGATCACTATTTGGTTTGGATTAAGACAAGAAGGAGAAAAAAGGATCATATTTTAATGCATTGAAGTTATTTGGTGAAGCCTTATTAACTTCTTGACCTTGCAGAATGCAAATTGTAACAGCCAGGTGCATTATGTAAAATAAATAATTTAAAAAATGCACATTTGCATCTTACAGAAAAACAGTTACAGCAAGTGTTTGTCCATGCACTCTCCTTAAGCCACCAGCTTAGGTTCATATCACAAATGTAACACTGGAAAAAGAGTATGGCTTTAAGATGGATAGTTAGCAGAAGAATTTCCTGACTGGTGTTTTTTTAACCCAATTTTTCTGTCTATTATAAACAACCCACTGGTGCAGCAATTTTTGAAATGGCTGCCAAAATATTTATGGAGAATTTGGAATATGAAACTTAAAATACTTAGCTGTCTCACATATACAGACATTATGTGGAAAGCATTTTTATGTTAAAAATAGTATGACAAGATGGTGGAACTATTTCCTGGTTAATTTTATTAAATTGTCTTCACAGTGAAGTGACAGATGCTACATTCCCAGGTGGACTAAATACCTACTACTGCCTTGGATGAAAACGATAATCAAAAAAGGAATATATACAGTGTGTATGCAATGCTATGAAACGAACCTTTTGATACGGAACTGATATTATTCTTCCATTGCCATATCATGATGCAAACCAGTGCACAGTAATTTTAAAACTGAGGTAGGGAGATATTTGTACGGTCAATGACTACAGTAGGGCCAAGAAAAGGCTAGAATGCAGTGTCACACTCAAAATTCCCTTCGTGGCAAACAGGAAACAATCTTACCTCCTCAAAAAGATCTGTGGACATTGCTCAAAAATCGGCTTTTTTATCTGATGCACTTACAAGACCAGGAACACATATTAAATCTACTCCTTCATCTTCTTTGATTATCATATGCTGAATACAAAAAGACAGCCTGAAATTGCTGCGAGATCTTCAGAGGACCAACCCTTGCAATACTGTGTGGGCTCACAGAGGGCTGTCCTGCAATATGCCCCAAAGGTCCACAGGAGGGCCCTGCACTATGTGCAGTGCCTGCACTATGTTGGAGTTGTCACATTCCGAGTTTTGTTCATAGGCAAAACCCAAGCATACCTTATATAGTCAAGCATTTTTTTTTTTTGTTAGCATAATTAAAATCTTAAGAGTCCGATTATTAATCCAGAATAGTTACTGAAAAACAATAATATTGTTAAAATATTTCTATACAGAAAAAGACTCAATAATAGCAATAAACCAGTTTGAACTGTCATTCACACATTGAGTTTCTATCCCTTTTCCTAATGCTCATTCTTGCATTGCTCTTTTGCACTCCAAGGCTTGCAGTTTCATTCTGGTTGTGCTGCAGTGCTAGGGTGCACTGGCAGCATCTGGAGTCAGCAGGACCAACAGGATCTTCATGTAAATGCTTTCTTCTCCCTCACCTTAGGACCCAGTTGGAGTCATTTTTATATTTGCTAATACATTTCTACACCTCTGCTCTATCATCGTCAATCTGTAGATCCACAGTACCTCCAAATATTCCATACATGGTGCCTTCTATGTATGTTACACACTGCTCTTCTCTTCTCTTTGCTACGTCTAAAGCCAGGTTTGTCAGATCTAGCTCTGCAGTGCTTTAGCTGACTGTTGGGGAGTACAGCCATGGGGTCTCCAGTGCCAAGGCTGTGTGCTATCTCTTACCACCCCCTGCCTGTACTCCTCCATGCCACATCCTGTATCTTCAGTTTTCAAAGCCTCTGCTACTGTACCAGGCCTGCATCTCTCTATACTACTTCATTATTTTAGAGTCATAAATATCTCATTCTCTGCATAGAATAACTACTTCTTACCTCTATCTATATAAAAGTATGGTCATACAATAAAAAGATAAACAAAGGCAAAATAAATTAGCCACAGACACCTGGTCTTTTAGAGAAATTGCTGTTACAGCTAAACCAAGCAAAACAAAGCTGCTGTCAGGTCAAGAAAAGTTCAAAGAGAGCAAGCTTGGCAAGCATCTGTTCCAAGGCCTTGCAAATTCAGCACAATCCTGTGGCCCATTATCAGAAATGGCAATACTGCATTTCATGTCCACGTGGCTACAGTGATCACCTACTTTTCACAGATTCATTCTGATGTAGAAAGAAATACAAAATTCTTAACACTCTGCCCTCTCTGTTTACCAAATGCTGATGTTGTTCTCCTGTTTTTGGCCATAGATTGTTTTGCATTCTCTATTAAAAGAACTGATGAATGATTTAAAGAGCTTTGATTAAATAAGCAGTGTTAATCAGCCAGTAGGTGGAGCACAAAGCTTGTGCATATATTGAAAATAAAGTATGGGAAGAACAATAGATTGAGAATAGATTGGAAACTGATATAGATTTCCTTCCCCATTTTCCACAGATGGATTAGCTATTTCAAGGTAATTCAAAATGCACACAGACAATTGCACTTCCAGAATGAAGCAGCTACCTGCAGACAGTAACATCACAGTAAAATGGGACACACATTTTGCACTGAGCAGTAACAGCATGAAGTCTATAGTCCCCAGCAAAACTGACAGCTGGTATTTAGAAAGCAGTGTGTTATAGAAATATAAAATATGATATCCTATTTGCATCAAGTATGTGCTTACTCAGTAGCTCTTATTTCCAGAAAAGTGTTATTTAAACAAAATATCTGCCAGCTACTGCCCCAGAGACTACTTGATTCTTAATCTGAACTTGAAATTGCAACTTCATGTATCAGTGAGACAATAAAGAAAATTACTTTCTTGATACTCAGGCAACTTGTATAAGCCCTAGGCTAGGGGTTTTTGCTGTGTTGAAATACTGTTGTTAACACAAAACTAAGGAGCTTGGTCAGCATAAGAGATGCAAAGAAACCAATGACATCAGGGGGATTGAAAAAGATATGTGATTTAAGTTACTGAGACTCTTATTTCCAAAGCTATGCTTGCTCTTTCTGAGCAAGTGATATTTTTGTCTTTTACTACTAAACCAAATAACTGGGTAAAGCTTCTAGAAGATGAAAGCTTCAATCCTGAAGGTGCTGCATTTTAGAAGTATTGACAACAAATCAATAGTAGACTGTCATGGAAAATTTCATTACAAGTACATATAGAAAAAGTTGAAAACAGAAGACCTCAATCTGCAAGAACCTTGCATATGCATATGTAGGTCTCGTTAGCTTAAAAAGTGCTTTGGTACAACCTTGTTTAAAGGAAGCCTGCTGGTGGTTCCTAAAAAAACCCCCCAAACAAAAACCCACAGGAAAGCTTTTCTCCACCAAGTAGTAAGAAGAGAATGAACCTAAATGACACAAGATTAAGGAGAGAGTACAAACTCTCCTGTATCTTCACTAGTGTTTCCTCCTAAAGGGAATTCACTGCTTTTACTTTTTTTAGTAGAAAGTTTATAAACCTAAGGTTGACACTAAATTTGGCTAAGCTTGACCAACCTAATAAAATTCTACAAAGAAATGATAGTCCTGTAGATGAGAGCAGTAGAAATTGTCTATTTAGACTTTACTAAGGCTGCTTTTGGTCTCACCTATGATCCTCATAAACGAGCTGCTGCTGTACAGGCTGAATTAGCAGAGAGTGAGGTGGAATGTAAACTGTCTAAATGGTGAGGCCCAGAGGATGGTAATTAGTGATACAAAGTCCTAACAGAGGCCAGTACATAGTGCTGCACCCTAGAAGTTAGTACTGTGCCAAATCCTCTTTAACATCTTCATTAAACATAGAAACATAGAATCATTTGGGTTAGAAAAGACCTCTAGGATCATCCACTCCAACAACAAACCCAGCATGGCCAAGTCTACCACTAAATCGTGTCTTGAAGTACACCACATGCAACCATTCCAATGGGCAGCCTTTTCAAATGCTTGTCAACCCTCTTCAAGAAAAAAATTTTCCCAGTATCCAATCTAAACCTACCCTGGTGCAATTTGAACCTATTTCCTCTCATGCTGTAGCACTTATAATGTGAGAGAAGGGACCAACTTTGCTGCAAAGAGGGTCAATGGTATCCTGAACTGCACTAGGCAAAGCTTAGCCAGCATGTAGAGGGAAGTGATCGTTCCCCTCTGCTCAGCACTAGGCAAGACACAGCTGAAGGACTATGTCCGGCTCTGGGCTCCTCAGTACAAGAGAGACATGGACAGACTGGAAGAGTCCAATGAAGGGCCACAGAGATGATGAAAGGACTGGAGAATCTCTCTAAGAGGAAAGGCTTCTGAAAGATCTGGGACTGTTCAACCTGAAGAAGAGAAGGCTCAAAGGAATCTTATTAATGCCTATAAATACCAGGAAGGAGGGTGCAAAGAGGAGAGAGCTAGGCTGACTTCACTGATGCTTGCTGACAGGACCAAACTAAAACATATTTCCTTTGGAATATCAGAAAACACTTTTTTTTGGTAAGGATGACAGCACTGACACAGATTTCCCTGAGAGGCTGTGGAATCTCCATTCTTGGAGAAGCTCAAAAGCTATTCCTGGACAACCAGCTCTAGGTGGTTCTTCCAAAGTGGAGGTGTTCAACCAGGTGACTTCAAGAGGTCCTTTTCAACCCCAACCATTCTATGTGAAGGTTAGAGGTAGAAAATGGATTGTGACACTTCACAGTACACTTATTCCTACTCTCCATACAAAAAATGCAAAAGATACAAATCCTCTTTTGAAATCAATCACTAGCAGTGTCAGGAATAGCTCCTGATACATGCCTGTAAGCCCAGACAGGGAGAATTTTGGGTGCTGCCAGTGAGAATGTGGAGCTTAAGAATGTCATGCTACGCCTGAGAAACCATCATATGTAACACCTTTACATGTGTAAGAAAGCTGATGAAACGACTCATATAGACTTGAGACGTGACCTGAGGGTTGAACAATCAACTCCTACCTGCATAACTGCCAGGAAAAATTATTTAGATTCAAGGAACTCTACTTTCAAATTACTTTCCTGCACATATGCAGTGACCCTTAATTTTTAATTACATATGTCACAGCTTATAACACTGTATGCACTTATTAACTTTCTAACATTAAACAACTCACTCCTTTTCAGTAATTAGGAGAAAACTTGTTACCACAGACTTCCATTTGGACTGCTTATTGTGATAATAATTATGCCATTCTTGATTATCACAAGTTGAAATGACTCCATTTTCTGAATACCACACCTAAATTTTTAAGTGACTCACCTGAGTAACTTGGATTTATACTGTGTATCTTATGGCTGCAATGAAATACATATGGAAATGTATTTATGTATCCAGGATTATTACTTTAACTACTCCAGTCTGTCAAAAATATGCAGGCTGTCTGGTATTTGCTTTTACATTAGAGTATTTCAAGACCAGTAATACAATAAACAGTGTTCATCTGAGATGTGTGGTATTACAGTAGTTCTGTTCCAGAAAATGAAATTAGGTATTTAATTTTTCAACTGAGACTCAGTTTATTATCTGCAAAGGTTGTGAGTCACCCTCTGTCTTTAATTACTCACAGGTGATTATATCTCCTCTTCCATTTTTCTTTGTATTTCAAAACGTAAGTGGATAGCACATACTGTCAGGCTAAAATGGCAATATAAACAATTTATACCACCTCTCTTATGAGTTGTGAACATATGCCAGTAAGTAGACATTGTACAACGGAAATCTGATAGGGGAACTGTGGGGCGTGAGTATTAACAAGTTAACAAGAGGCAGAGGAAGCTGGTCTGAAGCTGGGAATTTGCAAGGAGGAACCTCTCCAGTACACACAGCTGATGTGTCTCCCCTGTATGTGTGGGCACCACCTCAGTGTGAGGGAAAAGACTTCTACGCCCATTACACTACTTACAGCACTTCTCTGAGACATTTCAGTGCATAATTTACTTAATCCATTTGTCACAGAATATTTCATGGCTTTGCATTCTCATGTATGCAGAAGACAGACTATGCAAAGCTCTGCTTAAAATGTCAGTACAAAATAACTTTATTATAAGTATAATCCTGTACTAGAAAAATGTTGCTTTGTGTATTTGTGGGAAGTGGGAGCACAAAGTCTCACCACAAAGGGGAGGCTGTGCAGCTGTTACGCCACGCAGACAGAAAAGCACACACTTCACAAGGCAACAACTGCTTTCTGCTGGCCCACGCTGTACAGCTGAGTGCATTTTTCATCCATCCATTGAAGCTAATAAAACCCAGAACACCAGAAATGCAGATGAGAGCCACAAGATGAAAGTGCTGCTCACCTTTAGTTTATATGAGATGTGACTACAAATGAGATGAGTTTCCAAAAATTAGTGAATAAATCAGAATATTGCTCTTTTTGCATTTTTTTTGTCCTCTAGCAAGAAACTGGATTGGTGAAACTTTTCAGCTTAGATCCCTCTAGGCCAAAGCAGTGAGCTATTTATCAAAGTGAACATGAAAATAGTAAAGATATATTGATCTGTCTCAAGGATTTGACTCTTTTTGCTTTGGTTTTCTCTTTTTTTTTTTTTTCTTTTTTTTTCCAGTCCTCCATTAAAGGAACCCTAGTTACTTGCCTTCTTCTTCTGTTTGTCTCCATCAAATATTTCATTGCCTTGCTCCGATGCATTTTTTGATCCTCCTTCAATGCCCGACGTTCTTCTTGTAAATCCTGTTCAAAATTAAATACTAAATCTCTGCCCCTAAGACTGTGTTAAGGACAACAGAAATTGGATGGAACAGCTCATTAAAAGATATAATAGCTTCTGTGATCGACCTTATATAGAATAGGTCCCATAAGTGTATGCTACAGTCATAACTAACTTTACACTCTTCAAGAAAAAAGAGTAATTGTACTTTACTTTTTAAAGGGATTTTAGGAGAGGCTTTCCACTCATCTTTCATGATACCACCAGATGAAAAATCCCACCTTTATTACGTTCATCTGAAAGGACATTTTGTGTAGTTATCTAAACCTGTAACATAAGGATGCAGGTATGACAGGGAAAATGTTAAATAGTAAACACTCCCCCTCCTCCCCACACACACCCCCCATCCTAAAGGATTAGTTGTTTACAGTGAAATTGATCAACATCACTAAATAAAAGCTCTCCACAGAGCCAGATCAGTCCTGCATCACGCCAGTGATTATTTAACTAGCACTGCGCAGGTGGATCTTAAGCTTGTGTCAGTAGTTTTTACTACTAAAATTCAAAAAACCAAGAACCCACAAGTTAGGATGGAAAACACAATTCCTAGTGGCATCATCTCCTAGAAAAGGGAAAACAAGAAAACTCCGAAGTTGCTTGAGAAATCACCTTTCCCACGGCCGTTTAAAACTCTCCCTGTGCAAGCTTTAATTTGAAGACACCCGTGAGGCGGTCGCTGACCGCGGGGCAGGGCGGAGGCTGGGACATCGCCGCCCCGGCCCCGCCGTCACCCCACACGGGCCCCGCGCTGCCCCGCGGCCCCGGCCCCCCTTCGCAGCGCTCGGCCGACCCCGGGAAACGCCCGGCCCTGGCGGTCGGGGACCGGCCCCGGAAGGATACACAGGGACGCTCCGCCGCCCTCCCGCTCGGTCCTGCGGGGCCCCGGTGAGGAGCTGTCCCCGCGCCGCCCCGCCAGCCCTCCCGCCGGGCTCCATCCAGCGCCCGGGTCAGCACCGGGCTCGCACCGCCGGGCCCTGCCGCGCTGCTCTGCGCGTCCCGCCGGGCCTCGTAGCAACCGGCGACGCCGCTTCCTTCGCAACGGGGCGGGGCCGCGGCGCTGAGAGGGTTCGGCTGGAGCAGCGTTTGCTGGCTTCGAGGGCGGGACCCGCCTCGCCCGGCAGGCCCTGGTCGGTGCCCGTGCCAGGGTGGGAGCCACGCGTGGGAATCGTGCCGCGCTCTGCCCGCGGGCCCGGCCCGTCAGGGACAGCGGTGCCGGACACCGTGCCAGGGACGGTGCTTGGCTCTCACTGGGCTTTCCACCCTCTGCAGCGCTATAAACCGCGGGATGACCTTTAAAAGGGCCAAACACACACAGGATCCGAGCGAACGCGTTCTCGTGGGCAAACACCGTCCCGGCCCGGCGTGCGGGTGTGCAGAGCTCTGCGGGTGCCTCTTAGGGCTGTTGAGACTTGGAGTTGTCACCATAAACTTCTTTTTCCTTTTTATTTTAAGTACAGAATGCAGAAATAACAGCAATAATGACAACAAGAACAGCAACCACCAAAAGATTTTTTTGTGCATCAGTTGATGGACAAAATGGTGAATATTATAGAAAAATATTAAAAAGTCCATAAATATAGTTACACACAGAAAAAAAAAAAAAGAAAATAAAAAATCCTTCAATTTGTTCTTAAGTCTGCAATTTTTTTATTTTAGCAAAGCAGGGTGTGTTGTCTTGGGATTGTGCCGTGCCTTGGATGAGCTGTCAGCAACAGGCTAAATGCCTTGGTGATTTCCTGGCGAGACATTTCTTGGCTGGTGTATTTGAACTTAAACCAATTCTTCCTTTTATTTTTTTTTTCCAGTGTGCAGCTGTACTATGTCTTTGACTAGGAACGTAAAAATAGTACTCTGCATTTGTAAAATGCTTTTCTCTACAGACCCCTCCTCCATATGTGTAGCACGGTTTGAGAAGTGGGTGTTGCTGTTACCATTTTACAGTCAAGACCAGTGGTGGTCAGGTTGCCAAATGTGTTTAATATTTATAGTATCCCACCTACTGCAGTTGAGAAGATGACCCTAAAATGGAAGTCTTTCACCTCTGTTGCAGAAGGGGGAAAAGTGGTTGGCAATTTACCACTGTGTGATTTACAACCCCCGCACACATTTAAAATCCTAGTTTGCCTGATAAAATATGCTGTTTCATTTAGGATGCAGTATAAGGCTTTATCAGGATAGAGAACTGAGTCACCCAAGCAGAACTGAGGCAGAGCTGGGAACCTGCAGGATTTGGGCCCATGTCACACCTAGGAAGATTGACAACACATGGTCAACACATGCCACTGACAGAATTTGAGCTTCCTTAGATTTACTGAAAATTTTGATCTAACAGCACAACTTGCAACTTCACCTTAAGATGCTTTCTGAGATTCAGAACTAAGTATAGTGTTTATATTCAGAACTAAGTATAGTGTTTATATATGTTTCCATCTTTCTCTTGTTTACTTTTTTGTTAAGTCTTCATAGTCCTCCTTTATGGTTACTGGATAATTTCTTCTCATGAGTAACCTCCCGTCTTTCAGACTGTGGGACAAAAAGGTGACAAGCTGAGGACTATGTAATTCAGAAGCGTATGATTATTCTGAGGCAGCAAGAAACCTGATCTTAAGAAGTTACAGAATGGTAGGTCCCGCTCTGGTGGCTGGTTTGAAGGAAGTTTCAGAAATTTTACTTTGGGCTGGACACTGATATTCTAGTGAAGGATAAAGATCAGCTCTTAAAACTTTGTGGAATGGATTTTGAATTTATTACAAGTCTTATTTGAAGGCTGGAGCATAGCTGTGCTGTTGCAGAAACACATTTTTCTTTCCTTCTTGTTCCACTGGTGGATCAATCTTCTGATGTTTTATAATTTTTCTACAAGCTGTGTAGGTGACTGCATGGGAGAAGTTAATGTTCTGACTATTTTAACCATTCCTGCCTGAAACTTGTCACTCTGCCTATTTATGTACATAGAAAGAGGAAGAAAAACTGTTCATTTTCTGTAAGGTGATATATAGAGAGCCATGGAAATCTTTTCACCTTCTTTCTGAGACTGAACTAATGATCACAACCTGCATCTTCTTGAGAGGGCATCAACAGATGCACTAATTAAACCCTAGTAAGTCTCATATTAGAAAAATATTATGTAGCATGTGGTACTTTAGAAATAACTAAAATTTTGATTTTGAGATATACAGAAGAGCCAAAGTTGTTCAGAATTTCACTGACAGTTGAATATACTTCTCTCAGTTACAGGTACTTAGTACCAAGTAGCTATTAATTTTTAAAGGAAACAATGAATTAAAAAGTGTATTAATCTCCACTCCCAAATGTTGGTTGCTCCCAACAAATCTTAGTAGCAAAAGCTATTTCTATTGTATTCAAGCTTTAGATAGTAGTGGAGATGAACCACATTCTCAAGACAAATTTGGAACACTGTCTTCTTGTACCAGTGTAAGGTACAGTTGAACAGTGTATTCTGAAGATCCTTTAGACAGTGTCTTTCCCAGTGGTACATTGGAAGCTGAGGTTTCATTTATTCAGCTGGATCTCAAGCAATTCAAATTCTTTAATGTGTCTAAATTCTCTAAATGCGTTGGACATTTCTGAACTTTTTTTTTTGTTAGACTATCATATCCAGTTTTAAGACACAAAAGTAGTGGAATTGAGTGTGTGAAATCAGTTAGTGCCACATAGTTTTAATTAAGCTTCTGTGGACTACATTTAATTTTCTTTTTTTTTTTTTTTTCATGCCATTCTCTTGTACTTTGACTTTTTTCAGGGATAAAAATCATTGAATTGAATGTTAATCTCAGTACCTGTGTTATAATGGGTGGGATACCAGTGAGACCAAAATACTACTATTATTCTCCTGGTTAAAGATTTTCTATGTAACACAAAGTAATAATTTAAAATAATGTTTTTTCAGTTCTCTATTTTGAACTTATTTTGATTACATATTCCACAGCCTGTTCTACTGCACTACCACCACAACAATACAGATTCCCTAATTTTAATGATAAAAAACTTGGTAAAAATTTGGAAACATCAAGTAATACTAGTTTTTCTTTCAATGCCAAATATACACAAATTCTCAAAAACAGCATATAAGAAAATCTATCAGACTTTATGACAATGAAAATATATATGTTTAATATGTGATGCAGAGGTGATAAACAGTGTTTTTCCTCAGGATGCAAGTAGTAATATATAAAACCTACTGTGCAGTTGAAATGTAGTTTATTAAAATCCAGCCAGTAAAGGAGTGATGTGTTGGCTGCCCTTTGTGCTGTAGACATTCCCAAATAGTTAGATCAGGCCTTCATAGTGTACAATTCTTTCCACAGAAATTTGAAACCCATCAAAACATTTGCATTTCTTCAAGTAAAAGATGAACCACCACTTTAGGGTAACTTCATTTATTTGTCTCATTATTTTTTTGTTTGGTTTAGGAGACACTGTCATAAATAATGGCGAACCTTGTACACCTAAGGTAAGATTTTCTATTACTTTGTTTAGATAAGATAATAAATGTAACTTAATGATTTCTCAGAAAAGTGACAGATGTTTAAAAATATGGATTGCCTTATTCAATATAGATATAAAAATACAGAAGAATCATGTATTTTCAGACAGAGAAAAGAAACTACATTGAACTGGTAGGAATTCAGTATATTAGAACATTTTTGTGTTAATGTCCTGTATCACAGCTCAGTTGTTATGTCATATTTTTAATCTCATCTGCATGACTTTAAATGCAGAGTAACTATTGTTTTTGGCAGAGTAAGTTTTTGCTTGAATTGCTGAGATCAGACTTAATTTCTTGTTTCGTGTTGGCTTTTGCTAAAGATAAATATTGATGAAAAATATTTGCTTAACAGTGTTTAATTGAACATCTGGTAAGTAGCTGTGATAGCCCTGGAACAAGCCATGCTTTCAAGTGTTTTATTTATAAATTTCTAGAGATCTGTTTGTAACTCTTACATAATTTTTCTTTCTTTATTTTGTGCTTATTTCAAAATTAGAGAAGGATATTCTTTTACTTCTCTCTCATTCTCCAGGCACAAAATGCAATAATACTGATAATTCAGAAACCTTGTTTTAAAAATTCCTTTGTTAACAGTACATTGTAATTTTTGCTTTCACTTTTTAAGGACACAATTCAGGGAAAAAACCTTGTTCAGTGCTTACTGCTGTAGTTCCAATTCCAGAAAGAGAAAACTGTAGCAGGATAAAACAACTATATTGAAGATGTATTCAGGTCTAAATAAGTTTTGGTTGTCATTAAAACCTTGACATTTCTAAGGATCCTATTTACATTTGAAAACACAATATATGAATATACTACAAATGATTTGCTGAGATTATGAAATCATCTAACAAAGACTCATACAAAAATATGTTGCTTAGTCTTTTGACAATGACACATATTTTGGGAATTACTTTCAGTAATTACTTTAAGTGGTGATTCAGAGGCATTCTCTTATTTTATGCCATATGGCACCATGGAAAAAAACTATTAAATACAAAAATATAACTTTAAAATAACACTATTAGGTGTAACTACTTTTACTAATGCTATTATTGTTACTATTTCAGATAATTGTGTCCCCATGAATACTGTCCTTTTATTCTTTCCCCTATAAGAACATTTAATTTTTTTTTTTTATTTTTAGTGCTGAATTTGTCTGTAAATCTTCTCATGCTTGTGTGCATATGTTAAAAACTTATGCAAGTATTTCCCTGATCAGTGTGTAAATAATGAATTTAGGGATTTTCAAGAGTAAAAGTATTTTGCTAATATCTGGGAAATCCAAGAGCCTGCTCCTTTCCAGTGAAAACAAGTTCCTTAGCATTTGATAGGTCTATTGGGTGTGGTGATTCCTAAAATGCAGGATTTGCAAGCTCTTGCCTCCCCCTTACAGTGCTCACAAGTAGAATACCTAACCAGAAATGGTGGTGATTTTTTTTTTTTTTTTTAATTTGTAGAGGTTATTCTTTACCTCTGACAGTACTTTTTTCTTGTGAGGTATGGCTAAGCAGAGAGCATCTAATTGGTTTTGGCCTCAGCTCTGTCAATTATTGCTTGATAAAGCTTTTAACAAACAGGTTCTGAAGGAAGTCCTGTGAAGCAATCTATTTCATTTTGAGCTATTTTATGTGTGCTTTATGTTCAATTTGTTTCCCCCCCATTGTTTGGTACAACAGGACACAAGGAATGTTGGAGCTGTTGAGGAACCACTCCAGGCAGAAGAGAAAAATAAATCTGCAGATATTTCAAAACAAAAAGAACAATGCCTTGTACCATGTGATGCTCAAGCTAAAATTTTACAAGGGGACAAACATTACATGTGCAGTATGTATTCATAAAGAATAATTTTAGCGGTGCCATGCTATGCAATCCTCTCTTCTGCTATGTTATGCTGTGCAAATTTATTTTTAATCATCTTGAGCACATGTGACAGACTTGTGACCATGCTGCCCAAACTGTGTGTTGTCCAGAAAATCTGGGGTACCCTGTTTTTGGGATGCAGCTGGTGTGACAAAAGTATAACCATTGGTGAAGACAGGCAAATCCAAGCAGCCACACAACCCACCTAGATCTGTTGCCCTCTGAATGTCAGTATCTCTTTTAATTAATGAGGAAGAGGAGGATGTCTGTTCCTCATTGAAATGTCATAGCTGGATGTGGAGGTGTAAGTGGGAGGTAATTAGTTAGTTAGTAAACCAGTTACATGTGAGTATGTGAGTAAATATGTACTTCACTTTGCCTTATATAGAGGTTATACAGGATATTCTCTACTCACTACCTTGACAAGCTACACAGCAAATTATACCTCCAAAAATAATTGTGTAAATTCTTGGTTTTCACATATAATTAAAAAAAAATTATAAATTATATGCTCTAATGATGATGATGATGATGATTTTTAGCATTGGCAAAAACCAATAGTGCAATGAATGACCAAATGTAAGATGACAAGACACCTTATATATATCTGTCTTTTATTATATGTATTTATATTTCTGTGATATCCATTAACTTGTTTACCCAAGCATAAGATTAATTTCTTCTTCAAAACATGACAAGAGCCATCACTTCTTAAGCTGTCTTTACTGCAGTCAGAAAGTCTGAAGTTTTTAGCACCTTTGGCTTTAATCTGTGGTCTCTGTATTACTTTTATTTCACTATTATGTGCTGTAAGGTAAAACCTTCAGTATTCATGTAGATGTTATAAATAAGTATATTGTCATTTAGTCAAGAATATTTCTGGAGTTATGAAAAGAAAGTGTATGAACATATTTCTTTTGAAGGAAATTTGCAGAACTCTCTTGCTGAATATGCCAGAAGTACAAAAAAACTGGTAAGAGACATGATGGATGATCAACAGTCTTCGCTGGATTACCTTTCTAATCAGGTACCTTTTCTCTTTATTATAAAGATTTGTATTTGTTATTTCTCACAGCAGTTGTTGTCTTTCTGAGGAGAAATAGGGCTCATTAGACCATTAAATTGTCATTAAAATAGTAGGATTGGAGTGTCTTATCACCAGTCCTTGTACCTCTGGTAGGGTGTGAGTTCCATGTCTACGAGGAGTGGTAAGCACCCTGTTTCACAACTTAGTGTCATACATTGCAGTAGGGAAAGTGGAGGATCATTCCTTCACATAGGTACAAATTAGTACACATCACAAAAATTACCTTCATTGTGTTTAATAGGAGTCAGAAAAAAATCTTTAGAATGTAAAATTTCTCATTGCAACCTAATTAAAGATCTTTTATTTGAATTTACAGGTAAATGAACTAATGAACAAAGTTGTTCTTTTGAACACAGTAATTTTGAGAAAACATCTGGATCCACTTCCTTATAAAGTAGTTCAATCTCATGGTAAGTATTTTTCAGATGTAGTCTTGACACTTTCCCTTTTTATCTTTGTATTTTGAAAAGGAGCTAATTAAAACAAAGGTAAGCAATTGTAATATTGACATTTATCCTGTGTTAGTAACATATAAACTCTGGAAATTTGATAAGCAGTTTAAAACTGTTTAGAACTGACTATTCTGGGCATTCTATTTAGTATGCTGATTTTTATGTAAAATACCAAGTATGCTTATCAGCTAGTAAGGGATCTGAGGCTATTGAATAGTATGTTCTTTTGCAGTGAAACAAAGTGTGCTCTGCGTCTGCAGTATCCTTATTCAAATTGAATGTTTTTCATGTATACTTTATGATGGAAAGGCTTCTACAAGTATAACTGCAAATATCTGTAGGAAAAAGAAAATTTCTCAGACAATATGTCTTTTCCACAGTAAAGGTGTTAAAATTAAAAAAAAAAAAATCTGTAAATTGACCCAGATACATAATCTTTTATGTCATATAGGTATGTATAATTTTTATTAAGATTAGAAGGAACTTTGTCATTTGTACTTACTTACAAGCTGAATGGTGTTATAGAATTTTAATTTACAAGATAAATTCATGACAAAGAATGGTTTCAAAATTTGCATGAGAATAAAATTATATTTTAAATAATTCATGCCACCAATAAAATTAATATTCCTGTTTTAATCTGCATTTTTAAAAACATATTTTGCTAATGAACTTCCTTGAATGCCTTTTGTCTCTAGGTTTGGACTGCACTCATATTAAAGATACTGTTGGTTCAGTTTCAAAAACTCCAAGTGGACTGTACATTATCCATCCAGAAGGATCAAATTATCCTTTTGAGGTAGTATATTTATTATTATAGACACAATCTGCTTGAGAATATGCATGTAGAATATTTTAATAGACTTAAAGTGTTTTCCATGACAATTTCTCAACAGATGAATGAAAAATTTTTTAAATCATCTGCAAGTATCTCCTATTACTATCATTTTGACAAGTTTCTCATTTTCTACAAAGAAATTTAATCTTTGCCATATGAGCCCACTGTCAGTTTTCATATGCAGTGAAAAATACCAAAGAGAAAAACCTAAGGTGTTTTCCAGCACCTCTTCTGGTTTCAGAGAAGAGCTGTTCTTTTCTGTTTTAGAGATGGAAAACTGAAGGGAAATTGACAGATCCCATTTTTAAGATGAGACTTTTAGATTTTCAGTGATTCTGCTGTGTAACATTGCCTTCTCTTGTGATGGGGCTCCACTGATGCAGAGTCATCCAAGTGTAGGTACAGATGTGCCTTGGTTTGAGGGGTAGGTGCTTAGCTCTTGTCTGAGTATCATTATAATTCATTCTTGAGGCACAGAGGCATCTAAAATATTGTTTTTTCTATCCAGTTTGCAGGATTTATATTTGTAAAACAAGGAGATATATATATCCCTAAAACATGCTGCAGCAATTATTCTTCCTATCATTGCCTGCACTTTATGTAATTGTTCAGATTAATAGTTCTCATCTAGAAGAAGGGAATATTGGGTTAACTTTCTCAGACTCAGAATATTTGGTTTTATGTGTTTATTTCCATTTCAGATTGTTCTGTTTAGAGAAGGCCTTATGCACAGTGGAAAGGCAGATATGGCACTTTCAAACTTTCAACTTTGCTGTACAAGTTGAGGTCATTATTTTTTGAAGAAAAAATGAGGGATTTAAGCCAACCAATAGCTAGCAAAGTTTAATATCTAACTTTATAGTATTCCTTTATATGTAACAAAGGAAGGATGAATCCCTTTATCTCTAGCCAAGTGGAGCCCTTCAAAATGCTACAAAAAGGAGCTTAAACTGGTTAAGAAAAGGTTTCAGAATTATGCTGGTATCTCAAAAGAAAAAATGAACATGATTCTGTAACCTTTGATATAAAAACCTGTCATTCTCTCCATACAATGCAGTGAGCTCAGGAAAAAGATCTGTAACTCATCAACAAGTCCCTTCGATGTAAAAGAAGGACAAAATATGTTGCAGGATTCACAGAACAACCATATTTGTAGTATGAACAAAATGCTACCATAGCAAAAGATGCATCCGTTTCAGAATTTCTTCTGGATTGAAGGTGATTCCAGAAATACGTAAGAAAAATCATGCCAATTTGATTAAAAGAACAAGGTAACAATAAATAATGAAAAGCATGTTTGCAGTTATGTGTCTCATTTCTTGTCTGGTAAATGTTGCACAGAACTTAAAAGATAGTGCCAAAAAGCTTTCAAAGAAAAATATCTAAAATATATGTTCCATAAAGAATTTTATTTTAAGGAAAACTATTTAATGTGAATTCTTTCATGTGTTGAAGCGTAAAAGAAATATAAGAGAAATGATAGATAGACAAAAATATCAAGACATTAAAATATAAACAAGAAATTATAAAGCATCTTTTAGAGGCTAATAGCCAAGAGTTCTAAATGTTCTGCAGGCCAGCAAAATAAGAAAAAATACAGAGGCAGAAAACCATAGGAAGAAACTTAAAAACAGGAAACAAACCCAACGTGAAACAATTTATTTCAATGATATAAACCTTTGCAGCAATAAGATGCCTTTTTATGCAATGAACCTAAATGAAAATGTGTTTAGAATAATATGCATAAAGATATCAGTTAAATAAAAACTATTTAGACAATATGATCCCATTTTTATTTTCATGTTTGATAACTCATGTTTCCAAAAGTGAGTATAGATTTTGATTCTTGACTTGGGCTAATTGAAATCCAAATTCCAGGAGCAATAAGAATATCTAGCTTTAGTGGTAGTGGCAGATTTCTGTCGTCTCAGGAAGTTACTCTCAAATAGGCTTTAGCCTGAGCATTTATTCATGAGGTGATTAAAACCAATTTCACTTTTGGAAAAATGAACCATGACCAATTTCTGATACATTTTTCAATCAGTAAATTTAGATCAATGATGTTTCTCAATTGGATCAAACAAATGAAACAGTTGTTTAGAATGCACCTCTTACACACACTGGAGGTGGAAAGGGAAGAAATATTCAGCAGAAGTGTCTTCTCATTTAATTTAGATTGTACCTGGTACAATCATGCCCTCATACCTTTCATGATATGAGACATAGAACAAACTGTAAAGCAGATTAATTATTATAAGCCTTTACAATTGCAAAATTTTCATAAGGGATTAAGAAAACTACATGGCTATAACTGTATTTTTTTGTATCTAATATTTTTATTTAGCTGGTATATGTATTGGTGCTGTATCTAACTAGCTGATGACCTCTCATGTATAACCATATCTGCTCCTTCTGAGAATTATCAATGCTCCCCCTGATTTATATTGGACTGAAGATTGATGTGATGACCAAGTGGGCTCCTCATAGTATTTCTGACTCATAGTCAGAGCAGTAGCCAAGCATACAATCATCTTCTCAAGACAGTGGATGAGGCAATGGGATTATTTTGAATGAGGTTTAGGAATTTTAATCTAAATATTAATTTCAGAATCTTCTATATTTCTTTTTATTCCAGTTCTTTCCTACTTGAGTGACTGAAATAAGCATGTGATTCTCCAGGGAATAAAGGTCACAATTTTTTTCATGCACGTGAACATTACTATGATTCATTTATGTTTTGCAAAAGTTGCCCAATGTATCTTACTTGAAGGTCCAAGATCCCTCAGGTTGCCTTAGATCAAACTGCAGCTCTGTCCTGTTACTTTCTTGTCATTCATTGAGAAGACATTGTTAAATCACAGAGGCTCTGATTACAACTTTGATGTTTTCCTGCTAAGGAGCAAGTCTAGTTTCCTGAGAAATATCTACTACAGGCAATGGAGGTGCAGCATATAATGGCTCACTCTGCCACAAATTTTTTTGAGAGTTAAACTGACTTACACCTAGTTTCTACTTTTATCAGCTGTCTAAGACTGCAAATTTCTCTTTTCTGAAACATGTTTCATTTTGTACATTTCCTGTGACATCAAAAAATTCCCTTACTTTACTCCATCACTTGTGTGTTGGCTTAATATTATCACAGCCAACATTATGTTCTGAACTTTTGTTACCACAAGAAGCTTACTGGCTCGCTATCTATAAGCATTTTCCAGATTAATTCTCCTGATGTTAGTCACATTTGGAGATAAAAATGAGCCTCTGTTTTTAAACACTAATTATGAATACTATTCCTTAGAACTACTTCAAATATCTTAAGTAGTGCTGTGTGTAAAAGTGCAATATGATCTCCCTACATTAAATTCCCAGACTTTATAATCCCAGTTAGAACTGATCAAGATTTGGCGCTGCAGATATACTTAGGAAAGTCAATTACATATCTCAAGTTTGTTGGGCTGAGGAGAAAATGTGCCACATAATGTCATATTCCAAAGCAGAGCAGATGGCAGCTGGACCACTGCCATTTGACATACTGCTGGGCACAAATTTTAGCAAAGACTCATAAAGACTCATAAATTTGAGAGCTGATCTTATGTATTCAGTGGTACCGCTCAGTTGCAGGCAGTTATATGTTCACATTGGGACTTCCCTGGATCAGGGCCACTTATGTAGAGGTTTTTTCTTCTCCAAATTATTGTTATATGCTGGGTTATTGCTATCACTGTTTTCCATTTCCTCACCCTTATTAAAGGCTCTAAATTTCCCAGGCACCACAAACACAATATTCTCTGGAAGAAGGCATGATGGTGATGGAGAACATATAAGAAGTTGTGTCTATTTTGCTTTGCTGAAATAAAAGTTTATTCAGTGTTGCTACCTGTATCAATGATATTTTGCCTGATTAATGCATGACATTGCAAGTGGCTTCCCTTTCATGCTATAAATTCTACAGTGAGTAACATTTCTCTTATTTATTATATCTGTTATGAGCAGACTGTTACACACAGCAGTTTCTACTGGTTGAAGAAACATTCAAATCAAACAGTTCAACAAGAACTTATAAGAAAATACTTCAGCTTCATTTTTATTTTATATTTTCTTAGAGCTTTTTTTAAGATATTTGAAAAATGTTTCACTTATCAAAACTCTGCATAGTTCCACCTTTATTTAATTAAAATGTATTTTTCATAAAAGTTGCTTTGAGAATGCTGAATCATGTCCATGCCTATTTTAGGTTTTGTGTGACATGGATTTTCGAGGAGGTGGATGGACTGTGGTTCAGAAAAGAACTGATGGAATCGTTCAGTTTCAGAGGACATGGTCTGAATATCTGGATGGATTTGGTGACCTTAATGGTATAAATTTTAAATGCTCTAAAGCACTTTGGATCCCACATTTCTCCTCCTTTTATGTGACTACATTCCACTAAATTGCATGGTAGTTTTAGTAGTATGAAGTTCTTCTTTCTTACAAGTCTTATTTTTACTTAAAGATTTTTTCCATCCAATCTGTTGTGTGATCTTCACAATAATAACTATTACTCCACTAAAGTCTTTACCTGTTGCAGTCTCACAAGTGTTTAAAATATTATTTTTTCTGCTTGAAATCATTTATAGATTGTATTTCCTCTCTTTTCTGTTTAAAAAAAAGGTGCCTTTGTTGGTTTGAATCACTTTTGCAAAACATTTCCTTAGAGCAGAGAAAAAATCAATAATATTTCACAATATTTTAATATTAAAAATCAATTGAATATTTCAAAAATCAATAGGGCATGCAAAATTATAAACAATGGAATTATTTCAGTAGCTTATACCAACACAGCTGTGATATAATTTTTTATTGCCACCTTTAATCCCACAAGCCTAAACCCATTTGCTTTTTCAGAAGTTTATCTGGGATTGCAATGGAAGCACACAGCTTTTCCGTACAAAGAATGCAGCGCATGTGAGGTTACAAGTGTGATTTATAGAGGCAGCAAATCTCGAGAACAGGGCTTAAATGTTGAGAATAGGGTTTGCATTTTTTTTTGCATTTCATAGAATGCTAACATTTATCATTTCTCAGTGTTGCCCTTAGGAGTGCTACTGAGTTCTGTTCATGCAAGTGACTCTTTAGCACATCTAGTTTTTGTGGTCTTCTAAGATATATTGCAGACAAATATTTGAAATCTAGTATCTTGACAATTTTCTAAAAATTATCACAGAGAAAAAAGAGATGATGCACATGCTAATTTTTAGGGATTTCCTATGGAAACAGGAAGATTATCCTGTTCCTTCATTAGTCTTTCAAAGGAATATAAGCCCATCATGCAACTTCTATTACATTTGGTTCAGGATGGAAAATAAAAAACCAGGAACAATCACTTTTCTTTTACAGTTTCTGTTTCTAGACTATATATTATATTTATCTTTAAGGAGAATTTTGGCTTGGACTGAGGAAGATTTTTGACATAGTAAATCAAAAAGCCACTCATTTCAGTCTTTATGTGGATTTGGAATCAGAAAATGACAAGCATGCCTATGCATCATATGATGGATTTTGGATAGAGGATGAAGCATGTTCTTTTAAGATCCATTTGGGGCATTATTCAGGAAATGCTGGTAAGAACTTCCTTCTTTGAAGTATTTAAAAGTAGTTGTTCTCTTTCTCAATATGAAAAAAATGCATTCAAAAGAGTAAAAAAAATTATTTCTAATGTGTTTCTCTCTGGTATATAATGAACACTTATGCAGAAAAAAATTTAAATATATGGTGATTAGTTATGCCTGTAATAAAAAAAAAAAAAAAAAAGAATAGTATATATATATATATATATAAAATCAGGGATCTTGTGGGTGTTTATTTACCTAATGTACAATTCGGTTTATTTACCTAATGGTACAATTTTTTAGATGCCCATTATCTCATCACAGATGTTATTGGCAGTCGTCCTGATGAATCTTTATATAATTCTGAATTGCAGATAGTCCTGTACAAAGGATAGAGAAAGAAGCTGAGTGGGACAAAGCTGTCCTAGAGTGTGCAGCCATTGCTGGATGATACATAGACACAAATTAATTCCAGACCTCCCATAACAGCATAAATATACTAAGCATGCAAAATTTTGCATTAAGCATTGCATCACATCTTACTGCTTTTTTCATGTTATGCAAAAATGGTCCTTATTATCAATGAAATAGTTACTCTCTAAAGGTGTTGGTGCTTTACTCGGTGTTTGTGAAAAGTACTATTTCTTCAGTAAGTTCTTTAGTAAGACAACAGAGACAGTAATAACTGACCTTTGTGTTTTAACAATTCCATCTTGTTTCATGACTCACTTTGGGGCTTTGGGCATGTTACTGGAAAATCTGAAGTTACAGCCCTCTTTGTTTACTTCTATCTTTTCTTCCTCTGTCTTTGAGAATAGAAGCCTTTACCTTCACAGCCAGCATGCATCACTAAAAACAACAAAAATGCAAAGACATTTAATTGAATTTCAACTTCTTCCATATTTCTTAGTATTTTTTCCTTTTTTCTTCCTGCAGCTTTAGCTCATTTACAGCTCATTAGCTGGTGCTCTTGAATTGCTTTTGAAGAATTCTACTTTTCTAGTAAATTCAGAGGAAAAGTTTGTGAGGTGTACATCAAGTAAGAAACATTTCTCCGTAAATAACTTTTTATTGTTCTATCTGTTGTACTTAGGCGATGCATTTAGAGGATATAAAAGAGAAGATAACCAAAATTCCATGCCTTTCAGCACTTTTGATGTCGATAATGATGGATGCAGGCCAGTGTGCACCATTAAAGGACAGCCAGTAAAGAGCTGCAGTAACTTCAGTGATAACACGGGATGGTGGTTCAACAAGTGTGGCCTTGCAAATCTTAATGGTGTTCATCGCTACACAGGTAGATTCCTTGCAACTGGGATTCACTGGGATACATGGACAATGAACAAAAAACCAGTCAAAATTAAATCAGTTTCAATGAAAATTCGGAGAACCAATTATCCATATTTCCATTAACATATGAAAATAGAAATATATCTCTCCTTGCAATTATGTGGAATGCTGTATCGCTGTAATCATAAATACTTTTCATCTTCACTTGAACAGTTCAGTCTTAAAACTTTATTAGATATTTCTATAGTACAGTTACTCATTTTTATTATGAAATGTCAGCATTTATAGTGTTCCAGCTTGAGAAAGAAGGTCCTAAGAAGACCTGGGTTTTCAGAAAAAGGATTAAGCTGAGTGTTTGTCAGCTTTTATTCAACTGACTCTTAGAAAATCTCAGAACAAGCAGAAAAAATTATAAAAATGAGCGTAATGCTGACTTTTGAATGTGTTCTTTCTATGCTTCCCACATATCTGAATTGGCAAGAAGTTTTAGCAAATTTTATTTTAAAAAAAATGTACCTGCCATTTTCATCATAATATTTTGGAAAAATACTTCATCTTAAGTTAAATTTCCAGAATCAGCTTTTCTTTCTATACTCATTGTCAGGCAAGATAACAATTGTTTCAATGTATAAATAAGGTTTTGTATACCATCAGGGCCTGATTTTCATACAAGTATGTGTGATAGTGACATTCAAGAACTATGACAAATTTTATATTTCATTTTCACAGTCAATGTATTTCATAATCCAGTTTTGACTCTACCATTGTTTATTTCACAATTGACTACAAATGAGAACTTTTTTCCAAAGCAACCTAATAGCTTTTCATGTAACCTTTGCAGTTTTAATTTTTGGATATATGGGCCTGATCTTATGTTTTTCATTCTTAGGCTTTCACTTTGTGAACAATCATGTGTTAATGAATAAAATCAACTTAAGTTGTGTAAACACATTTAAAAAATAAGGATTGTGAATTCCTTGAATTTCTGTCAGTAAAAATAGAATAATATCAATAAAAATGTGAATATTGTCAGTACCATGTTTCTGGAACCTGGCATCAAATTTGTAGCAGCTAGATATGGTATTTCTCATCTTTGCTTCCATTTCAGCAGACCAGCTGTATAGTGGCATGTGGAATGGAAATAGTTAAAAACTCCATGAATTTCCTCTTTGCTGGTGTTTTGGTTTTTTTTTGTTTTTTTTTTTTTTTTTTTTTTTTTTTTTTTTTTTTTTTTTTTTTTTGTTTTGTTTTGTTTTTTGTTTTTATTTTAACCAAGCATTAATATAGTGAGCATAGAATATAGAAACCATGATCAATTCAGAACCACCACAGTTTAGATTTAGAGTTTAGAACTTCCACTTCTTCACAAAGATTTATGTAGCCATAGGAGGAAACAAAGGTTTTTATAGGGTATGTTACAAGGGTAAGGGGGAGAAAAGATACCTCTTTTCTTGTATATTTGACTAGCCTTTAACAGTTGGAGGTAAAAAGTTGCTAAAAGCAGGTTTCCTCTCTGCTAGAGGGAAACTGAGGACTATCCTTATGGGGAGGCTTACAGGAGAAGTATGGTAGGAAGTAGCTTGAGGAAAAATATCACTGGCCTTGTAGAGGCATTGTGAGAAAGGGGATAGGTCCTGCTCTTGTGGGAGACTGAATTTTCTGGATACAGTGGGTGTTTGTTTTTGTCAGACTCTGGAGTCTTTGAAATTAGAGGTGAAGAGACTGTCTGTACACCCTCTACAGTCTGTCCTCACACTGGCCTTATTAGGAATGCAACTGCTTTGCACAGCAGCCTGGACCCAGCAGACTTACAAAAGTAGATGCTTAAATGAAAGAGCTTCTGCACTAAGATTAACAAGCACTGGAGTTTAAAAAGGGTATGAATTCTGCCTGCAAGTCTGGATGTTGTCACTGTATTAGGGCTCTTATGTCAGAAAGAGTCCTCAGCTTGTGGCACAAGAATCCTACTGGAGAATGCCAGTGGGTAAATTTCATGGAAATGTAATGGCTTTAATGAAAGACAAACTTTGATGGTGTGGCCTCTATTCTGACAACCAGGTCCAAGCCTGTGAGCAGGAGTCTAAGTAGGTACTTTGGATGTATATAGCTATATTCTACTGACACCCTGAGGCTGCTTTTGGCTTAATTAGAATTCCTGCTTAAAAATGAAGGTGGCAAATGAAGATTGCAGACTTGTGCTGGCAGATAGTACCACATTTAATTATGAAGTTTAATCTTCCCATTGTCAGCGTTGGCCAGATTAGCTGGCAGCAACAAATCTTAAAGGAAATGGACCTGAAAAGATAATTAGGGATTAAAGAATCATTCTTGTAAATAGACATTGTTTTAAAATGTAGAGTATACCTAGAAAATCAGAGTGCTAGAGATTAGTTGTCAGCTTCCTGGTGCATATCTGAAATACAGCAATGACAAGAGAACATTTTCCATGAGGTAGATGGCTGTTGTCTTCAAAGGTTCATTCCATTTCCTCCCTAGTAAAAAAAAAACTGGGAAAAGAAATAAATTTTTAGGGGCCTATGTTTCATATTTGCAGCTGGTGGTTCCCAACTCTCATTAAGATAGCATAAGATGTATGTGGCCATATATTTAGGACTGCTAATCATTTGGTTATTTCCCAAACAGTCTTGTTTCAACTGTAATATAAGGGAACATGTAGGGTGTAGCATATTAAGAGAAACCAATTGAGTGTTTCAAGTAAAGAGTCCCTTGGTTTAACTGCACTTAATATCTACTCCAGGAATGATACTTCAAACCATGAGAAGTTGCCATTAAAAGATGTAATCTCTGATGCTTCAAAACTGTATTCCCTTTGTTTTCTTTTTCCCATAGTATGTCTTCAGTTTGTAAATCTCAGTCTGGTGAACTCAAATTGTTTAGTTTCTTCACCATTCTGGTCAAAAGGAGCCTTTCTGGTGACTTTAATTTTGTTTTGCATGTCTCCCTCTGAAGTGTGCCCTGTATTGTCCCATTGCCAAAACAGAAGCCAGCAGAGACAATTCCTTGGCATGGGAGAAGTGGTTTGTGGGATTTCTGTTGGTATGGCTGTATAGAGAATGTAAGTTATTTACAGAAGGGGTACTGGAAACCTGCACACCCATTTCCTGGCTGGGTATTGCTATGCCAAGTGTTCAGATCTATAAACACAGCATGCACTGCATTTAGCAGCTCATTGTAAAATAAGTTAAATTTGAGGAAAGAAAGGCATCTGTGACTTTCAGTGGACACAGATTTTGCTGACATGTTTGATATTCATCAACCAGAAGTTGTTATTTTACATGCTCTACTGGATATTTCTTATACAGAATGGTGCAAATTACACTTTACTATTCAGAATTGTACAAAGATATAATAGAAGGTAATATATATATAGAAGGGAATGGTCCTTTAATTTCAGAAAGCCTTTTTGCTCCATCATTTCAATTTTTTACCTTGTCTGTGCGTGTACAAATTACACACAAGCAGACAAACTCAGGTATGTATTTTTAGTGCAATTCCTAGTGGGACAGAAGACTGCTAAAATCCATAACAAAGGGGCTCACAACCATATATTTTCTATTTGTTATACTCCATTGCCTCAGTTTTTCCCCAGCCTCATCTGATCCCACAGTTTTGCAGTTTTGGGTTTTGTGCTTGCGGCAGGCTGTCCTTGACAGGGGGCTCACAGGCGAGGCTGTCTAACAAAAACAAGCCTTCAGAAGCAAAGATCAGGCTCAGCTTTGAGTCCAGTAAAGATTTGTTATAAAATCCATTCAAAACTGAGAGTGTTTTTCCAGGCCCCTCGTCCACTGCCAAGGGCCTGAATCCCACGAGGTTCCAAACCTGGCGGGGCTCGAGGCTGACGGTGCCGCCGGTGTGCCCGGGACAGCCGCTAGGGGGAGACAAAGCGCGGGCAGAGCCGCGCTCTCGGGCCCTTTCCTTTCCTTTCCTTTCCTTTCCTTTCCTTTCCTTTCCTTTCC
>CM031857.1:40275887-40430415 GCA_018697195.1 Certhia americana | reverse complement strand
CCTTTCCGCACCTTTCCTTTCCGCACCTTTCCGCACCTTTCCGCACCTTTCCTTTCCACACCTTTTCTTTCCTTTCCTTTCCTTTCCTTTCCTTTCCTTTCCTTTCCTTTCCTTTCCTTTCCTTTCCTTTCCTTTCCTTTCCTTCCTTTCCTTTCCTTTCCTTTCCTTTCCTTTCCTTTCCTTTCCTTTCCTTTCCTTTCCTTTCCTTTCTTCCCCTTCCCCTCTCTCACCTCTCCCTGAGCGTATTGTGCCTACAGTCTCCTCCAGCTGTGGTGTCACACATTACCTCCCTGACCTGCACCAGCCCAGGATGCAGGGGGTGGCAGGAGGCCCAGCTTATTCTGTGTTCTCTTTGCAGCCCAGAACTGCAATCACTAGTGTTTGCTTTTCAAGAGAAAACCCTCAGAGCAAGAGCATCAGGGTTTCCATGTACTCTGGTTTTCATTATTTTCTGTGTACAGCACTGTGCAATGGTTTAGGGGGGATTTTATACTTAGCTCCAGGGAAGGGGGGCTCATGACAATGAATCTTTACACAGAAAAGTTTGGCAAAGATAGTGGAAGTTTGCATGCATTCAAAAAGGACTTGAATGGATTAATGGAAGATGAACCTTTAAGATCATGGAATCCTACCACTTAACCCGACACTGTCAGGTCCACCAGTAAACCATGTCTCTAAGCACCACATATATAGTTTTTTAAACTCTTCCAGGGATGGTGGTTCTACCATCTGTTCCAAAGTTTGACCACTCTTTCAGTTAAGAAAATTTTCCTAATATCCAATCTAAACCTTACATGGTGTTACTATGTTGACAGACATTATCACTAGGTTAGGAAACACCTGCACCAGAGGTTTCTGGAGACTGTTTCTTGTTTTACCTTGATAGCTTCCACAGACATCTGCTCTAGGTTCCCATCATGTGTGAGGCTTGCTTAGATGGACCTCTGGATGAAGACTGCGCACTGGGAATATGTGGGGTGGGTAATTTTCTTCTGTAAATGCTCTGAAGTTGCATTTATAGAGATAGATGTAGGAAGCACTTGCTAATTACAGTGAGATGGATAAGCTTTGACGGTGGTTTAATGTCACTCTGCTTAACTCCCCTTGTGCCTGCCAGACCATCATTCCTCCGATGCACCTGACTTTTCATGAAGTAATGCATGGCATTTCAAGGTGGGCATTAGAGAACATTTTGACCAGGTTCTGGTCAGAACACTCATCAGATCAGGGCTTCTGAGTTCACCATGTACCCACACTAATACAGAGGAGAATATGTCACCCTCTCCCTCCTTGTGCTCTTTTTTCTGGACCATGTACAAAAACACAGGTTTGTATCCCTCAGCTGAAACAGTGTTGGGGAAACTGTGAGATATACAGGAAAATAAAGTAAATTCTTCCAATCTCAGCTATTTTGTGGTACTTTGCTGCAGACAGAAAAATGTCAAAATCCAATTAATTTTCTACAATGAACAGATGTAAAATAGAAATTTTTTTTCCCTTTTTTTTTGGGGTTACAAAACTAAATATATGAGTTATGGAACAGAACTTAACATAGGCACACAAGTACAAAACTGTACTTAAAAACTGTATTTAAAAAACAAGGCTTCATATTGAATATCTCCTGCCTATGACAGCAGATTCATTTTTGTATTTGCAGCTATTTCTACCTCATAATATTCAATAATGTCCTGTATTGTTGCAAGGTTAAATATTTTTCAAACTTTTCTGGCATTCTGATTTAATTCTGATCAAATCACATTGGCAGTTCTCTAAAATGCCAAGAAATAAACAGAATTCAGCAGGCCAGAGTACAAAAGTTGAGAAGGTCCTATCTATATAAAAGAATATTTTGTACAAAGCCTTTTAGCTATTGCAATTTTAATAGTTTCTTTCTTATCCAGAAATTGCAATCAGAAGAAAAAGCACACTCTATTTTCAAGTGAAATATTTGAAGGAATTCAGCTATGTAACTTTTCAGATTTTGCTTTACATTCTTTCCTTAGTATGTTTTTAGATGCACCAACTATTCTTCTGCACTTTCGTTCTGTCCCTTTAAATTAGTAATTATGGGACATAAGCAGAAGTAACTCCTGCATTATAATGGAAATGAATGATTGATTAGTGCTTATCATTCTAAAACACTGCATTCAGTTTGTGTGTCCAGGTCTTGGTAGCAGGGGGTCTGCATGGGGGCTACACGGATGGATTCTGTGAGAAGCTGCTGGAAGCTTCGCCCATGTTCAATGGAGGCAATGGCACCTGGCTCCAAGAGGGACCCACTGCTGGCCACAGCCCAGCCCATCAGTGACATTGGTAGCACCTCTTATATAATATATATGAGATGGGGAATACACCCTGCTATTCTTTTTGTGATCCCTTGTAGAACTTGAACTTTTTTTTTTGGGGGGGGGGGATTAACATCAGGCAAACTGTCATCGAATTCTGTCAGACAACCTACAGTCAGAGAGAAAAGTGAGAATATGTGAGAGAAACAGCCCTGCAGACCCCAAGATCAGTGCAGAAGGAGGGGCAGGAGGTGCTTCAGGCGCCAAAGCAGAGATTCCCCTGCAGCCCCTGATGCAGCCCATGGCAAGGCAGTTGTGCCCCTGCAATGCCTGGAGGTGCAGGAGACCTGTAGCCTGTCGGAGACCTCACACTGGAGTAGGTGAATACCCAGAGGAAGTATTTTTCTGGAAGCTGAAGTCTCAGTTTAGGTACCACAAAATGTAAATCAAAGCAAAAGATTTTTAGCTGAAATATTTATTTCAATTTAGTGTTGGACATACTGGGGCAAGGTGTTCCTTTGACTTGCATTTATAGAGTGTGCTCCAGCTTATGTTATAAAGTGAAATCTCTGTTGAATTGGATCAACTGTGATTAATCTGCTTCACAGAAGTAGCTGCAAAATAATTTTAACCTAAAAGGCTGTATGCTTCTGTTGACTTTGAAAAATGTACATGACAAGCTTTTATTTGGTGAGTTTGTCAATAATTTTATGTAAGGTTACTTTGAGAAAGCTTTGGCTTAATTTATTTTATGAGCTGTAATGAAACAAGATTTTAAAGGATAGGAAAATTCCATGGTTGGTTTGGACACAATCAAACATAATTTTATTGAATAGTTGATGCTGTTCATTGAAAAACCTCCATCTTTTTCTGCATCACTACTTACTGAGTTACTGAAGACAGTAATTGTATGTATAGATTCACTAATAGATGCAGTTAATGTCATCAAAAGCAGGTGTAGTCCAATTTTTTACAAACTTGCTTTCTCAAATTACATCAGAAAAAGAAGGGCTCAAGTTCCAGATTCAACATTTTAGAAGCCACCCTAGGAGAAAGGAAAACTTACATGTATGCATCACTACCTTGAGCCAAATGTACCTTTCCTGATTGTAGTTATGGGAAAAGACTCTCTGGAATGTGGACTCTGCCTGCATGGAATTTTCTAAGTCAAGGCTATAAATGAGGGATATATGAGTCTGCTTAGGCCTATTTCATGGTAGAGAGCCTTGTAATGCACTGAAGCATGTAATTTTAGATTAAGAAATGGGTGGGGTTTTTTTGAGAGAAAACTTTCAAAACCCATTTTAACCCATTTTAAGGAGAAAAGTATGTTCTTATGTGGCTTATGATTATTCTAGAATCAGGTTTGCTGTATAAATATGTGATTATTCTTCTTGTTGCTGGATAGGCAGATCTCAGCTGATCCATTTGGTCCATTTATAAATTGTATAAGGCTTTTTTTGAAGAGGCTGATCTTTAAGTTCCTTAGCTATAAAGTAAACATCAAAAATATTACAGAAGTTTTTGATGACACCTCTATGAAATAGTTATCATTTGAGTCCTTTTCACTTGTGACTATATTGAGTTGATTAAATTCTTGAGGGTGATGTTTCCTTGTTTCTGAATTTGCATACATATGCATGGATTTTCTTCAGGAATATTGAAAGCATTTTAAGGTATTTGCTTGTTAAATGGTCCCCTGTGCATGATTCTTATAATATTAAAAAAAAAAATAAATTCTTTTATTGCTGTGAAGCATAAATAAGTAACTTTAGTGGAGCTGACAAAGTTTTAGAAATTTTTCTGGCCAATTGTTTTCTATTGAAAAATACTGGGTTTAAAAGTTTCTGGAAGCTTATTTACTATATTGTTTTCTATTAGCTTGCTGATTTTTCATCTGTGTTCTTCAGTTGCTCTTCAGAAGCTCAGTGTAACCTGAGGTCTGGGACCCCAGATAAGATCTAAAGATCCCCTTTAACGTGTGGAGTTAAAGGGGAACCCCACAAGTGTTTGAGAGGTGGCAAAAGCACAGCAGTAGTGACCATGCCTTGCAGTTATTGTGCTCCAAGCAATCAGCTGCAGCCCAGGAGCAATCAGCAGAGAGCTGAGACCACATAAAAGCCCTGCTCTTCATAGATTCCTTTTGCTTGGTGCCAAGCACAATTTCTGTGTGTTCCTGTTCCCTGGCAGTCTTGAGTGTGGGGTCTCAGTGAATCAGCACTCCTCCCTGCCTTCCCAGCCTCTGCTGCAGACATAGCTTCCCACTAGCAAGATATTCTCAAATGCTGACTTTGCACTTGCTTTCCAAACAAATTTGATTCCACGTGCCTCCCAAACCCACCATTTCCTGTGGATGGGGATTTGGGGAGGAAAGGATGAACTGGGCAGAATATGATTTGTTAGAGATTGGCATGGAGATATCTGTAGGGGGGAAAGGAAGGAAAACTGATGACCATTTGTTGATTTAGACAGGGTCAGGGAACCCTGCTTTCTCACCTACATCATACTCCCTTAAAATGTTTACATTGGCATGAAACTTAACGTGTTCACTAGACACCTAGCACATGCCTGTCCCTGACTAAGCTCTCTTCATCTCTCTGGCTTCTCAGTGCTCTGTTGACAAATGTTGAAACCATCTGATCCATACCAGGAAAATTATCTCCTGTTTTTATTTAGCTCTGCTTCTTGCATTTGCTATTTTGTTACATCCTTCTAGTTTGTTTCTAGTCTCAGCCTGCCCATCAAAGCCAGTTCCTGTGAAAGGGAGAGGATGGAAATTCTGTCTGGAGAAACAAGTCACAGGTGAAACATGTACTTTTATGCCAGTGAGATTCTCTTTCCAAGGTCATTGTCCTGCTTCACCCCCCACCCCCCCCCCCCCCCCCCCAGTCCTCAGGTACTCTTCTGTATCTTCTCAGGGTTATTAGTGCAGAAATTGGCTAATTCTGTACAATGTCCACCTTAGGATTAACACCATGATGGAGAAATCCCTGCCCCTGATGATGAGCTCATCTGAACAAATAGAAGCCATAGCAGCATAAGGGGCTTATCATTAAACTGGGAGTCCAAAGTGAGTCATGAAAGCAAGACAGTGAAATTTGAAGGCACTGATATGGAGATACAGAAGATTACTAATGGAGAGAGGCTAGGATTCTGTTCCATGTGTTGACTGAAAACAGGTACAAAAGACGAAAGAAGGTGCAGAGGTATCAAGGACAGGACTGAGAAGAAGATAGATATGGAGAGAGGTGGAGGATGAAGCAGAACTAAGGACTAGACTACAGGCAGCTCTGTCTTTGAAGAATTATGAAGGTGAGGTCAGAAAGTTTGAATCTGTTGCACAAATGTAAAGAATGACAGTGGACACATGGAAAAAGGCAGGAGAGGTTGGTTTTTTTTTTTTTTTTGTAGCTTTGGTTAGAGAGATTCAGGGTGTTTTGATTTTTAAACCAAAATTTTCACAAAATTTCAGAAAAGAGGCAATCAGTTTGGCTAAGCCATATGGTAGTGTCAGTTATAGATGCTCTCAGTTAAATGATATCCTGTTATGCTTTTCTTTTGCAAACAGGTCACCACTTTGAAAATTATTGATTCTGGGAAAATATTCCTCATTATCTCTCATTGTCTTTGCATAAATGGGAGAGTTTCCCCCTGCTGTCATTTTCTCCTGAGGGATTATCCTCTCCTGTCCACCAGTTTTATACCTACTGTGAATAGCAGTTTCTATATGTTCATTCATTTAGTTGAACAAAAATTGTCATCGGATCCCAGAACCCCAGACAGAAGGACCATGTGAGCAGAGAATCCTGTTAATATTGGAAAGACTTCCCAACTAACACTGATTTGTCAAAATATCTGTGATAGTTTGAAGATACTTGTTTCTTATATGAGTCATCCCTAATTCAAACAAATAAAGCACCATCAATGGGAGAGTTAATAAAACTTAAGACAGCAGGTCCCTGAAGAAAAGTTAAAAAATGAAATTTATTTTTTAATACATTTAAAATAAAATTAATATACACATACATGTAATTAATTTTTGTTTATAACAGCACATTTAATAAAATATCATCTCAATACAGTGTATGTCATTAAACAAGAAATTTGTGAGGTTAATTTTTCACCTCACAATAGTTTGAGTGTTATAATGTCACAGGGAAAAAAAGAAACAAATGCTTGTAAAACTCCCCTGAAAAGAAGCTGGTCTAAAGCAAAAAAAAAAAAAAAAAAAAAAAAAGTGCAACTTCATGTTCAGGAGCTCCAACAGAAGAAGCTTTTGACATACTAGTGCCAGTGTTAGAGGACAGGAAACATGATTGTAGCTTTTAATACTGAAAGTAAAAATGCAAAGATTTTGTGAAATGTTCCTATATATGTACATATGTATAGATGACTGTATATATATAGCCTGTGTATGTATATAGCCACACAATTCTCTACATGGTTCTGCATGAGTGTCTACATAGATATTTTTATTAAATGATCAGAGTGGGAAAGATGTAGAACAAGCCACTTGAGAGTACATGTGCATGTTTAAATATTTCATGACAACATATTCTCTTTGTAGACGTGCACTGCCTCCTACAGTGGACCAGATGTGCTGACTCTGTTGCACTGATCACTGTTTTGTCTTACATTAATTGATCAAGTTATGGCCTTGTCATTTGTTTAATGTACACTTCTCTGAAAATAAAGCTAATAACTCCCTTGTGCTGTTTCCATCGCAATCATTGTATGAAATATAAGGCTTTCTAACATACTAATTTAGTTTCGCAAAAACACTGTTAGAAGCACTGTTTTTATCTTCATTGAACATCTTGAGAACTGAGAAACACAGAGATGTCTACTAAAGACTAAGCCTTTTCAAAATAGGTTTTATTTTATGACACAGATGAAAATGGTTTTGGTGCTTCACAAAAAAAGAGCCTAGGGCAATACCAGGTATCAGGTATCCCAAAATAAAAAACATGCAGTTTAGTTACAACTCATGAAAATCTTAATGTTAGTTATGCATAATCAGATTGTCATTCAGAGACAAGTACAGGAATAAATCAAGGGCAATCACTGAGCTGATCTGTGATCTTTACTTTTCCTCACTCAGCATCTGCAGTGCCTGAGTCAAGCTCTCAGAAGTAGGAGGGGCTCTTTCTTTGTGATCCTGTCCCAGTCTTGGCACCTGCTCCCTTCTGTGCTTTTAGAGGGGGAGTCTTCTCTCTAGGGTATACCCAGACCACCCAGAAGGAAGTGTTGTTGAACGAGGGGAAAAGAGTGAGGACTTGAGTATTTCACATTCTCTCGTGTGAGACTGACTGACAATCACAGATTGGAAACCCACCCCTCATTTTGGTACTTTAATTGTGCTTTGAACTGTAAATGACTAGCTCATACTTTGTGCTCTGAATGGAACTGCTTTTTAGGGGATGAAACAAGTGATTGGTGAGCTCCATAAAGGCTGCTCCAGCCTGAGACAGAGCAAGTGCACAATTTCCACTAAGTGCATGATTAAATTTGATGATGTACCCAAAGGCAACATTTCATATTTCATTAGGGTTTCTGTTTCAGCTTGAACTTGGTCACCCAAGAAATTGCCCTGTTTTGAATATCTGCTGTGTATGGCAGGTATAATGGTAATGATTATGATTCTCCACATGAGGCTGTTGTGGGTTTCTGTGCCTGGAAAAGAAGGTGATCACTATGGCCACACAAAAAATCCAGACGTATGCTGAATCAGACAATAGAGACTAGACTAGACAAGTAGGAAGAGATTAGAAGGGTGAAATAAACAAAGTTCAAAATTCTGGAAGAAATGAACAAAGTAAAATGAAGAAGAATAAGAAAGATTATAGTAAATATCCCAAACAATTTTCTGACAGATAATGTATTTATTCATACTGGACCCTGCTTCATTGAAGAGAATATTTGCCACAAAAATGTTGAATGTCAAGGGGTTTTCTGCAGAAGATGAGAGGAGCACGAAGTCCTGGAAGCCAAGCTTTGCAATGAGGCTAGGGCAGCATTGCAGCTTCCAAGCAAACACCAGTAATGAGTACAGTCTAAGATGATCTGGGACATGGTAGCTGTAGAAGAAAGAGGCTTCATTTAAAATTTCACCAATATTTAAGCTGTTCTTTGTAAGGAGAGACAGAATCTCACCAAAAATACAGCTCTCAGCCGGGATGTAGATAAGGAATACAGAAGGTGGCTCTTTAACTTAATCTAAACAGGTTGTGTAATCTGCTCCAGCCTCATGATAACAGCGTAGCACACAGATGGACTGCAAATACACATGTATTCAGTTGAGGAATGATGCTATTGACTTGTTGCTTTAATAATGTTCAAGAAAGTCAGCTCATTGTGTCTGGAACCTGCAAAAGGATCCACCTGTGCAGGTCCTTAATCCTGCTCGTAGCAGTAAATTGATGCAGGCATGCAAATGCTTACCCCTTCCAATCTCAGGTTAGCGTCAGGCCCTTTATTCTATCATCAGATCAACTCAAGTTACTCTAGTCACTAATAAGCATCACTAAACATCTATGAGACCACTCAGAACGCTATGGGACACATCCAGAGACTGTAGCTCTCTAGTTTCTTATGGTTGCAAGTTACTCAGGGTCTCACATCATTACTATCTACAACAGGAGCACAGATAGCTATCAGATTCATGATGATTAACTGTGGGGACCTTGACATTCCAATAGTTTTGTGGACAAGTGGCTATATGATTTGATTGCTTTTCTATTGCAGCAGAATAGGTGATACTCAGTGAGGACAATGTTTAACGCCTGGTTACATCCCTTGTGATTTATTTCACTCAGCCTTGCAATTTTCTTATAGGAGAAGCAGCAATAAACATCCATGTAGACCAGATTTTGCTGCTTCATCAGATGAATTGGCCCAGCTGAAAACGAAATAACAATTCCTTATGTAAGAATCTAAGCTGGTGTTTGTAAAAAACAGAGTACAAGTAAATATATTAGTAGCTTATTTAGACCAATAATATGTTCAATGAGACAGCTTTAAGTAAAATAAATGTTACATATTCAGCTTTTGCCCTGCCTAAAATTATACTCTGAACTATGTGGAGGTAACATCTGAGGATATACTACACTGGATAGATCTCTACTGTAATGGTTTGGTAACATGTAGCATGGAAATATACAGGGCATGGTTCTGAACTTTTTGGGTTTACAGCCATTTAAGTCCATAGTTATTAGTTTCACTGTTACAGTTTTCCTATACTGTGAATAGTAAAAGGCAATCAATAATATTTATGGGATCCTAGCCTTGGCTTAATCTTATTGTGAAAGGAGGTTAAAAAAGCAACGCTTTTAAATCTTAAGAAAATGGAGAGGAAGGATCAAGTGCTGGTGTTCTTTTAATGCTACTGGCTAAGTTGACAAAGATTTACAAAAGATTTACTGTACCTCCTGAAATTGTAGGATTTGATTACTAGTAATGCCTTCAGAACTTTTTTGTGCTCTAAAACAATTTAATTTTCTCTCCATCAATATCCATTGTGTTTGCACAATGGTTTTCTTGCTTTTTACCTTTACAAGCTCATCTTCATCAGATTCATATGCTAAATACTTCTCTTTGAGCATTATCTGGTGATCTCACACTTCTATAAATTTTGCTTAACCTATCAACAATATTGGATTGACTGCTATCCTATTTCATCATAATTATGTAAAAAGCTGCACTTACAAATTTGGTCAGTGCCTTAATGAGGCCCTATTTCTTGCTAAGTAGTTCCTGAATATACTGAATTAGTATTACAGAGCATTATTCTTAGCTTTCCCTTCCTTACAAGAGCAGCAGTAGTGCAATTTTATGAAGACTGATTCTCAGTAAACTGGATAATTTCTAACTCTGTATAATGCCTACTCTTATTTGCAATTAATTACTTTATGGTTTATTTATGCTTTCTCTTGTTTCCACTCAGAACACTAGCACACATAAGGCTGGAAGCAACACAAAAATTGTTGTTCTTAACAGATGTCTTTGATTCCTCCTGAGTAATGGGAATGGTTGTTCAGTTCTTAGGAAAAAATTGTTCCAGAAGGAAGTCTTTATTTTATTTATATCAACATCTTTTTATTCATAAGACTATATTACCAGTGAGTTTAAACTGAGTAAACTGTTCTGTAATACTTTCCAGCTCTTGAAAACAGAAATATTATTTGTATATATGTATATAAAATACAAATACAGAGAGCTATACTATACAGTTATGGTATAACAAGGAGAAATGGCTTCAAGTTTTACTAGGGGAGGTTCAGCTTGGTTATTACAAAATATTTCTTCACTGAAAGAGTGATTAAGCATTGTTACCAGCTGCCAAGGGAGGTGGTGGGATCACCATCCCTGGTAATTTTCAAAAAAAGATAGACATAGAACTTTGCAATATGGTTTAGTGAACAGAGTGGTATTTGGTTGAAGGCTGGACCTGATGGTCTTGGAGGTCGCTTTCAACCTTAGTGATACTATGATTCTATAAGTTGATAGCAAGGTTTCCATCAAAACCAGAAAATATACTGATGTTGTGACAACAAAAATATTAGCACTTGGTTTCTAAAATTACTTATTAAGAATTGGGCTTTTTTACTTTCTTGGGGAAGGGTGGGAAATTTTAACGCAAAAGAACAAAGCAGTGAATTAGTTAGTGTTGACACTGGGAATGTGAATTTAGTCTTATAGGTATTTATATGTCCCTCCTCACTAAGGTAACATCTGAATGCCTTGCAGGTTTTTTTATGTTTTCACTGCACACGGCACATTTTTTCTTTTTTTTTCTGGTGACAGCATCTGTCCCTTATTGGCACATCAGTGTGCGTTAACTGCAGCTGAACTTAGGACAATCATTCCATGTCTGAGTAAAGGATTGACTTTCTACTTCCTTTTGCTCCTGCAGGGGCAATGGTCCTCTTCAGGCAAACTGCAGCATTGCTGAACACATGCTTGTCACATTTTCCCATCACTCTTCACCTCTACTGAAGCTTTTATCAGACCCAGTGTCTGATACCAATGGGGGGGGGGGGGGGGGGGGGGGTGTGCTGATTTGCCTGTCCACTGCTATCTTTATTAAAACAAACTCTACTGATGTGATTTCAACATAGTCTGAGCAGTGCTGCATCAGGCCAGAGATCCCAGTGCTGAATTCACTACTGAGAAGACGATTTGATGGAAGTTAACCACTTTTGACAGGTGCTGGCAGCACCATTTGTCTCCATAGCATATACTTAGAGATAGGAATGTGGTTGATCACTTCTGTGATTTTCTATTTTTGTCATTAACTTTCAGCATATAAACTGAGAGAAGCTGATCCTGATTTTACAGTGGTGTTGCATAATTGGTTTCAAAGAAGAGACATTGATGTAAGGCTGGTGTGATTGACTGGCAAGCTGGGATCCTGCTTTCCATTTATTTGGTAATGTTATAGGCAGACACTAGCATAGAAGCAATTATTAATTTTATACATAAAGGAAACAAATGTTAAAAAATATAAATGACTTTTCAATTGGAATCAAAAAGAAAAAGAAAGAAAACCTTGCACTATACTGCACACAGATCTTGAACTCTAATATCTAAGAAAGAGTGGATGTAGAAATCTGATCTTAGGTTTTGACATATTGGAATAACAGTATGAAACTACATATTTTGCAACACAATAAAAAAGATATTTTTATTGCAATTTTTTCACATGACTCACTTTGTTTTGTATTAATGCTAAATTGGAACTTTTTGCCCCAGGATTTCATATCTCATGAGTAGATGATCCTCACTAGATATACATCTTTTATCATTGAAATAAAACTATGAGTTTGTGTCACCCACTACAAGCTATTTAAAGAGTTTCTCAGCATTTAATGCCACTGGAATTCAAACAGGAAATGTTGGATGTTGTGGGAAAAGTCTCTTGTGTAAATGTTTGAACAATACTGACATAATGTAAAAGTCCACTCCGGACAATTAAAACTAGAAATAAACCCTCAGTGTACAATGATACAAATCTAGCTTCTGTTAACATAACAAAGATCACATTGAAGATCATGAGGATGTATGCTATCTCCTGCTATGATTTAGGCACATTCCTCATGAGGTTGTTGTGTAGGACAATATTATGATGAAGTCCTGAGTTACCCCAAGGACCATCTGGCCTTGCTGCTGCTTACCCTTCAATCCCTTGACAAAATGCCTGGGTCTGAAAAGGCTGGACTGCTGTGAGGGAAGAAGAAAAGATTCAAGGGATTGGAGTCTGATATAGCAAAGAAGAGGTAGTTTAGCTCCCAGGTCTGGCAGATAGGAACTCCCCAGAGCCAGGTGGGATCCCGGCTTTCATCTTTTCCCTTATTGCTGACTCTCCAAGGAAAGTGTCTCAATAGATTTAGGAGTAGAGACGGCTCCTAGGGAGTTTTCATCTCCATAGAGTTCTGCGTTTGGTCCCTACTCTGTGGATGTTTTCAGTCTCCAAGATTTTTGCACGGCTCTCAGTAGCACTGTGAGTTAGCTTGTTACATTGATACCTTTTGCAGAACTTCTCTGCCAAACAGCTGTCTCAGCTCAGCTAATGGGGCTGCAGGCTATGGATGAGGAAGGGAAGATGTGGGACACAGATATCTTCAGATGAGTCACAGTCAGCAGACCCTCTGAGCGATTGATAGGAGCCCAACAGATTCTGTTCCTTATCACTCTTCCTTGGGTAGATTCAGTTCTGCATTACTCTTCCATTTGTTGCAGAAAGGCTGCTTTATCTGTGGTGTAGTAGTTGCCAGGTTCCAGCTCAAGCTGAGGATATTGCCTTAGCTAACTGGATTTACCTAAGTGCAGAGAGCCGCTACGCTTCTGACACAGGTGGTTGAGAGGTAGGGAGAAAGACCTCAGTATCACCTTCAAGACTGAAGATCCAGAATTTTATACACCCTGTTGGGATGAGCCAAACTACATCAAGTCCCAGTACAAAGGTGCTGATGGGTGTTAGATCACATTTTGTGGCCAGTGCTGCTCCTCTGCAACCTTTTTTTACAGCACTCAGCACAGTGGTGCAGATTGCACATCTCTGATGAGGCCTGTGGTTGCCCCATTGCTTGAACATTCTACCACCACTTTTTTTGAGGATAAGAAGTATATGTGTTACTACCTCTGCTCAGTCCTTGCTGTCAGACTTGTTGTTTCATGCTCCTTCAGCATGCTGGGATAAAGATGACCCTGTTCATACAGTTAAAAATCTATCAAGCAAGTGCTGCAATTTTCTCATTCACCCTAAGTAACCTGGCTTTGTCTCCAAGCTCAACTTTGTAACTCCACATTCAAGTAAAGCAGTTATTGTGGGAACAAGCTGTGATTATTTATTGTCACTCTTCAGGAAACCCTTTTTTCCTTTTCTCTTTCTTTATCCCTGTATTCCCTGGCTTCTTCAACCATAAGTTCCACTCAAAGACAGCCATTTAAAAAAATAAATTATACTGTTTCCATTTCCACTTGCTATCTTTTTGATTCTTAAGTCCTCAATATTTATTTTTCTTCCTGTACTTAATATACAAATTCAAGTTAGGGTTTGACTGTTTGGCTTTTTGATTAGGTATCTACTATCTTATCACTATGACATCAAGTGTATCCAGACTTGAAAACATACTTTGAGGGAAAGAATTATCAAAGACATAGAAGTGAATGGAAAAGAAGTTAAAATGCTGCATTGTACCTCATTAGTGCAGCATCTTTATTTTAAAAGAGTAACTCTTAAATACACAAGTGATGCTTTGCACACTTCACATCTCTGGTGGAATTTCTTGCCTAAGTAGTGATTCAGTAACTTAATTTGGTGTTGCTTTTTGTCAGTTTAATTAGATCTGTAAATTTTCAACATTACGCAGAAAGCCTTAAATACCCTTTCAGATCCACAGAGGTAGTCCAAGAGGGTAAAGAAAGTGTTTGATTTAGTGTGCCTCTTCCTACATGTGAAGTATATGGAAAAGCTTCATCCTGCATCCCTGCCTGCTCTCCCCAGTACATTACAGCAAGAAACAGCACCAGAATGGCTCTTGTAACTTGCCTGCCTCTTTGGAGTATGAAAGAGTGAGAAAAATTTGTCACTCCATCTTTAGTCAGGGAGACATGAACCAGTTCCATTTCCCTGGAACAGAGATTAAGTCCTAATGGAAAAATTTAAACTCATGGTCACGCAATCCTTAAGCTAGCAAACAAATGAGCAAGCACAGTAGCATCCACTGTCATCACAAATTGGGGATTTAAAGACCTGTGAAGACAATAAAATTGCTTTAATTGTTCCTTCTCAAAGAAATCATCGTGCTTCAAAGCAAATTGTTGTTATTTGATAATAATAAAAGGCAAGTATGTTTAAAAACAATTTGGATTTGTGTAAAAAAGAAGATTGCATCAGCACAAACAGTGACTGTTTCACACTGTATCTAACACTACACCCCCTCCCTGGACCATGGGTCTGCTGGAGTCGTCTGCTGCCTGAAGTCCATTTTCTTATTACTTTGGATATTGTCATCAAGGCTGCTGAGAGATTGTACTTTTCCCTTTCTTCTCCAGCTAGTGGGCAAAACTGTTTCATTTTGAACTTATAACGAGGTGTTTCTCTGCAGAAACACCCACTGAGACCACAAAAAGATACAGGATAGGACCTGCTGGTTATCTGTGTTTCAGCCTTGACAGTGAAGAAGCCCAAGCACAGACCTTTGGTACTTTTAAGGTAGCAACAGGCTAAGAAGGATTTAATTAACATTAGTGTACTTCAAACTCAGCAGTAAACACACTAATATAGCACAACTGGAACAAATCTATGAGCATTTTTGTACACAGTGTTCCAGTACAAATAATATTGTTGTTGCCAGTAGCAGGACTTGTGCCTCATGGTGTACCTTATGCTAAAAGTGCCTTATGCAAACAGCACAAGCTCCAGTCAGTGCTTGTACCAACTTGCTGTGTGAGCTTCCTGTGTGAACTGGAGCTTGGTACCACTTATCCCCTGTTAGAATGGGAAGTTGAAGCATGAGATAGCAGTGAAAACCTTGAACATATGGGTGTAGGTTGAAAATTGAGATCCAAGAGCTATGACCAACTTGCTGATGGTCACCTATTCACTAGAAGCTGATGTTACTCTGAAACAAGAAGATGCAGCCAGGCAAGAAAGGAAATCAGCCATGTGATATAATAAGATACCTGTTACAGCCTGGAAAATAACCCCACCTCAGCATCACCCACCTGTAATTCAGGAACTCAGGTAGAGTTCAGAACCATCCAGAGACTGAAAACACTTATGAAAGGAGATCTCAGATTTGCAGGTGATAGCAGGGGAGAAAGAAAAGGCCTGTGTCAGGTCCAGCTTCCTGTGTCAAAGAGCTCTCATTGGTTATCCACACAGGGTAAAAAACCCACCATTTGTGGCCATAGCCACCAGCATGGGCTATTTGGCTTGAGTTTCAACATGTATTTTGTTTCAAAATTTTATTTACCAGTCTCCCATCCCAGCAATCTCTAATTTGTAGGTATATACATTTATTCAGTATAAACAATAGGCAAATAATGAAGATGCATTTTGGCAAAAATTCCCGTCTCTGTATTTTTTGTTGGAAGTGCTAAAAGTTCCTTATGATAGTCTTAAACTATTCAAGGTTAGACAAGTCTGATGAGCTGTCATGTCCTCTGAAAACATCAACCAAACTCCTTCTGCCATTATTGCTCAGTGTGATGTGTTCATTTAAAAGGGTCTGCTGCAAAAGTGAACTTCACCTTATCTTTGCTCTATAGCAAGTCCTCCCGGAAAACAGCAAACCTGTAGCTGGATCTTTCTTGGGTTTTTTACACGATGTTGTTCTTCCCAAGAGTGTAAAAGTCTTTTGCCCAGCACCGAGATCAAAGGAAAAAACTGAGAGTCGTCTCCCCTGCTTCTTCAAGGCTGTTTATTTTTCTCTTATCAGTACAATTTCTTCTCTGACCCACAGAGATCTGTTCAGCAGGTCAGCTCATGGGGAATGGCCCAGCCCCAAAGGTGACGATTATCTTTATACTACAAACTATGTAATCAGTATTTATAATTCTTCACCAATAACTATTATCTATGTTAGAAGGTTAGATTCTATTCTAAGCCAACTATAATGTGCCACCTCACTGCAGAACATGGAGGCAAGGAAGAAGAAGGAAGAAACCCAAAAGCCATGTGCTTCCTTCCATCTTGTCATCACCTGCTTACCATCCTAAAAACCACATATATCTAAAATTCTCACCCTGTGATAAAACTATGCACTATTCTACTATTTAATACACACTCTTAAATACCCTGCTTCTTTCCAGAGCCTAAAAGCCCTTTTTCCATGAACAAAGGTTAAAAACACTGTTTGTCAGAGATTCTAAAATCTCTCAAACATGCAAAGAGAAATTCGTCATATTTCCAGACTCCGACAGATCTTGACAGGTCAGTCCTCCTTGTCCTTCACCTGCTGTTTTGACTTTGTAGCTGGGGTGTTCTGCTCTTTTTGTTTCTTTTTAGAGAGGAGGCACTGTGTAATTTTTAAAAAGATTTTAATTTTATGGTTCCTAAGAAGCCAAAAATTATCTGCCCCAGTTGCAAGTCCCAGTTGACAGCCGACAGCTAAAAAATGCAGAAGAGTGAGTCCTGTATCTTTTCTGGAAGCTAATTTAGTTCATTTGGTGGTGCAGTAGGAAATTAAAAACTGATTTTTCAGCTGACTGAGTCATCAGAGAAGGATTTAACTTATAAATGGTAATAACAGGTGATTTACTTTACTGGTGATCTCTGCTTGGAAACTGGCTTTCAAAGTAAAGGTGACAGGAAAGAGAAAAAATAAGACACAGTCAGCATATTGTTTCAAGTGCTCATTAATGCATGGTGATGTTGAACACTGAAAGATTTTGATGATTGAACCACTGAGCTGATTTTTTTTTTTTTGTTGATATCATTGTGCTTCTGCCTAGTGGACTGTGCCTGGCCTATAAAGACTTCATCCGTGTTTCTCAGCATATGAGGTCAATTAATCACTGTGGCTCACTGGTGTGGCAAACTGATAAAATACACTGGGTCACTTTGACAAGCCCAAATCTAAAAAACTAAAGCAATTTGGTTTTGGTAAACTTGTGTGAGCTGATTGTTACCTGCCTTCTGATCACCACATGCAGCTAATTCTGTACTGCTGGACTCTGTCTTTGAATTAATTTTACACTCAGTACCAAGGCTCTCTCCAGGAGGGACCTCAGACTGCATCTTAATTTGAGTTAGGAGCACACTTCAGAAGCGAATCCCAGTCTTAGCACACTTAACAGTGTTTTGGGTCATATTGTCTCACAGCACACAGACTCAATACTTTCTGAAGACACTTAATTTGGTAGATATACTTCAAGATCCCCTCCAATGCCCTCTGCCTTCCAAGGGGTGTTAAATTCCCAGGGACAGAATAGCTCTAGTCTAAAGTTAAAACCTCCCACTGTGCATCTACTGTGCACATTGAGTCCTTGGATCCAACCCACTTCCCTTGCACTGTTTTTCAGGATCCAGTGCTTCCAGCAGCCACAGTCCTCATGCCCTCCAGGGAGAGACTCCAAGTAGAAACAGTTGGGAGGGCAGGAGCAGCATTCAGCTGTGTTCAGCCTGAGAGCCTCTGACTGCTTGAGAATAGCAGGAAAAAGCATCCTCTGGAAATAAGTGCCCACATATTTTTCTTTGAAAACTAGAGAAAGGGTCAGTCTTCACAAAAGAACGCAAGACAAAAATTGGGTGATGGAACTTTGCTGATGCTCTTTTTATTCAGCAGTTAGAAGGTTAGAAAATATGCTGGTCTTTCAGAAGGTTTTTAAGGTGGGAATTGGAAGTTTTCTGTTTTGTATTTCACAGTCAGGTGTCTTGTGTGTACTTCTGTTCAAACTCCATGGACAGACCACTCACTTTCCAGTGTGCCTGCATCACATGTTTTATTTGTCTCTGCTGAATCATGCAGTAAAAATATCAGACAATATTATACGTATTAAAATTAGTAATGCCACATGTTCAATTATTACACAAAATCATTCTATACACTTACTATTAACTTAGGACTTTCACAATATCCTTGCTTGAATATATGCTCAGGGACATATGTTTTTGGTAAAAGCCTAAAAATATAATTTGAATAAAAGTGTGATCATTATAACAATATAAATTGTTTCTGAGACCTAGTTATTCTACAGCAACCAATTGACAGGGTTTTTTGAAATTTCTGAAGGATCTGACTGCATGTTCTGTTTTCAGTTTCAAGGCAAGAAGATACCACTGTGCTACAAAATCTTAAAACAACAACAAACCTGTGTGCTATGACCTGCACAACATTTTTCTGGTCCAGTTTTCTTCTCAGACACTGAATATGTGAATCAGACAATTAAAGACAACAGATCTACAAAGATCTTATATTTCTCTAGCTGGAAAGTGGGTAGAACATAATTCTCTCCTCTTTTTGTCTGAAAAATAGCAAAACTCTCTCTCCCAGTAGGCTTTATAACAGAATTCAAAAGCCAGAGCTGAGTTTCTCATATAAATTGAATCAGTAATTTCATTATACAGAAAAAACCCCAAAACAGTGACATGACAACTGAATCCAATGCTTTGCAGTTCATGTGTAGAAGCAGAAGCACAGGTTGTCCAAACAAAAAAAAAAAAAGTGATTTATTCCAATGTGATTTATACAAAGTATAAATAGACTCATTTTAAGGTTTTGGAGCAAATTTGTTTAAAACTTAGCTCATTCCCTATGAGTCAGTCTAACACTGGTAAAGCCTTAAGTTAGCTTGAACTTAAATTCAAACATGAAACTTCAGATAATGTAAAATAAAAACAAGATGCTTGTAATGAGAAACTTAACAGACCTAAAATACTGAGTTTTTCACTAAGCTGGTGTTGCCTTCAGCCATCTGCTCTAAGTTCAAATGCCATAATATTGTTAAAGCATCTTTAAACTATTTACTGTGATTTAGAAAATGTTTGATAAAACCATTTGATGTAACTTCTTACAACATGACTGGGAAGAAGGTCAGAGTTTGACCTTGCTTGTAGTAGTGAATAAATATCTCCCCAGAAACTGATTGTCACGTTTACAGAGATGGAAATGAAAACAAATCAGATCCATTAAGTGCACACTTGCAAATATCTGTTACACAAAATAGCATGAAAAGAAAATCAAGGTCCTGCTGTTAGTAAAGTAATTACAGAAATGCATCATGAATAATGTAATTCAGACTACATACTAAAAATGGGGCAGAAATCTCTTTTCTGCCTTACAGCAAATTTTGAAAAATATTGTAATCTGTCTGAAATGATCCTCAAAATTCTGTGTTTTCATGACTGAGGTTTAAAAATGTAGTCTGTTTTGGACAGTAGAAACTTTTGCTTTGAATATAACACTTCTTCTGAAACATTAACTTTTTTAACTTAGAATATATTAGATTTTGTAATGAAAATTATGTGACTTAAAAGCAGAATTCATAATATGGAAAACAGGTCACTGTAAAAATGTTTAAATTACTAGGTGGCAGAAGCAAAACGTAATTCTATTTTCTTTCTTTCTTCTTCTTCTTATTTTATTTTTTTTTTAATTATTCATGGCTAAAATGAAGTGGTATTTTTTTTGTCAAAAAGCATTCTTTGAAAAATTTGTGATTAACTCTGGGACTTACATTCCACTTTTAGGATACCATTCATCTGGTGAGCCAGTTTGAAGTACAAATCCAGTAATTTTCCAGAATCTAGTTTTACATTCTGTGTTTTTATTTTGTTGATTTTTCCCTTCTGAAATATGAATATGTATGACTTGCATTGTTTGAAGATTTGTTTGACCTCTGTCTTCACACAGAAGCAATGCTGTTGGGGGAGAAAAAGGATAACTTGTTGGAATCATTTTGTCTTCTATTAAAGAAGATCATGAGCAATGGATAAGGATGCTGTATGTTTTTTTTTAAAAAAAATCATAGAATCCTAGAATATCCTGAATTGCAAAGTACCCACAAAAATCATCGAAGTCCAACTCCTGGCCCTTCACAGGACAAGAATCACAACACGTACCTGACATCATCATCTAAACATCTCTTGAACTCAGACAGGCTTGGTGCAAGTTCTAATTTTTGATATTTTGAGATGGTTTTCCTGTCAGGTTTTGCCTCTTTCATTTAGTACAGTTTTACCCACCTTGAGCCCATGTGTCACTTCAGAATCATCCAGCATAAGCTGTGGAGCTATCGCTCTGCACAGCTGTTGAGTAAGACTTGTGCACTAGTATTAAACACTCTTTGTGCATGTGGAAACCTTTAACTGTTGCTCAGGGAAAAAAGAAAAAAGCCTACAGAAGTCTTGTAGTTCTTAGAGTCTATGTATTATATATATATATATGTGTGTGTGTGTGTGTGTGTGTGTGTGTGTGTGTGTGTGTGTATATATCTCAATGTGTATAGAGACCACAGTGCTTTTAATATATGAAAAATTTATAAGGAAGGGTATAGAGATTGAAGTTAACCATATTGATATTTTCGGGATACCTCCTCAGATCCCTGTTGTCAAAGGTAATCCTGTGACAAGGATGTAGTCCAGCAAAAATTGTGGCTATGCCCATACCTCTAAACAAAATGTCCTTTGTCTTTGGTGGCAAGTCCCCTGGCAATAAGAAATGTCTTCTATGTGTTATTGTAAGGGCGATAAGAATATGTATATAAGCATTTCCTCTGACCTATTCCTCTCTGACTCATTTTGCATGTCAGTTCTGGCTGATTCAGCAGATCTCTCACAGTTCACAGTCTACAGCTAAATGTGAAGCTGAAGAGAGAGAGTGGTATTGCTGAGAGTGATATTGCTGCCACTCCATACATGTTTATTTTTATCAAACTCAGGATTTTACTCTATCAAGTCCCTTTAAGTGGATGATATTTCTGTTCCTCTGTTTTCATTCCAGATTCAATTAGGAAGGATAACATGGTATGATGTCATGGATTCCCATGTAACAGAAAATAACTGCTAGCACCTCTCAGTGCTTTGGGAAAAGGCCAGAGAAGGGCTTCTGTGCAATACAAGTCTTATCTTTACAAACTGTAACAAGATCCAATGAAATACAGACCAGATTTTTTTTTCTGGAGACTCTTCAGTGTCACCTCTTTTGTTTTGCTGATTTTTACTAAATTTGTTAACTGGTCCGATTAAGCGGGGTACTGTCTTGGCTATTCATCTTGGATGCTCCATAAATAGCAATAGAGACAACTCAAAAGGTAAAATCTTGGCCTCATGGAATTCCTAAATTTTTTGGGAGGTATTTCAATGTGACTGGGATTGAGGCTTTGATATTTAGGGACTATTGAGAGACCTTATCACATCCCTGTAATTAAACTCATTTCTGCTGCTTTGTAAAATTTTAACTGAAGAGCTCCCTCTCATTTCGTCACAGAATGACCATTAATGTTTCATATGTAAGATAACTGGAGGAAAAACAGAAATGAAAAGTCATGTGGAAAAACTAAATTTTGGTGGAAAATTGGTCCACTGATTCTTATAATGTGGATCATTAGAGAATCTCCTTCTCAGAAGGGAACTTAGGTAGTTTTTTGAGAGTTAAATATTCATGTTATCTGAAAGTAGACAAAAGGCAAACAAGTAACTTTATTAATCACCTTTATGGTTTTATTAATAGAGAGTTCAGGTACTTGCCAAAGCGCTTGAGTTGTGGAGCCACTGGGGTCACTTGGAATAATTTATGTGTAGTGTGGCTGCACTGAAATTTCCCAGGTGGCTGTAGAAAACAGGGAGAGAAGTTTACCTTAGCTGTGATGCATGGGTTTTAGGATTTAACACGTCACTGTGCATCAACCTCCTTGCAAATGTGAGATGAGGTAGAATAGCTACAATCTCCTCCATCAGTATTTGTTTTCCAAAACCTGAGCGTACAAGCATGACTCATGACTGTGACTCTATGGATGAACAGCAGTTTATGAAACTGGTGAGATCTTGCCTGTGCCCCAGGTTTTACATAAGAGGTATCTGGTGGTGAGTGTCCTTCAAGATGAGGTATTTTGCCAGTGCTCCTTGTTCTTCCTCACATATTTAGAGTAAAAGGGTAGAAATCTGTGTGCAGCCTGGGGTAGGGGATTTGCTTTATTTATTTACTGACTTTTATTTAACATGCTAAAATAATATGTAGATGACTTTAGGGCAGAGTGCTCTTTAGTGAAGTAGCCTCTTAAGCACATGAGTTAAAATATCCATGGGAGGTGAAGAGATTGAAAAATGTACAAGTATTCCCCTGGAGGGAATTCTGGGTTTGAAACTAGACAAGCATCAGGCCTGTTTGGTACAATTCTTCCAAATGGAAGTGTGGCTTCTGTTAAGAAAATGTTGGATTCTGCTTAACAGTATTCTGACATTTTTCTCCCTGAAAAATACAGAGTACTGTTGACTGCAGTCGTTTTTCGAACTCCATGCAGAGGCAAAAAAAGTCAGGAGCACTTGTTTAACTTAAAATGGCCTTCTTTAGGAGCAGGTGGAGAGCATGTTCTTTGGAAGATATTTGTTCAAATGCCTCCATTTCAGGATCATTAACCTTATACCATAGGGCACAGAAAATTCCAAGAGAAGCTGACTAAGCCTATGAACTTTAGAACGTGCTTTGATAGTGACCTTTTAAATCATTCTATGCACTGGAAATAGTAATGTTTCACACAGAAAGGAAATGTACAGTGCATTTGAACAAGCAGATCACAGGAGGTCGTGGAAACAAAGACCACACAACCCAAGGGAGCAATTCCACTCTGCCTCACAGTCTTTATTTGTAAACGCCATGTGGCCTGGATGTCAAAGCACTTGACATCTCTGCTTTAAATAATTTGTCATGGTTGCTTTTAAAGTTCAGAGCACTTGTTCATGGCCTCTCTTGAAAACTCATAATAAATATTATCATTGCAGATGAACTTGACGGTCTTTGAAGTTGTTTTGATTCTAAAAATGGTAATAGAGCCTATGTGCAATATTTTATTTTCCAATATTAAGACTCTTGTACACTTATGGCACAAAAAATATGTACAAATCCTTATTTTTCTTTTTCCACCTGAGATTCACTGCTCCAGAAGTACTGCAATAGGCTGCACTTTGCTAGCACTTTCAGTGTGACTTTGCAGAGGGAACTAAATTCTGAAAGACAAACAAGATCAGGAGATTGATTCTGCATCATTAAACTCCCAAAATACTACAGCCAGGCCTAGTAGAGACAATATCATAACTTAACACTAGGTGGTCCTTTGGTGGCAGGACCACTGATGTACGACTGCCCAGAGAGTCAGTAGAGCCAAGATGGTAATGGGCTGCAAAAAGATGAAATTTGGGAAACAAATCACATTAATTTTCTTCCTTCTTGAGTGAAAAGTAACCTCAAGAGTCATTGAAGAGTAAAGTAGTTTGACAACAGAAGAGATGATTGTGGGATGAGAACTGCTGGAAGGAAAAATAAAGTTACTGTTTATAGTAAATAGCAAAGCCTTTAACCTGTAGAAGTGTTATTTCCCCTAAACCCAGCAGGAAGAAAGATCTAGGCCTGGAAAGATGAACTGTGGGAAGAGTGATTGGAAAAGCCCCAGATAACACATGAAAATTTCATTTACAGCCACTTTGTGACTTGTGACTACCACTATTTCCAGTCTCAGATACTGAACATTGAAAAGACAGGACCTTACTTATGAGAAAGTCTTTAAAGTTACACAATTTTCTACATGCTCTCATTCATAAGTTTATGCTCAACAAGCATAAACATGCTTTATGTGTCACAGGAGGTTGACAACACTACATTTTCTTGAGAGAACCTAGTTGTGTTTTATCCTTAGTAGTTCACTCTTATCCAATCTATTTTGCCATGAAGCCACTCGAATTTCAAACATTATCTGACAAGAAAACTCTGGAGGATCATTTTCCTGAGTAAATTCAAGTGAAACATTGGTGCTCCGAGTGTCTGGATTATCTTTCACTTTTTGCTTGTTTTGAACTAATCAACAAAGTTGTATTGTTTCTTCTTGTTCTTAATTTGAGCCTTAGAATTATTTTCTTAGCTTTTTGTCCTTGTTTAGTTTTGCTTTATATTTTGTTCTGTTGAGATTCCCTAAGAGAAATAATTCTATCCTTTTCTTTTGCTTTTTGTATGAAAGATGCTGTACAGAACAAAGCTGCTCTTTTGTATAATTTCCCTGTTGGAAGTACCAGTCTGTCTCAGTCTGACCCAACTCTCCTGTCATGTGTTTAAATAGCAAAAAAAGTCTAAATCAAATTTCTAAGGATTTTTACTTCAAATAGTTAAAGCAACTGCTGCTCGTGCTCCATTCTAGGTACTAAACTGCCCTTCTGGATGCTTCAGGAAAAACAGTACTCACATACAGATAATATTTGTATTTTCCCTTAAGGAGGATAAAGGTCCTCCTTTGTCTGAGGGAAGGAAAACAGAGTTATGATATTTTCTTGGAAAAACAGCTGACAGAGTTACAAGTGAGACAGACTGGCATTCTGGGAGAAATTGTGGCAATGGCCCTCAAATGGGTACTCCTTCAGCTGAGATGTACTGATATGACTAAAGTCACAACCCTTCTTTCCTGCTGATGTTTCCCTTGGTGCCCAGTGCCTGACTCTTCCTCAGCTCACTATCTGGTCCTAAAAAATGACTTGTTTTGCCTGTTTATGCTCCTTTTACTGCTTCTGAACTCTGTTTTTGGTTTTGTTTCTTGTCCGTCTTTTGCTGTTGCTATTCTCAGTTATCTGAACACATCTCAGCACTGCAAGATTTCTTCTCCCTTGAGGTCCAGCTGCATCAACTGTGGGTTACAACACAGGTCTGAGCCCAAACCTTGTGACTTTAAAACCCCAAACCCAAGTTTGACTAAAGGCATTTTCTATAAAACTAATCCCTGTCTTTGTTTACAATTCCACTTATGTCTGAACTAAACCTGTTTGATCCCCTCTGTAGTTAAAGTAGGAGCAACTACAGTAATAGCAAGATTCATCTCATTCTGATAATGATGCTTAAAGTAGGCCAAGCAAATTTCACCAAATGCATCTATATGATGGGGTTCCCAAAGTGATTTTCTCAGATGTTGACATCTTTGCTGTATATCTCTAAATTTAGGTAAGAACTGAAGCAGGAGGGTATTTGTTGGAATCCAGAATGCTGAGAAGTATTTCTCTGTATGTTTTAAGAGATCCAAACCCTTTGACAAACACTATTTTTAACCTTTGTCCATGGAAAGGGCTTCCTAGGCTCTGGGTTGTAACAGAACTTTCAAGAATGTGGATTAGATAGCAGCATGATATATGGTTTGTCACAGAGTGAGAATTTTAGATTTCTGGGTTTGTTAGCATGGTAAGTAGATGAAGACAAGATGGAGGATCCTTGGGGTTTTTAGGCTTCTTCCTCCTTCTTCATCTGCTCCATATTCTGCAGTGTTGGGGACACAGAACTATTGGTCAGAATTTGCTGCAGTATAGAATCATGTGAATAGGGAATTAGTTAGCTATTGGAAGACAAAGAGAAATAATGTCCATACTTGGTGATAATTGGGTGAAATATCTTTAAAAGAGCCTTGAACCTGTGTGTTTGGGCCTTTTTGGTGCCTTTTCTCCTGCGTGCCAGACTGGTATAAAGCCTGGTGTGCTGAAACTGCTGATAGGAAAATGAAAAACAACCTGAAGACTGAGAAACACCAAGAGTACAGTTTGCCTTCCTCTTAACAAGAACTTTCTGAAAGGTCTTCCCTATCAGGTGAGAGACATGTGGGAGTGGGAGAACTCCCGCAGGTATTAGAGTGAAGCGTCCTGTTCTTTTTCTCACAGTGGAAAATTGCTAGCAAACAGAATGAGGGTCCTTGCCTAGATGGGCATTTTGTTGACTTAGTACAGCCATTCCCATGCTCTGGAGTAAACCTACATTTTATACCTAAAATGACTTTTATGGTCTGTATTTTCAAAAATGGCAGCAGAGGTCTAACTGAAAAATCAAAGTATGAGCTGCAGTTTGCAGACAGAGTGCACTGCTGGGGAAGAATAAAGTCACACAAGCCCTCTACTTCTTTCCTCTTCCTTGACAGTGAAGATTCTTTTTCTCTTCTGTCATTTTCTACCTTGTTTTAAAGACTTTCTTTCTGCTCTGGCAGCTGTGTCACTGCTTGCTGTTACATCCTCACCTCCAGCATAGAGCGGGATGTCTAATAGCCTCTTGAATAAAAATGCACCTGTTAATACCATACTTCAAATGTAGAATTTTTTGACATAAATTACCCATAATGCATATAATGTACAAGAAAAGAAAAAGGACAAAAAAAATCTACAGAAATTAAGCAAATTTTAGTAATTTCTTCTTCTCTTAAAATCATGAACATACAAACTGAATAAAAATCAGGCCAAACAGAGAGGTTAGTATCAGATGAATTTCATGAGAGGAAGGAAATATGTAGTTATCCTAAATTTACAAAACCACTTTAAATCTTATGAAGCCATGATCTATTTTATTCAAATTGGATTCTATTTTCATCTCATTTAAAATTCAACAATTCAGAAAAATCAAACATATTTTGTCTGTCAGTGAATAGGGTGAAGATAACAAAGAAAATGAGACAGCACTTATATGGAGATGAGGGATAGAAAACTAAGTAAACCAAGTTTGCTGAGAAAGGATTTGACACTATACATGTGGTTTCTTGCTTATAAAGCAGTAACATTGCTGTGACAAAGCCATGATTATAAACTAAAAGTAGTTCTATCAGTCAAACAGAGTGGCTGAAGCTGGGAGGCACCTCAGGAGATTGCCTAGTTCAATCACCTCTCTCAGAGCAGGGTCTGCCAGAGAAGGTTGCTCAGGGCCATGTGCAACTGGGTTTTGAATACCTCCAAGAAGGGAGTTTTTAGAGACTGCCTAGGCAATCCATTTCAGTATCTGACCACCCTCACAGTGAATATCTTTTTTCTTATCTTTAATGGTACCTTGTGTATTTCAATTTGTGTCCATTACTTCTTGTCCTGTCACTGATCACCACGGGGAAGAGTCTGGCTCTGCTCTCTTCACTCCCAGCATTAGGTATTTATATCCTTTGCTAAGGTCCCCCAGAGCCTTTGCCTGCCCAGGCTGAACAGACCCATTTCTGCCTCTCCTTGTATGACAGATGCTCCAAGCCCTTAATGACCTCTGTGGCCCTTCACTGCACTCACTCCAATGTGTTCCCATCTCCCTTGTACTGGGCAGCCGAGATCTGGACACAGCATTCCACGTGTGTCTCACCAGCACTGGATGGAGGGGAAGGACCATCTCCCTCTAGCTGCTGGCCCTGTTCTGCCTGATGCAGCCCAGGTGCCCTTCTTTGCCTTCTGTTCTGGCTCATGGGCAGCTTGTTCCCTGCCAGGTCCCTCAAGGCCTGCAGTGCCAAGCTGCTGTCCAGACAGGGGGCCCCTGTTTGGAGGATCCCACTGTATGACTCTCCCTTTCTCAGCCCGAGAGCAGAGATGCTGCTGATCCCTGCCTCGGTGCAGCTGAGGCTGAAGGTCACGAGGCTGCAGGTCTCAGAGAGGACCCAGCCACCCTGTCCTTCTTCACCCTGAGGCTGTGCAGGCTTCTGAACTCCTGCTGGGAGAGCTGCCGGGTGGTCGTGTCCTCTTTCCCCGCAGCAACAGGCACCCTGGTGTTCCTCAAAGGGTTCCCAGGAGTGCCCTGACAGTCAGGAGAAATTCCCAGAAGACAGACAGGATCTCAAAGCACAGCCGGAAACTGCTGCCTGGACTGTGGTGTCTGCCAGCTGTGCTGTGCTGGGGGGCTCTGTGAGACTGGAGGGAAGCAGCTGCCCTTGTGCAATGGCTTTTAAGGAAGAAAAGAAAAAAACCCCATGTGTATCAAGGAAAGATAAACACAAACAGAGGAAGACAAATTTTTCTTATGTGGATAATAATATACAGTTCTAAAAATAGTTTTAGAGGTCTTATCAGTCCTTGAAATTTCTGTGAATGTTTGGGAATATTGATATATGAGTGTATTAATGTATGAAAGACCTCTGAACACTTTTATCTTTGGAAAGGAGATCAGATTAAGTCCTGTGGTTCCAGGAACTGTCAGTTCTCATAGTTGCTGCAAGTAAATTCTTAATGGAGTGTTGTGATAAAGCTGAAGTATTTTATTCTTCCTTTATCATGTAGATTTTATAGTAAAATTTATCATGGAAAGCTTTAGTGAGAAGGGTCTTTGATTTATTGAAATGAAAATCCAGATAATACCCAATAATTCTGAAGTGAATTTTTCTAGAAGTTTTACCTCATGGGAAGTTTTGACATTTTGTTTCAATTTCTGTCAAAAGGAAAAGTTGAAGAACTAAACAGTCATGCAGAAAAGAAATTCCAAAATTTGGGTACTGTAGCATTCTTTGAGATAAAGGTTGCAGTGTTTCTTTCCTCTTCTGCCTATCCTATAAATTTCATATCTTTTATCATGTTACATTTTAATAGTAAAATCTGCACTGGGCAAATAGATTGCAGTGTATGCTCCAATGAGGTTCTTGTGGGAACAAAACCTATGTGTTTGCAGAGTTGCTGGCATAGATCAAACATTTCTTGTTGCATCTTTCATGCTTCCTGAGTTTGAGCAGCACCACTTTATAAAGGTCCAGATTTTCCCTGCAGTCTCTAACAGAGACTGAATCACTTTGGGAAACAGGATGAGTGCTGTAATTGAGAAACTAGTAGTTTAAATGCTTTTATGTTTAATATACTTAGTGTTTTCTCCTTTCTGGAGAATAGTTAATCACAGTGGACCTATTTTTTGTTGGTCTTGACAAGGAAACCATCAAAAACTTGGAGCAAACAGAACTGTGTTCCAAAGACGTGTAGCATTACATTATACAAACTGATGGTAGCCAGAGAATATGGACAGAACTGATGAGTCAGGCGGAGGGTACTCTGTTTCTCATAAAATAATTCTTGATTTTTTTTTACAGTAGCTATCTTTAAAATGCAGCCTTCAAATAAACAGCCCCATCCTCAAAAAGCTGTCACTTCAAAGGCATCGTCCTACCCTGCAGGAAAAAAATTGGTGTGAAAGTAGGAAGGAGCTAATTTTTTAGTATTGGGAATTTTCTTTCTGTGTTTTCCCTAAAGAGGTTCTCTATGGGGGAATAAGTAAGTTGTTATAGAAAATGAATACTGTTATTAGGAAAAATGAAATTAAAAGAATATATTTTTGTTTGCAGAAAACAATCACTTAAAGCAATAAAAAATAAAGCATACCTGAGCCTTTCTCAAAAAAATTCAAATACAGTATGATATAATATTAACTGGGTATGATTTATCCCATAGGATTGAGCTCAAGATTAACAATAGTCCATCATGTGCTGGAATGAGGGACTTGTTTCATCTTCTTAGCTACATACTCAGTTATTTTCCAATTGAGATCATTGAAACATAATCCTTCCCTGCATAAAAACAAAATCTGGGTTCCTCTCCCTAGTATTAGACTCTTTGTAACACAGCTTTATTTGCATGTCATGACATTCTGTATCAGACATGCCTTTTTTCTGTGAATAACAACAACTTTTTAAGGGATATCTCTAAGAGACAACTACTGTGGGTCAAGGTCACTGGAACTCTATCTCCCCAGGAGACAAATTTTGAGCATTTGTCACTGAGAGTCTCACAGATGTTAAGTTTATTATGCATCCCTCATTTTTGGCACTATCATTTGTTTCTCTGTAACCACTGTAAAAAACTATTCCACTATAATTTCCAACAGTAGTCACAGAGTTAAGCCAAAAAGTTAATCACTGGAAAAGTCATTACCAGATCATTCTATGATTCAGTTCATGCCAAAAGCAAAGTTATTACTACATTGTTCCACCCTATACCCTTTCTATTTTGTGGCTGATCCCTGAATTTTGCTTTTAGGGTCTCTGTTCCCCACTGCCTTGGAGGGCATCTGAGAACTCTTTTTGCTCTGGTTACCCTCTCTGTCCCATGGATGCCATGTTCCCCTCCCAGGGATACATTTGTGAATGCAAACTTAAATCCTATTTTACTTGGTAGGAGGGCTGAAACAAAAGCCTGGGGAGCTAAATTTACACTTATCTTTGAAAAAAAAAAAAGAAATAAATGAGAATCTCACTGTATTTTAATAGAATCTGACAACTACTGTGCATGTTTATCCTTTTACAAAATTAAGCACTTGTAATGCACAAAATTTCAGAGTAAAGAAAAGCATTACTAATTTGGAAATATAGTAGTTAAAACCTCTGACAGACTTTAAAACATTTCATCACCATTTAGAAGAAGACGCCAAAACCTCAAGATAAATCACAGGAATACTCTAGTGCTAAAAGACACCAAGCATCTTCTTTGCTGCTGCCAAGCCTAACATCTTTCACTATAAAGTATGATAGTGAAATGACCTTTAAGAAACTGTGTCTGGTAAACTGAGGTCAAGAATGACATCAGTCCTGAAACAGCTGCACGACGGGCGATGACTGATAATTTTTTCAAGTAATTTGATTCTTCTCTTAAGAACCTGATTTTCAAAAGAGTTCATAGCTCAGTAGCACCATCTGCAGCTCCCAAAGCTGAGCCCAGGCTTGAGGAAACACCTCCCTATGGACACTTTCCCCCAAAAGTTGTGGAAAAACTCACTAGTACTGCACCCATGTGAATTGGCGAACACCACAGCACTAACCTGGTGGGTGGGGACCTAGCTGGTGTTTTAGACCTTCTCATTACTTGCTTGTAAATATCTTATCCAGCACTGCCCTGAACCATACATAGAAAACTTTAAATTTTGCTTAATATGGTTTAGCTTCTGAAGAGGTTCTAGAAGTAGACAAGCAATTATGTAGCTTAAAAATGAAGTGCTTTAATAGATTTATGTGAGGAAGTTTTCACAGTGGTTCTGCTCTGTGGCTATATTAAACCAAAGCTATTAATAGGGTTGAAATATTTTGGTAAGTCTCATGAACTTTCACATCAAATTGAGACAAACTTTTTTAAGTCTTGAAGAAACTCTTGTGTACTTTTTTTGTGTACTGTGACTTACTCTGCTTACCTCTGTTCTCCTTATTTATTAGAAAAAACAGGAAAAGAAATGGTCAAAATGAAATTTGAGGAGCTGTTCTCACGGTGATCCTGATCTGCCTGATGGCCAGAGCCATCAGAAACTGCCTGAGTACTTAATAGTTTTGTTTTATAGGATCAAGCATGTTCCTAATTACAGCTGGTAGCCGCAATAATTAATCCAACAAATATAGCTCATTTTTAACTGGCAACCTCTAACAATACATTTTGAGACATGTGTTCATTGTTTGAGAGTGAATGAATACTCAAAAGTAATGTAAGTGTAAGACATAACTAGCATGAAATGTCTGCAATCCCTGACTTAGGCCAGGGATTCACTGTTTATTACTGCAAGTATTACTTCAAGGAGTCAGCATGCTTAAAAACTGTGATCTTTATGTCAAGTAATGAAGAAAATTAAAATAATGTTACTCCCAAAGAAGTATGACTTTGCACATAGTGAGGGTTCTCAAGCAGACATTTCTGGGTTCTCTTCAGACATTTTTCTTCTTTGTACCAGCATGACACCAACTTATGCTTAAAACTGCTTGTCCTCATCACACGCATCCACATTAACATACATGAACACATGAAAGTTATTTTATGGAGGAACAGTTATACAGTGTTCTTTTCCATTGGTTTACTCCATGAGGAATAGTTAGTGTTCTGTTTCAGACATTTCTAACTGGATATCTCTTACAGTCATTAGCCTCTTCCACCGATATATTTGATTATACATTATAACAAAAATTAATAAATTGACTAATTCAAGACATCAATTTTTATTACTGTGAAACATATGCTCCTGAAAACATTCTCTGGTCCCCTGTGCCTAGGGACACTATGGGGCTGTCTTTATGAAGAGATTTCTGTGCATCATTATATTTATAAAATGGAGTCATTCACATTCCCAAATCTGACCATGGGTGTGTGATCACCAGTCTACCTTCTGTGGTCTTCCTTCTCATCCATTCATCCATTTTAAGGTGTTTCATCTATGAGGCTCACTTTGTCCACAGTTTCTAATTTGATTTGTAATACTTTCTGACTTGGATTTCACTTGAAGGACCTTACACTATTCAAGAGTTTGTCCACACTTCTGTTTCTCTTTCATGTCATCTTCACTTTCATGTCACCTTCATTTCTACCTTTTAACCTGTTCAGTATGTTCCTAATACTATTACCACACAAGAGACTTTCAGACAAGAAAAAAGATATGACACTCTCGGACTGTACAGAATTGCTGTTTAAAAATCTTTTAGTCTTGTTACTGTGATTTCATGTCTTAATATATTTCTGCCTTTCAGATTCTGTAGATTTGGCTTTATTTGTTATGCTTTATTTTTGTTTTATTTTTAATTTGAGAAGAAATTTGATAAAGCAATTTATTTAGGTTGCCACAGAATTACCTGCCTTTCTCCATGTTTCTATAATGTTCTATACTAATTTATGTATGGTTTTGAACCTTGTAAAGATGAACACACTATTACTGAGCAGCAGAGTTAAGGATTAGAAGTCTCAGATAAATGGTTCAGATTAAAGTGAATTTTTGTATTTCTGCTTTAAAATATAATGAGGATAGAAAACAAGATTCAAAAATATTTATGATGATGCTTTGTAAAAGTGCAGCATTACAGGGAATCAAGTTATGCAGGATAAACAGGGTAAACAGGAAAATAACATAAATCCAAGAAAGACCTAAAAAGCAGTGAAGCAGAGTAACTAGCTTGAAATAGTTCTGATTCAGAAGACTTAACTTTCTTCCTGTTTTGGAGCATACTTCACAGCAATGTCTAATGTGCCTTGAAGCAAAATTGGCAGGAAATGTAGTAAAAGGTCAAGTAATGCCTGTTTTCAAATATGGTATCCTAGAACCCTGCTCTCAGCTGTGCTATGAATAAAATGTTAGCTGTTCCTCTAAGAGCTGATGCAACCTCGCAAGGAAAACTGCCTCTGTTCTGGCACTGGGTGTAATTTAGGATATCAGCATGGCCATCCTTGTGCCCACAGAGAATCCAGGTTACCAAACACTTCCAGCAGAGTGCCCATGGATCTCACTGACACTTTACAGGCATTACGAAAATTTACAACATTATTTGCATCAGTGATCCTGGTGGACTCCCAGATGCTTTTTACAGCATCATATGAGTGTTTGTCAATTGCATTTGGTTTTAGCTTGCCTATTAATAAGTAGGAAATAGAAAATTAATGTTGGCTTTGTTAATTAAACTCATTGTCCTCTGTTTAGTGCCCAAATAACAAGGCAGCTACATACAGCAACTCTCAGTTGTTATCAATTTTTCTGAAATAAGGCTACGTGCAGCACGAGTCTTGCCTTTATGACAACTTCCCTGTTTGTTGATATTAAAATCTACTTCCCAGGAACACAAGTCTTATGCAGTCCAGAGCAGCACGTACTGAGCACAAGTCATACTGATCTTTAACACAGCAATGGTAGCCCACAAAAGGAAATTTCCATTTTCTTGATATGTAATTATGCTGACATAAATACAAAAGAGGCATTTACTAAAAAAGCCCTACAAATTATTACCCCAGTCCCACCCCAATCACAAGTAAAATTCCAGTCTCTTTGAATTTCAGGTGTAAAGCTTGATTAATGATGACCCCATCCCACCTGGAAAGCAGTGTAGTGTCTGAATAACATAAGAGCCCAAACCAGGCAGGAATGTCTCTGAAGTGTAGAGTGTGTGCATGCTGACAGGGTGCCTGGCTGGCTCTTTGTTACAATTTTTTGAACATCCTATCAATCATACGTGTTTTGCCTGGCAGTCCCTGTTACTGTGAATATTAGTATAGCTTTCCTAAATTTAAACTACTACCTTGGGAACTCATTTTTGCCTTTAAGAGTCTATATAAATCCTGACTAATGATATGGAGCCACTGATGCATGCTGCAGCACAAATAATATATTGGTAATAAGATAGCTCAGGATGGCACACAATTCTGGAGGCTGCTAACTTTATAAACAGAAATCATTTCCATAACTAATAAAAATAATGTAATAAGGACAGTCTAGTCAAATGTCTGTGTCCTAATGAGGTGTCTTGTTTGAAGCCAGGCTTGAGTAAACATCCTGCAGTTTGAAAAAATTCCATATTGGTATGGTGAAGAAAATTCAGAATGCCAGATTTCTATTATCCATTTGTTCATGTCTCTTGTTCAAAATTTAGAGACAAAATTAGAGCAATTTTTAACTATCTCAGCAATACTTTCCCAGATGTTCACCCACACATCCCTGGAAACTTATTGCATTAGGCAATGGATATAACTCATCCTGCACGATTTGGTCCTACCAAAAGGTCCCAGAACATGGTGGCAGGCAAGATTCACTTTCCTCAGGTCAGTGTAGTCAGGACTACTGTGTTATCCATTCCTCCACTACCTAGGGAAGAAATATTCTCATAATTACTCCATCATATTATCCTCCTGTGCAAAACCAGCGCAAAGGTCCAAGGTGCATAAATCATACTATATTTGTCCTCCAAGTTATTTGCTGACATACACGCTGTGCAAGGTCATTAACTTGTAGAGGGGTAGCAGGAAGCGCTTAGCCCGGATCAAGCTGAAATACATTACATTTTCAAAGGATAGAAAGAAATATATGATGTTTTGATTCCTTGGGAAAAATACAGAAAAAACTCATAAGGGAATGAAAACCTTTTGTCAGTCCAGAGTCAGGTATCACTGTTTTGTCAGTCCTGGTACATTTACTATTTTGATGTTATAGGAACATTCTTAGTACATAGGTCATGTGAACTTGACTTACAAAGCTCTATTTTTAGCTTGAATGAATACATATTTTAGGAGAGGAAGAGTTTTCTTCACGAAAAGAACTTGCAAATGATGTGAGACTTAGTTTTTTCCCACAGACTCTTACACATGCGTTGCAGATATTCAGCGTAACAAAAGCGTTTAATCTGGCTGGCTAGGACAGCTGCACGAGTTAAAATACAGCTCTAAATTCATTGGTAGATGTCTCTATCACCAGATGTTCAACTTGTTCATCCTCATATGCACTGAGAACTGTGTAAATTAAAGAATAATCTGTGATTACATTATACTCTGTACTCTGTTGCACTGCAGATTGTGGCAATTGTCTCAGAAATTTCCTAAAATCTGAGGAACTAACTACAGCTCAAAATATTCTCCATTTGCTCTGTCAACCTTCTTCTCTCATGCAGAAAAAGTTTGATTGGCTTGATTATGGCTGGATAAATGTTATATGACAATCCAGACATGTATTACCCAAGACAGCAAAAGAAAAGAAATTCCAGTTTGCTGTGAATGTTGCTAATCATTTACCCAGTGAAAGTATTAGTGTTCCAAAAAACACGATGGTAGCCACTTGCTGTTCCTCTGCAAGTTGCAGAGTTAATGTGGAGGTGATCAAGCAGCCTGTGATGGTATAGAGCAGGAAAGAAGTGAAGTAAAGTCTTTCCAACCAGCTGTTTTCAGCATTTGCCAACATACTCACTGCCATGGGTAGGCAGAGTCCATATGCCTGCTACCTACTAAAAGATCATTTAAACATCTACAAACACGTTTTCTTTGTTTAGTGTTTGAGCAGTCACTTGCCAATTTATGAAAGGCTGGATGAGCACCTGGGAAATGGAAATCATGCCCCTGTTTACAGAACAAATGGTTCATCACAATTGGCCTTACTGGACTCTTTTGCTGCCCATCCCTACTTGCTGTCACTGCCTAGGGTGTCAACACCAGCATTTGTATGCCTGCTCTGCCAGTCAGACCATGAGAAAATCTAGTGTCTGATTTTGGTGGTTTGTTTATTTGTTTGTATGTTTAATGTTTTTCAAGCTTTTCCTTAAAGCCTTTCCCAGGCACAGGGTGGGAATCAACAGACAGGAAAGAGAGGGTTATGGGTTATTTTATATCATCCTATAAAACTGATTGTAGGTTCAAGCCACAGCCTAAGCATGGGCTAGATAGACCTGCAAAGATTAAGGTAGAAATGAGAAAAAAATGAAATTATCTGAATTAAACTAGCCCACATTGTTTCACTACAAGGATACGTTATTATCCCTTGGGGAGAAGTAAGATTTGAAACATGAGATTAGGAGTCCTAGGACACAGATTAGGATTCTACCAGTTTAATTTCTAGTTGGATTAGAGTTTAAAGCTTTGTGTAGCTGAGGCACAAAGACACAGTTTTTACAGTTCTTTATTCACCTTCCTCTGAAAAACAGAGGTTTCTTCCAGGCTACTCAGTTCAGTGTTCTGACTTTGCAGCTGAAAGAGGTAACACTGGTGACCAGCACAGCTTTTCAGAAAAGTTGAAACAGAAAGAAAGAAAACAAGTATGTCTTGTTCATAGAAACATGGTTGGTTTTGGTTTCATTCTTCCCGTTTGGGAACGTGCAAAATTAACTTAGAAATAAAAATACTGTGTTAGTAGATGTAGATACTTTAGCTGCTACAAAGAGCAACCAGAGTACAGAATAGCTCCTTTCATGTATAATTTGTCATTGGCTTCTCTGTGAAGTGTGAAGAGGAATCGTGAGGTCTTTGAATGACTATTAACTCAGAAAGAATCTATCCAGCCTCAAAAACAGGGGTCATTTAGTACTTTAGATACTAAGCTCCAAAAAGCTTCCCTGTGTTAAGCATTCACCAATCCAGCTTTTCAGATACCTAAAGTGTTGAATTTGTTTTAACAAATAAAAATCCACTCTGTATATATATATATATATATATATATATATATATATATATATATGTAAAGTAGGCAAAGAGACATAGAGCTTAAAAATTATATTTACCTATGGATATTTACCAAAAAATAATCCTCGGGCAGAGGAATGAATTTTTTTATTGGGAAAGGGAGAAATAGTGGTTTATAGATGTTTTCTTGTTATGGAATCTGAGCAATGTATGCACTCAGAGAAGGAGAGTTTTTCTTTAGGGAGACAGCTGGAGACCAAACAATTTTACAACTATTTGGGTCCATTTGCATCTTTTCAGGTAAATAGTGTTACTATACTTCTTATAATAGATTAGGTTACTGTAATTTTTTTGAAATTTAAATATTGGCTTTTCTGAGTCATCTCTGTATGGTGTAATTTGTTTTTGCTATACTACAACTTCCATTACTCACGACTGTTTTTCACTTGATGCATCTGTGTAATTTTCATTAACATTAATGAAAATTCCAAGTTTATGTCAGATGGAGTCTAAATCTTCAAGACTGGAAATAATAGCTTTAATATTTCCTGTAAAGATGTCTGGAGAGAAGACAGGTTTAGTTCTAATAGCTACTTCTTCCTTCTCTGCTCATTATGTCCACGTATTTACCTCTAATTATAAATTGCTGTTTTCAGAGCTACCGTACCTTTATTCAAGGATAAACACATTACACTTAAGCAGAAGTACAATTTAGATTTTAAAATATGGAATATTTTTCAGGTGCTTTGGGAAGTCTTAGAAATGTAATTTAGGTTAGAAAGATCCAGAATAATTCTGTAAGCACACACAGACACAGATTTCTCAGAAGCAATTACAAGGTTAATTATACCTATGTGGCGTGATGGGGCAAGTCCAGGTCTTGTGATGCATTAGTGAGTTTTCTGGCTCCTCATTTACTCATACCCGCAACTGCTCCTGAGTTTATAATCCTTTGGGCACAAGAGACCAAGGATTATTAACATCTTTGAGGGTTTTTTATTTACTTATCATTTACCCATTTATTCTTGTTTATCATCATTAGCTATAAATACAAAAAAATAATTTAGTTTTAATCTACTGTAGAAATTTTTTATTGTTAACATTTTTCATCATTTTTTTGCATCAAGAGGTGGCAAAAATGTTTTCTAATTCACCCTGGCTAGGAGCCAGGCTGCCAAAATCTCATCTAATTTGGGTCATAGACACCTAAATCAAAGCTGTGTGCATTTCACCTGGAGAACAACAGACTTGCAGTTTTCAAATATTGCCTTGTCCTGTACACACTTACCTACCTAGCCTGGAAGACCTTCAGGTATCCAGCCCTACCTCCTCAAACTGCTCCAAAGAGAAGCAAACATTCCTTGGGAGGATGAGCAGCCTATACTTACATCATAATCCAGGTTTAGGCATAGTCACCTAGTCTGTACAGATCCTGGAAGAAGAGGTATTATATATGTTTTTGCACTTAACATTTAGTGGATGAAGCACCACCTTGAACTTGCTACCTGACTTACAGTTTTCACTCGCTCTTCTACCTCTGAGAAGATGTCCCCACCAGCACTGTTGTTGAACTGGGAATGCTTCCTATAGCTCCTCATGGAGCTGAGTCTGGGATCCAAGTCATGGGGCCAAAAGAGGAACAGACACAGGGAGTCCAATTCCAGCCTGGTTCTAGGCATTCCTGAGAAGCTAATATTCCAAGTCGGGATTTAGATCCCAAAGGCATTTTCTTCCTTAATCCACAATTTCTTTCTCCATTTTGTGTTGGATTTAAAGCAGGATTGATGCTGCACTAGAACTGACCTGGGAAAAACACCTGTATACTCAGCCTCCCAGTCTGAAAGGTTATAATGACATAATCTGATTCTATTGAAATGACATTTTCGACATCTGAAACTCATCATTGAGTTCAGGCTCCATTTTTAAACATGCTTTTGATAGTTCTTTAAAGATGAAATTACTTTTTTTGTTTCCTGCTTTTATTGGCCAAGGTTTTCCTTAGTGATGCCATAATTGAGGTGCCAGAACTGTGTGAAATCTAACAGGACACAAACCCGTGCTATTCAAAGTTTATATGTTATGTGTAGTGGTGTGCCTAAAGTTTGTTCTTATAGTTCATTTCCTCTTCACAATTCTGTCACAGTTCCAATTAATACTGTAAAAAGAATATTAGGATAACATTTATAGAAATAAGATTAGATTACCTCCACTACAAGACAACTTTTATTTAGCTTATATTTTCCCATTTTATCTTTTCTTTCCTGAATTGTAAAAATTTGCATTAATTAGAAATCACTGTCCCAACATAAGTTGTAGTTCCTGAAACTACCAGCCTTTTGTAGCAAATTCTCTGTTATGTTCTGCTATTCTCCCACATTCTTTTAATCCTGCCCTCACTTCCATAAGAACAAAGCCAAACAAGTAAAGAAAAAGAAAGACCAAAACCAAAAATCATAAAAAATTCACTGGCTGAGCAATGCACAAGATGACATGAACTTTTCGTTTGTGAAGGGAAGAAAAAATATTTTTGAGTAAAGGAAAAGAAAGAGATGCTCAAAGAGATGGAGAAAAGGATGCTCAAAGCCTCAGTAGTAGCCAACATTAGCACTCTTCTCCACAAATATAAATCTGAAGTTGTGAAAATCCTTAGGCTAAACAGGACCTAAAACTCAATGTTCCCTTTTCTCTCTTGAAAGGCTGTTGATCAGGTTATGCATCCTATGAATGCAGTTTTTTAGAAAAGCAGCAATTACTAGATTTTTTAAGACCTGAACCAGTTACGAGTCCCAGAAGAGGCAGCATTCTTTCTCTTAGTTTTTGGATAATGATCCACAGCAGGCAGGAATTCAGAGCCCAGAAGCTTAGTTCGGAGTGTGCTGACATAGAACAAGAGATTAAGATCCTAAACATTAAGTGAGGGGCACGCAGCAAGTTTTGGTGCTTTCAGGATCACTGAGGCACTAAGCAAAGGCATTTATGGCCTTTGGATCCCCAGGTTCATGTAAATGTTTTTCCAGAGTGCTACAGCATTTGCTGTCTGTTCCCCTGTGCCTTCTCTTCATTCTTCTGTACCTGAATCCTGCTTAAGACAGTATTCTGCAGTCAAGAATCCTAAATACTTCAATCTACAGCTACACTCATGCTGAGTTATTAATTCTGCCCTCTGCTCACTCCACAACCATTAATCCCAGCTTGGAAGACTTTCAGCTCTCTGTAAGACTATAGCAAAACAGTTTAAAGAAAAGAGACCTGTTCAGAAGCTGTGATCTGATCCATTCTGGAGAGGCAGTTCCAGCTAGCCACGGGGTAGCTATTATCTTCCACCACTCAAGCAAGAAGAAACAATTAAATAAAAAAGCCCCAAACACAAAACCCAACAAACTTGTAACGCTGGGGAAAGAAATTTAGTACCTGTAGTGCAATTTAAAGAAAAGCAGCTCAGCAAAGATTAAACAGAATTAAAAGCAGCAAGTTCTACCTGATGCCCAAATTTTACATCAAAGATTTGTGTGGTACTTGCTGCTGAGGTTTGTGAATTTGAAGACTGAACACAGGAAGAATAACACTCATCAAGTTGGCAGAAGGTATTATTTCATACCTCTGGAATTAAAGGCATGCCCAGCCCCAAACCCTGCAGCCATGAGCCTCTGACAGTGCTGAGGATGTTCCAGCATGAACTGCAAGACTCGTGTCTTTCTCTCTAAAGTGAGCTGAAAATGTTGTCAGGGATTAACCTGTGCTATATTCTCTATCTGAACACTAGAAAAGAATATGTGAGTTGGCTTCTGCTTTCATGGGTCATTGCCGACTGTTTCCTGTTGAGGTCAGCGGGAGACAGACTGCTCTCAATATGAGAGATCAGTAAGTCTCAACTTTATTCCATTAGCTATGACTTTTATACAATTCATAATGAAGCTCATACGTAGTGCAAAAGCAAGCTAATCATTCGCTACTCACAGAAATGTTAACTCCTCCTAGTTTCTTACACTTGTGGATCAGTGTTAACATTCCTTTCCCCCTTTATCCGCTACAAAACTTCGTTGTTGTTATAACTCTCTCCTACAAGGGCATGGTGACCTTGTCAGCTTAGCTGAGTCTTAAACTTTGCTAACTCTACACTTGCAAACTGATGTAGATTCACATGTCCCTTATTCTCTAACCATTCTTCCACAGTTTCCTTCTCTTTAATGTTTGTAAATAAATTGGATTTACAAAATACCTCAATTTTAGCCTATGCTGAAACCTGATGGTCTACCCCAGGTACAAAATCAGGCTAATACCAGCTGATAAACCGCATAGTTTTCACTGTGAAAACATCCAGGCCAAATAGGGGTGTCACTGAAAAATGAGACCTTCTAGACACAAAAGAGCCCTACACCCCCAATTTATTGAAATCTGTTTTTAAGATTAATTTTCTTTACAAATCTTTGACAAAGAAAACTGGAGGCCTCTCTCAGTACTCATTGCCATTGGGAACATCTTGCTTCTGAACTATTGCTGCTGCTGCAGATCCCACATTCCTTGGTTACACCTGGCTCTGACTTGACTCATGATGACACAAGATGGACATTCTCACTTGGGTGCTGGTGCAGAATGATGCTTCATTTGGATGCTTTCACTCTGTGTCAAATTTGGTAGTTACAATTGCTTTGTCTTTTTGCTGAATGGAACAGCATTATGTTTTTTTATTTCTTAATTGCAGTGGCATTCTGAAATCATTATGATTCTGTGGAAAAGATCAGGGGCAAATGTTCTTTTTGGGCTGTTACTCATCTTCATTAGTAAGTGCTGTATTGTCTTCAAATTAAGTGACTGACACTGTTCAGCAGTCATTGCTATTGGGTGCTAATGAAACTAAAAACCATTTAGAATTTAAAGAGCATTTAAGTGAGGTGTAGAGGGGAGGTGTGGAGCCTGGGGTTCCTGGGGTTGGCAGGGCAAGGCCTGGCATCAGACCTGGGCTTTTCATAATCACTGCACAGCCATTAATTTTCTTCTCATAGTCAAGAGAGGTTACTTGAAGATTTCTAATTAAGTTCATGGATTTCAAGCATTATAGCCTAAGTGCTTGTGGTATTTCATTTTAGAGATAATGGGAAATTTGTGTTCCTAAGATAAGACATCATGAATTTGACCTTCATCTGCAGACAGAGTTTAGTTTCCCTCCTAATTTTTTTTCATATTTGTCCTTCTGTTGGTCACAATCTATAAAAAAGTCTCAGCCTAAACCAAACAAAGTTGACAGCGATGTGGAAGGTAATGGCAAAATATAGGAATACATCTTTCATTATATTACTTTATGGATTCTTTTGTTTAATCTCACGTTGAATTAATTCTTTAAGTAAGCTTACTCAAGGTTATTGGAAACTGATTCCTAGTAATTTAATTTGACTTCTAATTAATTTTATTTGAATTAATAAACCAATTTCAACCCAATACATGAAGAAAATCTCAAAAGCCTATTTTTAGAAAATATTGCTTGTATTCTCCACTGGACATACTTATGACTCTTTTGAGCTAAATTCACAAATAAGAATCAAAGAGCTCATAAGGTACATTAAGAACCTTCTAACTTTTCTCTGATGCTCCCAATAAGGACTGGTACCAAATAGATTCCCAAAGTCTCTTGCTTAATAGCACAGAGTTGATTGCTCAGTAAAATCCAAATATTGGTAAAATAATTACATTTCTATTCTGGACTAATGGATTTTTAAAATGTAACAAATTACATCTCTATCAAACACGAGCTCGATTAAAATCAGCTGGTGATTCAATAAAACAGAAGCCCAAAATTAAATAGCAATGATTAGTACAAGGTATCATTTCTTTTGTTGGCCCTACACATTTCTGGAGTTGGTACTGACAGTTATGGACATTTCTTTTCTCAGTTTCCGTAACTCCTGGTCATCAAATAAGATGCCCGTATATAGAGCAAAATAAAATAAAACTAAATGAATAAAAATTCTTATTCCACATGATAGTAAGCAGCCCTAGCAAGCCCATTGCCCTCATTTTTCAGGAAGTGCCAGGACTGACATATCTAGAAACCCAAGAGCAATTTCACAAGCTCCTCAGAGCATGATAGTTTGCTGCCAACAGAACTTGTTCAAAAATTAGCAATTTTCCACTCTTTTTAGAGAAAATATGGAAGAATTTCAGTAAGGTGGGCTATGAAATGGTCTATTAGTACTTGATATCCCCAGCCATGTGGATAAACTTTAATGTGTTGGCTGAGAATGGCAAAGTGACTTGGACACACATTCCTGTTCATCCTCCCTGCACTGGCACTACTTCTTTGCCAGCAGTGAGGGACAAATGGACACCTCTTTGAGATGATAATGGAAGGATATTAGATTATTTGAAGGCAGAGCTTTAGAATTTCAAAGATTTGTCCTCTGAGAAGTATAGGAAAATTTAATTAGTGTTGTGTGGGGACAATTTAATGGTAGTGAGTAGAAAGCATGTCTTGGTGCATGATTTTTGGAAGAGGTGAGGAGGAAATTACTTTTAAAATGCTGCCCAATGTACCTACATCAGGGCATGTAGGGTCTTTTAAAAAGCATTAAAGATTTTATTCTGCTAAATCCTGCTGCATGCCTTGAGTTGATTTACTTTCTTCATCAAGTTGTACAGCTGAATCCGGGTCCCTGTCAGGGACATAATGCACTGTTCAGAGATGCCAGAGTTGCATTATTGCCCCTAAATATTTTTCTTGTGTTCAGTTTGGGAAACAAATACAAAAATCCACTCACACTTGAACCCTCTAGGCACTGTTAGTGCCAGAATTGTGAGTGTCAAATATGGCTCTCTCCACAGGTACTATTACATATATCTCCAAGGCTTTCAGACATCTGGCTAAATAAGAAGATGAATCACTGTCATCCATTTAAAAGGTGGAGAACAAAGAGCATGTCAAGGATGGTGTGAGGACCTCTCTAGCAGTTACCTTTGAGCTGAAACTATTACAGGCTCTGTAACAAATTGCTTGCCTAGAGGCAAGGTCACTCCTATTAATTTTTATGAATTGCCCTCAGTTCCTTGAATCCATGAACTACGCAACCAAAGGCAATCAATAAACTTCACTAAATCAGTGTTTCAACCTTTAATAATATCCACAGCCTTTATGGAATCAGATCAGTTTTAATTAAAGCTTATTGAAATTGATTCAGAACAAACCTTGGACAATATGTGTCAATAAATAATGTCTTCAAAGGACAAAGTGTTACAGGAAAGCTAAAGAGATTATGGATCACTGGATCTATTTCTGGTCATCCTCTGTGTCAGGAAGGGCAGTTTATCATTTTTGTATTGCATTAATGAGAATTCCATGGGCACAACCTCCCTAGTTGTGGAATTTCAGGAAATTCACTGGTTTCCTAAACTACAGTAATTTCTCTTCAGATTATCTGGATCCCCTTTTCCTATGATTCTGTCATTCTCTTAGTGACTGCTCCTGATTCAGACATGTCTGATCTAACCTTAAATTTTCTAGCATGATCGTAGCAGCATACAGCTCAACGTAGGCTGCAACACCTGCCCAGAGGTGACCTTCTATTTGACCTCCAGAAACCATTGGTTTGGAAGGACTCTGTGCTCTGACAGGCCTTCTGTAATACCAGCCTGCTCTGTAAGGCTGTCTCAGAAAATTGTGGTGTCTCAAACAGCACAGAACTTGTGTATAAGTAACTGAGTTGAGCTCCAATTGTCAAGGTTTTTGTTGAGGAAAAACTTTTAAAATTAATTTTTGTTAATTGATCTGCCCAAGATTATTTGCCCATATGAAACTTTCAGTAAAGTCCTAAGACTGGGTGACATGGGTACTAGGAAAGAATACTAATTTATGGTTAGAATAGTGCTGTATCACCTGTGATGGGTCAAAATCTAGTCATTTAACATTTATCTGATTTTTGTTTGAGCTCAGTTGTCACCTTCCTCATATCTAACAAAATAAAAATGTTTGAATTACAATTTTTGCAAGCTAACAGATGAAGTAATACACTAGTTCCTGAAGCACATAGTTTTAGTTTAACATTAATGTAACATAGTTATAATATTCAGCCAAGTTTGAAATTTTCTTTCTAAATTTCTTCTAAGACATAGAACTCAACTAGAAATAAATTTTATGGTTGGTTTAGGTCTGGTATTTATGTTTTATGTTTTTTTTTTTTTAATTGTGAAAAAATATCTGTCAATATCTGTATAACTTTTTATTTAATTTCAAAACATGAAGGTACCTCACAACCTTGTAATTTCTTCTCAACAAGAATAAAGATATTTTTCATCAGTTATCTTCATAGTTGGTGTAACTGAGACCTACAGTTATTATGTTAGCCTACATTGGTGTATGAAATTGTAATAGCTTCATAAGCCTGTTTGTCAAGAACTTTCTCATTCAAAAGTAATTTTCTGAAAAAGCAGCTACAATTACATTTTGTAAGTTATTGAGGTCATTTAGCAACCACTAAAACAAATGGATTAAACTATTAACAATTCAACAGTAAAAAAAAGTAAGCATATTTTCAATAGCAAATAATCACTTTTCTCACTTATGATTTTATACTGTGCTATACTGAAATAACTTTCATGAGAGAGAATGCCATATCTTTATAAAGCTTCCTGAGAAGAATCCAAAAGCCAAATCTTTATTTCATGTGGCCTTTCAGAAGATTCTTACAGGTGTTTAAAGATGTCTGATAAAATTATATGGGAATGCAAATACACATTTCATGATCTCAAGGGCATTACAAAAAGTACTTTTCAATTTTCGACATGAACTTTTCATATGAAAACTGGCTGGAATCTAACAGGCGTCAGAAATTTGGTTTCTCATTTCCCAGCTCCTCCCTTCTCCTACATTGCCTCTACCATGTGCCATCTTGCACCTGTGCTCGGTAACAACAGCACCATAAAGCTGTGCAATTGTCAGCAGAGAAGGCTCAGTGATTTGCACCTTGAGCACAGACAGCTACAGAGGGTCACACGAGGATGCAGATACAACCTCCTTGACCGCCTTACTGCCAAAATTCCTAACCTTGACAGCCTGACTGCCAAAATTCCTAACCTCACATGAGCCCATGGGATTACTTCCCAGCCTGGTGGTAAAAATGTCTCTTATTTTTTGGGGGGTTGAATTTTATTTCTACTGTCATCATGGTCCTACTGTTGCAGAACTGTAAGATTTTTGCCTTTCTAAATCAGGATTGGAGAAGGCACGTGGACAGCAAAACTCCCATACAGTGACTGCCAGGCACCTGGATGTGTAGAGGGTGGATTGTGGATTCTTCCCTACATTTAGAGATTAGCTTAATCTACCTTAATATTTGTCAGCCATTGCTAACATTGAAGGGTTTTTAATAAGGGACTTAACTGTGATTAATGGGTGATAAAATTATCTTTAAAATAAAAATTAAGCAGTTAATGTCAGCTATTGACTTAATTTGCTGGTTATGTAGTGATGCTTATGCTTTAACTGTCAGAAAATTATTTTCTGGCTTTAGTAATTCCTCATTTTTATATGGCAGATATTTTCTGTACTTATACAAGTTAGTGGACACTCTGATGAGATATTTACTTTCTGGCAAAGACAGCAGAAAAAGCTAAGCCATATAACATAATCTTGTAACTTGTCCCAGCATGATCAAGCTATATATAGAAAAACAGGCTTCCCACTAACGTTAGCAGGAAACCTGAACAGCACTTAGGCACCAATTTTGGTGGAACTATTGCATGATATTTTGATACTAGGAACTTCTGCAAGGTTCAAAACTGAGAGTGGCCATGTTTGAAGTAGTGCTTCTATTTACTTTTTAAGTAAGTGGCTGGCAGCAAAGCTGGTCTAGAGATGATGAATGAACCAAAACCTAGGCTACACGTCTTTTGATGCCGACTTACTTTGAGTAAGCAGTTTTAGCACAAGAAGATATTTTGCAGCCTGGATCTGCCAAAAGATGCAGTCTCACTACTTTCTTCCCTTTTGGCCATACTTCCCTTGCTTGGCACTGGCACTCATCAGGTTCTGTGAAGAGCTGATTCAGCTCCTTAAACCGGCAGAAAATGATGCATTTGTTTCGGATGGGTTTGTTCTTTGATGATTTAGTGAGTGGAATTGGTTCACCCTATGGGGACTAGAGTAGTTTCAAGAGAGGGGCTAGGATATGAAATCAGAAGAGCTGGCTGGAAGGAGAGAAGAAAGAAAGGGAAGAAGAAGCAGGCTTTGCATTTTGATCGTAGCTGTTAGAGCTGCTCAACCCATTTGTAAACTTCAAGTCCAGTATAGTGTCTCTTAGATCATTCCCTTTCCATAATTTGTGAAGATTAAGACATCCATTTGTCATCCCTTCCAACAGAACTCCTGCTTGACTAAAGTTTAAGTACTAAGAAGGCAGAACATGTTATACAGGGCGAAATATGACTTTGAATAATGTGCTTGAAATACAAGAAAGATGTACAGAAAAGAAATTCCAAGGAAGAAGTAATTTGGAAAGTGACCCAGGAACAGCACAGAAGGTAGCATGAACAAGAGTTAAAGTTAAGGGTCCTTACAGAAAGCTGCAGGGACAACCTCAAAAGACAAACCTGAGGTTGATGTTGAATTATTTTGTATACAGGATGAAAGCCGAGCTCTAGCAAGTGCATATGTAGCAGATACAAGGCATGTAATCCTAAGGCATGTGTCTGTTCAGTGGGAGACAGAACTGGGACAGAGCATGTTTTGACTTTCTGTTCTCACTAGTATATTGTTCTAGACTATAAAGTTTGTCTCCAATTGCAGCTAATAAAGTGATTTTCATTCCATTGTAAAACATTTGAGGGAAAGGTTATAGAGTACTGAAAATTTTACTTTTTGTTCTTGTGGGTGCAGTTGGCTTTCTAATTTTTGTAAGTACTAGTTGAATGAGGATTTTTAGGATCAGGTTTAGCAGCTGTATAGTATCAATTCTGCTCTATAAGTTTGATGAAAACATTTGGGCTTTTCCCTATTTATTATGTAAATTCATTATTTATATCTGAAGCAAGAGAAGATATTATAGAATATATAAATGCCAGAGTGACAGTTCTGTAATTCCCCTGAGTTTACTGAAAGAAAATAGTCCTTTTGATATTCTGCAGTTCTCAATGAGTAAGAGAGCTAACATATTCTGCAAAACATTCTGTGTGCAAATATCATCTCTATCCCTTCTCAGAGAATAACAGATATGTGAGGCCATCAAATAGGATTTGATCATAAGCAATATACGGAAACAGTGATGAACTTAAGTCTTGGAACTGTGAGCTTCATAAATGAATAGATCTAAATCTTTTAAGATTTGTTCCTGTTCATTAAAAAGCACCTAAATAAAAAACCCTCAAAAAACAAACAAACAAACAAACAAAACCCCCAAAACCCCAAAAAAACCCCAAAAAACCCCAACAAAAAAACCTCCAAAACCCCCACAGAACAGAAAGTAAAACAAATTCAAAAAGAAAGAAAAAAAAAAAAAAAAAAAAAAAAAGAAAGGAAAAAAAAAGGAGAAGAAGAATAGCGAGTTCAGTCAAATTTCTGACTGAATCAAGAATGTGAACTGAGGTGGTAGCCCCTCCTAAGCAGCCAGAGAGTTTTATATCTTTACAATGGTCTTGAAACCATTGGGCAATATTGGTGACGCAGCTGCAAACATGTGGGTGGGTATGTGTCAGCTAAAACTTCTCTACCTCTCAAACATGCAACTTTGCTTTTGGCATGCCACTCCAATGACTGTCATGTTTATTCTGTAGTGAAAGAGAGTGAAGGACTTCTAAGCAGTGCCTCTATTTACGGAGGCTGTATCCAGTTCCTAACACCTCACTGACAAATACAGCAGATTACACATAAGTTGTAGTTATGTTAGTAACTCCATTAGACAGATGATCCTTGAGATGTCAGGTTTCATGTCAAGTGCCTCAATTTTGTATGCTTGCAAGCTGTGTGCATTTTCCCACAAGACCAAACTAGATAGAGGGATACAGGAATTCTGTAGTCCATGCAGCCCTCAATGCCACTCTCTTTTGGAGTTGCAAAAAAACCCAAACTCCAAAATCCCAAAACAACCCAAAACAAAAACAACAACCCCCCCAAACAAAAGAAAACCCAACACCTATCCCAAACCCCACAACAACCCCCCACCCAAAAAAAAAAAAAAAAACCCCAAACCCCCCCCCCCAACAAAGCAAATAAAGAAAAGCCAACTAAATTCACCACTAGATTAGGATCTAGATTAAGAGACATGCTAAGAAACTACATTTTTAGGAGATGGAAACTGAGTGTTACACTCTGCTCAACAATTTGATGTAGTAACCCTCATTTTAGGGTATATTTTTTCTCTACAACCTTGTTTAAAAATCAGTTCTTATCTCAAGTGCTGCTTCTCACCGGTGCCAATTTTGCAGAGCTGATGGACATCCCTAGTCCCTGGAACAAGACACTGAGTCCTTCCTCAGCCCAGTTGTGGACATAACAGCACACACAGCTTCAGTGACTCAGGTGTGTGTTCTCGAAGGATTTTTTAACAGCTGCTCATGGTGATGTAAAGAAATTCCTGAAATCTCAAGTAATGTGCAATTTCTGTACTTCAGTAATAGAGCTGAGTTTAGCACCAGGCAAAAAGGAATACAGAAAATGCTGCCATAGCAGCAGTGAAATTTATTTTGCATTGACAGAAAAATCATAAGCTATTTCTGGAAATGTTACTTACTGATTAAACTCCAATCAAACACTTGAAAAACTAAGCTTTTAATCAGTGAAAAGTAAATTATCATAACTAATAGTAAACAGTAAATAAACATAATGATAAAATGTATAATTTGAAACTATTTTGCATGAAAGGTAAACAAATAAAGAATCAGTTATGTCTTATGGGATTTGATTTCAGATTTCTGAACATCTGGAATTCCTTGATGCTTTCTCATAGAATATAAATGACATCTCTAAAGAAGGAGTAATATCAGAAAATTAGATTCTCAAGCTGGACTCTAGCTTTCTTGTGCTTCTCAGCTAGAAGTAAGCATCCGCACAGTAAATTAAAGGGTGGAAATACACAAGAAAAAGTTTCCCTATGATAAATCTGATAGAGTATATAAGAAAAGAGTTAAAAAATCAATATATAGTGGAAGTGTTCATGGTTGGATGGGCCTTTCAGCAGCCTGGTCTAGTGAAAGGTGTCCCTGCCTATAGCAGGGCAATTGAACTAGGTTATATTTAAGGTCCCTTCTAACCTTCATTCTATGAATTAATGGTAATATTTCATATTTATCTCAAAATAAATTAAGATCTAGGTGCCGTTATAACATAGTATGCTTCAATAAATTTCTCCAGCTGTTTTCCAGAGCAGACTGGGGACATCTCCGACAATTTTGTAACTACCTGGTGGAGGCAGGGAAACAGCGGATTTTCTGAAAATACTAGATACAATATTAATCTGGGAGGTAATAGGAAGCTACTGTTGTAGTGGTGAAAGGAACTTTCATTTCCATTTTACTCCATGGGCTAAAAGAGGACCTGAATCCAGTAGTGCTTGTTCAGCTAAACCTGGTACCACAGAGAAGCCAGGGATTGGCCTCCAGAGAATCCACATTAAATATCTGTTTAAATGGACTAAGTTAGAGGCTGTACTCAATGAGAGTAAATCACTGTAACATCCTTGTTACATGTATAGGCTAAGCTACTATTAATGTATGAGCTGTTAATCTTTTGATTCTGGTGACTCTTCTCTGTGCCAGCTGCTGCAATTCGAAATGCACTTGCTGGTGAAGTGGTGAAAAAAGATTAGAAAATGCCCAGGTGCAAGTGTTCAGGGCTGTGAGGCTGTTTTCCACGACAATTTCAGTCGATGGTGCTTGCAGAAAACTCTGAGGCAAGGGTGAATTGGAGTAACCATAGGAGGGATTAAACCATGTCAATAAAAGCTGAAGGGGACCAATATTATAGGGTTTTTGCAAGGATGAGAGAATTTATCCATCTTTCTTTACTGTGCGTCTAGTAACAGTAAAGGCTAGGAAACCACAATGTTGAAAGCAATACCAGCTTTTTTTCACTGAACTTTAGGAACCCATATGTAACAAGAAGTAATTGGGTGAGAATTAATCATTCACCACTGCAGTAAGTAGGAAAAAATCAGCTCCTACTTGACATCTCTTCATAGAAATTGGCCTAATTGCAGTGACTAATATTTCTAACACAGTAGTGCTGTGTCCATGTGTTTTGAAGAGGTGCTTCAAGGACTCCAGTGTTAACACCCAAACCTTGTTTCAGACAATTTACAGGCATCCATGCTGCATGTTGCTATAAAGGGTGGTCTTAATATTCCTGAAGACTTATTTATGCCCCCACTTTTTTGTCCCAGACTATTTCTTGACATGGTTTGGAAGAAAATTATGAAAACCTGGCTATCACACAGTAACACTTCTCATGAAAAATCACTGCTGACTGAACAATCAGTCAGTGTGCTTGAAGTTAGAGAGTTTCCAGGGAGGACTGTTTTTCAATCTGACTTGAAAAGTATGTTCGAAGATAAATAAGCTTAATTTTGAAAGCCACATGTTCATTATACTCACAATGCTTCTATCAGCACCTGACTAGAAGCAAAAAGGGACAAGTTTAGATATAAATCTGTCAGTGCTAACATGATGATTTGGGTCTCCCAGTGAAAGGGGAAAGAAGAAAACTAAACTAACATTTTCATACTAAACAAGCTAGTTTTCTTCACTTAAAAAGCCTAAAAATTGGCTTAAAAAATAGTTTTTATTAGAAAGAAGAAGAGAAGTCTTAAGACATGTATAAATTATGTAAATCTGACCTCACAGCTGATCTGGTAACCACTTGTGGTGCTGCTGGTTGCCTGGTGTCACCCCCTTGCTCCATGCTGCCCCTCCCTCCTTGCCCTTGTAACCATCCCTGGTCACACAGTTGTGCTTCTACCAGGCCTCTACCAAAATACAGCTCTCCACTGCAAGAAGTTCAAATTCCTTCTCCCATTTCTCTCCTGAAAGGCCTCTTTCCTCTGCCCTGCAGTGACACATTGCTCCAGTGCAATGCCCAGCAAGGGAACATCCAGCTTAGCTCTCACACTGCTGTAAGGGGAGCTGCTCTGCAGGTCAGTGGGGTTGCCTTCCTAGCAAGCACAGCATGTGCAAAATTCATGGGGTTTAGGCCTATCCATTATTGTCTTTTACTTCTCTTCCCTTTGATCCATCAGGTAGCAGTGGAGTTCTCCACCTGAGGGCTTGTCTGCCAGCTGGGCTCACTGCTGAGGAGGGGAGGGAGATGTGGATTTTTGCCACTGCTTTAGGTCCCAGTTTTAGACTTCTATATCTGTATACAAAGATCCTGAGGGAACTGGACTGATGGATTTCCTGGCCTCCTGCAATTTTCCTCTCTTTTTCATTGAACGACCCTTCTATAAGTAGGCAGATGATAGTGAGGTCCTCCAACAATCCCCAAAAGTGTTAATCAGTCCATTTTTGTAGTGAAAACCAGATGTAGCTACTCAGGAGCTCCTGTAACCAACCAGAAGAGAAGAGAAAAGGCTTCTGTTTTAAGGAAATATTTTGATGTACTTACTTTTTTTGGAAATGTTCACCTATTGGTTTGAATATTTAGAAAATCGTAAGCTTGCCATATTGACCTACAGTCATGGGGTGGAGTAGAGCGCGTTTACAGAGAAAGCACACAAGCTATAAAAGAAAAAGTCAGTAACAAAATGGAATATTTGATACTTAGAGATTTTTTTTATATAGGAATTCTAAGACTTGTTGGAAAATCATTAGCATATAATTTCATGTTTGTCTATGTGTTGTGTGAGTATTAAAGGAAAAATGGTCCCTTACACAGAAAATCTCCAGGAAAATGTGTCTCCTGTTTATAAATACCTCCAAGGGACGTACTGCAAGGGGAGACAGTAAAGTGAACAGATATATAAAAGCAGATAAGGATAAGGTGCTAATAATTAAATTTTGGCTAAAAATCATAAAGGCCTTTCTTAAACATGGCCACAAGAGTAGTTCTGGAGCAGTCAGGAGAGAAGTGAAATATGAACTTACTTTTAGGTGAAATTCAATAATAAATTTATGATGGGGATTATATGACATAGTACATTCTTGTAGCCTAAATGATTCAGGACATCTTCTTCAAGTCTACTTCAAATGATTTAAAATAAAGGTATTCTCTTTTCTAAAAAAGAGAATTCTAAAAAAGTAATTTTTTTATAGACCAACTCCATAGTGTGCCATACATAATTTTCATTGAAAGTGAGCCATATGTAATATGTGAAGCATCTGTATCATCATTTATACAGCAGTTGATTAAAAATTGTCAAAGAAAATATGCTGTTCCAAATTAGCCATAAATATTTCAGTTTTGAAGAGATATGATTTTTTTTTTTTTCATAGATTGTTTTGAGGGGAAAAAAAAAAAGATGAATTAAAAACAGCCCTGGTCCTTGCATCACTAAAAGTGTTTACTGCTAAATATTTCAAAGAATGGAGCAAAGAACTGCCCATGCATGTGCTCTGAAGTCATCAACTATACACATGTACATGGAAAAGTTGTGAAGTGGGTATGTATATGTGTGTATTTACATGTATATATGATTCATGTCAGGGCAGAGAGGCATGTTTCAATCTGCTCTTATGGACCAAAATCAAACTTGAATGCTGAATAGGACTGTAGTAAAATTTTTTTCACATTTGACTAAATTTTTCCTTGAATGGTCCATAAAGCATGTGCAATAGATGCAAAGCAGTGCTTCCTGCAGATGTCTGAAGGACTAAGATGCTGCTTTCACACAGGAAACAGTAATTTTTCTTAAGAACTGACTTCTGAAACGGCCCAGAGAAGAACCAGAAGCCTTTTAATCTTTCAAATGGACACCAACCCTAAGGAAATTGTTACTATGCCATGTATCTCAGCTGGAAATAAAATCTATGTATGAACAAGCAAAACCTGAATTTCTGCAGTAAAGAAGAAAGGAAAAAATGTTGGGCTAAGGGTTGGGTAATGGGTGTTCATCACGGCCTCATTTCTTGCTAAGAAACTGTTGAAAAATAGTGCATCTGAGCCTAGAACATGATCTTCACAACACATACTTAAAAAAAACCCCAAACCCCTCACTGTTTTTTTCTGGTTTGCTCTGGATTAATGTCTATAAAAATATATAATGTTCTGTAAATAACAAAGGAAGAAGGAAAAGAATTGAATTTTCTGATTGTGAATTGCTTTTCTAACACTAATAAAATTATCTTAGACCTGCATCATCTGCCCTAGACCAATTAAAGTACCCAAAGGCGTTTTAAATGGGATTTTTAATCTCTGTCATTATATCATGTAATAAATATGAGAAACATAGTTTAATGAGACTTCACTGTGGATCGTCTTGTGGCAAATTATCACCTCCTGCACTCATAGCACCAACTGGCAGAATCTAATCAGAAGACAGCTCTTAAATTGATAAATACGTTAAAAATCTTCTATTAACTGATATGTAGCCACTGATAGGTGAAATTCAACTCTTAAAATTGCATCAGCTTGAAAGGAATATTATCAGGATGATACTTGTGCTTTGCTTCACAGGGTGGGCACCCCTCCCACGATAAAACTTCTAAGCAATTCTGTCTGTACTTTGTGAAATCAACAGCATGGAAATTTTTTGCAACAAAACATCTTGAGATATGTAGAGGATAAATTATTTTAGGTGGAAATGAATCATGTTCCTGCAGTGAAATGCTTGTCTGAAATTGTTCAATAAGAAATAATACAGAGTCAGTTTTATGGTGATGAAAATATCACCCTGAGAGAGAGACTGGTAAGGATAAAAGCTCTGCTAGCTTTGACACTCATGAAATGTGGAGAAGATTTACTCACACATCACTGAATCTGCAAATGGTGGGTTGCAGCATGAAAACACGAAGTCTGAGGGCAGCTATGCTTCTGGTGGTGGATTTTATGATTATTTTTCAACAGCACTCAGTGATCAGGGCACTTACTCTGGTTAAATAATTAGATTTGCTTTGGATGCCAACAGAAGAGGCAGATGTGCAGACTTACCCTAGGAAATAGTGTTAACCCTTCAGAGTCATTAGGGTTTGCCAAGAAAATTAAGGTACTCCTACATCTCCAATCAGGCTGAAGCTGATTATGGATGGAGAGGCCTCCCGACACTGCACAGAGTGCACAGAGGCACAACATGAAAAATGGTCCAAGGTGAAAAATGGCTCTGAGCTAGCATATATTTGCCATATCGAGCTCTGGAACTAACTTAATGGGTTTTGGGTAGGAAGATGAGATTGGAGGTGATATTAGCAACAGATTATATTATTTGTCTGGACTTTGCAAATGACAGCAGTGTGCACAGCATAGACAGGAGGATTGAGGCAGTGCTCTTAATTCAAAAGAATTAGGGCTAGACACAAAAGGAGACACTGCAGCAAAAAATAAACAAGCAGCCCAAAAGCACACACAATATTTGCAAATTTTGATTTGAATAAAGAAAGGTGAAGAGGCAAAAGTTGTGCCACAAAGAGTGATATTAGAACAACAAAGAAGTAATACAACTAAAAGCTGGCCTGTGTAACTGCTCTTACAAAGGAGGATGTGATTAATCAATAGAGGATGTGATTATCCAGGTAAATATCAGCTGGGAGAGAATCTGTTCTATAACAATGCTGAGGAAAAAGGTGGGTTAGATGAAGGTGAAGCTCTCAGTTTTGTTTACAGTGCAGTTTCTGGAAGGGCAATAAACTGCCTGAGGACAGTCCAGCAGACAGGACACATGCTTGTACAGACTAAAGCTGAAAAACTCAATAACCCCGGGTAAAAACTAGAAGTGCTGCCATGGCCCTAGAACAATCCAAGCCATGGAGGATGGGATTCAGGATGCAAATACAGTATCTCAGTTAAGACATTAGTAAATATTTTTTTAAGGAGTTGTCCAAACTTCTAGTAGAGCTTACAGAGATTAAAAATTTAAGTTAGTTACTGATCTATAAGTATTTAGCCCTCTCCAGTTTCATGTTTCCCATGAATGTCTCCACTACCCAGAGGAGATATAGATTGGACAGCATGTTTGCCTATTTGTGAATGTTTAATGCCATTGTAGGTCAATGGCTGATTTTGCTGAACTCCCTTTGGCTGTATCAGTGAAGTATGGATTTCTAGTGGGTGCCAGTTCTTTGTGGAATTTATTTGATATCACTAAAGCACCTCACATGGTATTAGGTATCCATGGTGAGATAAATTAATTCTGCCTCTAGCATCAGATCACAGTGTTGGGGAAAGTACTTGGGGCAAAATGGGGCCTCTGGTTTCCCTAGCTACCTCGTAGAAAAATTCTGGTACTTAGTATGACATAATAAAATATTTGATCTTGGTATGTCAGCTGGTATTCTGTTTAAGAGCTACAGGACAGAAGACTTTTATACTTTTCTCTAACATCTTAAAAAGAAAATGTAAATTTCATGTGCAGATTTTAAAAATTCTGTGAAGAAAGTCCATGTTTTAATCCTGCCTTAGATAAGCAACTGTTCATAGAAGTGGTCAAGAATCTTTAATATCTCAGAAGCTGGATGACTGGAGCAAAACAGGCTGGGCAAACTTGTATAAATGATATCCCTCTCCCCAAAATAAATTAAAATTAATCTAGACACATGCTTCCTGGTACAGCCATACCATAAAACACATCAGCTGGACAGAGCCCTGTCTGTGAAGAAACATGTAAGACATGCTACTTGTCTCTCTTCATGTTGTCTCTGCACTTGTCTTTGCCCCAGTCCCCAAATAAGCCCTGTCTCTGTTGGAGGGAGGCAGAGGGGAGTCAGTGCAGAGGAGGAAAGGGTTCCTGCAGGGATGTCCCCAGTGAGAGGTTTGTCCTGGCTGCCCCTGAGGCCCAGCTGGACACTGCCTGGCATGGAGGGAATGACAGTACATGGCTATGTCACAGCTCTGTCCTGCCAGCAAAGGGAATGTGCTGACACTGCTGCACATGGTACAGAATCCTGTTAATGCCAACTGAAGGATCTCTCCTGCATCATAGATGTGCTCTTGCTGAAGTCATGGCAGTACTTAAATGCTACTCTGCTGATGAATGCAGTTTCATCAGGATGATTAAGTAACGAGCTTAATATATTAAAAACATAATTTCATATGTGTTAAACATGTTGTACATTGCTTAGATGGCATACCTGCAGTTATTTCAATGAAAAATCCAGGTGTTACAAATTTCCAGCCTAGAGAATTTGGCACAGTGAAAGAATGACATTAATTCTTAATTAAACTAATCTTCCTACTGAAGAGCTAATATTGGTCTGTCAGACTACAGATTCAATTTTAATTATAAATTGTAAACTACTAGGCATTGTTTTAACGTAGCAAGTAGGAAACAATATCAATAAAAGTCCTAGAAAAGAGAAAGTTTGTGAAAAATACTAAATAAAAAAAAGACTATATCTTTGATCCCAGACTCACCTCACTGATGCAGGTGACTACACAGGAGGCATGGCACTGGGAATAGAGATGATGCTACAGAATCTCATGGCCTCTGATATAAAATATTATAAATATTTCCAATCCAGGAAGCCTCATTTTCAGCTGAGATACCTGGGCCTCTTCACAGTCTTGCCTGTGTTGGTTTAAAAAATATTCTTAATCTCCAAACATGACCCAGTGATGTGAGTTCACAAATAAGCAAAACATGTGTGTTTTTATTTTAAGTTTTAATGAAAATTAGTCAGATCTTCATTTAAGAAGATTGTACTTAGAGACAAATTAAATTTAAGTGATTTAATGGAGGAAGAATAATTTTCACACATTTTTTTCACATATTTTTCTTTATGGTTCTGTCTCTGTATGAAAACTCTAGTTCAGATCTAATTTTTTCTTTTCCTCTCAAAATGCCAATTAGACTTTTCCTCACAGGAGCTGGCATAGTGGTAATTCTTCTTTTGTGAAATCTGTATATTGCTCTCTGGTACCTCAGAATTTATTGTAAGCTACACTATAGCTACTCTTTCAGTTAAAGCACCCCTTTTATACCATGACATGGTTTTTTGCACTTGGGCCACACATGAATCTGTCATGTCACCTCACTCACTTTGAGTTTTTGGTAGGAAATCTGGTATTTTCAGTGCTCTTTTCTTCAGACAGCTGAAATGAACAGCTTTTGGCTAATTTCTGTTATTCAGTCTGTAAACTAGTCTTATTTACAATTTGCTATAAGTAATGACCAAGATGGGAACTAACTAGATTTGTCAGTTCTAGTGAATTTAGGTAGTTATAACATACAGTTACCAAAATATAATCTATATATTTAGACTTTACAAGTCTAAAAAGAGCTGTCATAAAAGTTTTTTTATGCTAGAACAGCAACTGGTAAGGTCATCAAATATTTATTTACAATTGTGAGTATATTAAAAGCAAATTTCTCTAGGTGTTAGTGCCATCTGATTTTAAATAGTATAAACATTTTTATATGTTTCAAAATTGACAATGTAATCTGTTCCATGGAAGTGTGTAAAGAGGCACTGCTCCATATCAGTTACTCCAACCCAATTTCCCAGGCAGTGTAGAGGTCTAGAGCCAAATTATTAACAAAGTTTTCCTACTATCTAACATGAATCTTTGCAGCCTAACAGGAACTTTTCTAACCTGCTTCTAGTGGAGTCAACAGGCATGAACACGAAAAGCATATTATTTTATATTAACCATTTATCAGTTTCTTCCCTGAACTATCACTAGTGTTCAACCTGGTTTTCCTTAGAGCACAGTTTCCAAAGATGACCACAGTATTAGGGCAAAACATTTACCAATATGGTGCAGAGAGTAAGGACTATTTCTTGTGTCTTGCAGGTCATATTCTAATATACACATGCATTTTTAACAATTAAGATGGTCATAACTGATTTCCAGCTTGTGATGTGCCTAGAGTTTCTAGGAAAATATTTCTAATGAATAGTTTCCCTAGGCACTTGTAAAATTCAATATCCTGAGATAAATACCTAGTACTTACTCCTGTTGAATTTTGTCCTTGTTTTACAGAATCCTCCACAGGAGTTAATTTTGTATTGCAATTCTGTTTCTAAGACAGTCCTTTTTTCTGAGTCTTGGTTACCTGCAAATTTAATAGTACATACTTTCTGTTCAGTCTTCCAGCTGGTACAGGTTATTGAAGGGTACTGAATCCATAGCATTTCATGGAATCTCAGAATTGTTTGGGCTGGAATGGATCTTCTGGCTCCAGAAAGGTCATCTGGCTCCAACCCTCCTGCCATGGGCAGGGACACCTTCCTTGAGATCAGGCTGCTCAAAGCTCCATCTTAACCTGGCCTTGAACACTTTTGGGGATGTGGCATCCACAGCTTCTCTGGGCCACCTGTGCTGGTGCCTCACAACTCTCAAAAGAAAGAATTTCTTCCTATTGTCTAAACCTGCCCTCTCCTTGTTTATAGCCATTACCCTTTGTGCTGTCACTACATCCCTACTGAATAGTACAACCTTCCATTTTGATAATCAACAAAAGATAGCTATCTGAATGAGATTTTCTAACTAGTTTTCTAACTATATCCAGCCTATGGTAGCTGTATCATGTTTTAGAAAAGTGAAGCTAAATCCATTGTTTTGCCTATCAAATTCTATTAAATACTTGACAAGCACACAAATGGCTTGTGCCAAAACAAGGGCTTCTGCCTGTCATGCTGTCATGGAAAAAGCTAAGCTGAATTGAGAGTATTTCTTCATAACAAGCTTCTGTTGGTATGTCTTCATTTAAGATCTTAGTTAATTAGTTTTAGCAGAATTTCTATGGTAAACTAAGTGGACTACTTTATAAATGCTTGACTCTTTATTTTAAGCAAAAGTGCTATGTGTGCCTTCTTTCTTTATTCTCCACAGCTTCTCAAATAGGGCAGGCACTCCTCTGATGCTGCTTTAGCCAGTTCTAAGTATCTTAAGCTGACATTTATCAGGCATGCTCCCCCTCTACTCTGTCCATTTTAAACTGTAGTTTTAGAATGAAAAATGAAAGTATGAAAACACTACTTGCATTTTACCATGTCCTATCTGTCTGTAGCTTTTGTCAGGACATGGAGTACGTGCAGCAATAATGATAGCTAGTGGTGTAGAAATAAATGGGTTCTGCATTGTTTTTTTTTTCTGCCATGTTCTGTGGGTTGAAACATGCATTAGGATGTACTGCTCCAGGATCTAACACTTCCTTCCAAACTCCTTTATTCTAGAAAAAAACAAACAACCAAAGCAAACAAAAAAAAACGCCAACAAACCAAAAAAACCCACAAAATCCCCACCAAACCAAAAGAAAAGGAAAAAGAAGACAAAAGGAAACTAGGAGAATGTTGCGTTTTGCACTGCAAGGACAATATTGCTTTTCACGTGCCAGCTGGATTCCTTTCGGAATTAGGAAGTCTTTAATGTAATTGCCTGAAACACCCTAATCTAGCTGCAAATTCCTTACTGAGATTGTAAGAAGGTAATTAGAAAGTAGTTTCATTTTATTTATTTAATGTGCTAAATTCACTATTCCCTGTTCCAATAAGATTATGTCCAATTAAAATGCAATTACTTCTAGATTTTCTCAAACAAATGACTGCACAAGGGAGACCTTTTCAGGCTTGGGGAATCCTTTCTTGTCCCTACTCACCCTCCTCTATTGTAGTGTGGGGAAATTTTGTTGGGTTTGTGTGGATTTTGTTTGTTTTTGTTTTGGGGTTTTTTTTGGGGGTAGGGTTTTTAACCCAGGGTTTTGTCTGATTGGGTGTTTGTAATAAAGATAAATCAGTGAGTAACATCAGCTGATAGAAGTAGATGTCAGAGTTACCAAAGAGGTCTTTAAACATTTAAAGTATTTTCTGCAAAAAATAAGTAGATGTTTCTTTCCCTTTTGGCATCTCTGTCTTCAGCCTCCCTCTGTTCATCTTCTCAATTTCAGCATCCTTTCACAGTCTTCTAGGCTTTCTTTTTACAAAGTTTCCGCCACAGTAAACTTGTATTCTTGTTGCTGTAAGGTATGACCACAAAACTGAGGTCACTAATAATAAGTGAAAAGCTATGGCAACTGAGATTAAATCAGTAAAAGCCAACAGCCAGGTCATGAAGATCTGTGAACTTTGTGGAAAGAATTGTAATGCTTTTTCTCTCCTCAGACTGTGTATCTCTTCTGGAATTCCTTCAGTTCAAGCACTAGAAGTTTGTAGTAGCTCTGTAAAATATGTGGTGGCCAAATTTCATTGTTAATTAGGTTCATGTTGCAAACAATACTTATACAGACATTTTTATTGTATTCCATATTTTCCATTTTCAGCATTCTCAAAATTATAAAGTGATCCTTAGGGTGAAGAATGTGTTCTCCAGAAACAACAGGAGTCATATGCAGATTTGGGCCATCTGGAAAAAAGAAGGAAAAAATCTGGAGAGGAGTTTCTATACATTGGAACAAAGAACATAATTTTCACAGGCTAACTGCAGCCAGGTGACTTTTAGCAGGATGATTCTCTACCAGGTTTGGAAACCAGGAGGGAGTGTAGCAGCTGGTCAAAAGCCAATGTTCAAATATTCATGTTCACTGAATATGGGCACTGCTTGTCTTTTTCTTCCACATCACTGGCCTTATGTACAGCAAACATGAGGTTCTCTGGCAATGAAAAATATTTCTGACCTTGGAAGATGTGTCATCAAAGGCCTAAAACAGCCAAAACAGGATGGCCTGCCTCTAGAAGACACCTAAATAAGGCTGATTTGAATGTTAAACATCAGAAAATATCTAAGTGTAGAACAGTCTATACTGTGGAATTTTTTTAACCTCCTTCCAAGAAATCATATTAGAAACATAACCACATAAATTATAATTTTTCATATTTTTCATGTGAAAAGACTTGACAAATGGAAAGGCAGATATCCTCATGAGACCAGTCTTCATTTGGATGTGCACATGAACAGTCAGTTTGTGTTGGATGAGTATGGATGTGTGTGGTGGACATTACTGGCATTTGTAAAATTAAGCTGTGGGAAAGCTGAGAAGATTTGTATTCTCTTTCACATGCTCTTGCAAAACTCTGTGAGAAGCTTTCAGTGTATCTATGACCAGCTCATGAAGCACCAGACATACATCAGTTAATCTTGGCATATCTCTGTTTATTAAAGGAAACATCAAAGCAGCATTCATGAGCTTTAAATGCTTTCACTTCCTAATAGCATGGGGAATGCCCCTGAAAAGTTGCAGTTTCATTGAAGCACAGCCAAGAAAGTTTTGTTTCTTTGCTTTTAGAGGAAAGTTTTATTTTGAGGAAAGTAAAATTTCTTTTTGCATGGGAATGGAATTGACTTCTTGGAAAGTTGTGGACCTAAAGGAACAGTTTCACTTTTTAAATGTCCAGTTGGAGAAAGAAACTCTTCTCTTGAGCTCCATTCTCTTCCCTTTCCATTATTGATCAGTGAACCTAAACAGGTACAAATCCCAGAAAGCACTTCAGAGGCCCAAACATCTGTGAAAAGTGCAATATGAAATGATGTTTTATTGAGCTTCCTATTTCAACTTGTAGGTCAGGCATGGTTTATTATCAAACACATCTTCCTCATACAGATGTCTCAGATACATAGATTTATTGCCCACAGTCACTCAGTTGTTAGTACTTCTGTTTCTCTGGGGAAACACTTTGACTGCTACAGTCCAGAACTGTATTTTTTCTATCATGATTATATAGACCAGTGACTCACCTTCCACCCTTATTTGATTTAGACAATTAGATCTCTCTCCTAATTGTCAAGTTTCATTTCAGTTCCTCTGCTTCAGGAAAGATCATATTTATTAATTCTTTTATTTATGATTTGGATGCTATAGACCAATACTTGTTCCAAGACAATAATTTCTTTATGTTGAAATATTAGTGCTGTATGATTTTAAAAACTGACACACATAAAAAGTAAGAAGTGCTTTTATAATAAGGAAAGAAAAAATATTGAGAAATGTATATATCAGTTCCTATATTTTTTATATATTTTCATGGATATCATCTGAGCTTACATCCTTTGAAAAGGACACCAATGTAAACTTTAATCCTTGCAAGCACTGTCTTTTTCCTTCTCTTGCAATTTTTGTGATGGAGATGAGTACTACAACAGCCCATAAGAAGTTTAATAACTGAGCTTCCTGTACAACTATAACAACTATTAGGCTATGTCAGGTTCATCTTCTTGAAATAAGTTAATAAAAAATCCCCCAGTGAAAAGAACTTTAATAGAAAACCAAAGAAGAGAAGCAGTCAGTAGCCTTGGCCAATAAATAGACCCAAGAAACGCATTTGCTCAAAATATGTAATTCAGATCTATAGAAGATGCATAAAGTACATTTGAAAGTTTGGAATACATTTTAATTTATGCATGCTTGAGGTCTGAGACTTAATTGTCCAGAAAAGATATCTGTCAGGTTATCCAGCCCTGATAATACTCCAATAAGAAAACTATTTCATCTGGTAACATTTTAAAACTTTTAAAAGATAAATTGGCTGCCTTTCTTTTTATTAGCTTGTAGCCCAAAAGAACAGTTCATAACCCAAAAGATTATAGTAATAACCACTTTCAAGTACTGTAAGTTAATGAATAACTCAAACATAAATGCACTGTGATGAAAACAATTGAGGTTGCTAAGAGACAAAAATACCATGAAAAGTAAATCACTACTTTTAACATCAGTTTATTCAAGCAATGAAGTCGTATGTACTCTTGTATCACTATCTCATATATGCATACCCAGGTCTGAGATTACACCCTGAGAATTTACAATTCAAGTGCTTATATTCATAATAACAGTGTTCTTTCACAAAAGCATTTTGCAGCTTGAGAAAAGGCCAGCGTTTCAGTAATAGGAATTCATGTTCACCTTAGATCCCCAATATATATCTCTGATTATGCATCAAAATGATGGACACTTAAACTCCAATGAAAAAGTTAATAAGTCCCTGTGCTTTATGCCTGAGAAGGAATCGTCAATTATACAACACTGGTTTTTCCCGAACAGGGAAACATTTGCTTTCAGCCTATAAACACTGCTATGACACTGAACCATGTTTGGAAGGCTGTAAATGAAACTTGAGACCTAGTGAAAAACAATGAATTAAAAAAAAACCCAAAAAACAAACAAACAAATAAAAAACCAAAAAAAAAACCCCCATAACTTTTTCGTAACGTGCATGTATTAAAAAGCACTTAACATCTAGGAGAAGAAAACTACCTCTGTTCATTTAAATTTAATGTGAATTCCTGGGTGCTAAGCATTGACACAGAAAATCACTGCTACAGTAATTTCAGGCAGCGGCCAGTTCAGATACTCCTAAATCAAATGGGCTGCCACTGAGCATACTTTGGTGCTCTTCCACAGCCCCTAATCATTATGGTTTCTGAGCATCTCACAGTATTTTAATGCACTGTCTCTCACAGCTGTTCTCTCTTATGAAATGGGGAAGTAGTAGGACATTTAATTTTTCTAGTGCTGGTACAATCAGATGTTGGGGTGCCTCACTGCTGCGCTGAAATGCCCTGTCCCTGCCCATATGCTTGATGTCTCCATGAAGTGCCTGGGAAGGAAGAGGGATGCCCCAAAGCAGAGAGTGCCCAAAGACGAGAACAGCTAAAGCAGAGCACTGGCTGGGAAGCCAGCTAAGGTCAGCCTGTGGAGAAACACAGAAAACAGGATAGATGATAAATGCCATTTCTCTCCAGGGCTGAGATGCCTCATGCAGAGTGGCAGAAAAGTGCTTCTCTCCACTTGAGACTCTCACCTCTGAATTCTACAGCAGGGACAGCATCTCTTCTTTCTTTCTAAAGCAGAAGTAGGAACAGTTTTTTTCTTTTAAAACTGAATCTTTCGTCCTCTGCTGCTGTTTTTGAACATTATCTTAGCACTTGCTCAGAATGTGGCATCCTCACATTTAATTCCCTCTTGCACCCAAGTGAATTCAGGCCTCTTTTTTTCCCTGGAAACATCGTAGCTTTAAGTTATTCTTAGGTAATGATATGCTCCACCTCTCTGGGTTTTGTACTTGCTGAGCAGCAATTCCCCACGGGAGATGGAGTAAGTTTCAGTTTCTGCCCTGCTCAGTGGGGTGTGAGGAGTGGAGCTGCAACTGCTCCATGGCTCAGAGCCTACAGAATTAAATGGCAGGAAGAGCAGGCCCTGTAATTCTATAAACTGCAATTCACCTACACAATCTTTCAGCTTTGGTTTATCGCTAATTACAATCCTCCACAAACTGAATTATACGTCATTATAGGTCATTATATTTTCCCAAGGCAGCAGAATTTTCTGTGAGTGACAGTTTTGAACACCTTTGTGTGGTGTGGTTCCGATCACAGCGTCCCACACAGCCTGGTCATGTGAAATGCAGGAAAATTTGCTATAACAGAGCCAGGAAATAATTTCAGACCTTTGACTCATGTGCATGGGCTGGGACCTCAAGAGCCCCTTTGCAGTAAAGGCATCCTTGGGAGACTAATTGAGAACAGACGTGCTGGGAGCCTCCTCCACTCCCACATGGGCTCCCACCTTAGGCACAAAGTTAAATGCCTCAAGTAAGGAGGACAAATGTTGCCATTTTCATTAAGCTTATTAGAAATGACAAAAAGGCCAAATCATCATGTGCTGATGCCCTAGCAACCTTTCAATGTTGTGCCCTTGCTGTAACAACAGAGAATTTAATCCCATAAGATTCCTCCCACTGTTTGACGAGAGAAAGGTTAGGAATAGATGAGAACAAATATCCTGAGATAACAAAATCTTCAGGATTTTGCAATGGATTATTCCTCAAATAGTGAAAAGCTACATGGAAAGCCTGAAGTTAAATATTTCAAATCTCCATTTTGATGTTGGAAATTAACCCCTTCATGAAAAGCATGAGCCAGGATTCACTTTGTCTCCTCAATGTGTGTCTCTGCCACAGGACTCATCACCCCAGCAGCAACTTAGCTGCTTTTTGAGACAGAAGGTGTGATTATGAAGTGAGTGGCTGCTGATGCCACTCATGGTCACAGGTTTATTAACTTCTCTCTGTAACTCATTCAAGAGTTGGGGTGTTTCAACTACCTTCACTTGAAGTGGCTGTGGACAAAGGAGAACACAAACCAATTTTTAATTCCAAGTTTTGTTTTAATAAAACTGAATGCAAAAATACATGGATCTTTACTGAGGCTTTAGAATGGGGCTTTTGAAATTTTGTGTATAGTAATGCTACAAAGCAACTTGAGCTAATACTAAATATGTTAGTGGGAAACTGGAAGCTATGTGCTCATCCCAGCAGGGTCTCCTCAGACCCAGAATTAATTCACCTTAGCTAAACTGATGGTGGTCTTCATATGGAAAGTCCAAATGGGGTTTGGGATCCTCATTCATATTGGTCTCCTAAAATATCTTCTCACTTATGGGAGACTTATGCTATGCAGTTTCTGTTGAAGGTGCTATAGACTATATCATCAAGATTCCTGGTTGTTCTTCAGCCAGCTTTTTGAAATAAGCTGTGGAAATGCAGAGGTTTGTTCAGAATATCTTATCTGAGAAGTTGTGATGCTTCTTTAGTTTATAGCAGCAATTATAAATTTTAATTTTAATTTCAATTTTGCAATTTTATTAAAAGAAAATTTAAATATTCCTGTTTTGAGGAGAGCAAGCTACAGCAAATATGCAGGCAGTATAGAAAAGCATGCATAGGTAAGAAATTAAAAAAACAACTCTTCCCATTTATTGTTAAAATGGATATAAAGCATATAGTATTTTTCCTCACAAGGAATTAAAAGACATTAAATTAATGAGTGCCCACTGTAATATAATCACAATTGTTTTGGCAAAACATTTGCATGACTTGAAGTTTTATTTGACTTTAAAATATTACAGTTACCTCATATTCACAATTGGATTTATACCTTTGGTTCTTTACATTTGAACAACAAAATCCAGACACATTTCAAAACTGCTGTAAATGTTCAGTCGTGTCCATTGACCTGGCAGACACTGTAAAGCAGACTTGTGGCTCAGCTCTGAAGAATTGCAGGCAGAAATGAAAATAATTTAACTTGATTTTGCTAACAATCAGTAAAGCATCAATTATTAAATTCTGAATAGTCACCTAGTCATGTTGTCATATTATCCTGTTTCAGGCCTGAAGTATTTTTTTTCTCTGTGCAACTACTTAGGTCTTTGCCAGAATGTTTGTTTTAATGAAGTATCCCTGCCAGAGACACAAGGGTGGGCATTCCCAACTCAGCTCAGCTTGCCCTCTCTGATAGGGCATTGATAGGGTGGGGGATTGCCATACTCTCTGTAGAACAGGGCAACTTCTTCAAATAAATGGAATACAAATCATGTGTTCTTGGAAGAATGGAAAATTTGTATTCAATCTGAAATTAAGCTTCCCTGAGTTTTAAAATAGTGTTAAAATATTCCCACTTCATTCCAACTTTATTTCAGCTGTTGGTTTTTTTTTTTTTTTTTTTTTTTTTTTTTTTTTGTTTGCTTCCCTCTTCATTTGGACATGAACTAAAGAGGCATAAGAGGCATTATTCATACTGCTGTACATTTAAAATAACTTGTACATTTTAAAGTGCACATATCAACACTGAGGATAAAGACTTCTATCTCTAATCTTTTTTAAACATTATATCATACTGTGTTTATAAAATCCAGGTCAAGGAAAATTGATATTACATTTTAGATAAATGGATAATATTACACTTCGGATTATTATTACAAATTATTCAGATAAATTACTACAAATATCTCTGGGTTTGCAGGTGGAATTCCTGAAATCCCTGGAAATTAAGATACTCACTCTGGGCCACAAAAATAGCCCACACAAATGGGATTCTGTGTTATTTTTCTGGGGATTGGCATAGCCAATCCCCATTGACACAAAGAGTTATTTGTGTTTCCTTTGCTGTGGGAAAACTAATTACAGAAACTTATGCAGGTAAAACTTAAAGTGCAGTTTATCAAATTTGTTTTTCTGAGATATTGCTCTGGGAAATCAGCCAAAACAAATAGCAAACAGCAATTGATTTGCACCAAATTTTTACTAATGCCCTCCATATTTTTTATATTATAAGTATTCCTTATTTTATGGTATTCTGCAATGTCATGATTTGGATTGGAGCACATGCCTAGTTAGTCTGGCTCATAAAGTGCACAAAGCGACAGCCTTTCATCTTACTCAACAAAAAGATGGTTAAGTATCTAGGTTTTTGAGCAAACTGAGGCTGGTGATGTATAGAAGCAGCCTCATACATTTCTCTATTCTTGTTAGTTTTAACTTTCACTGTAGAATTTCCATGATCAGCAGTTTGATTTATGTATCTCAGTTGCTGTTCTTTTCCTTTACAGGCAAAAACTACGTTTAAAGGCTATGTTCACTTCATGTGTACTATGGCCTGCACAGTTCTATCTGTGGGATATGTTTTAAATTGTCAGATGAAAAAACATTTAACAAAGTACTAGAAAAACAAATTCAAGCATAATGAAGCCTCTGTCAGCTTGTGAAAATTCTCATTTGGGTGAGGTTTTATAAAAACAGAATATCACATTCAGATTTTCAAAAATACCACATGATTAACTGAAATGTACTCCTCAAGGCACCATGCAACAAGAAGGATGAGGGGTAGGTCTGCCAGAGACATTCCTACTTAATCATGGGTAAGTTACAGCACTTTTCTCTTTCTCCATTCTTGGTTATAGACAGTAGATTATCTGGACCTCATAAATACTTGACATACTTAGTAATATTTTCTTGTAATCCTCTCTTCAAAGGGGATATTGAGTAGAGCACAGACAGAGTCAGATGAATTTTTTACAATAATTTTTCTTTTTTAAAAAGGAAGCTTTTTCAATTTTTTTTTCCATAGGAATAACTGCAATGCTGTTTAGAAAAAAGTTTTACTTTTATGTTGTTTACACAGAAGTTTTATTATGGCTCTACCAGAACTATTTTCTCCCCCTAAATTTTTGTGTGGGGCAAAGACAAGCCAAAATCTGATTTGTATGGATTGCATATTTTGCATCTTGGAATTTACATTATGATATGCAAGTCTCACCTAATCTTGAAGGATGGTTTGCTTGTGTAAAATAACATTAAAATCAGTAACCGATTATGAAGAGTAAATTTATGGGTTTTTTTTTCTTCAGTAAAAGATTTTCAGAACATCAAAAATGCTCACCCACGTTGCAGAACTATAAACATTTGAAATGTAGCAGATCTGCAAAAACGGGCAGAGGATGAGAGAGTTTCAAGAAATCTGCTGAAAAGTGTTCTGAGGCATTGAATGCTTCATCAATTGGGAAAATGAGGAATAATAACGAATAGTTAGTTAAATCAGACTTTTGTATAATCTTGTCATCAGAAAGCCAAATTGTTGCATAAAATCTGTGGAAACTAATGTGTTCTTATCACTCAGTGCTTGAATTGATGGAGTCATGTTGGTGCATCATTCCCAAGTCTGTGTGCTGAAAAACCAGGGCTGAGCTGCTGCCTCAGCCAAGTAAAGGAGTTCTCTGATTGTGCTCCTGTAAAGACCCTGTGCAGCCCTTCTTGCCAGAGGCTGGTGTGGGGGAGATGGTAAGGAAGCATTAAAGTCTATACCACTAGAAGATAAATGAGTCCTTCTTTAATTCCTCTTTTAAAAAGTAGTTTTACACCCAATAGTGGATATCCAACCAGGGAAAAATTGCTATTATTTGTCTTTTGTCAGATTCACTTCATCCAGCTTCAACTATCTGAATTGTGCAAGGTGCCAAGTGTCAACAACAGAACCAAGACAGGAGAGGAAAAGAGGCATGAAAAAGTATGAACTGGAACAGAGCAGTCATAACCACTGTGTGTCTGTCTGCTGCTCCTAGGACATCCAAAGGAGAAAGCATAAATATTATAATGAAGTTTCAATATGCACTATTGGAAGGTTCTTCCTTAGCAAAACAAGCATGTAAAATTCCTTTAATGAAACATAAACAAATGTACAATATCCTACTAAGCACCAAGGAAACGGTAGTGGTTAACTAAGTCTGCAAATATTCATATGCTTGTGCACATGGACACTTATATAAACAGGTGGAAAAAGCTCAGAGGCTCCCTTCAGTCTCTTCAGAACTGAGAAATCTCTGAAGTATCTTGTGTTTGAAGACCTGTTTCCAGCGCTGCTACGTGTACAGAGCACCCAGAGCACAGCATTCAAATTGCCTTCTGTGTGACAGAAAAAGGCCATTGCTGTACAGAAGAACTTTCTCAACATGCTTGCTGCTTAAAAAAAGGCAATGGTCCTGAAGTATTTCAGAGGTAGCAATGTTGAATGTGTACTTGGAATAGGAGACTTCTTCTCAAGAAAACCATCTTATCTAGTGAGCAAATTCATTATGGACTTGACAAACTGCAATGAGATCAGATCTCTGCTCTTGAGTTTGGATTTATTTTTAATGACACCTACTGCCATTTTGATGACTACAAAAGGATAAAATTGTGTCATTCAGACTAAGGCTGTCACTTCTCCTGAAAGGGGTAATGCTGTAGATTTTATTGAAGAAGCCCTTACACTAAGATTTCGGATAGATATTTACTTTGCAACCAAGCCCTACTGCCCATTGTTTTCTGCAAAGTGCTCATTGCTTCATCTGTTCTAGTAGAGACTCATACACTCTCCTGGAAAAAAGCAGGATGAGGGAGAAGGATGTGTGCAGACCTTGCATCATTACTTCAAGAATACAGGATATTTGCAATCTGCAGCTTACTAGTTTACTGACTACAAGTCAATTGTTACACTTTACACAAGACAATTTTAATATTTGCTTTTCTTTAAGGAAATAATTAAATACTTCTTGAGAAAATGCACCAATCTTTGCTCCTATTATGAGTGTTATTACGACCTATGTGTTAGTAATTTTCAATTGGTCTGGTATTATTTAATGTTTACACTTGGTTTTATATTTTTCAAATCCTGTTCACATACACTCACACCTTTTGATTACATGGATAAAAAGGGTTGACATTTTGATAGATTACTATATTTTTATTATTTCTTTCCTATCTCTTATCTTCAGAAATCAGTTTCTTCTTTCTGCAGCATTGTGGGATTCTGATAATGTACTGGTGTGTGGTGGACTCATTGTGGCCACAGCTAAGCCCTACCAGCTGACTAAGAGTCAGCTGCTCACTGACTCTTCTCCTTTAACTGGAGAGGAGAGAGAGTAGGAAGAGCAAAAGCAAAAGAATTCGTGGCTTGAGACACTGACAGTTTAGAAAGTGATGGAAAGATGAAAAGGCAAATAAACAAAATCTGAGTGATGTAGGCATCAAGATGACCAGTATTAGAGCAATGACCCACGAGTCTCTAAGCTATGGTTGCCTCCCACAAAGCACCATACCCTCAGCTTTACTGCTGAACATGTTACATAGCCTAGACCATCCCTTTTGGCAGCTGCAGTCCATTGTCCTGGCTGTCTCTCCTTCCAGCCTCTTGCCCGCCTCCAGCCTACTTACTATCTGTAGGGGCAGAATGGGGAAAAAAAAAAAATAAATCTTGATGCTGTGCAAGCACTACTCAGCAATAGATAAAGCACTCTTCCGTTATTAATCACAAGTCCAAAACATAGCATCATTCAGGCTGATAGGCAGAAAATTAAGTCCATTATTATGGACTCTAGGTCCATCAGCCAAACCCAGTACATACTGTCATTATTATCCAATTAAAGTATGAATATTTGAAATAAAACAACAGAGATACACTGTGAGGTATTTCAGCACCACTCTCCACCATATGTGAATGAAACAAAAAAAAAGTAGTGCCTGAAGTGTTTCACCTCAAATAAAATTATTTTGTGTCCAAAACATTGAATTAACTGCTGGTTTATTCTTTTTCATCAGCTAGACATTAGCTAATTTATTTATTTTAAAGATGGATGTTGTGAATGAGGATTGTTCACTTGACATGAGAGTCTAGTCCACATTGAAATTGCTTACTATCCTGCTTGGGATGGACTGAAGAGAAATTCGAGTTTCAAAATTGGAGACTTGAATCAATTTCAAGTCAACCTCTGCACACACATCTGAAACAGTACACACAAAATTTTGGTGACATCTGTGTTCTGAACAGCAAATCTCTTAGGCATGCTCAGCAGCACACTTCATACATGGTCCTCTAAGATCTGTTACATTCTGTTACTTGCAAGAGAGTGACCTAAGACTTTTAAAACCATTTAAATCCCCTCAAACCCCATCAAATGATGCTGACTGCTGCTCATTGAGTTGCATTTGAATATAATTCAGCTTCAGAAAAGCCAGCTGTACCCTGAGCTGCGTCCAAAGCTCCGTGGCAGCAGGGCCAGGGAGGGGATTCTGCCCCTCTGCTCTGATCTGCTGCGACCCCACCTGCAGTGCTGCAGCCAGCTCTGGGGGCACAGCACAGGGAGGGCAGGGACCTGCTGGAGAGAGTACAGAGGAGACCACAATAATGATCAGAGGGATGGAGAACCTCTGCTATGAGGAAAGGCTGATAGAATTTCGGTTATTCAGCTTGCAGAGAAGAAGGTTCCATAGAGATCTTAAACGATTCTATGATTTTAGTTAACATATTAGACTCAGGGTGGATGGTTAGTAGTAGCAACACTTCATAATCCCAAACATAAATCTGAAAGAGTGTATGTGCCTTTAGAAACAACTTTTAGATAAGATTTTAGAATTCTAATTACACAGTATTATTTTGAAATGCTATGGGATTTTATAAACCACTCATTCACCTTGCATTCTCAAACAGCCCAACTGGAAAAGTTATTTTTTCTCTAAACCAGATGTTTGGTTAGTACAAATCACTCACAGAGTATCAGATGCTTCTATTTTAAAAAAGCTGGCTACTGAATACACTGATACCTATCAGCGAGAAAATTTTGAAAGAGTAGTGGTCTAAACCTCATGTGTTTCTGCTATTCATTCCTAGGCAGGAACACAGAGGAGGAATAAATGAAACGTACAATATTGTTGAGATGAATTTCCTGAGGGTTTTCCCTCCATCTCTGGGCTGAGATGGAGGGAAAGTAGTAGCTCAATTTTTCTGAGCTTTTTTGCTCTGATTCTGTGAGGGGAGCCAGAATGAGAAATCTTCTCCAGGCTCTCTGTAGATTAATGACTTCAAAATACCCCAAGCCCTGGATTTGTGGTGGAAATGGATGTCCCCACAGGTGTATGTAGAGGTCAAAATGAAGCAAGGATGAAAACATTGGCTTGTTATTCCTTCTTTCTTTCAGATCTTTTTTTTATATCGGGGATTCCTGCTGCACAGTTATCTGAATGTGTAGTAAAGCAGAATATGAACCGCAGGATTCAATATTTCACTATTTTAGTTGGATCAATTCTGACAAATATGGGTCTAATATGCTTGGAGTCTCATTTCCCAAAGCTAAATTTGTGCTATTCTTCAACACTAAGAAGATGAAAGAGATGCTGATGAGTTGATTGGTAAATGAGTTAATTTTGAATAGCTTTGGCCTGATTATTTATTTTTGTTTTAAGAGCAATTTCTTTTAATTGGAAAACACACAGAAATTAATTGCTAGCCAGTAGCAGGTCTCCTGAATTTAGCTGTTCTAATTTTAGGCAAGCAATTTAATTCAGATATATTAATTGCTTGCCTAAAGAAGGACTTAAATCCACCTATATGGACTGGACTGCAGTGCACCAGCAAAGTGCTTGTGTGTAACAGCCTGAATGGCTTTGAAATGGTAATTCAATACAATTTTCAGGCAGGGTCACAACCTCCTTTGGGCATCAACCTGCTCTGGCATGGCCTCCTCCCTGGGCTGCAGTTCTGTTCTTCATTCTGCTTCTCACCTGTATTGAAATTTAGCAAATCAAAAATCTCCTGTGTCTTCATTTACTCAAAATTAATTCCTGACTCTCAAAGTTGCTTCAGAGATTAATTAATTAATTGAGGGTCATATAAAATTCAGAGTCCTTAGCTAAAGTAGTGTGTAGTAATGACATGATTAAAAAAAATATATGTTGAACCCTATAGAAACTGTGGAGGGAGTTCAGTGGTAGTGATAAAAATAAAAAGTTTAGGGCTGCGGCTAGTTTTATTATTTATACTGTCTGAGAATGAGACTGTAAAGTATAAAATCAAGCAAGGAATTGTATACATGTTAAACATAGCAGCACACCAGATTTGGCTTTTTGTAATACCAGAGATGAAATGCTGATTCCCCCAAGTTAATTATTTAACACAGATGGTTGAATTATTCAGCTTTAAAAAAACAAAGCTATGCACAATAAGAACTGTGTGCTACACAGGAGGCACTAAATCCTCTCGGAGAAACTCTTAAGATCTTTGCTCACCCTTCATTCAGCCCAGACTCTTAGAGGAAAATTCTAGTGGAAACTTCGTTGAGTGAAGGTCACATTGGAGCATTCTAGGAGGATTTTGCAGTAGCTGAAGATGGTTCAGGTGAAAATCAACATCTTCTGTTTAGGGCTTGATAACTAAGAGAAGAGAAAAAAGTTTTTAAAACTTCTCAGGTCTAAGGATTTGGCTAGGAAATGAAAGTTTGGCCAGACCATTTTTCTAATACCCTAATGGTAATTAAGAATTAAGGGTTTAGTATGGATGCTTTAATGTGCATATGTAAACTGTGATACAACACCCAGTCAGTGTGAAAAAACACAGACTCATAAAGGAGTGCAGAATAACTGCCTAATACTGTAGGATATCTTCAGAAACAGACTGCATAGTAGTGACTGACTGCTAATGGATAATTAATCAAGTACTTAGATTGCCTTATTTAAATTCAATACATCATGAACTGTTGGATGGGTTCTGTCTCTACTATATACCAGTGGTAACATCCAAAAGCCTAGTAGTAACATATTACATCAAAAACTGCAGCATGAAATGTAAGTAAGGAGCAGTAGGAAATGGGGAAAGGAAGAGCGACTACAGTGGCAGTGGGATTTAGTTTAAAAAACAGAGAAAACAAATCAGGGCAAGGTGACTCCATGAAACACCTTGCTGAAGTACGTATATACCACAGTGGAGTTATGGGATCACAGCAACCCAGCCAGGTTTAGAATCATAGAATGGTTAAGTTTGGAAAAGAACTTTGAAATCAAGTCCAACCATCAACTCAGCACCACCACTACATTCACCATTAAATCAGATCCTCTGGTGCCTTAGATTGGTAAACTGGTGTTAGCTGTGCAGCATCCCAGCTCTGGCACAAGAGCATTGATGACACCAGCAAGTGTTAATCTAAGAGACTGCCTAGCACCCTCAGTTCCCAAAAAAGTAGTTCTGGACTAAGTTATTACAGTTTTGTTTTAATCAGAATGAAAGTCAACAGCGTAGAAAAAAAAAATTTACTAGTTTTGTTAAAAAATAGATTTTGGAACCTATGAATTGAGGATTACTCAGCTGCCAGAGATACAAATTACATTGTGTAGCATTCTTATATTTCCCTCTTGCATTCTATGCAATGTAGCAATATCTCTATTTGAAAATTTATATGTCTGTCCTTGAGAAGCTGCTGCCTGTTCTCACCAAGGCAGTATTGGATGTTGCTTAAAATATTATTTTAAACAAAACTGTATAATAATGTTAATTACAGATAAACTATATAGAATTTCCAAATCTATTATGACTGATTATCAAAAGGCCAAGTTTAAGACTTCTCAATTCTACAACTGGAGATTCAGCTCTTCTGATTTAAATCTGACAAAAGAGCATTTCAGCTCTTCTCAGTTGCAAGCTATGATTTTGAAGACGTATTCTCACTTTCAACACAGCACTTCATAACCAAATGGAATTTAGTGCTAATTAAATTTAGTGCTACCTAAAAAAAGAGAGATTCTTCTAGAGTCCTGTTGAAAGGGCTTGGAAAGGCCCCCTCAATGCTGCTTCAGTGGATAAGAAAAGGATACAGGTGTAGGGAACTTCCCAAAACTACCGTGTCTGAACTGGGGGTCTACTGCTTTTTTTTGCCCCTTATAACTGGAACCAATTACTACTCTTGAAGTCAAAATAAATTTTAACATTAAAGCCTGAGAATTATTTTAAGCATTATTCCCAAGAGGAAGGTGAAGTGGATTATTATTTTCACTTCTGTTTTTGCTTTTTTCACTGAGAACCCTCATGCAAGTAACATGGTCCCAGGAGCTGATAAGTGAAGAAGGCAAGAAGATTCTTTGACTCAAGATTCCAAAGAGTTATTTAAAATACACAGCACTTGGAGATGAATAACAGCAGTCTTGTAGTTCTGAAACAGTTCCATGTAAGTTTCATCCAAGAATTTATTAAATAAATCAATCAAGTCACAACAACTTATTTTCTACAATGAAAATGAACTGAAGTAAGCTGCTGCCTGAAAAATCCTCTTTAGAATGCTACTGTGGCCTTGGAAACCTTAGCACTTCTTAGAAATATCAGTGTTACAGAAAAAACACAAGGAGGACAGAAACTGAGGACTCATTTTTGCAGAGATTTCTTACCTCCAGTCTCACAGCTCAAATGTTCCTTTCCAGTGGAACAACATACACTTTTAGAAAAAAGTATTGTAGCCAACGTAACTTACTTATATTTATCTACCGTAGGTACCTTAGGACAGAAAATGAATGCTAAGGATTATTATGGGATTTGAAGAGCAATTCCAAAAAACTTTAGTCCTGTAAAGGTCATGTATTTAGCTCCAAAAATGTATGTAGTGCAACCACAGGAGGCCCACTGTCCTGGCTACTGATGGGACAGGGATAATTTTGGCAGCAGGCAGGAGGGGCATGGCCAGAAGCCAGAGATTTTGTGATACCACCTCCCTTTTCCATTTTCCAGGGGTCAGATAAATGGGCTGCCTTACGTGACAGTGTAGGAGGAGGACAGAGGGAGCAGTCAGGTATTCTCTGGGGGTTTTCATATGAATTTTTTGCCTCCCTCTTGTACCCTCTGTCATTAGTACGGTTGCTGTTACGGTTAGTTTTCTTATCTCACTGCTGTTTCCAGTAAATTGTTCTTGTCCCAGCCCATGATCGTTGCCTTTTGTGCTTCCAATTCTCCTCTCCAGCCTACCATAGGGAAGGGATGGTATGGGAGGGAGTGCATGGTTTGGAGTGGTCTCAGTGGGAGCACTGAATTGGAGAATACCATTCCTAAACCCCAACACCTACAGAGACCTGAAAAATCCTGCAGGATTTCAGGATTTACTAGTTATAAAATGCCATGCTATAGCAACCCATTAGGTCTTCTGAATTTGTGACTGGATCTATAACTAATGATTCTAAAAGCATCCATCAAACATTCATGACTCTATAGAATATAATATTGCAAGCACAGGTAATGTAATTCATGCAATGATAATTTTAAAAGTAATTTTCAACGATTCCCAGTTAGCAAGGCCAAAACAATAAAATGGAATTCCCTGGGTTGGCTCTTGGTTCTGGGAGAGTTTTTGGTATTATTACTAAATTTTGGTATTATTACTAAATATTAATGATACAAAGATGCTTATCTAGCTCATCCATACAGCTGGGATTTGCTTAAAGGTTGTACCAATCCTGATAATATGCAGGATAAACTCTTGGTTTTGTTGTAGTCCATTGATGATATGACTTCCATGGGGTCCAGTGGGATCAGAATTTCATCCCAATAGTTAGTTTTCTGCCGGACTATCTACTGAGGAGGTTGAGACCAGTAATTTTTTTTTTCTTTGTCAGTAACTCAAACAGTTTGTACTAATTGTCAGCTGTCTGGAAAGATGAAATTGTTCCAATGCTTAATTAATGGGGAAACCCAAATTTATTTGGCTTCCTGGATCATTTCACTGTGAGTGTATTTAAAGTACTTCATTCTGGTTTTAGATTTTAAAATGTAATTACTAAAATCAAAATAAATTAATCACGGAAAAAAGTAATCAAGGGGATACACTTTGAAGTGACAAAGAATGGCTGTTTATCGTTTGGGGATTTAATTTCTTTCCAAGACCAAAAACCCTGTCAAGTAATAACTGATGATTTTGTGGACACTGCATCTGCTGAATATTGCAAAGAAGAGTTTTGTCTGAAAAATTAATCTAATCAGAATATAATTAACATTGTGCAGGTTAGCTCGTATGTCTTAGATGAGATTCAGCATTTACATATTTTTAAATTCTTCAGTTGCTTCCTTAAGACACAAAATGCTTACACAGAATAAAATGAATCCTTTTCATATTTATCTATTGTTGTTATTAATCAATATTATGAAGTAAAAGTAAGGGTGTCACCTATGTGACACAATATGGATAGTTCTGTGGATATGATCTATTTCAGGTAAGTTTTTGCTTTGTCCTTGTTATACATTTTTTTTTTTTTTTTTTTGTCATATAAATGTGATCAGAATGATCCTGTAGAGCCCAGCAGAATATTCTGTTAGCCATGTTTTCAAAGATGCCATGAAGAATTAAAACTATAGTGGTTTATCTCTTTATATCAATGATGAGGATTTTTCTGTGAGGAGATTCATCCATGATGCAGTTTGGAGGACTCAGACAAGATTAAAAACACATCACATAATTCTGGATCCTTATAGATAGCATGGACTACAACAGAATGAGTGCAGGACATTTGCATTGTTTTTACTGCAAATATACTCCTTTTGGAGTAAAATCTCAGTAACATCTAATTCCATAAAAAACATCTAAGAATCAAGTTGAACTGCACAGAACAAACTGTCCTCCACATAACTAATGTGCGCAGTAGATCACTGCTGTAGTTTGCATAAAGTTAAGGTATATTTGCAGTCTGTTTTCTTAAGCCCTGAGGAATCAGCAGACTGGTGAAAATCTGAGAAAATCTGAGCTCTTTGAGGTGTTGCTTGCGACCCTTCATGCAACGCAATGTTCTTTTCCAGACTTTTTCCTGATTTCCAAAAAAAACAGCTCATGCAAGCAGCAAGAACACAGAGAAATCATGAACTACAGAGTTTTCCATAGGACAGCCTGCAGGAGCCAGTAGAGAAATCTGTGTGATAGCTGTCAGTTGTATAGCATCAACAAACAAATAAAAGGACATCTCCGAGTTCAAAGATCAGTATTGATGCCGATCAATACTGCATCATGTTTTCTCTGTAAGACTGAGGCTCTCAGACCTTAGAATTACAAGGGAGGGGGAAAAATCAGCATCTTATGCTTTAAAAGGTGGGAACCCTTCAAGATATTATTGCTGAGAAGCATTAAAGCTCTCTACTACTGAAGCCACTGAACAAGATGGTGCAGCATATACAGACAGAAAAATAAATAAAAAATAGAATATAAACCAGACAGGATTATTTTATTTCTTAGAGATTTGGTAACAAGAAACTTAGGGTAGAAACTGATTTACTAGAAAGGAACAGGATGCACATATGTAATTCAGAGAAAACATAAATAAGGTATCATTTGTGCATAACTTAGAAAAGATATTTTTGACAGACAAATTGTTGTGATTAATTATTTTAAATACAGCAGGATGAAATCAGTGGCACATTAATAATTATAAATTCTACCTTGAAGGCAGAATGGTGGCACTAATGTCCATCATATCAGGATCTCTAAATGACAAAGCTGGCATAGCAGTGAGATGTTCAGGAGTTAATTACTGCAGTTATTCTGCTTTTAATTTAACAAATCTCTTCTGTTGGTCTCCTTTCAACATATTTTTCACACTTTTTGTGGTTTTCTATGTTTCCTAAAGGAGGTAGAAAATTCCTAGTGTTATGCTGGTCAGATGACTGATACATTTATACAAGTATCATCAATAACTTTGCAGGCAGAAGTTAAATACCAGGAAAAGTTGCTTGAATGTTTAAGAACCTATTTTTGCTAGAGCTATGATGTATTTGTCACTCTTCATGATACTTGTTTACTCTTTATACATTTACAGGTCTAAATATCAAATCTCCAAGATAAAAAACATATGATTCTGCAAAGTATGTAAACAAAAGTCTTCAGTGTATCACATTCTTTGCTGCTGTGACAAATTTAGGTGGCAAGTGGAGATACTTTGAGCCACTCAGGCAGGAACACAGAAGTTAATATAATGCCTTGCATGAACATGGAATGGATGTTGAAAAGCTCTTAGGCTAGTCATTAAAATGGAAAATTGAAAATATTTTAGTTCTTTCTGTAATGAAAGAAGGTAGAAAAGGGAAAAAACGTAATCTTGATATCACTTATGGTGCAAGTCTATTGATTTCTGTCAAATTAGTCTTGCATTTCATGACATACATTGATGTCTGGTTCAATATCTCTTTCCACATACACCTTGATTGAAAGGTTAAAAACTTTTCAGTTTCTTTGGAAACTAGAAAGACATTTTCTAGCTAATCCTATCTAGTTTTGACTTCAAATATCCTCCCACTCACTTAAAGTAGGGAAGGAGTATTTTATTATCTGTAATGGAAATAGGGGCTTGATGACTAGTAGAGTTCTTTATCTTTGAGCAATATGCCTCAGACCACTGGGCTGGAAATACAGTATTTATTCAAAACCCACAAAATTATGTGCAATGAAACTGCAATGGGTTTAATGACAGTATTTCAACTGGACTGACTTTCACAGTGTAGGTATAGTACAAGTGGGTGTTACTAAGTTTAAAAATTTTAAAATTATTTGAAAATAATTAATTATACCATGTAAATCAAGGCAAATGTAGCCTGACAGATCTTGTGTGAAGGTGTACAGAGAAGAACTGTATGTTTCTGAAAAAGCTAAGTGAGATCTTGTAAGGGAAGGGGCAGAGTGTGTGTACACATTTGAGTGATGCAAGTAGGATCATACCTAGAAGTCCAGAAATAATGATGTTCCCAGAAATCTCTTTGTTCCTACAAACTAGAGCCCTGAGTATAAATGTCCAGGTAGGAACACATCCATAAATTAATTCTTTCTCATTGCAGACCTTACTTCTCTCCCCACTCTCTTGCAGTGCAAAAATCCTTCACTATTGCTGGCCCATGAACACCCACGAGTGTTTTTAGCCAAGACGTTTTGAACGGCTTTAGAATGTGTTTCTGTGATCCAGTCCTACTGCTCTCATCTGGCTCACTAGCCATCTAAATCTAGCTCCTCATCAAGCTCTCTTTTGCAGAAAAAAGGCTCATCTGTAGTTTCTGAGTGATTAAAACATGCACTTAAGTTTCATACATACATCCAGGCAGCATTCCATGGGAAAAACAAGGATACAGCTATGAGAGCCAAGTCACAGAATCACAAACAGTTTGAATAGGAAGGGACCTTAAAGATCATATTGTTCCAACCTCCCTGTATGGGCAGGACACTTTGCACTAGACCAGGTTGCTCAAGGTCTGATCCTATCTGGCCTTGAACACCTCCAGGGATAGGGCACCCACAACTTCTCTGGGCAACCTATTCTAGTGCCTCACCATCCTTGTAGTGAAGAAATTCTTTCTAATATCTAATCTGAACATGAAACAGCAGGTTGGATTGTGGCTGGAAGACACTACGCAAAGGAAGAATTTTAGAAGTAGGGAAGGGTTTCTGGTTGGCACAACATGATTCTGCCCTCATTCACATGTAAACAAGGGCAGAAGGCAGCTGGGATTAGAATCAGTAGTTGACAATGGTTTTGAAATTCCATTTATCTTATGCAGAGAACTAACAGAATTACTAAGTAGTAATGGTTCCATTTTCAGGCTTTCTAAAAGCAAGTCCTGAGTTCTCCACTGTAGAACAGAAAAGAATTCCATCAGGCAGGTTACACATCCTTCACACCTCCAAGCTGTATAGCATTCTTGTTCTTTTCAAGTTATACTCACACCCACAGCAGTGACATTGCTTAGCCATTGCACAGTTAAACTGACTTGCACCTTTCCTGGTTTATTCTACTGTGGTTTTGATAGTATTCCATTACAGAACTGAAAGCCAGGAAACTGACTGTGACATTTGTTGGAGTACCCTTGTTAGTGCCTTCCAACCAGCTTACACAAGAAGACTGGCTAACCATGAGCAATTAAACATCACTGAATGAATCCTTGAAAACTTCCTTGGAAGTAAAGGTTGATGTTGCCACTTTCTCTTGTTCCTGAACAGGTTTAGATTAGTCTACAAGTTAGCAATACAATTGCACCTATATATATATTCCAGCAGATAGAGATAACCTTTCTGTAAGTTATGCAGTGAGGCTGAATCATGGTACTGTGCTGTTCTACATGGCATCTTTTGCAGCTTTCATTACCATGGCACCCAAATGACTTCTAGTAGTGCATTAAGCAATGTGCCTGTCACTCGTCAGGCAAGACACTCCATCTCTCATCCTTTCCATTGTACAGGGAACAGGAGCTTTAAGCTTTTGTTCTTGATCTTTGTGAGTGAAATATCTCAGTCACTAGACTTGATGGAGTGAGTGATGATGGAATAGTTTGTAACTTGCTGTCTGTAATAAAACCAATTAAATGAACACTAAACTACACTTACATTTCACATTAATGCATCAGTTCTTTTTATCTGAGAAGACAGATGTATTTTTTTACTATCTAAGAAAGGTGCACAAGAAAGATATTAAGCATGTAAATGCTACAAATTTTTTTGGTCAAGGTTATGTATGTTTTTACTTCCAAAGAATGAAAGGTTAAAACGTGTACAAGTCAGTGGTGGTTTAACCGTGGCCCACCAAAGTTGTTCTGTCCCTCCCTTCCTCAACTGGACACAGAAGGGACACTATAAGGAAAGGCTCATGGGTCAAGACAAGAATGGGGAAAGATCACTCACCAATTGCTATCACAGGCAAAACAGTCTCAACTTGGGGAAAATCAAAAAGCTGAATCCTAAAACATCTTTCCCGCAGTGGCACAGGGGGACAGGTAGGTAGTGGAAATAGCAATCAGTCCATCATATTGAGCTTCTCCTTCCTCCTAAAGGACAGGACTCCTTACACTCTCTTGCTGGGTCACTTCCAGAGTGTGCAGTCCTTCAGGAACAGGCTGCTCCAGCATAAGTCCCCAGATGGTCATAAGTCCTGCCAGCAAAGCTACTCCAGCATGGGCTTTTCTCTCATTGGGCCCACAGGTCCTGTTAACCTGCTCAAGCACAGGCTTCCCATGGGGTCCCAGCCTCCTTTGGGCATTCCCCTGCTTCAGCATGGGGTCCTCCATGAGCTGCAGCTGGATCTCTGCTCCACCATGGATCTTGGTGGGCTGCAGGGGCACAGCTGCCTCACCATGGGCTGCATCAGGGGAATCTTTGCTCTGGCACTGGGGGCACCTCCTGCCCCTCCTTCTGCACTCACCCTGGCATCTGCAGGGCTGTTTCTCTCATATACTTTCACTTCTTTCTCTGGCTGCAAATGATCTTGTGCAGAAATTCTCCCCCATTCTTAAATCCATTATCACAGAGGTGCTCCCACCATTGCTGATGGCTCAGCCTTGGGTCTGTGCCACCCAGTGCCAGCAGTGAGTCTGTCTTAGAGCCAGCTGGCACTGACATCATCTGATATGGGAGAAGCCTCTGGCAGCTTCTCACAGAACTCACCCCTGTAGGCCCCCCACTACCAAATTCATGCCACACAAACCCCATAAAGACTCAGGAAAAACAGCTTGTTCTTCTAATTCAGTACTTACATAAAGATATATATATATAGATATATATAGATATATATAAATATACACACATATTTATGGGAAATATACTAGAGTGAAGATCTGATAACATTCTCCAGAACAGCAATGTCATTGTAATTCAATTTTCAGTTTAAATGTCTGATAAATGACTGCATAAATATCAATAATGGCTAATTCATTAAAAAACTAGCATATGTTCATCTTTGCAAGAGAAATACCAAGATATTAGGAAAGCCAGAATAATATATAAATTTCATTTTTGTGTTGGAAAGACTTGCACAAAACTTAATGAATAGTTATATTTTCTGCTAGGAATCTCTTTTCTTCTCTCTCACAGAAGGAAAGGACCGCACCTTCCTTCTTCATTCCAGAATTTTGGCATCCAAAGTAATTCTCTTTAACCTTACTAGCTTTAAAATAGTTGCAGAGAGGATTATCATCCCTAGCCTAAAAAAAGACAAAAATGCAAGGCCACTCCCATAATCTGAACCATTCCAATATAAATGCATCAAAAGGACTCACCACCTTTAGCCAGCATTCCCATCATCTTGTGACTCCTGGAAAACCCACAGATTTCAGAACATCTGTGCTTATCTGACCTCTAGCAAAAGTATGGCCCATTCCCATAGCGCTGCATGTTTTCACCCTGTAACTAGGCACTGGAGACAAGAAAGTTGCTACAGTGGGTTGCAAGATGTCTTTTTAAAACATAAATCAGGTTGAAAAGATTCAGAATTCCAGCTCAGTGTCTTTTATTCCTTTCAAGGGCATTGAACATTTTTTGTTCCTGTAATTTATCTGTCTCTGGAAAATCACACAGCTGTGTCATCACTGTCTCATCATAACACCTATTGAGTGTGGCTTCAGGATTTGTGAAAGGTTTGGGATTGGTGAGAAAGTAAGAATGATTTGGGGAATACCAGAACATATGAGCCTGAAATAAGAATGAAGACCAAGGAAAGTTTGGCATCTAGGAAGGGTAGCAATTGAGAAAATGAGGAATGTCACCTGGAAACTCAGAGAAATGCACAAGTATCATGTGGAAGATGGAAAATAATCTAGGAACACTCAATCAGCACAAGATTGAAGGAAGCAGCAGAATAAAATAGAGAAAGTGGCTGTGCAGGCTTTGAAATCAAAGGATCTGATAGCCCATCAACAAAATAGGATGGTATTCACTTTGAGAAAGAATAATAAATTATGCCAGAGGGGAGGAAAAAGAACAGAGGGAAGGGGGAAAAAAAGGTACCTGGAAGAAAAGATTTGAAACAACAGTATAATATCAAATAGACTACTTGAAATAAAAAGTAACTGCAAACATTTGGGGAATATACAAAAAACACTAAGTGGAGAAGTACTGTTTCTTCATAACAGAGTAGAACAAATGAAATTAAATGGTTATGCACAAGAGCAGTAGAACACATCTAAATTCCATCACAAAATATTCTAGAAAACTATTTTCTTTCAATAAAAATGTAAGATATTATCAACAGCATATTTCTCAAATGCAAAGCCTGCACATAACTTTGTATTGTCTGTTTTCATAGTAATATGAAAGAAGAATCAGCATGAGAACTATAACATATATATGGTATCATTGGTACTAAAATTGGTACTATTTAAAATAAAATATCCTTTAACAGAAAAAAAAATATGGTTTGCAAAGAGAGGAAGATTTCTAAAACCCATTAGAGTGTAATTTTGAGAGCCATAGCTAGGAGGACAAAAGAAATTTCAGAAATTTGACCACCGGTATTTCTGCACCTCCTCTAAAGACCACCTAAATGAGCTGGAGTCTCTTTACACACCTCTTCCTCTGTCAGTTTCAGTAGTGAGACGATCCCAGTGGCCCAGGCAGGCACTGAAACCATGATCTGGCTAGGGCTGCTGGAGAGCACAGCCACTGTCAGCCTGCTTTGCAAACGACTCTGCTGGGGCTTGCCCAGTTATTTTCTCAGCACATCACTAAATCAGGGGAAGGTGTGCATGCCCAGAGAGTACAGGGCTGTGTCCTATTCCAACACAAACACTGTCAAGAATTCAATATGTGAACATAGCCAGGAATGAGGGAGTGATTTTATTTGGATGCACTAACGTTTTAACTATACATTTACAACATTTAATTCTAAATATTCCCTTATGAAATAGTAAGTGCTATGTTTAAGGTGAAAGATACCTAAAGGTCAGTTGTTAATTCTTCAGTGCAACAAATTTTTCCTAGAAAAGTTTGTAATTATTTATTTGCAAATTATCATCAAAGTGCTACCAGTGAAGCAGAACTGAGAAATACAAGTGGACTGAGTTTTGCTTAAGTGTTATTACTGCAAAAATATTGTGTTATTTTGCTTTGTGGGTTTTTTACTGTCATATTTGATATTTTGCCCCTGCTCTTACTTGAAATTATTAGAGGTGATTAAAAACTGACTCTTCTCTAAAACAGGTCATCAGCGTTTGTAAGAGGATGTTTCACAGATGAAAGAAAGAGGCAAAGAGCCTGAAAAAGAAGGAGAATTTCCAAGGAAACTTTCCAGTTTATAAGGAAGACTTAAAGTCGCAGATTTTCTGGGTGTACTGGATTAGCATTCATTTTCACTGATGCTCTTCCCCAGCCACTTACACGAGGACACAAGTGCAGCGCAGGCTGTAGTACCAAGCCACAGTAAATCCCAGCTGGAGTTCTGTTCTCCAGCCGCGGGCAGCCCCCGCCGGCCGCGCCGCCGGTCCTGCCGAATTCCCAGGGGAGCGCTCGGCGGGATTCATTTCAGACCACCGCGGGCCGTGCCCTGGGGGAAGCGGCGGGAGGCTGGCACGGTGCCGGCGAGGCGCTCAGTGGGCCATGGCCGCTGCCCGGGGTGCACAAGGGTGCGGGGTCCCGCCAGCGCGGGCCGTGCCGTGCCGTGGGCCCCAGCAGCGCGGGGCAGAGGCGCTGCGGGCGGCGGAGCGCCGGGGGAGGCGCGCAGGGGGCACCGAAATCCCAGGGGAGGCGAGCGGAGCCCGCCGCCCTCCCACCTCCCGCCCCTTCCCTCCGGCCGGGGCCAGCCGCGCTGGCTGACGCGCTGCAAAGTTTGCTGCCCCCGCTCCGAGCTGCGCTTCGCCTGCGGCGCGGCGGGCGGCGGCTCCGGCTGCCGGGAGCCCCTCGCTGCCGGGGCGCGGAGCGAGCGGGGCCGCGGCGCTGCCGGCGGAGAGCCCAGCGCCGTGCCCAGCTGTCCCCGGGGGAGCCGCTGCGCCGCCCCGCACCTCGGCCGCGGGACAGCATGAGCCAGGCGCAGCCCTACGCCCCGCGGAAGGGCAGCTCCCCGCCGCCGGGGACCCGGCGGAACGACAGCCAGGACTACCTGCTGCTGGACGCGGAGTTGTGCGAGGAGAGCGCCCTGCCGCCCTACGCCTTCTACCCCGTGTGAGTGCCGCCGGCCGGAGCGGGGTCGCTGTGGGAGCGGTGGCGGTGGCGGGACAGGTGCAGCGGGCGGGGGTGACGGCGCGGGGCCGGGGGCAGCCGCATGGGGACCTGTCATCTTCCCTCGCCCTCTGCGGGGGAGGAGCGGGGGAGATGTGCTTGCAGAGCTGGAGGAGCGGCGTTGGCACCGCCGTGCCCGGCTGGCGTGTCCGCTCTGAACAGACCGTGGTGCCTTCCCGCTGGCCGGGAGGCGAGAGGTGGCTTGGGCTCAGCTGTGGGGAGCCGGGCAAGAGACGTCGGGTGTACATGAAAGTGATGCTGTCCAATGGGTTTAATGTAATTATGGAAATTTTAACTCCTGTGAACGGTTGCTCCCACCGAGAGAGCGTACATTGCAGGTGTGTGCGTAAAACCATTCTTCTTTCATTATTACAAAATAATAGCGAAAACTCCCATCCTCCTATCAGTATTTTTCGTCAAAGCCATGTAGCCTCCTGTAATTTAATTATGTGAGTTTCGGCGGGTATTTATCATTTAAAGCAGAGTGCAAGAACATACGCCATAAAAGCTAAATTACGTAAACATAAATTAGAAGGATTCCAGGAACCACAACTTAATGTCCACGTTGACTGGTGTTCAGTGTTGACAGTGTTCCTTCGGTTATGTGCTGTCAGCATGACTACTGTAATTACCACTTGTTAATGCTTCTGAGGAGAAGCTATCCAACAGAGGGAGAAAATGGGTATTAAGCAATGCAAGATGACTCCTAAAATCTCAGGTGATTTCCAGAAGATATGTACCTTCTTTTGTACAAATTATATTTTATTGCTTAACTGGTAAATTCCAGTTATCAGACTCACCTAATATTTGCTGTTTTATCTGTGAGCCACCTACCAGCCGTTTGACAGCTACCTGGATATAAGAAAGGAATAACAACAATGAAACTGGGAACACTTACAGTGTTTGAATATTTATCAACTCAGCTAAGAACAGCCAGAGTTTTCAAAATTTACTGCCGTATTGCTATTCTTGAGTGTCTTTGTGGATCACTAATTCAGTATGCTCATGTAGCTGTAACAGCATATATATATATATATATATATATATATATATATATTACTGCACATTGGATTTAAACCCCATCTCAAAATATAGAAATGCATCTATCTAATGAATCATTTCAGAAAAAAAAGCCTTATGATGTTTAGTTCAGATTGGTTCTCACGAATGGACTAAAGCTTTGAACTAATATGGCAATTCTGAAGTTCTTTTGCCATCTACTCGTTTAGAATGGTTGTGCAGCTGTGAGAGGATAGATCTTGCGTAAGTCTTTCAAATCATCGCTTCAAACAAAATCTGCAAGTCTGTGGGGTGCTGATAATTTCCCTTCAAGAGTGAAGTGAGAAAAGTGCCTGTGCTAGCAGCTCTTGGTCCAGCACACTCCCACAGTGTGGAGATTGCCTCTCATCACCTCACAGTGGCCATAAGGAAAGCCTGCATCCTAGTCAAGTTGCTTTGTAGAGCAGGGGTAGCACTAACCACAGGAAGTTACCAAGGCCTTGTTTTTGACATGCACATTAGGCATGGAGAAGTTGTTCTTTGGGGCTTCTCTGGACCTGGAAAAGAATCACTTCACAGAGATCCATAGGCAATCCCTGTGCATGGCCACTGCCAGGATTTCCTTGGCTGGCAGGAATGAATGCAGTGAGTGAATAGGCTCCTCCAGGGCTTTGAATTTTTTTAGTTTTTTAATTTTTCCACCTAACTTCCAGCTACATCACATTTCAGGTACATTTTGTAGATAGGTATTTTCAGCCAAAAGTCATTAGTTTTGCTATAGGCCTTCATATGGCCAAGAATTTAATAAATAGTAAGCTGGGCCATGTGTAGCATATGATCTTTGTAGTCTTTATCATCCTCTACATGCAGTAAGAATATTTTTCTCTACTTTTGTTTTCTTAATCCTCAGATTGCTGGTATTTCCTGATGTTATTATGATGATTAATGGAGAACAGTAATGCAGAGTACAGCTGATGCCCAAAAAAATCTTGAGTTTTACGTCCTTTTAAACATTACTGAGAGGGTAACACACTTCCTGGTATATGACATGTGACTATTGCTTGATAAGTTGCTTGATACTAAGGAATAGTTTTTCTCAAGTGGTGATTTAGTGCTAATGCTGATGTTACTGTGTATGCTGTTTGTAGAACGTGCTTTTCATGTGTTGTTTTGTGACTGCCATTAAGTGCTACAGTTTCTGGATGATGATAAAAAGCCAAACTATTTACAGAGATCTATTTCCTGTATCTTAGCTCCTCTTTCTGGAGAACAGCTTTATTGTATCCATGGTACCTTCTACCTTTATTGCAAAACAGATTTCAAGAAGGTATCTTGAGCTCATCAGCTGTGCCAAGTAGGGTCACACCGTCCTTTGGCAGTAGGTAGAAGGCTTTTACCTTTATATGTGGTACTATGCAAAACAAAATTTGAATGGAATTTTGTGCTGAAAAATCCTGCTTTTCTTTTGAATTCAAAACCTTAAGCAGGAAACCCAAAATCTGGGCAATCTATAGAATTTGTAAATAAATTATTTCCAAAAGATGAGGCTACTTTTTAAGACTTAAGACTTTTAAGATGTGTTAGAAATTATATGCAAGTAAGCATTTTCTTCCTAGTAGTGCTCTTCCATCTAATCATTGAGTCTTGCCCCTTGTGTATCAAGAAATGCATTGCAGTATACATGTCAGAAGATTGACTCCTGGCATACAAAAAATGTGTGTATGTAGGGATTTGTCCCTCTTGTGCAAGTATTTCATTGGCAGAGAGCCCAGTTTTGAGGTTTAAAACAGGATGAAAAGTGCGTTTTAATGTCTAACTGCAAATCTGAGCACTGATGTGCAGTAGGATTTGGAAGTGATAGCACTTGTATGTAAACTTCCCTGCTGAAAAAATGTTAGTGAAGGACAGATTGTCAGTCTCCTAAGCTAATGAGAAGTCACTAATTCAGTCAGACATCTGGTTATACTGCTTATTTATACTTGCAATATTTTGCATTGTGAAAAATAAATGTTTTCTTATAGACATGAGGAGGGATAATTGTGTATTAAAATGTCAGTTGTAAAGTAAATGAGGCACAAATTATCAGATGAAAACAGGGGGAAAAATAGTGCATAGCTGCCTTGAGACAGAGACTATTCCTCAACTTTTGTGGTTTTCCAGCTAAGTGTTTCTCGAAATTACCCAACCTAGTACATACTTAAAAACCTATTCTTTGTTAAATAACTTGTTTAATGATTTCTTTCCTGCTTGCAATGTAACAGTTTCTGCTGTTGACATAATGTAATTTTTATCTCTAGTCTCAACTGTCTTGCTTGAAATGACCTGTAAAATTATGTTCCAGATTCTTCATTAGACATAGTCTCTTCAGGGAGTACTGTACAATGTGGCAGCTGTGTTTCGGATTGTCAGCCTCTTTGATGAGATGCTCTGTCTTCTGAAAATATGTTGCAATAGTCTTGTTGAGATCAAAAAGGTAGAAGAATTGGTATGAAGGGGGGTCATTTCCTTTTATAGGAATATAATCTGTTCCTAGTGTATGGAACAAATACACAAATCATCATGTGGTTTAGGTTTGATGGCTCTGCTTCATATTGGGCACTGGAAAAAAAAATCATGTCTGAATCTCTCATATTCTGAGTGACTAAATGTAGTCCCTGAGGTCTTCAGTAAAGCGACAACAACATCATTATCAAGCCCCAGAAAATCCAGCTTTTAGTTCACTCTCTGTATCCTACAAGTAGGTGGAAGAGAATGCTTCACTTCCAGCATCACACAGATCTTTATTTATTTCATATTAGGTAGGATTTATCCCCTATAATTGTTCATTTTTGATGAAGCCTTTTGGGATTTCTTGGGTTTAGATGTTAGGCACTCTCGTGGTCACTATGTGCACTCACTAATTTAGCTGTGAACTTCTTTGGTCAGCTACAATATGCGAACAGTTTCCTGTGCTAGTACTTCATAATCATTTTGCTTGAGCCCTTGCAATTTATCTGCAAGTTTATTTATGCCCTAGCTCTCATGTAGTCACCAAACAAATGAAAGTCACCTCCCCGGGGGATGTAATTTTATAAAGCTGGAAGATTTCCATGAAAATATAAGTAATTGGTTAAATTTTCATGAGGAAGGTGGAGTAGTGATTCAGAAATGTGTGGGATGTATATGGCATACTTTTCAATGTAAATGTTAATAACCAGCATGCTGTTTGTCAAATGCTCTCCCAGCAGCATTTGCCACCACAGAAGCTGAAGGTTATAATAAGTGGCTACTTGAAGAATTCCTACCAATATTGGTATCCCCAAATAGAGGTTTGGCATGGTGGGTCTGCGTCATCAGGCTGTGTTAGACTTTCCAGCTCTGCAAACATGAGCAAAAGAAAAGTTTGGCAGTTAAACTGTGTTCATCAAATTCTGTGTAACTTGGTTTCATCCCTCAGGCTCTTATGCAGTGAGAGGCAGTGCCTTGGCAGAAGGCCTTAAACTTGAAGTGTGTACAATGAGTCTTACATACAGATTTGTGCGCTTACTTGTGAGTGTAGCCACTTGCAAACAGAGTCTACTCAACAGGAGGCTTAAGAGATTTGTGTTGATAAGCAGTATTTAAATATAAGTTTTGGTAATTAAATGTGGACAAAAAGCATAATGGTAATTAAATGACAGGCAGTGTTCTCTGGAGTGGATTAACATTTATGTCTTGAAGTAAAATGGTTATTATTTGTTTAGCACTGACATACACAATCAAGTGTACTATTTTTAGTGAAAATAAATGTGTGGAATATAACATGAAGATGACTGACTAATATCTGGACTTATTTTCTATATCCATTTCTGTACAACTGCACTTTTTCCTACCAGTGGTGCCTTTGTCAGCACAGCTCTATTGTAACCCCCCAGTCTGACATGTTTGAATAAATTTTTGTCAATATTGAAAAAAAAAAAAAAGGCAAGCTTGGCATTAAGAATAAAATATGAGATTTACTACAAGAACCCTGAGTAAGTGAAATAATGGCATATCGAGAATTGTCATTTTTAGGTGTGTTCTCAAAGCTATGTGGGAGGTGGATAACTTGTTTTCTGGAAGAGTTGAATATAATTTCCCTTTGTTAAAACAAATTACTCATATGAATAAAATATCAGTATTGTGGTTGTGAGCTCAGATGATGCCAGCTCAGTAGAGCATAGCTGGAGTTCATTTTGGTCTTAGAACTTGGTTAAACACTGGGTTTGATGTCAGTATTTACCTAAGTGAAGAGAACAAAGAAGTGAGGATATTTAAAAAAATATTTAGCATCTATGAGGCCTTTCATGCGGGTAGAAACAGGAGAACCTTTCATCATAAACCAAAGTGAACTGTAGAAAACAGATTACAGACCACAAGGCCTGGTGCTGCTGCAGCATTAAGAATTTTGCAGAGTATTCAAACTGGAGAATTTTCATGAAGCTTTGAGCTGTGTTACAAAATCATAGATGGATTTTGGTTGGGGGAGACCTTAAAGATGATCTAATCCCAACACCCCTGCTGTGGGCAGGGATGCTACCCATTAGATCAGCTTGCTCAGAGCTCCATCCAGCCTGGCCTTGGACATTTCCAGGAATGGGGCATCGATGGCCTCTGTGGGCAACCTGTTCCAGTTGTCTCCATACCCTCTGAGAAAAGAACTTCTTCCTAACAGCTAATCAAATCTCTCCTGTTCTAGTTGAAAGCCATTCCACCTTGTCCAGTCACTGTCTGCACGTGTCACATCAGCTTAACTAGCAAATAGGTGAGAGCCCAGCAGACTGAAGGGGTGGATTCAGAGCTGGTCTGTTGCCTCCTGTCATCTTTTGTCAGCACTGGAGTTAGTTCAGAGGAACACTTGGTTGTGCTGCTTTTCCTCCTGGCCCAGCCCGGGTTTCTCCTGTTGTGCACATTGACTGACTTTAGGACTGATGACTGACTGCTTAAAAGCTTTTCAAAGGGGGAGAGTCACTATCTTTGAGGGGTGATTTATGTTGTTGTCCTTCTTTACGATGTTTGCCTGCCATCAACATGTTTCAGCTTTTCTAGTAATGATTTTCCCCCCGTATTTGTAGCAGACAGCCAGGCCAGACTGATAAACTTGTCAGTCCTACTCTGTGTACATTTTCTAGGCCGGCCAAGTAGTAATAACCCACAATAAACTTCTATGAGAATTGTTCCCAAGCAAGTGTTTTTCATGATAGAAAATTATAAACCAATTTTCCTTTCTGCTTTTCAATGCAGTAATTGATTTTCTGCACTGGTTTTAATTTCACCATGCTAACCTTTAGTTGTATACTTTTTTTTTCCTTAAGATAACTTAAAGTTACTTTCAATTTTTAAGTCTTATAAAAATGTCTTAATGGAAGAAACATGTACTAGTAATTTCTAGTTTATTTTCTTCATTTGCTAAGGGTGTTGTATTGTACATGAATTGATGTTTCTTTGGGACTTTTTCCACCTGGATTTATTAATTTATAATTAATTCTAGTGAAACAGCAATGATTCAAGTATATTACAGAAAGCTTTTGCAATGGTAATTGAAAGGTTATAGAGCTTTCTTTGAGGATATGTGGGAGAGGAGCTTTTCAAAGTTACATATGTGCTATACTAGTAGCTTATTCAAAGAGAAACCCTATGCTCTGAGAACTCTCAAGCTTCTCTTAGCCCTGAAGGATAAATCTGAACGCTTGAAGATCTGCCTGTGCCATGTCCACTGCTTTCCTCTGGCCTGTAGGGGCACATAGAATAGGATGGCTGCCCAGAGGGTTCAGGCTCTGCAGAGGATCATCTTCCTCCACTGGTGAGTGGGTTCCCTAGTTATCTTGACAGAACAGATGCAAAAGGCAGGCTGTGGGAAGGCAGCAGTGACTCTTCCTCTCCCTTTAAGAACAAGTTTCCTATTAATTACGTAGGACAGTTTTAGAAACTGCTGCTCTTGAGAGTCTTAGAGTCAATCTTGAGGGCCTCAAGTGAGTCTTAGAATAGTACTTCTCCCCATACAGGACATGAATTTGTTTTCTCTCTTTTAAGTGTAGAAATCTGAGCTAAAAACTTCAACAACCCTTGTTGCAAATACACTCAAAGTGCAGTAACACTTACAAAACTTAGCTAATATGACTTCAGTTTCAAGTAGTAGGCATGGGATGAAACTTTTCAAGGATTTTGTATTGTATTCTCATTGTGAGATGTTCTCACTTCAGGATCTTAAAAACTAAACTGCACCATATCAAATGTCTCGGGTTTTATATAAAAACAAAATGGTTTTGATGGTGTTTTTTGGATTTCCGGGAACCCGAGAATGCAATCTCTGTCTTTTTCCCCAGCCAGAGATTGAAGAAATGGTTGAGAGCTGTCTCCTGTTTTTTCAAGGCTGTTTATTCTCTCTTATCTATACATTCTTTTCCTGACCAGCAGAGCTCCTCTCTGCAGGTCAGTTTCAGGCACAAATCCCCCACCCTCAGGGGGGTGTGTTCTTCTATACTAAAAACTACATCTACTTTATTTATAATTATTTTCCAATACCTATTATCTATGTTAGGAAGCCCGTCTCTAAACCAATTAGAAGTGCCACTGTCACTGCAGAAGATGGAGCAGATGAAGAAGAAGGAAGAAGCCTTGAAACTTTTAGGTTTCCTTCATCTTGCCTTCACCTGCTTACCATTCTAGAAACCCCAAAAATCTAAAATTCTGACCCTGGGACAAATTACACACTATGCTACTATCTAATACACATACTTGAAAGCTCTGCTACATCCCAGAGCCTAGAAAGCCCTTTTCATGAACAAAGGTTAAAAACAGTGTTTGCCAAGGGTATTTTATCCTTTACACATGCAAAGAAATATTTCTCAGAATTTCCGACTCCGACAAAAAAGCTCTGGAAAACTTGGGCTGTAATCTGAATTACTGTTCAAGTCACTTGGATGTCAGTGAGGCTGGGAGCCTGTAACAACCTCTTGCTGTCCAGGGAAGACTAAGGAGTTGCAGCAACATGGCAGATATATTGGAGCAAAAATAGCAATATCTTGAACTGACATCTAAGCAACAACTAAAACATCCAAAAATTAGGAGGGGAGAGGGACTTAAGTTTCTGAAGATACAGTTTAGATTATTTGAAACATTTTGTAGAGCATTTCTGAAGAAAAAGTCAGCAATAGCAGTATCTCCAGGTCTGCAGAATGAATGCTGAATATGAAGAAGTTAATGTTCCCTGCTTTTCTTCCAAAAAGAATTTTAGAGGTTAAGTCAGAAAGCTATTTAATCATTTAGGAACATCTGATGTGAGCACATTTGTAGGTAAACAGCAAATGAAGTGGTAGTGAAATTTCAGAACTTCTATGTATGATAAAATAATAATGACCTTACCTAACAAGTTGATATATAAAATATACACTGGGATTTCTTACCCCACAGCCACTTCCATCCTAAAATAAGCAACATAATTTAACACATAACAGGAAGAGAAACTTAAAAAAATAACCTAGGCAGGGATTTACAGAGACAGCAAGGCTAATTCCTCTCATTTTACAAACCTGTCTGAGGATCTTTCATGGCCTGAGGTTTCTGTGTTACTGATTTTACAACAAATCTAAAAACAAGCAGAAATTTCCCTAGTTATCAGTGAGAGCATTGATAATGCCTTAGAGGGAAAGAATATCTTTTGTGGTTTAACTAGCTTTGTGCAGGACATGGATCAGTGAAGGTGGTGCTGGTAGCAGCAGGGCTGAGTAAAGGCTGTGTGCCTTTTTCAAACTCCATCTGTGACAAGTCTTCTGACTGCATACAGGTCACGATACCTCCAGAGGGCCAGAAAAGGCACAGAAATACACATTAAGGAGGAGGGGAAGCAGACTAACTGCAGGGGCATGGGGTCCAGTTCCTGTATGTATTTAGAGACTGGAAGCAGTTTTGGGGAATCAGAATTACGTGACAGATTCAACTGCAAAGTGTCTTTTGTTGAGTGAGATGTAATTTCTGAATAATTTCTATGTCTGGAATAATTCTTTTGAATCTAGCAATATTACATTGGCAGAGGGGGAATGTTGCCCCAAATATGAACTTCAACCAGACAGCCCCATGGCACAGTACTGCTGAGTGCTCTTTATTGTAAGAAGTATGGAACAAGATTTGTAGCATTGAGTGCCATCTGATAATGGAAGTGTGTTCATCTGTGCAAGCTCACACCCAGACTCAGCAGCAGGCTGCTGCTTGTGAGGGGCGTGAGGTGGTTCTTTTCACATACAGTGAAATATATCCCCAGTGTCTGTGTACCTGCTGGGGTTGTACTGCTCTGCTCTGTCATGATAGCAAGCAGTCAAGATCATTCCAGCTGTATCATCATGTTACTGCCTGTTTGTTCCAGTAAGCACAGCTTTTTGTTATGCTCAATGGGCTGGTTCTCCTGTTTCTATAATCATAACATTTGTCCTGAGTATAGGCAATGGGTCGTTTGTGGAATATATTCAGATATACTAACATAGGTGTCACTATATTGGCTGAAGAGTCAGTGATTGATAGGATCACCTTACCTCTTGCTCTGCTTGGAAACCCTGAGCCCAAGACTGAGACAAAAGATGGAAAAAACCAAAAAAACATCTACTACTGTTCTTATATTCTTGAAAGTACTAGTTCTGAGAATATAAGAGGCAGTAAATATGAAATTATGACTGCTAAATACCTTACAAAAAAAAAAGGCAAGGTGCTAAAAACAATGTAACTGGAGGGGATGTTTAAAAGGAATTGGAAAAGTTATGGATGTACAAAATAAGACTGTCTTTTTTCTTCCACCTGTCTCCAGTCACCAATTAGCATCTTTCTAAAAATTCAAGGTAATTTCCAGAAAGCAGCAAAGACAGATGAAGCTGCTATATATTCTCAAGCACAGAATGGGACATTGCAGAGTGAGGGAGAAGGATGGTAAAACTATTTTCATGACACTTTTCATGTGCAACATCTAGAGAAATGAGATGTTGACCAGACTAACTTTATATCCCAGACATTATTGCTGCATGAGAGCATGACTTTCTGGTCTTCACACTTTTGCACTTACTGCTGCTGCACTTACTGCTGCTCCAGAGAGTACATAGAGTAACACTTACCAGAGCATCGTGAGGAAAAAGATCCAATTTCTAAGTAAATAAAAATTGTAAGTAAAACTCTGAAAGTCCATGTTTTGTCATTTGGGTTTATTTCCTTCTCCTTCCCTTCTTCTGGAATGTTACCTTTTATGCTTGGCAAAAAAAGAACATTTTCATTTTTCCAACAGAGAATATAGATGAAGGCACTGTTCCCATTTTCCCAAGTCCTATGTAAAAATGAAAGCTGAGTAAGTCTGAAACTTCTGTTCATATGGCATGTCATTTGTTTCATATCTGCTTTCATGGTTTAAAAAATTACTTTCATTCTTTTTTTTCCAAATAAGCCTTGACAGCACTGTTCTCAGAAGTATTCTCCATTGGCTTTTTGATCAAAAAGTGTTTCAATATAGCTGAAATAAGAATGTTTGCATTTGGCTTGTTGAAGCCACGGTAAATCACACATGTGTTGATTGAGTATTAACTGCTTTTGAATCCCCCCCGGGATGGCTGTAGGGAGGCCAGTTCCAGCTCTCTGCTGAGCTCTTTCCTGCTCTGCAGGTGTGACCTGACTCCTGCGGCAGCTGGCAGTACTTGGAGGGAATCTGCTTGTTGAAGTTTGGCTCGTGATGTTCCCTCAAGAGCCCAGCTCAGGCAATGCAATGGTGACCAGAACTACAGCTCTGTCTCTCCTCAGCAGGAAAATGTAGCTAATTGTGCTGTGGAACTGATGCAAAGTTGTACATTTCAGATCAGTTACAAAGCAACCATACAAATGCTTTCTTCTCTTCCACAGTATGAAGTTTGGATTCAGGTAATAGAGCCTGGAGCTTCTCCGATTTTAAGGTATTTAGTTAAAATCTGCTAAGTGAAGTTAGGCAGTTAGACATGTGAGAATTCCTGATGAAAGTTTTTGATTTTTTTTCAGAACCTGTATACACCACCAAATAAATGAAAAGGCCACTTTGATTCTTATTTCACCCACTGTACTTTATTTCTCTAGCAGGAGAGTTTCCTTCCATCCCAACAAACTGCTGTTGTATAGGTCTTAATTGTGCTAATGTCCATGCAATTTCATGCTAAAAAATGCTGTGCATTGTTGTTCTGCCTTGATTCACTGAATTCTCTGGATGTTAAAATCAAAATTTTTTGTCACTTAACACTATTTAACTAAAGAAAGTTTTAATTAAATTGCAGTTCTTCTCTGGAGCATGATACAAATCCAGTATAATTTGATAATAAGTAGGACCATGTGAGAACTGATTTTGATTGGTATTTACCATTGTACCTAAAGGACAGTGCTCCAAATTCTTTCAGTTTGAATCAATGTCTCAGTTTGAATAAGTGCTCCTTAGGAAAATTTCTTATCTCTATATTTCACCGTAATGAATTATTTAGCAGTAGGGTAGGTTTGTGGTGTGTCAAAGACCAAGTTGCAAGGTGCCAGTTTCAACTCAGGAAGAACAGAAATCTCAATCCACAACAGCTACCTGTCAGAAAAATATTAGCAAGGCAGAAGTGTTCTTGTGTCTCTTACTTATATTTTTTTCTTGAAGATAAAGGTCTCTAAAGTTCTCTGTATATTTTGAATGTTTTTTTTTCCCCGTGAAAGCAAACCTCTTGATTTCATTTTAGCTATAATAACAGCATTTGTCGAGTGATTGTAAAATCCTCCCTATGCTATTCTATTATTATTACCTAACTGGAGAGCAACAACAGCTAATGATATTGTCATGTGACTAACTAGTTCAAGGATTTCTTCTGTTCTGTGGAATCAGAGGCAACATGGTCTTCAGTGGAGGTCAGGGCCTTTTAATCTCTTCTGAGTGAATATTTTTGCAAATGTCACATATTCTGCAAAATATTCTGCAATTATGAAGTAACAGTAGCTATTAAAGGTCTCATTCTATGCCTTTGATCTATCAAATCTGATCACAGCTCTTTTTTAACTTGTGCTGTGTGCTGCAATCACCACTACATCACAGATCTGAGACAGCCAAATGATCATTTCCTGCTGGAATTGTGTGTGTGACTTGCCACTAATTCTTTTTCTCTAAAAGTGTCACTGAGATCATGATACCAAGTACTTTATTTCTGCATAGCAGGGAACAATAAACATCATCATTGTTTCTTTATTCCTATAAGGTAATGAATTTGAACAACAATAATTACAGATATTAGAAGTAAACCAAAGTAATTCTTTTTTTCTTTACATTGTTTTCCCTTTTATGTAAGCACACATTGAAATGCTAAGATCTTCTACAGGAACTCTGCTTCATCCTGAAGTTATACTGCTGCAATTTTTATTGTGTGTGCATTAAGGTAAACTTAATGGTATTCCATGGATTCTTTATAGTTAGAAGTACATCACATTTACATGATGAAAATGGCTTGTTCTTAGCATAGATGCAGAAAGGGTATTGATAGGCATACTTCATTATTTTCCCACAAACAGAGCTGTTAAAAAAAATGTTTTCCTGGACATTAATATTGTATATTGTGCAAATCTTTATTTTATCTAAGAAGGAAAAGTTTGCTTAGATCTAGGGTTCTCTCTGAAGTTGTTAGTGTCAGCCTTTCATCATTGGTTGAGTTACAAATGCAGTTTCTTAGTGACCTAGATACGACCTAGACTCATATTAGGTGATGGACGCATTTTATTGCATACAGAATATAATGGAAGAACAAATGGATAAGCATATTAAATTCCTGAATTATTCAAATGTGACTGCTGGAATAATCTTACTCAGTACCTTTATATCAATTGTATTTGCTATATTATTGAATATCTATGTTATTTGAAACACAATTATCTCTAGGTCAGTTACTGTCTTTAGTATAGTTATACTCTCTTCTTTTTATGCAAAGCAGAGACAGTTTACTGTTCCTTCTTCCTCAGGTGCCAAGCAGAAAATGTACATGCTGCTTCTGCAGCAGGAAATTGCTCTGTCACTAAACCCTGATCTCTCATCCAGTTCCAGTGGAATTTCCTATTGCTTTTTTCTATTCAGACATTAAAAAGGTCTTTTGTACTTTTTCCTGTACTCTGAGTAGTCCTGAGATTGTTGGTTGTCATTTTCCTATTCAGTTGTTTACATGGCTTTCATTTCATATCCAGTCCCTTTTACCCACCATTGCTGCACTCATAAATTATTCTAGTTCTTCTGCAATCATGAGACATATATTCAGCGTGAAGGATGCATGATGTTAAAATCCATTTTTTTCTTCCATCCTTATTTAGTGGCAGTTTTCCTTAGTTTAGAGCCCTCATCCATGACAGGTCAAGATTAGTGAGAGATACACAAAGGAGAATATATTAAGAGATATTATATTTCGAAAAAGGAATAGCATCTGAAATAAAAAAGAGTTTGCTCTGAATAGTATTTCACCATGAGAAATTCTGAATGTGGAGCTTCTATCTAAGAATTTGATGAGATCTCAGAGTTGTTATATTTCATATCTGCAGCTTTCCTCAGATTTCAGCTACATTTGATATTAGTAGTCAGATTTACAAGAAATAAATGCACACTGAATAGATCTTCTGAGCATAAAAGAAATACTCAATTTTTGATTACAACCCAGAAGCTGACTAATCTGATTAAAGCATAACTTATTCCTGTGTTGGAGTGCTAGGTCAGTGCTGACTGGTGGGCATGTTGATGTGCCATAGCCCTGTTACAGATTCACTGTTTTGTGTCATTCACTTTAGGCTTTATGGTTAAACCATGTAGGTGTGTTTCCTCTCATTCAATTAATAATTCTTTCATTTTGTTCCACTCTTTTCTATCTTTACTTGCATTGTGTGTGAAAATACTGGAGTAATCTTAGTTCCGAGGTTGTTTCCTGTCTAGGATTTGTACTTTGCAACTTGATGGGGTTTTGTTTCAAACTCTGTGCTACAGAGGATAAGAACAATTCTACTGAGGCTCCTGTGCATGCTTTTCTTAAAGGATGCCCGGTATTCTTGGTTTAGAACAAACAATAAAAAAATGTGACTAGCTAAAATTAATAAAGCTTTATAAAAATAAAGTGAAAGCGATGTATTTAGACTTTTTACATTTAGCACCATTTCTCTGACCAAGTAGCAGAGGAAGCAGCTACCTGAAGAGCTGTCTTTTTAAGGTGTTTTACATTACATTATTTTTATCATTCTTTTTCTAATCATCTCCAGGTCTGCTGTTCAAGATGATGTTTGTGTTTCTCTTACCTTTTTTGCTTATACCCTATTGCATGGAACTACATCTGTAAAATAAACTGTGCTAAAAAGTAATGGTGAAGATTGTATCTGACTCATGCCAGAAGTAATTTATACCTCTGGAAGAACAGGGAAGAGGAGTAAAACAAGACCTTGTGAGTTTGGTCTGAATTCTGTTCAGTGTTTCATCATGTTCTTGAATCCCCCCATGCAGTTCCTGGATTGCTGTATTGCAGTTGTATTTAGATACATTCAGTGTCTAGGATGAGCTCCATTATCTGTACTATGTGAAAAATGCTTGTTTTCCTTCCTTTTATAGATATTTATGTAACATATACACATGCTCATATATGTTCCCCTTTTTCCCCTTTTTGAAAATAGATGGCATTAAATGGAATTAAAGGAAATTACCCTCTGTCATTAAATGATCAAAGTAGAGAGAGCTCAGCAGAGTTCTCGACAATGCCAGCACGAGTTTGTGTTGTTGTCCTGTCACTATATTGCTGTGTTCCTCCTCATCTGCTGAAAGTTCTGTGAGTGGATGGTCCCTGGACCGTACATGATATGAATTGTGTAAAGGCAGCCAGGAGTCCCTCCCCATCACATGGCACCCCTAAGGGGCCTTGTGGCTTCTGAGCCAAAGAAATGCATGGCACAGCTAGCTTACCCAAAGACGCAGAGAGGGACAGGAAGAAGATAGGACCATTTTTCTGTCCCACAGGTACATAAAAAAGGTGGCTGAAGTAGCCAGCCTTGTGGGGTGCACTTTGTACACACAGAACAGTTTTATCTCACTTTGTGTCCAGGGAGGTAAAATCCCAGACCTGGAAAGCAGGCAAGCAGTGTTACAAAAGCTGCTGCTTCTTCTGAGGTTGTGTTTGAGTATAGGGCTCCATTCAGACAGAATAGTTATTAACTTATGACCAGGAATGCATGACAGAATCATTGTTAGTAGCTTAAAAGTGAGAGATCTACGAGGCACTTGATAGCTATTAGTTTGTTTTGACAAATGGGATTCTCTCTGCTTGAATTGCAGTTCCATAAGCTTTTGAATTAATCTGTACACAAAAGGTATGTAGGGAGCAGTGGAAGTAATATGAAAATGTAAATTATCTAAGCCTACTCATAAATGTATATTCAACCTCAAGACCCTCCAATTCAGAAAGCACTTTATCCTGTGATTAAGTCTTAATGGTTTTGCAGCAACTAAAGTGAAAAGCAACAAACTTCTTTTATGGACTTAGACTTTGGTTACATAAAAGGAAATGGAAAAAAAACACTCTAATAATTTTACTAGTCTTTTGCTTCTGCAAAAAATATTTTTTCTCATTTCACATATGTAGTATATTCATTTTACTGACCTTAAAAAAATAGACTTTTAAATATACTAAAGCAGTTAATTTAATTTTCCTAATGTGCGTATTGTATCACACTCCTAAACATGATTCTGGCATTCTGTGCTTCTAAATATTTTTAATTTTTTTAATGATTTATTACATTTGGAAGCAATAAATTAATTTTTCTCTAGTATTTAATTGGATATTAACGAATCATTTAATCAAGTTGATAATAATATGAGTGAGAAATTTTGAAAGGCATAAAAATTTAGTTCTGTCATTTAACATTATTTAACAGTGTTTATATGATGGGTATAGAAGGATGGGTAGGCATGGAAGTATTATAATTTTATTGGGCTAATCTGTTTCTGTGTGTGAATTTTATAAAGCATGTTATAAGGCATTAATGCACTTGTCAGTTTTGCAGATTTAAAGGGGTTAAAAACACAAGTTAGTTTGCATAAATGAAGATTGACAGATGATTTTGCATAGATGAGCAGTAGGACTTTCATTTCCTAAGAGGTTTTATTGAGTGTAAAGTGTTAGAATGAGTATTAATTTAACGCTGGTGCTTTCTTCTTGCTACCTGAGATAATTTTAAAATGTCAGCACTGAGTAGTGGTGTTAACTCACAGTAGAGTCTGTGCAGAGAATCATAGTGTTTTGTATCTGGTTGAAGAGCAAGAAATTGAGAATAAGGGTTGCTGACTACAGGGAAATATTCTGCTGCTGAATTAATTTTGAAGGGCAAATTGCAGTACTTACACACTAAAATCTGGATGTATCTGAGAAAGTCTTTAAAAACATAGACTGTATCTTAGCTTTAAACAAATTGTTGAAGTATTTACTGACAGAACTTCAGATATTCTTACAGATGACAATCAAGATGGGAGAACAAGTGTGTAGTTGTATAGTTCTCCTGCAGTAGCCTTGAAACTTGTAAGCTTCAGCTTAGTTTATCCATCTCTGCAGTGTGTTTATTGAAGGTCAACTCTATTTGACTGAGTATTGCTGGACTTATGTCCAGTCCAACACTTTCATTTCCAGTTATAAAAATTGTGTTCTGTTTCCTTCTCCAGATGCTTATTGGTTGGCTTTTCCTTGTGCAGGCTGAAGGGCTGGATGGATTCTTGATTACCTGGATGACTTACGTTCTTACTGATATAACTGCCTTTTGTGTGTGTCTTGTGGGGGGTGTTGTGTTCTGATTTGAGAACCTTAAGAATTTGCATTTTTAGTAGTTTGGTGGATGACTGAATGCTTTCTAATTCGCAAAACTACAAAAAATAACTTTACTGTCATCCACTTTAATGACAGTTCAGGCCTCTTTGTGTTTATCTTTAGAGTTCCTATAATTTACGAAAGCCATTCTTTGGCATCATGGTACAGATGATGTCATAAATGCAATTAAGTGAGACACAGATAAATATAATAGGGATAATGGGGCATTTATACATGTCACCATAACTGGGAAAAGATGAGTGACTTTGTAACTGCTTGCACCATCTGGAGATCACCCTTATTTATGGCATTGACTGTGGGAAAGGAGCAGTGTTTGTGCAAAGTTTATATAGATGGACAACACTGAGATATATTTTATTTGAAGACTAACTTATTATGAACTTTAAAAAGATGGTTTTTTATACATGAAAAGCCCTCCAAATAGTAAATTTATTTTAAGATTATGGAGATTAATTTTTCTGATTTTGGATATTCACAGTGTAGTACCACTTACAGAACAAGGAACTTACTGCATGGGCAACTATGACTACTGTGAAAATACATGTCTTTGATTATTTTTATCTGACACTGGATTTAAAAGATCTCTGATTTTGTGACTTTGAAATTAATTTCCTAATGGGAGCTTCAAGGTTTGATAAAGTTGCCTGTGTACAATCGTGGCAGAATGTTTTTATATGCCTTCTGTCAAAATTTATCCTGCTGAAAATGTACTAGTCTGTCAGCAACTCATTTAGCTGTATTTTTCCAGTTAGAAGTGTAATAACTTCAAGGAAAGTTAATGGTGACCTTCAAGCCTGAAAAACACTGAAACATTCTCCATTTTAAAGTTACATCTCAAGATATATAGTACACTTTCAGGCTGAGAGCTTTCATTAGAGACTTCTATACTGTGAGTGGATCTAATTTTGATTTTGGGACTTTCTGAACCAGATAGAGGTCATGGTTTGTTTTTCTGCAATAGGTGAAAGTTTCCAACTCAGGGCAAATGGATACTCTGACACCCATATCCTGGGATGAGTTTAATGAAGCAGATTATTATATGTGCTTTCTTTACTCTAAAATATACATTTCAGTGATCAAAAATCCTGTTTAGAGCCTGAAGGCATCATCGCACTTGACACAATAATTCACAATAGAAAGGCTCTGTAACATATTCTTATGTGGGTATTGAAATGTCAAAGGGTTGTGTAGATCACCATCTTGAGTCCCTTAAAATTTAGAAGCCCTTTCACCTTCAAACAAGCCTGACCATCCTAAATATGGTTAGTAACTAGAAGTTTATGAAATACCATTGGTAAAAAATAAGCTACATTTCAGTCAAATAGATGCTCAGAGGAAGAGTTAGAAGTCTGTCTCTTAAAATGAAATTCCATGTTTGTAGAGTTGATTCAAATGTGTTGTAAAAGGAAATTAAAAAAATGGAATGCAAATGGAAAATATTAAAATAATTTTTCAAAGCCTATCAGAAGCTTTCAGTTCTAAAGTTCAATCTTTTCTTTGCCATTTCAGTTTTTAATAGCTCTGTCATATAGGGGTGATATTTTGTGACTAATGAATGGGAGATGTAGCAGCCCCATTTTAAGAACAGAATACAAAGTTTTAGACAGAAAATCGAAGAAAAGAATAATAAGACAAAATGAAGTGTAGCACATTGCCAGCTATTGCAGGATGAATTGTATATTAATAAGAAGGACAATAAGAGTTAATTTGCCAGGACTCAATAATGCATTTGATATAACGTCATATAGAAATTTATTTGTTAAGTTAGGAAATATTGTGGTCATTGAAGAAATTGCTTTGGTGGAAGGAAATAAGGGATTGAATTCTAGTTTCCAGATGCTTAACTTCTACAGTTTTTTGTGATGTAACTCCTAGCCTAGATTAAGGAAATATTTTTTCTTTTGTCTTTGAAGGATTATGTATTTGGAAATTTTTTGTATAGTGGAGGTCCTCCCAGATTAAGAAGAAGCAATGAGTTATTTCAGTTTCTTCTCAAGAGCTCTTTTCTTGACTTTTAATAACTTACTATCACATATCACACCTTGCTGGTGATGATTTGGTCCATATTTAATAATTTGTTACATTGTTGCCTCTCAGAAACAGTTCCTGTTTCTTATGTTTCTCTGCTTCCACAATATACTTATTTATTCATTTTCTGTGTGGAAACAGAGGCTTCCTTTATAATGGTGGATACTGGAATACAGTTTTCTATGTTATTAAACTGGTTATAGAGTCACCAAGTCATAGAACAGTGTGGGCTGAAATGAACTTGTTAAGGTAATTTTCACTAAACCCCTGCTCAGAGAAGATCCAGCTAGTTCATGTTGCACATGGTGTCACCCTTGCTTTTGCATGTTTCGTCTAGCCTTCTGATGTTTTGAATTTCTGGAGCCAGATTTCACACACACATTTTTGTGAACAATGATTGCTTACATTCCTTTCTAAAGAGGAAGTGAGAGTTGATGGACCTATGGTTTGACCAGTGTGGTCTCAGAAGAGGTCAGTTGTTAGACCAATCAAGGGAACAGTGTGTATAACCTATATAAATCAGAGTTTTATAAGAAACTCTCTCTTCTTCTTCTGCCTTGCTCAAGGAAAGGTGTTGTATTGCAACACACATGGTATTGTTCAGGTGAGTTTGAAAAATTTCAGTGTCTAACAGTGGAGACTCCACAAATTCTTTTGTCAGTCGGTGCCATGGGGAAGCATTTTTTGTTTGAACCAAAACTGAATTTCCTGTGTTGCAACTTCTGCTTATTGCATCTTGTCCTTTTGCTGAAATGAGTCTGGCTCAGTTATCTTCATATCCTTCCAGCAGGTCTTTATAGAAAGCAGTAAGATCTTTACCTCAGCTTTCTTTCCTTCAGGATGGCTAAGAAAAATTTCCTCAATCTCTTTATTCATTTCTTGAGCTCCAGCACCCTTGAGCACTTGCTGAACTTGCCCTGTTATGTCCATGTCTTACTTTTGTTGTGTGAGTCTAGAACTAGACGCAGTACTCCAGATGTGCCCAACAGAATCTCAACAGTGTCCAGCAAAGGGTAAGGATGACTTCCTTTGGTCTGCTGGTAGCACTGTTGTCAGAGTCTGGAATTGTGAGGAATATTTCTTTGCATGTTTGAGAGATTTTAGAATCTCTGACAAACAGTGTTTTTAACCTTTGTTCATGGAAAAAGGGCTTCTAGGCTCTGAAATGAAGCAGAGTTTTCATCAGTGTGTATTAAATAGTAGAATAGTGTGTAGTTTTATCACAGGGTGAGAATTTTAGATATATGGGGTTTTTAGGATGGCAGACAGGTGAAGACAAGATGGAGGAAGCACATGGCTTTTGGTTTCTTCCTTCTTCTTCCTTGCCTCCATCTTCTGCTGTGAGGTGGCACATTATAGTTGGCTTAGAATAGAATCTAACCTTCTAACATAGATAATAGTTATTGGAGTAGAATTATAAATACTGATTACATAAACAAAACTTTACATTCTCAGTAGAAGAAAAACAGCCAATCAGCAGAGAAAGGAAAACACACACCAAAAACATTTTTTTATAATTCCGAGATTATAAATCTCTATCTTTGAGCAGCAAAGTGTGGTCTACCCTTTGAGCAGCAGCCCTACCTTCCAGTGTGTCAGTGCTCCCACCATCTTCCCAAAGGTGTGCTCTATCTTGTTATCCATGTCACACATTAAACACTATTAAACACTACTTTTGTTCCAGGAGGGATGCACTGGTAACCAGCTATAGCTGGGTTTTGCAGCATTTATCACTACCCTTTGAGCCCTAATGCCCTGGTATTTTTGTGCTCATGTTATCCTGTCCCTCTCCAAACCATACCGTGTCAATTTGTCTGTCCCACTGTGGGGTCATACTGAAGGTCTTGCTAAAATTACAGTCAGTGATGCCATTGCTATAGCTTGGTGCAGGGAGCCCAACATCTTGTCATGGAAGGAAGTCCAATTGTCAGGTGTGATTTGCTGTTTAGTAAATTGATGCTGCCTATTCCTCCTTGTTACCCTTCATGTGGGGGAAATGTCTTCTGGAAGAACTTACCGCAGACTTCCTGAGATACTGACTGGGCTACAGCTGTGCACAGGCTACCCCTGGGGGAGCCCTTTTTAGATAATGGGTGCAACATTTGCCTTTTTCTGGATGTCAAGAATCAGGAACCTTTCTCAATTGCCAAAACCTTTGAAAGACAGTAGATAACAATCTTGCAATGATATTGGCAAGGTTCCTCAGCAACTTCATATGTGTTGGGATGTGATCAATTGTACTTCTGTATATCCAATTGGCCCAATTTAATCTTCTGGTAATGTAGATAGTGTTTTACTCCCCTGCACTCTGATAGCTGGCTCACAGACTTGACAAAATTCGTCTGCCAAGGCAAAGAAAACACCCAGCTACTCAGACACACTCATTCTGTTAGTTCATTGCCACTTTGCATAATCTTCTCTTCAGCCTTCCTTTTTTACTGTTTGGTTTCTTTAAAAACCTTTAGAGTCACTTTTCATTTCCTTTGCAATTTGTAACTTTACCCAGACTTTGGTTTACCTAGCTCCATCCCTATGTGGTTGGGCAGTATCTTTGTTTTGAATCAAATGGTTTCCTCCTTCTTCCACCATCCCTTTGTGTGTCTTTTTTACACCTGTGCTCGGTCAGGACATTGTTATTCCATGCTGGCCTCCTACAATGCTTTTTTGGTGTATCACAAAGGGTTCTTTTCATACTTTTGAGGAGGGTGTCCTGAAGACCAACAAGTCTTCCTTGACTTTTTGCCTTCCCACAGGAAGCTGCCAAGCAGCTTTCTGAACAAGGTCATGTTTTCTCTCCTGAAGTCCAAGACTCTTAATTCTGTTGTTTGTCTTGCTGCTTTCTTTCAGGGTTTTGAACTGTACAACCTCACAGTTCCTGATGGCAAGGCTGTTGATGACCTTTGTATCTTGTACCAGTTCTTAGTTTGTGAGGAATAAGTTGGAAAGTTCGCTGTCATGCTTTTTGCCTAATCCATATACAGTGTTCCAAACAATTCCCGTCATGTCACAGTTTAAAAATTGAGAGTGTTTCTGGACCTGTTTCCAAATGTTCATTTTCATGCAGCCACCCTGTTCTCAACAGTGAGAGAATTTACTGGAACAGAGCACAGTGGCTGTAGTGAAACATTAATTTTAACTAGCACAGAGGTCACTGAGGATTAGCCTCACAAGACTGCCATGCATACAGTTGACTAAACTTATGAAAAACGCTGTACCTAAGTTGTGCTAATTGAGAGACCACATTTCCTTGTTCTGTAAAAGAAGTCTTTCATTAGCTCTAAAAAGGGGGTAGATACAGAACAAATGATAGAGAAATTTAAGCATGTGTCTGTATGTGTTCCCCCAAGCACTCAGCCAGTCCTGACCTGGGAAAGTTTTAGGTAGAGGGTTCACTAATAGTAAGAGACATTAACACCACCCCACCCCTCCCCACCTGCTATATTGTTTTTTCTTGCTCTAAAATTTTGCTTCCTCCTGATTCTTAGAAGGATGGCCTGAAGGAGCAACTAATGCAGTTTAATTAAACCTGTCCATGCGCACTTCCAAAGCCCCGCACCTGACAAATGGAAGCTTCTGGGATCTCAGTGTCCTTTCCCTATTTCCATCTTCTCCACACCCCTTCTGTCTCCTTTTGGCTTTATACAAAAGAACCTCTCATATGCAGGTTGCGATGGAGTTGTATAGCTCTGCATTTTTTTTCAAAGCAGAGTTTGGGCTTAATAAATAAATCATCTATGACACTTTAATTTAGCTGCATATTATAGCCACAATATAGCCATTGAAAAGAATCTTCTCTGACAATACACTGTAAGGCAACATATTATAGTTATACAGTAGAGGTGTAAATGTGTTCTCAAATATTTCTAATAAAAATGTGTCATAGTAGCAAAAGCAAAGAAAGTAGAAATTGGCTAGAGCAACACTTATGAATTTATTGTATGATAGTATTTAATTGAAAAGTTAGTGTATGAGCTTTATGTTTTCTATTTCTTTTTTTTACTGTTTGCAGTGTTTATAATGGATGTTTTACTTCAATGAACTCGGTGTGGAACTTCTTTTCAGTTTATTGTAACTAATTATGAAGGTTTTGCATTTGTAGTGGCAGAATTTAAATGTATTTTACATGAATAAATGTGTATTGATGTAATTCTGCAGTGATGGGCATCTTCTTCTGGATGGAGATGTCATGACTTGTACTTAACTACAGCTCTTCAGCCAGGACAGGTCAAACCTGGCTCCTGCAGAGTCCCCACTTCATCATCGGTCAATGCTGCTGGAGATGTGTAGTAGCTGGGTACTGTGGGTTGTGCCTCTGCTGGCCCACATTTACTCTAGTGCTGCAGTCAGTTTTTTCTCATTATCCCAGAGTGATGGGACACTGTGTGGTAGAAAGGTAGATAAATTATAAAAGAAAAGCCTCAAAAGATCAGGTCTTGCTTTGCTAAATTAATAGCTTGCTTTTCATTTCTATGTGCAGCTAAAGTAGCTTGCAAGCTCTCATGTGAAAATAGTCTTGGGATTGAGAGTTTGTTAACACAACAAACTATTCCTGGGTGTAAACCAACTGTAAATAAGAAATCTGTCCCATGGAAATTACGGAAAAAAAATATGTAAACTAACCAAGAATAGAGAGATTTGATGAAAAGTAAAATACCTTTTACTAACCAATGAGTGAAGTGCACACCTTTCATGAAAGGCATGTATAAAAAGGAAAACACAGTTAAAATAAAAGCTTTTTCTGCCTTGAAACTTTCGGTCATTTTTGTGTCGTGACCGCCTCTACAGCAACAACACTGCAGAAGTCCTATGGACTCCATAGCGTCAGTTTCTTGCCAGCATGGTAGCTGTAGGTTGTTTTGTGCAGTGCGAGTTCACAGAATCACAGAATACACTCAGCAAGTTGTCTCACAGAGGTTCTCAAGTCCAATCCCTGGTCCTGCGCAGCACCATCCCCAAAAGTCACACCACGTACCTGAGAGCATTGTCCAAACACTTTCTGAATTCTGTCACGCTGGTGCTGTTACAACTTCCCTGGGGACCCTGTTCCTGCCACCCTCTATGTGAAGAACCTTTTTCTAATGTCCAACCTAAACCTCCCCTGACACAGCTTCAGGCCATTCCCTTGGGTCCTGTTACTAATCAGCACAGAGCAGAGATCAGTGCCTGCCTCTCCTTTTCCCTCACAAGAAGTTCTAACAACAATGAGGTGTCTCCTCAGTCTCCTCCAGGCTGAACAGAGCATGTGACCTCAGCTGCTCCTCATACAGCTTCATCTCCAGCCACTTCACCATCCTCATGGCCCTCCTTTGGACATTTAATAGCTCTGTCTCTGCAGCTCACTCCCACTGTGTATATTGTCACAGCTTCTTCGCTATCTTTGTAATCCCAGAGTGATGATATGCTGCTGATGAGAGTTTGGGTGCACAACTATGTAGATATATTGGTTTGCAGAAAATAAAAATGCTTATGTGCCAATAATCATGGAATGAGGTTTCCTGAGGATTTCAGCAGCAGCCAGTTCATGACTGAAGAGGTATCAGACACAGGTCAAGATGCATATAAGATCGATAAATGTTTCTTCGGGCTATGCAGGAGTGTCTTACGGGAATTTTTATTGTTAAGCACAGGTTTTCTTACTTTTGTGTCTGGTATGTACTTTCCCCATATTAAAAATTGGGGGAGAAAGGACATAGCAAAAGTCTGCAAATAGTTACAGCAAAAAGACTCATCAGCCTAAAGTTTATTTCATCCTGATGAATACAAAACCTTGCTAGATGAATAATGGTTTCTTTAAAAGCTCCTCACATTTTATCAATATTGCCTCCAACATGAGAAGTCATATAAATTCCTCTTTCAAATCCTATAGAAGAGATTTTCAAATATTTTATGAAATACTTTAATTCAATTTTTAAAGAGTTTTCTTTAGTTCCAACCACAAATTTCAAAAGTAGGTTTTTTTTAGTTTATAGTTTTCATAGGTATTTCATAGATTGACTATCTTAGAACTCTGGTTTCAGCAGATAATTATAAAGAATTTCCATTAGAAAGTAGTTTGAGATGCCTCTTTTCATATAAATCACTTCTAGTTCATAAGGCTGTTTTTGAATAAATATGTCCATGTTTCTTGGTAACGTAAGAAGAAGCAAGATTCCAATAAATTGTGGAAATGAGGCAATCAGAAAATTAGGAATCTTTTACTCCTCCAGTAATTCACATCTGAAAAGTGTAGACAGGTCTGTTGAGCATTTCTCAAAATCATTCCCTGAGGATTACATTGCACCAATGAGATTCTGTGGTGACAGGATATAGGGATTTATATTTCTCTATAAGGGATTCAAATCCACTTTGTGCTGTTATTACTGGGGAAAAGATCCTTGCCTAACTCAAAATGTCATACTTAATTGAACTTCAAGAATCTAACTTCAAAATTATTAGTAGCCTTTTGCTCTGTGTTTATAAGAAATTAGCATTCTCATTTTAATTCCATGTAAGCTATCAGCATATATGCACCTAATGTTTCTGGCTGTCTAGAAAATTGGGTGTTTCATATAGATTATATATGAACAGCTTGCTGTTCCCACCGGGAACCTCTACATGGATATGTATTAGCAGTCCTGCACAGGTCTGAACTTGCTCTTAGTTTGTAAAGGCCATAGTGCAGCATTTGGGTTAGGCACTCAGTGGGGAGGCAGATGGCTCAGGCTGAATTTGTGGTTTAGCTGTGATTACTCAGCTTTGCACTTGGTGGAGGTTCACATCAGGCCAGCTTTGAAAGTCAGCAGAATGAACCCTTGCCTGCAGGCAGGGATTATGCAGATGTCAGAGTGTAATTTTTATGTCTGTTAGTATATTTGCCCAGGAACTTCCATTTGGCTTTTCTGCTGCACGAGGGAAAAGGAGAATCTTGCGGTGATTACAAGTCTATGATCTATTCTACTTGTACCATTGCCTTAAGTGTAATTAAGACACTGTAATGTTGCTTATCAATAACATATTGATTACAATCTTTTGCTTCCACTAAAATATTTATTTCCTTGCGGTTTTATTTTGATTTTGTATTTCAGAACTCATTGAAAGTCTCTGTTTCTTCCCACTGCTCTATTTTTCCACTTAACTCAGCGTTTACCTTCACAAACAGGTGAAAGATTGCAAATTGCCTGCATAGAAGGACTCAAAGGACCCAGAGGATCCTGATATGGCCATTAATTATAATAAAATTGCTATGCTGTCCATTTTGAATGACTTTTCCTCACTTTGTTTCGTTTTCTAGAAAATATCTTGATGTAGCATAAAACAATTGTAATTCTAGAGATATCATGGGTTCAAATATCAGTTTCTTTCAATTGTTTGTCTTCCTTTCTTCAAACTCCCTCCTGTTTTGGATTCACATAAGCATTAGTGCAGATCCATCCCAAATATCTTCTGATTGTATAATAATATTTACATTTTTACATTGCAAACAGCATGTCCAGAGAAAACAGATGGCTCATTTTTTTTCTAATAGATGTAAGTCTGAATTGATTAAAAAAAAAAAGAGGAGTTAAAGAAAACTGGGAAGAAAAGCTGCTGCTTCTTGTACAAAGGACTTTTTTGATTTTAGCCGTGTCATACATTTGTAATGGATGCAAGACCTCAGGCTTTTTTGCCTCTGTCTCCTCTTAAATTCATCAATAACTACACAATATTCTTTTCTTCTCTTTGTTTTGTTACATCGTCCTTAGAAATATATGGAGGAAGGGAAATCTTGTCATTCAGCTGGCCCTGTTTCCTGGGATATGCAAGGTTTATTATTTGTTTTGGAAACACGGGAGCTTTATTAGGGTTATTCTTGGGCATCTGTGCTCTACACATTTTTCTTTCAGGACCCAGTGTGCCTTTTCCAATATTTTGAGTGTACCCAACAATTTCACATACCACCTGTAAAAGGAATCAGTAACTACTAGGAACTGAATTGAAAAATTATAATTTTGTCGCTCATATACCTGTTGGTCACAAAAGTACCATTTTCTTATGTGTCTGGACAGCATCTCACACAACCGGTTTCTGCTCAATTTCTAGTCTCTAGGCTGTGTCTGAACTAATAAATGAGTAAGTGCCAGGGAATGTTCCTGGGCAGCAGATCTCGCTCTGTATGGCTAAATTATTAGAATGGTCTCTGGTATGTTTTTTGGGATAAGCCAACTAGCATTCCCAGATATTCCCACGCATCACTCAGGAGTTAATCCAGGCCATGGAAAATTTCCATTAGCTAGTCTGAATGCTGCAACTGTGTTTTTGTAAGTAACAGGGTTTAATAAAGTGTCAAGGTCTGTTCAGCACCAGTTCACTTTTTGATGCAGATACACCAGTTCCCATATGTGTGTCCCAGATATACTCTAACTCATAATTTTCTTCAGCTTTCTTTCCCATGTCTCAAGTCTTCCAAAGAAAGAAAATTAATCTACTGGTTGAAAGGCAATCATAGCATGCTTCAGACAGGTCCTCAAGTATAGACAGAGAACAGGACCAAGACAATGGAGCAAGCAGCAGAAAGCATCTGCAATTCTCTTTCTCTGTAACCATACATGATGTGTCCTGTTCTGACCATGGAACAATTATTTTAACTCTTGTTTCCTGCATTGAAAGGAGGTGTCTATATTTTCTGGGAAAGTTATTTGTATTGGAACTTGAAGGACCTAATGTGCCAGAGGCAGCTCGTTAGCTTTCCCTGTGATCCAACAACTCATTGCACTTAGCATATGAGATCAAGAAGAGTGAATGAACAAAACAGAGTGGTGAAAGCCAGGGAAATGAATGAGCTTCATCCTCTCTATCTGGGATTCCATGGGTGAACATTTATATCTTAATTTTAGGGTTAAACTTAAGTACACACAGAAAATATATGCAAAATTGGTCTGTATTTACATAAGTTGACTAATATTTTATGTAGTGCAGCAAAGCAGAATATATTTTTTAAGAGTTTTCATTTTGATATACAGTGACATACAGATAAGTCATTCAGCAAAATCCCAGCCTCATTAAAGTGAGCAAAAGAGCTTTATATTGTCTTTGATTGAGTTTTATCCCTGTAGATTTTTCAGGAGTGTTTGTTCCCTTGTTTTGTTTCTCAAAGATTGATGTTCTCATTGTGCTAACTTAGGTAAGATGGTGGCATATTTTAATAATGATTATCTCTTCCAAACAGATAGCATTATTTCATCTTTTTACAGGACTATTCAGACCCTTTTTGAACATTAAAGGTCCAGACCAGTTCCCACACAAGTCAGTAAAATTTGGATCAGATTCAAGGAGATGTTTGGCTTTAACTAGCTTATGCTGCCATGGTGAAAATGCAACTGCCTAGGGAATTTTCACAGCATTATTTGACCTTTTGCAAGGGCTTAGATTGAATATCAGAAAAGTGTGTTTTCAAGAGGATGGTGGTTCTTATATAAATCTCTCAGATCCATGCTTTAAATCTAATTTCTGGTACAACTTCTAGCTAAATTCCCTGCATTCTGCTTTACGGAGTGGCAGAGTTTGAAAAAATGGCATGCTTCAATTTACAGAATATATTGTAATAAGAATGATGTAAGGGTGTTGGCAAGATAAGATCTGGGGGCAAAGGCGATACCTTTCTTGGACCAGTTAGTGTAGACCTGAATCAGAGCATGAAAAAGTCTTAATCCTTTCAGATAATTTTAGTGATTTATGTGTAGGTTATCTACATCTCAACTAGCCATGTTTAGCTGGTTTACAAAAAATGGAGATAAATAGGCACTTCTAATGTGCAGTTCCATTTAGACATTGACTTGGGGCAGTGAATCATGGTGTGGAAGGGCTTATTTATGTCCATCAGCAGAGTGGAGGGTTTGAGATGCCGAGTTCAGTTGCAGATGTCTGCATTGTGTACATCTATATTTAGTCAAATCAATCGTGTGTGATTGTGTCACACATAATGGATATGATTAGATATTATCTCATTTCCCAAGTCAGTTCTGGTGTCAACATGAGTATACCCCATTAAAAGCATCTGATTATTTTCTACTGTGCCGAGTGACTCATGTTTAAATTTTTTAAAAGAAAAATGTACCATTCTGACATACATTGTGTTTCTTACTAGTGGGTTTCTTGTGTGACTAAAATCAGAAAGCTCTAGCGTAGTTAGTGAGGTAGACTGTGCACAGCAGGAGAGAAACTGCTTGGCAGAAGAATTCCTCCAGATCTCATTAACAGTAGAAATGTGAATGAGCCAGTGTTCTGAGTCCCTTTTAGGGAGCATTTGGAAATGCCTGGTGTGTTCTGCTGAAGTGTGTTGAAATCTTCTGTGTAACAGTATGAGAATCAGTCTAATTTGGTCCTTCTAGGCAGAGTTGATGGCATTCAAACAGTCCTTCAAAAAATTCTGCAGCCGTTCAAAGGAAAGTGATTAGTTTACTAACTCTGTCAAAAAGCATTTAGGAATTAAAGTCAAAAGAAGAGGTGGTAAGGAACTTCTTGTTCTCTGAGTTTTGATTAAAACAAAGTAAAATATTGAAGCATTGATTTAGAAATGAAACTTATAAAGTTGTAGACTTAACCATACTAAGCTCCACTAAATCTGTGACTTGAATTGATGGCATATTTTGATATTTCTTCTGTTACTGCTCAGTGTCTGGACTTCAGCACGGGGAACAATTACAGTACTTATTCCTTAAACATCAGTTTTTATATCCTGATTCCTTCAAACCTTATTATGCGCAAATGCATACACCTTATGCATACCTTCCTTCCTCATTTTACCTTCTAAAACTGTCCCTTTATGAGCTAAGCCACAAATTGGCTTGTTACTTTGAAAATTGAAATGAGAAAACATTGTTATGAGAGAATGTTCTCTGAAACCTCTCCAAGTGAAACCTACAGAGGGGCAAGATCATTAATGACCATATGAACCCTGCTTTTTCGTACATACTTAGCCTTGCCATAAAATTGATGGACTTTACAGGGTATGTATAAGGAACCCTCAGACAGCTGTGATAGTTAATTACTGTGTTTGATTGTCAGTTTGTCATCTTTGAAAAAATGTAATTTTGACAGATGCTGCTCATAAAGGTTAAGTTCTTCTAAGTTCTTCTGAGGCTTCCTGAGTTTCTGTGGAGCCGCCAGAAAAATAAGGATTAGAAGAATTAGGAGCTACATCAGTAAACAATCATAAGGGCAAAACCTTTCTCATAAGATAAGTGCTATTTATTTAGTTTTGCATAGAATTTTCAAATAGCTCCTGCCATGTCACTGAATTCAGGACACATGAAATGGGTGTGAGGTTTTGTTCTGGCATAGTCTCAAAAGCATTTTTGATGTACAGTCATAACCAGATATGGGTAACTCATGCAAAGAGCTGTGGCTCCCTGTTACAAAAGCAATTTCAGAAGCTCAGAAAATAGAACACAAAAAGTGATGTTTCACAGAACACAGGACATTGATTATTTCTTTACCAAGGGCAGAATTTAGGACATACTTCTTTAATCCTAGCAGAACAGTTTATTTGGGAGAATTATTTAGTTTCTGACAGTGTTCAACACAAAAAACACCCTAGACATAATAATGGCTACTGTAAAAGGTGATGATTTATTCCAGAGCTATTTAATGATATTTAATATTAGTTTTTTAGTAGTTTTGCTTTTGCAAAATGACTTAGTGCTCAGGATGACACAATTAAATTCTTTTCAGAAGCAAAAGCAGACAGAAATTAATGGTCACATCTTGGGGCCACTGACACCAAGCATAAGACACAAGCACTTGTTTTTCCTTTTAAGGCACAAATATGACAATTTAGCAATTAGCTTGTGACCTTGAAGATGAAGATTAAAATATGTCCTTTTGACACTAAGAAAAGCACTTGAGACCTTTTTTAAACTGCACTGATTGTCCTGCAGAGAATCCCAAGTAAATATTTGGGGTCTTCTTCATGCCTGAAGTCACTCATTAATGAATTTCAGAACAACCAAAAAACAAGTTTCCCTAGAAAATAAACTGCTTCATCCTTTGGTCTTATTCCAAATGAATTAACATCTAGGGGAATGTTTTCCTTAATTACTGTCAGGTTTTGGATTTGGATTCCTGCTGTTTTGAGAGAAGAGGACTGGGCTTGAATTGTTATCTTTTTTAGGGAAACAGAATCAGCCAGCAGACATAAAGCTGAGTAGTTTATGGATGTTCAGTGTTCCATGCAGTGACATCTGCAAGTTTCTTACTTGGAATTTACTTTCTTTTTACTTCCCCTGAAACATTAAATCATCTGGGAAGTCTACTTCCAGGTTTTCAGTATTTCTGTGGAATTTATAATAAGTGTAAGAAGCCTTTCCTGGGTACTAGGTAACGTGAATTTTGGCAGTGTAAGACAGCAACATGTTCAGACTGTTTCCTTAATGCATTATTGATGCTGTCCATAATTTCATGTGAAAATACTAATCAAATGCTTCCCTAGCTGCTATTTCACTGGGTTTGGGTTTGTTTTTCTGTTTTTTTGTTCTCTTTTTATTCTCCTCCTGCCACACACACAAACCCTGAATAGTAGCAGTACAACTGGGAGTAGAACTGATGTAATCCTGTTATGCCAGACTAAAGGCCCAACCAGGATCTGCTGATTTTATGATGCAAAAGGTGAGGTGACATGCAGCCAGAAAGGGGCAGACAGGGCATTTTTCTGGAGTGCATATGATCCAAATTCAGGGTGCCTCCAACACCATAGATTTTAGTATTGCGGAGAAATGTCCAAGGAAATGTACTGTTTCAGGAAACAGAGTTCGTATTCTTTAATAATTTCCTGAGATGAATTCCTGGTTGTTCACCTTTTCTTTAATTTTCTCATGCTGCTCCGTATATAAAGAACATTTTTCCCCTTTGGATCAACTGACTGCCATCTTTTCATTTTTTAAAGTGCCTTAAATTACCCAGGTGCCAACATGAGAAGTAAGTTTATGAGTTAGGTTTCTTGCATTATATTCTTCCTTGTCAGCAGGGCTTCCTGATAGAGCTGTGTCAAGATAACACAACCCTTTTAGGTCATTCGACCAATTTTTTATGCAACAGTTCAGCCAGTCCTGTTCAGAAGATTCTCAGACTTCATTCAGGTTTTCTTTCCACTAAGAAAAAATGTACCATTGAGATTCATATTGTTGTTGATGTTTCAGTGCTATTATTTTATATTTGGTATTTGATTGCCTGTTTCTGATTTTAACTAATTTAAAAAAATTTTAATGTTTGCTTATCTTCTTTTATTAATGGAAATGAGTCAAAAACTTGAGAAATTATGCCCCAGAGTCAGCAAAAGTTAAAGGAAATATGTGTTCTCTGTCATGTTTTTGTTTTCCTTGTTGTAATAAATTTGCAATTAATTTAGAATCCTTTCAGCAAGTTCATTATTGCTCAGTATTACTCTGTTCAGTCTTTTAAAGCTGTTATGATTGCTCTAGCAATTGCATTATACATGAAAAGTTATTCAAAGGAACACTGAAGAGCTAGACCATGATAAATAGACTGTTATATTTGGTGACGCAGACAAAGGGAACATAATGTATTAAATTTATTTTCTCCCTGCCATAACAATGAAAATGTACTGATTTTCTTGGAAAGGATGAGGCTGACACAGCAGATAAGCATACTTTTGCTATTACTGATCTGTCTAGAGAGTGGAATAAACTAAAAAGAGCTAAAACAAATTCTATTAAAATCTCTGGCCCAATTTTCAGAAAGTTTGTAAGACTCATAGTTAGAGACCAATTTAGAAACTGATGAAGAGGGGACAGGAATAAATAGTACAACAACTCATATATGAAGGTCCTTAGGTTTTGTATTTGTGTGTAATTCTGCAGCACTGTCATTTATACAAAATGTTTTAATCAGGATAAAGGTAAAATTGAGTGGTTTTTATAAGGAACATTGAAGAGTCAGCTCTTTACATCTGTTTCTGCTGTTTCTACTTTATTTCATCTATTTCATCTTTTCCTATTATTCAGTTTTGAAGCTAATTTTAATTTGCTCTGAATTCTTTAACTGCTGGTGTAAATTTTCTCGTAATGGGTAAGAGAAGTCTGTTCTCTTCTGTATAATTCTTCTCAGATTCCCATAATGCCTGTCCCTTTTCCTCAGTAGTTTTCATGACTGAATAACAGAAAACACAATATCCAAAATGCAGATCTCAAAAAGAAAGACTGAGATAATCCACCATATTTTTCATAGAATTTTTAACATCTGCTAGTGCCAGGTATTTAAGGAGGCACAAAAGGTGCTTTAGTAAGAAACTAATCCATTCTGAAACTAGAGGGAGCATTAAATGACTCTGTTCAATTTTTTGGATAGCTGACCTAATTTTTCTATAGTGAACTTGGCCCAGATGCTTCATATCACTATTACTTATTTATAGGTGCAATGCAAAGTATTTTTAGAAAAAAAGTGAAAGCTCATTCTTTACTTACAAAAATTTTTTATTTAGGTCTTAAAGAAAGAAGACAGTGGGAAATTTTATATAATATAAATGAAATGTGAATGAGGAAATCTAGTTTTGTCTGTGTTTCCAACCAAAGCTACCACTCTAGGATCGGGCCATGTGGCAAACTAAGGCAAGGGTAACAGTTACGCTGGACACAAACTTCTTCAAGGTAAATTCAGCACAGCTTTAGGTGATCAGAATTATTTCTGCTTCTGCAAATGAGATAATTTGATAATTGTTTTCCTTTTAGTACTAAGCACTGGAATGCTCTCACTTTGGTTTTCAGAGTAGAGATTATTTCCTGTTGCTTGTCTTGTGTACAGAGATATCAGGCATCTCTGTAGAAAGGTTTTCTTTGGGCAGCGTGCAGGTAGCCTGGGAGGAGATTTTGATTATTGGCATAACAAACTGAGGACTAGACTTTGGGATGTATCACTTTCTCTGCTCACTGGTAGAAAAAGCAGTTCAGGGTGACTTTGGACTATTTACCAGCTTGACTAATGTTGAATAAGCAGTTGAATAGGTTGAGTGGATACCTTCTAAAACAGTCCAATACATTTGTTTAATATTCTTTGTCAGTGTGGAATTGAAGCAAAGGACAAACCCCTCTCCTTAACAGGTTACTAAATATTTGAAACCCTGTTTGATGACAGCTTGTGTGAACACAATTATCTTACTTCATCCCAGTCTGGTACATTTTTTTTCTGAAGTTGTGAATTGATTTTCGTCTAAACTGGCCACAGCATAAGTTCACTTTATTTTATCTATTCCTCAGAAGATCAAGATTTATATAGATTTTTGATGGACTCATTGTTTGCAATGAGAGACAGATTTTTTTGTACAATGCAGGACAAATATCCTAAGCAGAGCAGAGCTGGAGATAGACAGCAGTTATTCTCAAGTGCAGCTGAAGCTTACACAGACAGAAACTTCAGCACAACTTTTCCTTCCAGAGGCAATTTTAATCTGATTCCTTTCAGTTTCCATTTAGCTGCTTCATCTCTTATTAATGACAGTTGCATGTTCATGAAGTATATCCAGAATAAAATCAGGAATTTACATCAGGAAAATCCAACTAGGGACCTGTCACATTCCAATTCCTCTGCATCACCAGTGATCTCCGAAAGCTCAGTCAAGAAAAAAGACCAAGAAAATGGTATGCTTTAAAAAGAATAGGGAGTGGGTGTATTAAGTTTAATTAAGCAGCCTTCAAAACTAATTGTTTGAGGTGGTTAGTAAATCTAATGAAGGATAATGTTTCCACTTTTTACTCTGCTGAAAAAGTAATGACTGGGCTCAATATAATGCCCAAGTTATCACTCAAAACAATGGTCAGTAGCCCTAGAAGATGACCTGCTCTTTGTACAGATTTAGCACTGTTTTCTATAAAATGTGTGAATGGAAATTCAACAGTCTTGCAAGTGGAAAGTGAATCCAAGCTGTGTATGACAAGACATACAGCTGTGTTATTTCCTGTGTTATTTCCAGTTCTTGTAGTTCAATGACCATCTTCCATTCTACTGCTGGGTTGTTCTAAAATGGCTTGTGGAAAAGCAGGTATCTATACTATATATAACTATAATATTTTAATTTAATTAATTGTTCATTATATGAGCCCTCTGACGTTTCTATGGTTCAAGGAGTTGGAGAATCCTTGAAAATAAATGATTTATTCATCAATAGCAGGAAGGCTTGAAAACAAGGTAGCATACCTTGTTAATTTTCCAAAGTCCTTTCTAAGCACCATAAAAATGTTGCATGAGATAAGTGATATGCCTTATGTTTTCTAAAATCACTTGACAAAGTTCCTTGCTGATGATTATGAGCTGTGGTAAAATGTTGTTGAGTGAGAGATGAAATAGGATATTGGCCAATTTCCAGAAAACAAGAAACAGCCATAGATGGATCTTTCCCTAATGGAAGGGAGCTAAGGTTGGAGTAATCTACCAGCCTATTTCTGTCAGAAGGGAGATTTTATTTGCTGCTTGTCTTCTTTATGTCTCAGTACTGAAAGAAAGTTGAAGTGTGGTAATAGCACAGACAGGAGAGACAAATGCTGTCCTACATCCTGCAAAAAATTTTTCCATGTTTTCTGGGAAAGTAAACATACCCTCTGTATTTTAAAGAATCAGAAATAGAAATGGAAGGCGGGCTTTTTTGCTTCTTCTTTTTTTTTTTTTTAATCTGTTTTGGATTGTTGTATTTTAGGGGTAAAACCTCTGCATTTATTCTTACAATTACAAGAATTACAAGACAAGGGATTTTGAGCCCTGATTACCGGAGTAGGTAATTATCTGTCTGCTGGAATCTGGTGTATCCCTCTGCAATGTTTGTGCAACATTTTTGCTGTATGCATTCCCTGAAGAATTCTGGGAATAAGTAGTATGCCTTTTCTGCTTGATTTGGTTCAGTTGATCGTTATTAACAGCTATTTTCTACGTTCAAACCATCTCAAGCGCAGCCCATCAGTGCCTTAAATACCTTTGATTTTACACACAAAACTAGAACCCAAAATATTGGGAAGAATGTTGTGATGTTTTTCAGGGTTTTTTCTAGTACATTAATTTTATTGTATATTATTATTTACAAGTAATTTATTAATATCCTCTGGCAGGTTTTGAATATGAATAAAGTTGGTGACAATATTGTCTCTAATAAGTTGGTTTAAAAATAAATGAAGGAGTAAAGAAAGTGCTTGGGGAGAAGCATTTCACAAATGAGGTTAATTAACACATATGTCAGTAAGCAGCATTCAGTTTATGAAAAAACCCCAGCAGAATTAAAATGGCTGTGGTAAAAGGGCACAGTTAAAATAAACTGAAGAATAGCAATGCTAGCAAGTGTGTGGAGTTTATCTGCTTTTAAAATATCTTCCTGAAAGTGACAACATTATGAGCCAAAGTGAAATTAATTTTTAAACAGCTTCCGATAGCAACTCTACTGCTATCAGAAGGCTAATGCCTCAGGACTGTAATAGGACATTGCTACATATCTGAGGCATGACTTAAATATACCCTTCCTCAGCATTCATTGAGTTTTCTTTCTCTGTTTCATTTTTTGGTCAACAAAATTCAACCAGAATCTTCATTAAATCTCTGTGCAATCTCTACAGATTTGTCCATTCTAGCAAGCAGAGTAGAACACTGACTGCGTTCAATGCTATTACTAAAGGCTGCTGGGTTACATTTGCTCATTGTTTCCCAGATTTAGACAGTCTTTCACATGCTGCACCTACCCACAGTGTTCAACTGTGGCCATCTGGAGCCACAGCCCCTCCAGTTCCACAACTGGGATTTTGCTGGAGCTCATAAATGTGTAACTGTACTCAGGGGCTCTACCTCTCCGGCCATTGCTCTTTGCTTTGGAAATATGAGCTATTGCCTGTGCATAGTGCCACTTCCCTGACTGCAGACAGCCTGAAACCATGGTTTCACGAAGTATGAACTGCCCAGTTACCCTAAATTAGGTATCTGAGCTTTCCTGTCTTTATTTCAAAATCACCTGGTCCCAGCAGTATTAAGCTTTACAAGTAGTGAAGCACTACTAAATGGGATTAAATCCTATTAAACTGAAACCCCGTGTACTTTCAGCTGGTGTTTTCTCCCCTCTAAAGGTCAAGATACACTATGCAAAGTATATTTCATACCTTATGGTATGAAGTATTCAGATGAGGGGGGCCGTTATGAAAAGGTTCTGACTGTGTTGTCAGGTACTTTAAAGAACTTGAAGTTCAAACTAGGTTGGGAAAACACGGGGAAGATTTCCTCATCTGTATTTTTTACTGTTAATGACTCATGTAGGAGGTAGTTGATCATCAGAATCATGAGGCTTACATCGGTGTTGATCTGTGAGCCATAGTTGTATAAGATTTTGCAAAGGCAAAAGGAGTGAGGTTTAGAGGATGATGTATGGCACCAGTAGTACACCCACCAGTGTTGCTGGCGAGTTTATAGACTCTTGCAGCAGCAATGAGTGCTCCTGCCATTGAACTTTGACATTTCGACCCTGGAATGGCTGATGAAAAATGGACTTCTACAGAGCTAATCAATTAGTGGCTGATTCCCCTGTCTTTCTGATACATTGTACACAGATGTTATCATCTTTTAAAGCTGTTGCTTATTTCAGACATTGATATTTATTACAGAGGAACTTAATATCAGCTGTCTGAATGCATGAGTTCTTCAAATTCTCAGGAAATACTGCAGCTCAGGACAGTTTCTATTCCTTAAATTTATTTACACTAACCTCTTGAATCTAATATTTTTCTCTTAGGCGTGAAGTGATTTATATAAACATGAATCCATTAACTCTAAATTACCACTGTACTAAATCAGATTCCGTGTCTCTCTGATAAATTGTGACTTTACTCAGAGGAGCAACACAAATGTAATTTTGTCTCTAGTATATAGATGTACCTTCCTGTTGCCTAATTTAATAATCTTTTATCCATTCTCAAGTTTACATAACAAAATGTCCATTAAAAATAATTTTTATTAAGTTAAATTTTTACAACATGGACACATCTATGTGATACAAATATTCAATCTGTTGAGACTGGAATAGATTATAATGGAAGCTTTTGGAATGTGCTGTAGTCTATGCAAACACTTACAGACGTGGGAATGGTTCAAGAAAACCTTTTCAGTTAGGCACCTAGATACAATTATATATATTATTTGGTAAACACATGATTCTATGTCTAAATATATCTATATAAAAGAGGCAATTCAATTCCAGCAGTGAATTTTTGTTGGCAGAATTTGTCTAGTTGCCCCTTGAGCCTATTGTTAGCTTTTATCACTTGTAACATTGTGTGGCACCTTGCACTACTAACTGCACAGTATGAGGGATCACCTCCCTTGCCTTGCTTTGGATCAGTGGTCTGCTGATTTACTTCCTGCTCCCTTTTCTTCAGTTTCTTTTGTAGGGATAAGTTACAGGCTCTGCTTTTACTTGTTCCTGAAAAAAAATGAAAGAAAGGAGGACAGGCAGAATAAGTGATGAGCTCTCGCTTCAAGTGCTACTTAAAAACACGCCTATTTGTGGTCAAAATTGAAGAAGACATGGCAGAAGGAAAATGCACACTATAAAAGAGTGATTTTGTGTCTCCAGATGGGTTTAAATGTATTTTTTTGTCAGTGCATTGGCATACGTTCTCAAGATAGAAGGGGTGTGTGTGCACGCGCGCGCGCGCGTGTGTGTGTGTGTGTGTGTGTGTGTGTGTAAATGGGTCTCTAATCTTTATCAGCTCGCAGCCAATCTCTGGGATCCTCTAGCTCTTCATTAGTGGCCTTATAATGACTCAGAAATGTGAGCAAGAGAGCTGTGCATGAGCAGTCCTTGGGGCAGGGAGTCAGAGCAGGGTCCCAACTGCAGGTATCCTATATGTGAATTGTAGACCGTGAGTGGACAGGAGAGCATTAAATACTGAGAAAATAACCTGACCCTTCTGAAGCCCTTCTGTTTTCTGTTTAGAATTCAGTAAAACTAGAGATGTAGTGTATTTCAGGTTTACATTTTCAGTTTTTTCAGCTGAAGGACTACTATTACTGGTCTAAATATGATTAATATGCACAGGTTTTGTTTATGTGCTTGTGGAATGGGAAATCACAACCCAGAGCTTGATAGAGAAAATCCACATGAAATTGTCTATTTTGCTTTTCCCCTGTCTTCTAGATTGTCTATCAGCATCATAGATACAGCACTTCAGTGAGTAAAAATGCTGATTTGAAAAAAATCCCCTGTGTTTTACATTGTAGCCTATTGTTTTGAGTAAGAGCTCACAGTAGGCTGGTTCAACAAAGGGAAAATACAAAGAAAATACACAGTTGTGACTAAGTGACTACTGTAGATAGTAGTCTACGCAGTGGTACAAACTGGTATTAGACTCAAATCTTCTCTCCTCACTTCTTGCCAAGGATTCCTGTCCTCACACTGCCTCCAGCACAAGGGTTTGCATCTGTATGATAATCTGGGTTGGATAGCTGGGCTGAGAGTAAACATTTTTCTGGAGGGATGGGGGGAGAAGAGGCATTTGCTTATTTCAGAAATGTTAATTTTCATTTAGATCGCTCCTTGCTTGGGGTTAGCCTGGAGATATCCCAGCATGTCAGGATACTGAATGACATGTCACAACAGTCGCCGTGAGCAGCCAAAGCAGAGCAGAGGGTTTGGAGTGTTTCTGCAAGAATGCACATGAAACAGCATCCTGACCTAATTTATGAAGCAGTTAGCAAAACTGCTGCACTGCATAAAATATGACAGTACATGAATTAACCTGTTTAGTTGAATAGAAATTAGTCTTTATCCATCCAAAAATAAAGAAAGAAATTCAATTTTTTCCTCCCTGGGATCAATATTTTGTGTATCAAGATTTGTAGAAATAAAACATTGAACCTTGTCTTTAGTTTATTGTTTAAAAGATATTTTCTGTTAAAGAATCTCAGCATTTCCAGCAGTTGAGGACCAACATCAAGTAGCTTGTATGTAACAGAAGTTTGCTTTGTTTGTATCCAGTTTTAGCATTGGTACAAGTATCCACACTCTATTTTAAAGTGCTTTTATTTATAACCAGTGGGATACAGCACTAAAGCTGGTGCTGCTGAGTAGCACAACCTTACTTGAGATATAAGAGAAGTGGGTTTTGCTCTTACTTGATTTTTTGTCACTTCATTCCTAAGGAACTCGGAGAAAGTAACAAGGGCTATGGTGTTGATATCTGCTATTTCACTGCTAATGTAATAGCGTCCTGTTTATAGAGGCACTTTTGTCATGGACAGACGGCTTGTTTGTGTTACAGCCACTATATTGATTGTCATACTTCTAACTGGACAAAGTTTTAGCTTCATTTTAAAAAAACCCATACCTGTTAGCATCAGTCACTTGGTCTACAAATAAACAAGAGAAGTCTTATGATATTAATAATGATAAGAGAGTTACCAAAACTGCAGTGGTGACTAATATGAACTGGATGTACTTCTTCAGGGGCCTCCTATCTAGATAAACAAAAGATTCTTAAATTTCCATCTCAGATAAAGTCAGGCCTGGAATTCTTAAATTGCTAACTGCAGTATCTAAAGATAAGACAGAAAGGCTGGTGGTACTTAGTGGAGAGGAGAAGCTTGCTTGAGGCAAGCAGGCACCTAGCAATTGTTGTCCACAGTAGTCTTCCTGATAGTCACCTTGCAGCGAGGTGGGTAATGAAAGCTATCACTCACCAGAGCTGGTGGGTACAGCAGACTGCTGGCAGGCAGCTGCACTGTACAATACTGATAGCTCTGCAAAAGGTGTGGCTTGAAAGCACTAGACCAGAAAACTGAGTTTCTGAAAGGCGAAGTAGTTCCAGGCTAACAAAAGGGACCTCAACAAGGACCGTCAGCTGCAGTGACAAAGTCAGGCATTTCCAGGTGACTGGGGAGTGTACAAGGCACAAAACATTGAATTTACAAAACATGCAAACTCAGACCTATATAAATTGTTTAAGACCCAAATACAAAGCCATATAGAAACCTTCAGAAATGAAGAATTATTTACTTCATGTCAAAATGGAGATGCATAAGACTGTAGGAATACAGAATTTAACATATCCCTTGGCATATGCAAGTGGAATACCTCTGTAAACACATGACAGTGAGGATTGTGATGTACTTCAGGTATTCATATAAACCCCACAAATAAGAAAAGTAGCCAGCTGATAAAACTATGCTAAAGTCACACTTCATATTTCAAGTCTTCTATTTTTTCTTTTTTCCCCAGTCCAGAAGATAAAATACTAGCTTTAATTTGAATTATTAAGACTCTTTGGTCTTCATTTTACTGTTCTTAAGCAAGTGAACTTTGGATGGTCTGTCTCTGGAGGGACAGAGAATGTCACTAAGTTATACAGTAGGCAACAAGAGGAACTTCTTGAAAAACATGTAAGAAATGTGGAATCATGTATTTTTTTATTAGATGCTGGGTATAGAGGAGTGTTATCAAGTGCCAAGCTTAATAAGGTGTTCCATCTGATGGGCACACACCCGTGTTCTTTGCATCCTTCTGCAAGAAACAGTGCAGAAAAAGGAATATTTCCTGTCTTTAAACAACCTCAGAGTTGAGGTTGCACATTGATCAAATGAGCTGTGAAAATAGGCAATTACACTTTAATTAACGTGTGTTTTAAAGGGTGAATGCATTCAACATTTTTTAACAGTTGAGGAAAAATGTTTGAGCAGGTGTTACATAGAAAGGAACTAGTTTTAGAGACATAGCGAGACACCATTCTGAGCAAGATCAACGACTGGAAAACAGGAATCTAATTTTTCAGTAATGACACTAAAATTAGGCTTCAAAGATTATATTTAGAGTTTATTGTCAAATATTTTAAGCAGCCAGCATGAAACTATGAATGTTCTCAGGTATTACTCAATCCTCAGACCTACAAAATCCTGACCCATAGAAGCTATAATATGATAGTAATCCTCAAAGAAAAGGATAATATTTTTTGACACTTCATACTAAGCAGTCTCAACCCATTTCTTCATGTCATGTACCTTGCTTTACCATCCTATGGTGACCCTGAGGATAGCTCAGTTGGTCAGAGCATGGTGCTAGTAACGCCAAGGTTGTGGGTTTGTTCCTCATATGGGCTGTTTACATCAGAGCTGGACTTAATAATCCTCATGGGTCCCTTCCAACTCAGAATATTCTGTGACTCTCTTTGCTTTGCTTTGTAGTTGTGGTGTATAAAAGCCTCTGGGCTGGTAAAGCACTCTCTTCTCTCTTTTTTTTCTCTTAGGAAAGAATTTAAACCTCATCCCCCTCTTTAAAAGCTTCAAGCAATCTGAATGCTATTATATTTTATGTGTTGTTCCTGATAAATCTATAAGTTGACTCGCTTACAGTTTTTCAGGTTACTTTTTCTCCTTAGGCCATTTTTATTCAGACACTGTTTTCCCAATCATTTCCCTAAATACTTCTATTTATTTGTCATTCCCATTTCAGTGGTTGGAAGCTACTTCATCAATAATAAGCCACTGGTTTTATTACTCAGCTAAGGGTAAAAATTAGGGTGAATGAATGACAAATGAAATAAGGAGCCAGGAAACTGGTTGTTTGCCTTATGATGGGCGTTTTTTCTCCCTCATCCATTAGTCACTAAACTACTTTTCAGGAGAGAGAGAAAAAAATCTTTTGTTATTTCCTGAAGAAAGTGTTTGTCAGACTATTGCCCTTCCAGGTTCACAAACTCTGATTGATGAAATACTCTCTAAAACATAATTGTTTTTAACTGCTTCTGTACAAAAGCATTTGCACAACATAATCAATCAGCTTGGAGAAAACACTTCTCAGCAATCTGTAAACAAAGAAAGCTTTGACATACCAGGTCTCAGAAAGATCTCCAGGACAATTGCAGAAGGCAAATCTGTTTTCACCAGAATTACAAATAAAAGTCTTAAAGATGATATATTTCATACTCTGTGTTAGATGTACATGTTTGGATAAATACCCCACAAGAGTAAAAATTCTCTTAGTTGTACCTCTCATCAGCTACAAAATTACTTAACAGATGTTCATTATGGGGTTTTCTTACTTCTAAGGTAGTCATTGTCGCTGATTATTTGTAGGCTTTATTGTACATATCAGCAGATGGTTTTGGCTTGTTATTTACAGTGTTTTTGAGCCCCAGCTCACTTATAATTCACCACCAGCTTCTAAGGGTTATGGAAGAAACTTGGATCCTCATGCCAAAGGATGGAAAACCCCAGTTTTTTCAGATACTTGTATCAAGATGTTTACCCTCTTTACATTTAGAATTTCAATTTAATCTTACTTGCTACAGGCTGTCATTTTCTGTCCCTTAGCATGATATCATATGGAGGTTCACACTATATGTCTAAGCTCCCATCCTATGTCTAGTTAGATGGAGTTGATATTATTTAATTTTATATATGCTGCTATTATTTTATGTATAATAATATATAATTTTATAAAATAAGTTTGGAAAATTATATATAATATTATATTATATGCTACATATATTTTTATATTTTTTATATAGAAGTATGATAAAGGACAGCAAAAGAACAGAACATTCAAATCCAAATAATCAGATAGTTTCAAGCTAATTTAACCTTGGGTGTTTGGCGCTAATGATCTTGTTTGGTATTACTTTCTATCTGATCTCCTAGCTAATTGCTAATTATTGACAGTTTACCAATAGCATAAGAGAATTAAATTTGAAAATTATTGATTTAGTTTAGCTTTTTTCTTCTGTTTCTAAAAATATTCTTATGGCCTTTCAAGTTTTCTGGAAGCTTCCCCACAGAATCGGTTCAGAAATGACTACTGATGGTTTCAACCTTGTTTTCAGCTGTATACTTGACTTTGAACAAACAGTGGATGCTATTGTCACAGTGATTGGACAATTTTCGAAATTCTTGAACTTCACAAGATGGAGGAGTTTGTGATTAAACCAGTGTGTCAACACAACTTTCTCCATTTGGTTTGCTCTGAGATTATTTGTCTCTATGACTTTTTTTTCCTTTAGGATGCCAGTAGTGTCAGCCTCCTTTTTTCCTTGCTGTGTTTCCATCCTGTAGATTTGCATTGCTGACAGCGTACATGAGTACACATTTATTTTCTTTTTATGAGAACAGCAGGCTTTATGTCTGATTTTGTATTAATATATGCAAGTCAGGGACTTGTAAGACAGTGTACTGTCTTACTAAAGCATGATCCTGAAGATAGTAGCAAAATTGGATTTTTTGAGTTTATATGTTCTAATTCCTTGAGATGTTTCCCAGTCTTCTTCTAAAGGTTAAAAACTTTTGATGGAAAGCCAAACCTCAAGTTTAAATGCATTGACACATTACTCTTATAAGGTAGTTTGAAAGTACTATAAGCTCTTTTAAGTGAGTAAAAGAAGATGAGAACTCTACTGTACAAGCTTGTTCAGCTTCTAGCACGTACTGTAGAATCTCCTACAAAACATTTTATTTTGGATACTAATGCTGTGGATACTCACAGTTGTTCCCCATGCCCAAAGTTTCCCAGCTTCACAACTCTTTGTAATAACAATTAATATCCTCAAAGGGAGTTGAGGCTCTGAATCAGCTCTTTCAGCACAGTTCTTTCAGTTCATAAATCTAAGACTCATTTTTTGACACCTGGTTAAGGAAAGTAAGGAAAGTAAGCAAAGGCAGAATTCTGCCTCACAGGAGAATCCACAGTGCTTAAATGATTTCTTGTATGTAAATGCACCTGAGAGATATCCAAAGATGTACCACACCAAAAAAAATATCTAATAATTTTCCTACAAACACTGACACAAAGGAGTACTGTATTTTAAGTTTGGGAAGCTGTACTCAAAAAGGGTTTTATTCTGTGGCAGATTTAACCACATGGATGTATCAGGAAATTAAAGAAGCTTATTTTCATTCAGCAAGATGAAGGTTGAGAGAGGATATGATTGCTATAAGTTTGTGTTTTGCAGGTAACTATTGTCAGGGGAACGTGCTGCTTAGTTTGAGTAAAATAGATCTAAATTGGTGATTTTTAAATTTCGGTTAATGTTTCTGAGTGCTAGAACAGTCAAATTTAAGATTAGTCTTTCAGTGTGATTAGTGATAGACAATAAAAATTCAGCAAGACAGCAGTTTCCTTCAAGACAGAATCTGGTATTTTAATGGGAATTGTTTGAGGTGATATCTGTACTTGCAAGGGGGACTTTACTCCATCATCCTTCTGTGGTTTATATTCCTGTTAAATTAGACACATTAAAGGAGGCCTCTCACCTAATCTGCTGGGATTCTCTTTGAAACAATGGAAAAAATACAGGTTCTCCATTTATAAAGTGGGTAGGAGAAATGTCTCTCCTTTATCTCAGAGAAGATAAAAATGACTAATTTATACTAGAATTCTACTGATCCTAGGGTGGAAATGAGGTCAGTGGAGTACTATCTTGTATAATTCACAAAATCAATCTTACTATGCTTCAAGTAGAAGATTGGTAGAGACTGTGACCTTTGTTACTCTCTTGCATTTTATTTCTGGTTTTGTGAACTCCTTCCTGTAATATTACAGTTATTTGGATACCTTTAATATGGTATCCAAAATTAGGACAATACTCCAGCCTTGGTCATACTGACTCTTCAGTGCTAAGGGGCAATGAGTATGGTACTTTAGACTTCATTTTCCCGAAGTACATTGACAGTGTCTTGCAACCAACAGTTATAGTCTGAGAAGGATGAGGTTTCAAGTGGCTTTAAGATTTGTGTGGCCCATAGCTGTGACACGGGCATCTCCTTAAGAAAAAATGAACTGGAAGGACCTTAGGGAATGTAAAATAAATGTAAGAACATCGAGAACATATAAAATAAAATGTGAGAAATATAACGGGACTGAACATACTCTTCTGGAGTTGGAAAGCTTGGAAAACTTGGTGCACTTAAAAGATGGCAGAGAGCAACCTTGCCATGATTTCTCCCTCAGCACCCTTGGATGCCAGATCTCTGGACTCTGTGTCTCTTTAGTTAAACTGAAGCCCAGGTCAGTCTGCCTTAAATGTAGGTAATGCCAATCACTGCTAAGGACCTTCTCTCATACAAAAGAACAAATTAATAGAAAATGTGTTTGAAAACTTGGCACTGCTTTTCAGACTTTCTACAAAAGTGGTGTCAGAGGAATACACTGAATTGTGAAAATGTGGCCAGCTTACAAAATTTAGCACATACACAGGATAAATATAAAATAAATATCATATTGCTTTTTCTCAGAGCTACATTTTACAGTTCATAGGATTTGTATTTATCACTAGTTCAAAAGTTTGCTTTTGAAATTAATTTCAACATAAAAATAAATATTTTTGCTTGATTTAAATACTTTGTGAAATAAGAGGGAGTGCTTCCCTACTAAAAATTCTGAAAAATTACTTATTAAAAATATCAAATAATGAAACTAATAATTATATTTAATAGTTACTGTTTTCAGTTGTGATATACTTCACATTCCATACCTATTATGATCTTGCAGAATAATGGTCCTTTTATTTTTAAGGCTTTGGCAATTTGAAGTATTTCCAGTGCTGCAGAGGACTGTAGAACAGAGAAGGCAAGAAGCAGAAAGGAAATTTATACTAAAGCTAAATCTAAACAATCTAGAGTAAATAATACCTTGTAATGTTACTTTTTTATGAAGAAATTTTGAGTCACAAAGGACTAATTTTTTTTACTGACATTTAAATTCATATTCATTAGTATTTAATGAATAAATAAATTGCTCATGGGTTTTTTTTGTGGGAACTCCTAAATGTAGTGAAGTGCATTTGAGCCTATGTATGTAAAGAATAATTAAGCTACTCTTCAATAAAGAAAATATATGAAGTTGTGGGGAATATTGTTTAGTTTAGCCGAGTAATTCTAGAAGAGATGATTATTTGAAATTTAATTTCTATTGAAGACTGGGATCTTAATTGGCTGAAAAAATATTGAGTTAGTAAATTAGATTTTTTTCTTTTTAAAGAGAATCTAGCCTATTTTGTAACATTTCTCAGAAGAGTTAAGTTTGATATGTCCACTTTATTTATAATAATCACTGTATACTTATTAATTAGGTATTTAATAATTATGGTTGGAAATGTCAGAGGATTTCAGTAGTAGCAGGCTGGACAACATTTCAGAGCTATCATGAATTAATTAGCAGGATTTGTTGGCAAGACCCTGAGTGAAGGAATAAATAGCATATCAAGATTATTAACTGTAATAATGAAAAGAATGATGGAGATGGGGAGTAAGAGATGTCATGCAATGTATTTGATGTACTTTCATCTTGTCCACATTCAGCTAATGCCTTAGAATTCAATTATAGATGTAAGAAAAACATCAGCAGGCTGAAGAGGAGAAACCAGAGCCAAAATGTTAGTTAAATGGTTGCTGAAGTAAAATAAGAACAAGTGACGTCAGCCTGACTGCTTTTGTGAAGCAGAAGGGAGTTTAGTGAGTTTCCATCTTTGTGTGCCCTGCTGTCCTGAGCAATCCTTTATTTCTCATCCCATGGCTGCTGACTCCTTTCACACCATGGCTTATTCTCACTCTGAGTTGTGAGGACAAAATAAGGAAAAAAAGTGTAGTTTAAAATGATGATTGATGACAAGCTTTTTCTTTTTGTTGAAATAAAATGTAACTGGCTACTGATTCTCAGGTTGTGTAGTAACAGTGGTTACAAAATGCATGGAAGGTGGGGTTTCTGGTGTCCCTGCTGCATTCAAAATACACTGCAGATAATAGATTAGGATATTGCTCAAAATGGATATGCCCTTGCATAAGGAAGAACTAACAATTTCTCTCTCTGTGCACACAGCCGGGGCAACGAGAACAGGCTGGCCCTGCGGCGACAGACCATTCTGCGGGAGAAGGGCAGGAGGCAGGCCAGCCGAGGGCCAGCCTACATGTTCAATGACCACTCCACCAGCCTGTCTCTGGAGGAGGAGCGCTTCCTGGATGCTGCCGAGTATGGAAATATTCCAGTGGTTCGCAAGATGCTGGAAGAATGTCCTTCACTCAATGTGAACTGTGTGGACTACATGGGACAGAACGCCTTGCAGCTGGCAGTGGCCAATGAGCACCTGGAGATCACAGAGCTGCTGCTGAAGAAGGAGAACCTGGCCCGGGTGGGGGATGCGCTGCTTTTGGCCATTAGCAAAGGCTATGTTCGGATAGTGGAAGCCATCCTGAGCCACCCGGCGTTTGCCGAAGGCAAGAGGCTGGCTCTGAGTCCCAGCCAGTCGGAGCTCCAGCACGATGACTTCTACGCCTACGATGAAGATGGCACGCGGTTCTCCCATGATGTCACACCCATCATCCTGGCTGCTCACTGCCACGAGTATGAGATTGTGCACACCCTGCTGCGGAAAGGAGCTCGGATCGATAGGCCACATGACTATTTCTGCAAGTGCAGTGAGTGCAATCAGAAACAAAAGCATGATTCTTTCAGCCATTCTAGATCCAGGATCAATGCCTACAAAGGTCTGGCCAGCCCTGCTTATCTGTCTTTGTCCAGTGAAGACCCTGTCATGACTGCCTTAGAGCTCAGCAATGAGCTGGCCGTGCTTGCCAACATTGAAAAAGAGTTCAAGGTGAGTAGAGGGACACTGATCCTGGCAGACATAGAACTGCAGACTTTATCCTTCATAAATCAGCACGATAATGTGGGAAAAGATACAGTTTTTTACTGAATGGAAGATTTAAATCTTTGTGCATGTCTTTTTGCCATGTGCTGATTGTAATTCATGCTGCTTGTGTAGAATATCCTATCAGTTAGAAGAGTGGAGGCCCTTCAAACCCATGGCTGAAGCTGGTTTAGGGCGGGGGAAAGGGGAGACTAAAGTGCTACATTTTAGTCACTTATGACAGACAAATTGCATGAATCTATGAAACCCTTGTGCATTCTCTTTAGTTTCTTATATTTGGACTTGAAGCTTTCATACTTCTTGCAGTGTTTTGCATTCATTCACAAGGAAGATTCTAAATAAATGTCCTCCTTTTTTAATGTGCTATTCTGGTATTTCTGTTCTTCTTCTTACTTACTTGTACTCAGTTATATGTGAACGCTCGAACGTTAAAAGGCTTTTTCAGTGTTCCACAGAAATTTTGGTACTTCGTAGAGCATGTTTTTGAAGAAAATTTTAATAGTTGATACCCAGGCTCCATAGATTCTTGAAGCATGAGTTCAGGCAGTAAGAATGTAAGGTTTTATCTGCCAGTAAAGGTGAAGTCAGGCCTTGTCCAAACATTGCCAATGTTATTTATGACCTGGGTTAGTTAAAACCACTTAGCCTGGGTTTGCCTCATGAGATCCTGTCAAAAGCAGATGCTCCTGTGACAGAGCAATATATATAGACTTCACTAGCAGGAGGTCAACATCCTTCCAAAGCTGTAACAGACAAATTTCCAACATTGTGTCAGCAAGTGTTTGAAGTTATCATGATCAATATTTAACAGTAATCTTAGCAGTGGTACAGTTCACAAGACTGTGAACCTGTCTCTACTCAACCAACCTGAGATGAGATGCTGCAGCTCTGAATGAATTCCCCTGGACTTGTGCTCATAGTGAATCTTTGTGGACCAGTCTATTAAGAAGCTGGAGTATTTCTTGGAGAGGAAAAATAAAGAAGAGAAATGTGCAAGGTGATGTTAAAAGCAGCAGCTGAATTGATGAAATTGGAAGGAAGGATAGAAAACCGAAATGCTGTGAGGCCCATTTCAGATTATTGCAGAGGACTAGTATCTGCCCCATGAAGTTCCTGGCAGAAACCTTTAGGACCTCAGTGGACTGAGATTTCATCCGCTGATTTCATGTACAGTTTAGAGAAGAGTATTGAAACCACATACTTCTTTCTCTTTAGCAGCTGTTGATGGGGACAAAAGGACTTGATTAACTTAAAGCAGAGTAAATTTAGAACAGAGCTGAAAACCATTTTTCATAAACCATAAGTGCAGCCTGTTGAGTTCACAGCTATGTTGAGATAAATAGCGTGTCTGATTTGTAGGGACTGTATAGATCCCTTTACCACAGTTGGAGTGACACAAGCTAAGATTATTATAAAGATAAATAAACTCATCATCTGGAACAGCCAGCAAGAAGTGCCCTTCAAATGTACACTACAGAACATAATCAGTGAGATGAATGGGAGCACAATACCTGTCTGTGGCACCACCAGGCAGGGTATGGAGCATACAGGTGAGAATCCAAGTAGGCTGGGTCACAGAGCAAGCTTCTGCAGCCAGCTCTGAAGTGCCACGAGGAGGTCCCTTGGCGACTTCTGTTTTGCCAGTTCCTCTTTTGTCTCAGTTGCTTTCTCTAAAATGAGAGCTTCACTTCTAGTGTAGTGTTGTACAAAGAATTTTAACAAATTTTGGCTGCTGTCCCTCAGCAGAAACAGGAGATTAGATGAGAGACAAAGCAGCTCCATACTGCTGAGTATTAATCCTACAGGCTCTGTTGGGAGTATACATACTCTTTGGATAGAGTGAAGTGGAATAGGAACAGTGAGGAGCACAAGCACAAGCCAATGCAGAAATTTAATTCTCCAGTAATTTAAGGTTTCACCAGGAGCGGGTAGCTGGCAGCATAAGGTCTTTTGGGAACATTTTTATAGATACTAAAACCATGTGGTGATTCTGAATAAATATTAAAGACTGTGGAGTACATTTATAACTGAATTTATGAGAGTTGACATTTACACTATTGATAAGCAGTGACATTTACAATATCCAGACAGGCCAAGGACTTGACTGCAAAATACCTGCCTTATGTGCAGTGGAGGCAGGAAGCATGTAAAAGTTACGAGAAATGGAGGCTGTCAGCTTTATTGAGTCTGGGCTTGTTTGCACCCCTGCAAGCTCATATCCCTGCTTGCAGAAATTAATCTAAAAATTTCTTGTTCTTGCTTTATTTCAGGAGTTCGCTACAATTATTTGGAGAGTGTAGTTACTGAAGAAAAGTGTGGGTTTTATAAAAATGCTTTACCTGTGTTAGTGTAATCAAAACAATTATTTTTTTAGTGCATAGGTTACCTGGACATGGCAAATCTTTAACTCCACCTAGGGTTAGCCTGAGCCATTTAAAGTGGTATTTCAAACCTTACCTAAATTAAAACTGAGCTTTCTGGTAATAAACCATTTGAGGTCACCTGTATTATAGTGCTAGTGGGATGTTGTAGCAGGAGATCTTTCTAGAGGTTGCCTACTGCTGCCTGTGACACAGATCATTTCTGGATCTTCCTCAGAGGCAATAGGAAGTATCAGTGCTAAACTGTGATGCTGGTTTTCCTATGACTGTCCTATAAATTGCTTCTCTTCTCCTAAAGAGAAAACACTAGCCATGAAACTGATTCCTACAAAATAGGACATGTCACAGTCCTGGTAAACCATTATTTTCTGGAATAAACCCTTTTCTTTCTTCAAACCTGTGCAGTAGTGTCATCTGGCATTACATGCCTTTTGCATTTTGGTGCAGGTATTAAAACTGTTGCAGTATTTAAGAGTGTTTTGGAGAAACATGCTTTATTAGGAGTAAAATCAGAAAAAACGTAGATTACTTCTGAAGGAAAAATAGCTGGACAGACATGTAAAGCACAGTGTAGAAATATTTCTGTACCAAACAAATAGCTAATTCAGGCTTCCTGAGTAATTCTGAGATCTTCAGGATTTTCCGAAGACCATTTAATTTAGTTTCGTGTCACAGAATCATAGAATGGTTTAAATTGTAAGTGACCTGAAAGATCATCTAGTTCCAACCCCACTGCCAGGGCAGAGAATTTTCCATTAGACCAGGTTACTCAGAGCCCCATCTAACCTTGAACATCTCCAGGGATGGAAGGTCCCCTAAGGACAACCTATTCCAGTGCCTTACCACTATTATAGTAAAGATTTTTTCCTAATATGTAGTCTAAACCTATGCTCCTTCAGCTTAAAGACATTAGCTCGGGTCTTGTCCCTCCAGGACTTTATCTGAAGTCCCTCTCCAGCTCTCTTAGAACCCCTTTAGGTACTAGAAGCTTCTATAAGGTCTCGCTGGAGCCTTCTCTTCTCCAGGATGAACAGCCCCAGCTCTCTTGGCCTGTCTGCATGGCAAGGGTACTCCAGCCCTCTGATTGTCTTTGTCACCTTCCTCTGGACTTGCTCCAACAAGTCAACCTCTTTCTTACATTGGGAGCTCCACAGCTGGACACAGCACTGCAGGTGGGGTCTCAGCAGAGCAGAGCAGAGGGGCAGAATCCCCTCCCTGGCCCTGCTGCCCACAGGGCTTTGGATGCAGCCCAGGACATGGTTGACTCTTTAGGCTGCAGTCTCACATTGCTGACTTGCATGTTGTTTTTTATTCACAACACTCACAATTCTATCTCCTGTGGTTTTTCTTAACCCAATCTCTGCCCAGCCTGTTCTTGCACTTGGGATTGCCTCAGCGCATGTGCAGGACATAGCTTAGTGTTCAGCTTTACAAAGTTTGATATTATATAGAACATTTTTTATGGAGATTTTTTTTTTACTTTTTTTTTTGGAGATAGGGTTCATGTTTTCTCTCATCTCAATGGTTTGCACACCTAAGACCTAATATCTTTACTATGTACATAGAGATGTAGATGATCTATGACAAATGTTGTCCTGTAGAGATATGGCCTGAAGTTTTGAGAGGGACAACTGTGGCCTAGTGCCGTTCAAAATGGGTAAGATTAGCATTTACTATAAAGACCACTTCAACTATAATGGCAACTGGCTTGTTTATTGTTTAAAGGGATGAAATGGAAAATATGTTTAGTTAAACACACATATATTACTGTTTGCTGAAAGTAAGCCCCTTAATAATATCATCCAAACTTGCTTTTCTGATGAGAAGCAAAATTCAATTTATCATCTTAAAGTCTAATTTTCTGTTTGTTTGGGGTTTTTTTTTTTTCATTTATACAACCCCCATTACAGAAATGGGACCCCAGTCTTCACTACAGCTATTGTCAGCTGTTCTAAAGAAAAAATAACATCACCTGTTAGAGAAGAAAGAGCGAAGCGCTGAAGGCATAAGGGCCACCTTTGAAAAGGAAATAATGTATTTAGCTACCTACTGTGACTCCCAAATTTAACATTATATCCCACTTTGAAATCCTATGTTTTAGTATAGCAATATCCATATTTCTGATCTTGGGCTCTGCAGTTCACCAGGCAGAGCCAGGGCATGGTCTGGAGCGCTGTTCCATCTCATCCATGGGATTCAGTGCCAGCCTGCATTCTGAGAGTATTCTCATCCCAGGCACAGTCTGGGGGACAGCAGGAGCCTGTGACTGGTCATAGGGGACTGTGTGAAAAAAGACCCTTTCTTCTGGGAGATACAGCTGTAGTGATGCTCTCCTGGTCTTCTGGCTGTGGTGTCCTGCTACATGGTCAGAGGTAAGGCAGGACATGGTCAGCTGAGCTTTTCAGAGTGAAGAGTTGCTCCCTTGGCACCCCAGGATGGTCTGCAGCTGCCACAAACACTAAGGGTGAGTGACTCCTCTCAGCAGGGCTATTGTCACTCTCACCCCTCTGCCACCAGCATTGTTCCCCTAGTTCTTCATCCCCCACAGTGCTCACTCCAAATCATCACCTTCCTTCTGCAGGGTGGGAGTAGCTAGTACTGCTTCCTCATCCTTGGTATAGTGAAATGTGTCACAGTTTCTTTTTTCCTAAATTGCTAAGGAACCCTGAACCAATGTTGTTCCTGCAGAGAATAAAGCATGCATGCTTTGCTGCAGAATTCAGTGCTTATTCTTTTTAGAGCCTTCAACTGTAATTTAATTTCTAACTACTATCTAAAGTTTCTCAGGAATGGTTTTGGGTTTTTTTTGGGGTTTTTTAGTCCCTAAGTTTGCAACATGCAATAAAGGAAAACTCATTATCCATGACTTTGTCCATTTTTGAAAATAAATTAAGCCAAAAAAATTGCCCCATTCCCTTGGCTCACATAGATTGTAGGAGACATGTGAGACCCAGGGAGGGGGAGCTTGAGTTGTGTGTGTGACAGAGAGACATTGAAGAGTGTGTCAATCGTTCTTGCTGTCATTTTGGTTTTGCTCTGCCTTCAGCTTACTTTGCCTGTGCCACGGCTGAGGTGTAGGCATTGATGGGCAGTGCTCAATTTCTCAAAGCTCATTTGCCACAACCTGACTGCCAAGAACTTTTCATCTTGGTAACCACTATTGGTCACAGCTGTGGCAGTATTTCACTGGAGGGGGAACTGTTTTACTCCATTTGCAAATGAGAAAATAAACATGGATTTTATGGATTGATTTAAGGGGTGCTAATATATACTGTGCTACTGTGCACAAACATAAATTCAGAAGGGATAATTTCCCTGTAGGGTAATGGTCTCCTCACATATTGTTTTGAAACTCCATGTCAGGTGTCAGTCACTTGAGCTGGTGAAGCTGATGAAGAGTGTGTGAGTGTAGATGTGTGTACCTATTTTCTACCAGAAAAAATGCACATAATAATATATTACAATACTTCATAAGTTCTTATGACGGCCAAATGATATTGTTCTTATGTTTATTGAAAGTTATTTGGTTTTTTATATTGGTATTCAAGGGTCAAACATCATTTGGAAGAGTTGGTACCTAATCATACAAGTGTGGTTAGTGGCCTCTATGTTTCTCCTTTGTCAGTGTATTTAAAATTGCTAATTTTCCTTTCATTTGGAAGAGAAAATTCCTGTGCTAAAAATACTGAATACTCAATCTTAACTTCTGCACAAAAATGAAAGCCAAACAGAAGGTGAAATACTACTCTCAAAAAATGTCTTTCTGTAGTGCCAGAAGTCAGGATTTTGGTTAACCTCTCCTGTTATTCATCTCAATGGAGGGAAAACAAATAATGCAATAATAAATTATTCAGAATGATGGAAAGTATGAGTTTTAGTATTAAGCTTCTGTTGTCTTTGTAGATGAATGGCATTGAAATGCCTTTTGCTTTTATGACAGATTTGAGTTACCTTGTTTATGCTATATTATTAAAAAAATAAATCACTAGAAGTTTTATGTAGACGTAAAATAGTGTCCGTAAATATTTGTCTGAGAATGTTTGCGTCCATCTAAGCAAAGTGAAGTGTAAAACTTGGATACAATCCTTTAATATATCCAAGTAATAAACTGTTATTGTAGTGTTGTGGGTAATAAAGCACAAAGATGCATGAAGTACACCCTCAGCAAATAAATTAGGGTGTCCTGTATGCTTATTCTCTTCCAGAATGAAGTATCGGATGCATTAGATGGTGGTTAGTATGAAGGAAATATTGAAAGAGAAGGAGCTAACTAGAGACTAAGAGTGGAAGAAAGGGAATTACCCTGAATAACAGATTGGAAGAGGGGAAAATGTGTCAATGTAATAAAAGCATTTGTGAAAATATACTTTGAAAATGCCACAGAGACTACATGAGCAGCAGTCCTGTGTGGTGTGAGTTGGTTGGAGGTTTCTTCCATTCTTTTGTTTAGGGAAAATTCTACCGTAATTCCATCTTTTTAAGACATTAAAATGAGCAAAAATAAAAAAATAGCAGAAGTTGTTGACACATGCATGAGCAAATTTCTTGTGAGTTATTTTTTAGCTTTAGATGCACATCTATACCTAACTCCCTTTCTGCCCAGCTATATCCAAGTTTTGTTACCCAAACACAGCTTCATGTGAGGAGTAGTTAATGAACTGCAGATTGCAATGATCAAAATATTATTTTCTGGTTTGACTTACGTCTTTTGGAAAACAGTGCCCAAGAAGACCACTTCTTAGTTAAAGCAACAGGCAACTGAAGCTGCAGTTGCAAAGCAATATTTTGGCTCACACAGTGAAGTCCCTAGTGAGATCCTTGAGCTAGAGCAGAGCTGCAGTCAGAGATGTGGGATCACCACACAAGCACTACTGCTGCTGGCAGTGTTGCTGCAGAACAGCAATAAAACCTTGTGTTTGCAAGCTAGAATAAATGGTGGAAGAGGAAAAAGCCAAAGTTTGCAAGAATAATTCTAGCCCTTAGATATATTTATGCAATTCTGAAGGTTGGGAATTTCTTTAGATGTGTTCTGTGTAGGATGCTTATCTTGTCCAGTTGAAATCTCTACAGTGCAATTTTCTATGTCTTTTCTAGACTTCTGTGACAGTGAATAGAAAAATTTCCCCTGTACTATATAGATCTCAACTTGAACTGGCCATTAAAATGTGTCATACAACATTTCTGAAAGTGTTTTGGTTATTTTTTCTACTTTAATTTCCTCTGAAGCATGTCTATAGGAGTGACTCAGGTTTGAAAATTGATAATGCAGATGTGCAAGACAACCAAGGGGAGATGATTCCCACTCCTTGAACATTTGGGGGAAAGAAAGATGCAAACATGTTCTCATAGGTGTAGGTGGAATGTAGAATTGCTCCTCTCATGTTGGATCTAAACACCAAGTTTTTTTCATTCTGATTCTGCTTTCTAGAATGATTACAAGAAACTGTCTATGCAATGCAAAGATTTTGTAGTTGGACTGCTTGATTTGTGCAGAAATACAGAAGAAGTGGAAGCTATTTTGAATGGTGATGTAGAGATGAGCCACAGTAATGGAGAGCATGGTCGTCCCAGCCTCAGCCGCTTAAAACTCGCCATCAAGTATGAAGTTAAAAAAGTAAGCAATTATGTTGATCAAACAGGTGTGTCATAATGGTGGAATAAAATTGTGCTGTTGTTAAATTTTATGTTTTGCTAGCCTGCAACACTGAAATGAATATTTGAGCCCTTTGGGTACAGTGGTTTTACAATCAAAAGATATTTTGCTTGCAATATAAGCAAGAAGCAGACATTTAAGGTGAATACTGGTCACAATGAGCATGAGAGCAAATGACTCTAAAACAATGTGTAGCTATGTGCAAAAATCTTTGATATACATTTCTATTTTAAATCTTTTTTTTAAAGAAAAATGATGGAAAAATTTTGCACTACTTCTGAAGCCTGGAAAAATGGAAGATTTACTAAAATCTAGAGGATAGCACATCAGTCCCAGTGCACTACATAACAAATGTTAATACACGTTTTTGTCAAGCTGTTGTGTCTTGCTCAGAAATTTAAGAAAACCTGGAGAAATTGCATGTCTCACAGAAACTGTGCTTACTCTACAGTGGGATCAGAGACACAACCTAGAAATATCAGTACTGGATTCTTAGTTCAGGAGAAAGCAGGCTTTAGGCAGTGCCAACTACAGAAATTACTGGTTCTTCTTTATCTTGCTTTCATTTCTACTGTCAGTTTAATACTCTGCTCTCCATCTGAATAGTGCTCAGTGAAACCAGCTGAGTTTGTAGCTGCATAAACATTGGAATTTCCCAAGAAAATTGTCTTGGATAATATAGCTTGCAAAATTCTAGGTAAGTTGTGTCAACCAGGGAGAAATGATTTGTGTGGTGAAGTTTGTATGACCAAAGATCAAGAAGACACAGATAAAAAGTGTACTTTGAAAGCATGTTACCCATAATTTTTACAAAACTTGAGTTCAAATCCCTGGAGGGCACGCACAAAACTTATATGTGAGGTGTATTTATGTGTTCATAAAGGGAAGAAAATAAACCAAACATATTGGCTGTACCAGTATATGAACCCAAACCTACAAAACACTTGCCAAGCTACAGTCACTAAAGAGCACTGAAACAGCTGTTGAAGAGAACAGATTACATTGATCTTGGATCCTTCATACTGTTTGAATGTTAATGCTTCTGCAAACGTGAACTTTCTTGCAACACTTTTTCTTATCTCAAAAAAGACATTTCTTGTACCTTCAGCCAGTTATCTATTAAGTATAGAGAAAGGATCTAGAAAAAAAAAAAAAAAACACCTACATTCAGTTAAATTTTTATTTTATTTATAGATTTGGATTTGAAAATATACAGTGCACAAGAATCTGCTATTTTTTAACATCTACCTTTGTAGATCTATCTTATACTGTCCAGAGGACACAAAGAGCCTTATAGGAGAGACTTCTCAGTTTTGCAGTTTGTCCAAATGATTCCAGAACCAAGTTATAAATAATCCTTATCTGATTTCCTGCAAATGTGACAGCTGTTTTCTCATGCTAGCTGAGAAAAATGGCATTTTCTGTGTTAACATGTGAAAATCGCACATATTCTTTCTTTCTGAAGTGAAGATTATGTAATGTTTTTTGTAGAACAAAAGACTCAAAGTGGTGGAATTTCTGAAGTAGTAAAATTCAAATTATAAATGCCAGAAACATACAGAATTTTCCCAGATAAATTAGCCTTAGATGAAACTAATACTTTGTGATGGAAGAAAGGGTTAATAAATAAGTTTTTTAAGTTAAAGTATTTATTGTTGCCTCTGACAACATGCCTGTTTGCTGGGAGATTTGGCCTATCAAAATGTTTTTTCTTATGCCCCTTTTAATGCTCCTTTGAGTATAAGCTGCATTTTTACTATTCCAGCATTCTGAATGCACTTCCTATAACTGTATTCTAGCAGAAATTATTCTGATAGCAGTACTGGTTTTGTGCTTTTTTCTTTTTTTAATCAGTTTGTAGCACATCCAAACTGCCAGCAGCAGCTCCTCTCGATTTGGTATGAGAATTTGTCGGGTTTGCGGCAGCAGACGATGGCAGTGAAGTTTCTGGTTGTCCTCGCGGTTGCAGTCGGACTGCCCTTCCTCTCTATGGCCTATTGGATTGCTCCTTGCAGTAAGGTCAGCCTGGGAAACCCTGTCAGGGCCTCCTAATTACTCCTCTGCACTCAGATTCCTTTTGTATGACAAAGTCACACTTAAATAATACTTCAGAAATGTGTTGTTTTAAAGCCCAGTTAGAATGAAGAGGCTGCAAGGTTGCACATTCAGACAATTGTAATTAAGACAGGTAAATGAGTTGTATTAATTGCAATATGTAATAAATTAAGTTACAATGGTTGTCCAACAGTTTGCCTTATAGAAATCCTGCTTTGTAATCAATGAGTCAAACAGTGTTTTATTTTGTTCTTGTCTTAGCAAGCAGATGCAGAGGATACTCATTTTCCATTGATTCGGATGTAAACTAAGTTCAAGCAATGCGTTGATTCCAGTTGTCTCAAATGCAATTTTCTTTTTCATTATTAAAAATAACTCAATAAAGGTCAAGACAGTGCTACTATTCAGCATATTTCGTGAGGTCTTCAAAGCAGTTACACAGCCTGCCCTGCATTCACTTAAAATGCACGGTCTGAGATTGGATGCTACCAATATATCTGGTTTGGTTTATACATAGTATGAAAAACCTGTCCTATAAAGATGGGTTGCAGTTTCTGACCTCACTGAGCTTTGTGTTGAGCCCTTGTTTCAGCTGGCCAGTATCCATTTTGTGTGGACTCTAATGGAAAATTTCCCTTGAAAGTATGTTAAAGGAACAAATGGCCTCTTATAAGGGTTATTCAACATGTTGCAGTATGAGATCCACAATTCTAGCAGGTTGAACTCTGTGCACTTGCAGGTGGAACTCTGCAATGATTTCAGGGGAAGAGGAAGGTTGAAAGAGGGGACTGAGGCCTTTTTCTGGCTTTTTTATTGTTCTCTGAGATGAGAAAGGTGGACCTTTTAAGTTTTGTCATAATTTTTTCATGTCTTTCAATCTAGACAGTAAAAATCAGTTACACTATTTTCACTTTTTGGTATTGTGACTAAGGATTCTAGAACACTTTCCTCTTAAAATGCCTTTAAATACAACACATTTCAGTAATTGATTTTCTGTTTTAGCAGTGACTTACCTACTTATTATTTTTCTTTTTCAATGATTTATTTATTGTATACAAATGCAGTCAGTCTAAAGTTACAAAATGCTTTCCTGAAGCTGCCAACTAAGTGGACAAGCTAAGACATTTAATATTAATACAGGCACTCTGAAAAATAAAGAACTGCTAAAAGTCCAACTTCGTGTGAGTTTGTATGGAACTTCTGGATTTTTAAAGTGTTGGACTAAAACATTTTTTAAGTCGTTCATAGTCATTAAAAAGCTGAGAACTTTTCCACTGTACAAGTCAGGAGGAAATTAAGACTCTACAGAACTACAAATACAACCTTTTGACATGTCACGACTTTTTTAAAAAAAGAAAATAAGTTGGGAAAACTGCACAGTAACTGTGCTAAATTGAGTACCACATCAGTCAGGAAAGGAAATTCTTTTCTTCATAATTCACTCATAGTGATCATGCTTTTAGTAAGTGTGTCAAAATCTTATTTTCTGTCTTGCCTCACAATGAAGCTGGCTAGTATTAAGAAATTCAGCAAATGGAATAAATTTTTCTCTTGATTATCTATATAGACATGGATGCCACAATATAATTACAGTATTATTTCAAATCACTGAGTTAATATATATATATATATATATTTTATATTTTTTTCCTTTCAGTTTCACTTTGAATCTATCGCTGATATCCTAAGAGTGAAACTGATAGATTACTCCTCTGAAAATCACTAGGAACATCTAAAGATAACTGTGAACAGGGCATCGTAGTCTACAAACATTTTCAAATATTTGTTTCTTTGTACTATTGAAATACATGATTATGTGTGTTACTGCTCTTTTTATATACATTTTATTTGAAATCAGTCAATGCAATATCTTGGTGTTTCTTAATCTCTCTTGCAGCTGGGGAGGATAATGCGTGGACCATTTATGAAGTTTGTAGCACATGCAGCTTCTTTCACCATTTTTCTTGGTCTGCTTGTCATGAATGCAGCTGACAGGTTTGATGGCACTAAGCTCCGACCTAATGAAACAACAGACAATGTAAAACAGCTTTTTAGGATGAAAACATCCTGTTTCTCATGGATGGAGATGCTTATTATTTCTTGGGTAGTAGGTAAAAGTTTTTGCTTAAATTTGTCTTGCTATGATTACAAGTGAAGCTGAACTGAACTGAATCCTTTCCTTTTAATGCTTTGTGTAAAAAATGCAGTGAAGGGAGTTTATTCAGCTGTCTGGATTCCCACATGGGCCTTGTGTTTTTACTGGATGGCAGCGGGATTCATGTGTCTAGTTGATCACAAACACGCAGACTAAGTATTCAGGTGAAATCTATATTATCTGAATATGAATGAATTCAGTTTTATGAAGATCAAAGCAAAGGTCTACCGGTTTTTGGGTTGGCTGAGTCACAATGTGAGCTTCCAAGGGGAACAATTTTTACATTATGAGCTAAGATTTTTTGTGTCCAGTTGTCTCTTATTCCCTTATCTTGCAAGCATGCCTGCATAACTAATAGTGTTTAGCTGAATATATTACTGACAAAAGAGAAGAATATAGATCCCTGAAGATTCAGTGGTAGGTTTTTCCATCCTAACTCAGGAATGAAATGAGTGCTATGAGCAGTACTCTGAGCTGACCCATTCAACTTGGTGATGTAGAACTCTCCAGAAACAGAACTTGAGCACAGACCTTCCAAAATATTTTTGCTGTCAGATTCTTACTAACAAGTCTACTACCTTTTAGTACAGTAGGGTTTAGGTGCCCAAATATTTTAAGGAATGGGGTTCTGGTTGTTAGTTAAGTCAATAACATGTGAAAGTTAAATTCGAGCTATCCATTCAAGAGCTTATTCGTTTAAAGTATTTTGCTTTTCTGATCTCACTGTGATTGAAATTTGTATACCAACTGATTCTTAGAGCTTTAAAAGACCTTGGAAGTATTTATTTATTTAACTGCAAAGCTTTTTATAAATTATTATAATTGTGTATTATAGGAATAATATAGCACTTAGATTTCCAAAGTCTATAAATACCAATATTTTCATCTGTTAATGAAGTAAATAATAATTTCTCACTTTGAAGTTTTCTTTTGCTAGTTTAATCTATTTTTGTATCAGTCATGCATAAGACAGTTTATAAAAGATTGATTCATGCATATAGATGTGACATATTGAATTTAGCTACTGTAATTGACATTATTCTTGTCCTTATCTGAAAATTATGAAGAGTACTTTCAATTTGATAAGTGTAAAAATTAGTGAAATTATTCCATTCAGTTAACTCTCTTTAGAATCCTAGAATTGTATTTCACAATTATATAATTTTTTTCTTGAAAAGAAAAAATGATTTTCACAATAAAAAATGCTGTCACAAATTGATACTGTACTTTTATTTTATTACTAAGGGACAGTAGTTAGGAAGCAAACAGATACTTTTGTCCTATTGAAAAAGCATTAGGTCTGAGTCTTACTTTCATGACTATCTTTCACATATGTAAAAGAGACTGTACCTAAGGTACAATCAAATAAAAAATCTTAAGTTATGCTTTAGCTCTACCACCACTATGTTCATACCAGAGCATTTCTATTCTTCTCGTCACTTCCTGTGTCTGTAACAGACAGTAATACTCACATACCATTTCTGTCTTGGAAAGCTTTTGTAGTTTTACAGGAAAAATCCATCTGAAAGGTTGTTATTATTACTCAAATGAGAAAGAAGTCTCGGAATGTATATGAATTTGCAGGTCCAAAGAATTAATTTCGTGTTTGAACTCCCACTGATCAAAATAGTTTTGAGTTTGACTGCAACCAAGAGCATGTCTTATATATAATAAAAATATAAAGCAAGTGTAGAGAATAAGGAACACGCTGTTTTCTCTGTTCTGTCTTACACAGGCATGATATGGTCTGAATGTAAAGAAATTTGGTCTCAAGGTCCAAAGGAATACCTGTTTGAGTTATGGAATATGCTTGATTTTGGTATGTTAGCAATTTTTGCAGCATCATTTATAGCAAGGTTTATGGCATTTTGGCATGCATCCAGAGCCCAGAACATCGTTGATGCAAATATGAAAGATCTGACAAGTCCAACATTGGAGCCAAACATAAAATACTACACCTTGGGTGAGTTGATTGCACATGATTAAGATATACTTCTTGGGCCAAGACAGACTGATTTTTTTTAATAAGTCTCCAATACCGTGGTTTCACAATGTAGTACTGAAGAAAATCCCACTGCTTCTCTTTCTTATCCCTATGGCAAGCTGAACATGAGCCAGCAGTGCTCTGGCAGCCAGGAGGGCCAACCCTGTCCTGGGGGGCATCAGGGACAGCATGGCCTGTGGGCAAGGGAGGGGATTGTCCTGCTCTGCTCTGCACTGGGACAGCCTCACCTCGAGTGCTGGGGGCAGCTCTGGACGCCACAATATAGAACAGATACAAAGCTGTTAGAGAGTGTGCTCAAAGGAGGACAGTGATGATGGTGAAGGGCCTTGAGGGGAAATCGTATGAGGAGTGGCTGAGGTCACCTGGTCTGTTCAGCCTGGAGGAGAGTGAGGGGAGACCTCACTGCAGTTACAGCTTCCTTGTGAGGGGAAGAGGAAGGGCAGGCACTGATCTCTGCTCTGTGGTGCCAGTGACAGGACCTGAGGGAATGGCCTGAAGTTGAGTCAGGGAAGGTTTTGGTTGGATATAAAGACAACATTCTTCACCCAAAGAGTGGTTGGGCACTGGAACAGGCTCCCCAGGGAAGCAGTCACAGCATCAACCTTTCTGAGATTAAAAAGCATTGGGGCGATTCTGTCTGGCACATGGTGTGACTCCTGGGGATAGTGCTGTGCAGGGCCAGAAGCTGGCCTTGATGATCCTTGTGAGTCCCAGCTCAGCACATTCCATGATCCTGTGATTTTAATATTTGATTGTAGTTACCCTTGCTGTGCTTATACATCTTTTTGTTCTACACAGCACTGAAATGATCTAATATCAAAATAACTTCACTGTCACCCTCGCCTTTTCTAGATAATTTTAATCTGTTCAATTACACAATACTGTCCTGCAAACCAATCTGTGGTGGTGCAACTGTGAATGGAATGTACTTTAAAGCAGGGACAGAACTGAGGAAGTTCTTATACCTGCTTTTCCAGCAAAGCCAATTCATCTTTTCTATATTATTTGCTCAAAGACTGTATTAAATTTCTTTAATATTTCTCAATCCACTCTCTTTACCAGTAAGAGTTAAAAACGTTAATAAAATTTATTGGCATATTTGGCGTATTTGGGAATTCCTAGAAGGTATTTTCCCCAAATGAGAAAAAAAGCACTGTTGACTTGTGTTTACTCTCAACACCACCACATATCTCTCTTACCATTATTAGATATTTATCTTTAGATACTGAATCACATCAGTTTCCATCTCTATTCTGTGCTTCAGATACTATTTCTGACAAGGTTGCATTTCTGCATTATCCTGACTGCAGAAAAGCAGAGCAACTAAAATATATATATTCTGAAACACAATAAATTGTAGTCTTAAGAATTTTCCTGTAAAGTTATAAATTTCGCATAAGTCCTAAAAGGATTTATGTTAAGGCATTCTTTTCATGTGTGCATGTACACATGTCTGCTTGGAGAGGATCTGTGTATGGATAATATTAATAGTGAGTACTTAATAGCAGGTTTTTTCATAGGGTAACAAACATAACTTGATGGACATCAGGTTGAACATGAGCCAGCAATGGGTCTGTCCAACAAAGGACAGTGGTATCCTGGGCTACATTAGGTACAGCACTGGCAGCAAGTGGTCCAAAAAGACCTCCCACAGATAAGCACACGTTATACTGACAGGAATTCTCATCTTTTGTTTTCAGCCAGAATAAACTGGGATCCGTCTGATCCTCAGATCATTTCTGAAGGGCTGTATGCAATTGCAGTGGTGTTAAGTTTCTCACGGATAGCCTACATCTTACCAGCTAACGAAAGCTTTGGACCACTGCAGATATCACTTGGGAGAACTGTGAAAGACATCTTCAAGTTTATGGTGATATTTATCATGGTGTTTGTGGCTTTCATGATAGGCATGTTTAATCTCTATTCCTACTACCTGGGGGCAAAACAAAATGAAGCGTTCACAACGTAAGTACAGCTGATTAAACTGTAAACTTTATTTTCTTAACAATAACTCAGTAAAATACTAAATGTTTTTTGCAATGCTGCTATATTTTTGGATGAACTTTGAATATTTGGGAGACTGAGATCTCTTTATCAAAGTGAGAGAAAATATGTCTCCAAATAGATGGACATAGAAAAGAAAAAGTACCTCAGAGGCTTGTACTTATGTTTATTTATAAACTGATTATGAGGAAAATACAGGTATTTAAATTAACCTGAAAAAAAATCACTATTCCCACACCATGGCTTTGCCCTGGAATTATGGAATAGTAAACGCTCAACTGGAAGATTATGATCCATAAGACTAATTTCTCTGAAAATTAATGATTTGCCATCAGATGTCCTGTCTCCTTCATAGTTTAAGAATATTTGTCGTATTAATGATGAAATAATTCCCAGTAAGTGAACTAATGGTTCAATTTAAATAAAGTATTTACAGGTTAATTATTTTTTTTAATTTACTTTCATATTAACAGCAAGCTTGTAGCATGTAGATTAAATTAGCTAACAAGTGAATCATTGTAATATTCTTTTGAGGATGGTTATATGATTCCTAAAACCATCTGATATAAATCAGATGGTTTCATTGTCAGTCATAAGTACTAGGAATCTTGTGTTTTGAAACAGCTTGTGCCCATGAAATTAGACTGTCTGCTTTTATGCACTGAGGTAAAGCTCAACATTATGATAATGGAAAAATTTGTACACTGTATAAAAATGATAACTGGCAATTTCTACAGTAAGAATGTACAGCTTTTCTTCAATAACATATGCATGTGTCCAATTTCTCCTTTTAGTGTTGAAGAAAGTTTCAAAACATTGTTCTGGGCTATATTTGGACTCTCAGAAGTTAAATCAGTTGTTATCAATTATAAACACAAATTTATTGAAAATATTGGTTATGTTCTTTATGGAGTCTATAATGTTACCATGGTCATCGTCTTACTGAACATGCTTATCGCAATGATCAACAGTTCATTCCAGGAAATTGAGGTAAAAAGTCCATTTATAATGAACTATAGCCCTGTTTACTGTTGTAACTAGTTGTCTCAGGCTTCTGAAAAATCTTCTTGTTGACATCTGATTTAAGACAAGTACCTCATAAGGTTTTGGAATATTTTAGAAGAAAATTCCACTGTACATTTTTCTTATAAAATACCTGGCATTTACTTGTCTGCATGTGCTTGCAATAGTAAGAACCAGACTGGAATAAGAAACTACTGGGGAACTGTGTTCCTGAAGAATATGGGCTACATAGTGTCACTCTGTGAATCTTTCATTTGCCGCGTTTGTAATTACTTGAGAAGTGTCCTTCTTGCTGCAAGAGTGTTCTCTTTCCTGTGCCTCGACCTTGCAGGCAAGTCTCCAACATGCTGTGTTCTTCTTTCATTGAAACAAGTGTTACTCTAGACCTCTGCAGTGAACAAAAACTTTACTCAGAAATCCAGAATGACGCTTTGCATTCCATGGAAAACAGAGGGGTAAATCATTATCACTGTTCAGGAAAAAAGTAAGCAGATCTCCAGGAGCTGGGTCATCCCAGACTTTCCTAGGGGATGCTCTTGCCGAAGCTGCAAAGTCAGGTTTGACTCCACTTTGGTCCCACGTTCTGGAATCTGATTGTCAAGCCTTGTCAAGTTAGAGCAAGAGCAACATATTGTCTAGGGAGGTTCACATTCTTCTGGATCAGGAGGCCGCAGGGCAAATTTGTCATGTTTGGAACATTAAAAATACAGTAACTGGACAAAACAGCTTCTAAAAACAGCTACAGCAATATTGAGTCATGACCTTGAACGGATGTCAGTCCTTCCTGCAGAAAACCCTCTTAAACTTTACAGAGAGAAATAAAGTGAGTGTTTTGGTGATCATAAATGATAAACATAAACCATGGTGATGATAGTATATCTGGTTTAATCATGTATTCCAGCCAGTGGAAGGAATTAGGTAAGAATCACCTCATCTTTTTTAACTTCCTGTTTAAAGTAATAGAATCTATAAACTAGTAATAGAGTCTGTCATTGTGGTCCTGTTTTGCAGACTATTAGCACTCATTCCGGTATAAACAATGTTTACATTAAATCCATTTTGCTCTTCTGCAATTATATTATTTTAAATGGATTAATAAGAACAGTTCCATTCATTGAAATTTTGGGTTTCATAGATCTTGATCTGTTTGAGATTTACTTCAGCCAATTACACTTAAAACACACATGAAGTTTAGTTAGAGCATCTTCAATAGTCAAAGTGGTATTAACAGTGTCTTAACTGTTGTGTTTCTGTTTTACAGGATGATGCTGATGTGGAATGGAAATTTGCAAGGGCGAAACTTTGGTTTTCTTACTTTGAAGAAGGGAGAACTCTTCCAGTACCCTTCAACTTAGTGCCAAGCCCAAAATCATTGCTGTATCTCCTAATCAGAATCAAGAAATGTATTTCTAAACCATTTTTGTGCCAAAAGAAAAGCTTCCAGGAAGATGCAGAGATGAACAAGGTAATTTTATCTCATATATACTGACAGCTAATTTTAGAAGGTAAAGCAAATTTTAACATCATTTTTATTATTGACCTACTGTACTCATGAATTTCCCAACATATTTAATTCATACTGAAGTCAGTCACTAATGTGGGAGAATAGAATAGAATAGAATAGAATAGAATAGAATAGAATAGAATAG